>CM020463.1:21788760-22988760 GCA_009819605.1 Sterna hirundo
GTATATATATGTATATCTGTATACGTATATATTTGATGGATAAGAAGTATTAGTGATCTGAGCATGGTGCAAATGGTATGGAACAAGGGGTGGAATGTCCTGGTTTGGGGTAGAGGAGAGCCAACTTTCTGTTCAGCAAGAGAGGCTCTTGCTTATACTTGTTGCTGTGTCAACCAGGGTCAGCTGGCTTGGCTGTTTACCCCATGGAGGGGTCTCACCTGTGGGGAGGAGTGGACAGGTCAGGTGACCCAAACTGACCAATAGGGTATTCCATCCCATCTGCCATGCTCAGTATAAAAGCTGAGGGATGAAAGGCTTCTCCTTCAATGGACTGCTTCTTTGATGGCTCTTTCTTTCTTCAATGACTGGTGCCTGAGGAGGACCCTGTCAGCTCATCTGCCTTTTGATCCTGGTCAGTGTGTTCCGGTTCCTGTTTGTCACTGAGTCCAGTCTGCAACTTTCCCAGTGTCTGATGGTGACATCTCCCTGGGAGCTTGATATGGGTTTGTGTATATTTTTATATATTGTATTTATTTCATTATTTCCTTTTTACTTTATTATTAATATTTCATTAAAGTAGCTTAGTTTTTTTCTGAACTCATAAATTTCTTTATATCTCTTCTTTCTCTCCTTGGAGTGAGAGGTAGGGGAGACCATCTGTCATCTTGTCATTGGCCAACCTGGCCCAAACCCATGACACTGACCCCTTTCATCCCTCAGCTTTTCTACTGAGCATGGTTAATCCTGTTAGGCAGCTAAGCCCCACATAGCTGCTTGCTCGTTTTCCCCCCATGGGAGGAGGGAAGAGAATCAGAAGGGTAAAAGTGAGAAACTGCATGGGTTAAGATAAAGTTTAATAGGGAAAGCAAAAGCTGTATGCACAAGCAAAGCAAAATAAGGAATTCATTCACTACTTCCCATCTTACTTTTCCAGGAAAGCAGGGCTTCATCATGTGTAACGGTTACTTGGGAAGACAAATGCCATATCTCCAAACTTCCCCCCCCCTTCCTCCTTCTTTCCCCCAGCATTTATTGCTGAGTATGATGGTATTATGGTATGGAATATCCCTTTGGTCAGTTGGGGTCAGCTGTCCCAGCTGTGTCACCTCCCAATCTCTTGTGCACCTCCAGCCTACTCGCTGGGGGTGGGCAGAGTGAGAAATAGAGAAGGTCTTGATGCTGAGTAAGCGCTATTCAGCAATAGCTAAATTATTGGTGTACTATCAACATTATTTTGATCATGAATCCAAAACATAGCACCATATGAGCTACTACAAAGAAAATTAACATTGTCCCAATCAAAACCAGTGCATCACCCCAACAACATTTTTTCCACTTTTTTTTTTAAGAAACAGGACAATAAAAGTCTAATTGAAAATAATATGTTTTCCATTGGAATTATCCATAGCTATTTTATCTACATTACTCTCAATAAGTTTAACTCTCAAACACAATAAATGATATTCTGTGTTGATAACAGCTTTCAACAACTGTAACTGTTGTTAAAAGACAATTTATGGTATCCCACTGTGTTTTAGAAAACTTAAATGAAAACGTTGAAATCGACTTTAAGCATTGAAAATCGAGTTAAATGAAAACATTGAAATCCGTCACTCGTTGAGGGACGGCTTCGGTGCAGGTACGTCTGCAAGGGAGCAGGGGTTCACGTCAAAAAAGGGGCTTTTTCCAGAGCCGGGGAAAGGCCCGGAGAGTGCAGACAGCCTATGAGAGCCGGAGGGTTGCTGAAGACATGGGGGCGGGGCCAGCAGTAACAGCACCCCCCACTCCCACAGAAGGCGGCTCCAGTGAGCGCAGTGACTAGAAGCACTGTGAACAGAGCAGGCAAACAGAACGCGGAGCGGCAGTTTGTGTGGAAGGATGTGCGGAAGGGCACTGAAGCTGTACCAGCTTGACCAGGGAGCCATGGTATCCACCCAGCAGAAGGCCTTGCCTTCCCCAAGCTCTGCACCCAGCAGGACTGAGGCAGCTTCCCAGATGGAGCTCTCGTGGGAGCACGCTGCCACTCAGGTGTCAGGCTGCAGGGTGTGCCCTACCCTGATGGCAGCAGTGAGCACGCCTGTGGGAGATGTGCCCAGGTAGAGGAACTCCTCTGCCTCGCGATGGAGCTCCGGGAGGAGGTGAGTAGATTGAGAAACATCAGGGAGTGCGAGAGGGAGATAGACTGCTGGAGTTGCAGCCTACCTCCCCTGAACCAGGCCCAACAGGCAGAAAGGCCACATGATACAGAGGATTCCCTGTCCTCCCTCTGCCTAACCGAACAAGGTAACTTAGAGGATAGGGGGCTATGGGAACATGTTCCTGCCTGGCGAAGCAGGCATGTCTCCCCAGTAACTCCCCCACCTTCCCAGGTACCCCTAAAAAATAGGTATGAGGCTCTGCAAGGAGAACCTGATCATGACAAGGAAGACAATTCAGTGTCCACAGAGGTGTCGCCAAGGTTAAGACAAACTACACCCCCGCATCAAAGCATCTTCAGTAAAGGTAGAAAGATGGGTCATTGTCGTAGGCGACTCCATCCTGAAGGGAGCAGAAGGCCCGATATGCAGACTGGACCCACTTCTCAGGGAAGTCAGGCTGCCTCCCTGGGGCCCGGGCTAAAGATATACAAAGAAAACTTCCTTCCCTGGTAAGTCCTTCAGATTACTACCCACTACTAATTTTTCAGATAGGCAGAGATGATCTGTTAACAAGAAACCCAAGAGCGATCAAGAGAGACTTCTGGGCCTTGGGACAACTGGTTAAGGGGTCAGGAGCGCAAGTAGTGTTCTCCTCTGTCATTCCAATCGCAGTGAAGGATGAGGGAAGCAACAAGAAGAGCCAGCAGATCAATACCTGGCTCCGAGCCTGGTGTCAGCGGCAGGACTTTGGTTTTTTTGATCACGGGATGGTTTACACGACACCAGGCCTGCTGGAGATGGGTGGGGTACGCCTATTTCAAAGGGGGAAAAGGATCATGGCACAGGAGTTGGCAGGGCTCATCAAAAGGGCTTTAAACTAGATTTGAAGGGGGAAGGGGATGAAACCAGTCTCTTTAGAGGTAAGCCTGGGGGTGGTGTGACAATGTCTGTGGGACAGGATGCTAGTGAGATCCCTTGGTATGCTGACTCAGTGAAGGCAGGGGATGGAGATTCATGCAGCAGCAGAGACACGAGGGTCATTGATGGGTTAGAAACTATGGCTGCGCCTGGGAATGGACAGGTAGGAGTTAAGGCTTCTCCCAGCAAAAAGGTTGCAGGACCAATAGCCCAGCTGAAGTGCTTCTACACTAATGCACACAGCATGGGCAACAAACAGGAGGAGCTGGAAGCCATTGTGCAGCAGGAAAACTATGATGTAGTCACCATCACGGAAACGTGGTGGGATGACTCACACGACTGGAGTGCTGCATTTGATGGCTACAAACTCTTCAGAAGGGACAGGCAAGGAAGGAGAGGAGGTGGGGTGGCTCTGTATGTTAGGGAGTGTTATGAATGTCTAGAACTTAATGATAGTGTCAATAGGGTTGAGTGTTTATGGGTAAGAATCAGGGGGAGGGCCAACAAGGCTGATATCGTGGTGGGAGTCTGTTATAGACCACCCAACCAGGATGCAGAGGCAAATGAAATATTCTACAAGCAGGTGGGAGAAGTCTCAAGATCACTAGCCCTTCTCCTCATGGGAGACTTCAACCTAGCAGATATCTGCTAGGAATACAATAAAGCTGAGAGGGAACAGTCTAGGAGGTTCCTGGAGTGTGTTGGGGATAACTTCCTGATACAGCTGGTGAGGGAGCCGACTAGGGAAGGAGCCCTGCTGGACCTGTTGTTTGTAAACAGAAGGATTTGTGGGGGATGTGATGGTTGGAGGCCATCTTGGGCATAGTGACACGAAATGATAGAGTTTTTGATTCTCAGAGAAGCAAGGAGGGGGTCAGCAGAACTGCCACCATGGACTTCCGGAGGGTGGACTTTGGTCTTTTCAGGAGCCTGGTTGACAGAAGCCCTTGGGAGGCAGTCCTGAAGGGCAAAGGAGTCCAGGAAGGCTGGACGTTTTTCAAGAAGGAAGTCTTAAAGGCGCAGGAGTAGGCTGTCCCCATGTGCTGAAAAACAAGCCCTTGGGGGAAAAAGGCCGGCCTGGCTGAACAGGGAGATATGGTTAACAACTCGGGGAAAAAAGGAGAGTTTATGCTCTTTGGAAGAAGGGGCAGGGCACTCAGGAAGGCTACAAAGATGTTGTAAGGCTATGGAGGGAGAAAATTAGAAGGGCCCAAGCCCAACTAGAACTTAACCTGGCTTTGGATGTTAAGAACAATAAAATGAGTTTCTATAAATACATTAGTAATGAAAGGAGGACTAAGGAGAATCTCCATCCTTTATTAGATAGGGGCGGTAACATGGCGACAAAGGATGAGGAGAAGGCTGAGGTACTTAATGCCTTCTTTGCCTCAGTCTTTAGCAGTAGAATCGGTTGATCCCTGAGTACCCAGATCCCTGAGCTAGTGGATAGGGGCGGGGAGCAGAATGAAGTCCCCATAATCTAAAGGGTGAGGGACCTGCTCCAGCACCTAGACATACACAAGTCTATGGGGCCAGATGGGATCCACCTGAGGGTACTGAGGGAGCTGGCGGAAGTGCTCACTGCCACTTTCCGCCATTTACCAGGAGTCCTGGCAAACCGGGGAGGTCCCAGTTGACTGGAGGCTAGCAAATGTGATGCCAACCCACAAGAAGGTCCAGAAGGAGGATCTGGGGAACTACAGGCCTGTCAGTCTGACCTTGGTGCCTGGGAAGGTTATGGAGCCAATCATCCTGAGTGCCATTATGCAGCATATGAAGGACAACCAGGCGATCAGGCCCAGTCAGCATGGGTTCATGAAAGGCAGAGCCTGCTTGACAAACCTGATCTCCTTCTATGACAAGGTGACCTGCTTGGTGGATGAGGGAAAGGCTATGGATGTTGTCTACCTGGACTTCAGTAAAGCCTTTGACACGGTTTCCCACAGCATTCTCCTGGAAAAACTGGCTGCCCATGGTTTGGACAGGAGTACTCTGCTGGGTTAAAAACTGTCTGGAGGGCCGGGCCCAGAGAGCGGTGTGCTGAGTACACTGGAGCACATTTGAAATGTCCCTATATTAATGTGCGCAGCGCCTTAGCTATCTCAATGGGGGTAGGAGATGGAGAACCATGCAAAGATGCAAGGGTTGTCAATGCATTAGAAACCATGGAAGCACCTGAGAATAGTCCCATAAGAATGAGGGCTTCTCCAAAAAAGGTGGCAGGATCAATAGCCCAACTGACATGAATCTATACCAGTGCACACAGCATAGGCAACAAACAGGAGGAGTTGGAAGCCATTGTGCAGCTGGAAAACTATGATGTAATTGCAATCACAGAAACATGGTGGATAACTCACAACTGGAGTGCTGCAATGGATGGCTATAAACTCTTCAGAAGGGATAGGCAAGGAAGGAGAGGTGGTGGGGCAGCCCTGTATGTTAGTGTTTTGACTGTCTAGAGTTTGACGATGGTGATGAAAGGGTCAAGTGTTTATGGGTAAGAATCAGAGGGAAGGCCAACAAGGCAGATATCATGGTGGGAGTCTGTTATAGACAATCTAAACAGAATGAAGAAGCAGATGAAATATTGTATAAAAAGCTGGGAGAAGTCTCACGATCACTAGCCCTTGTTCTCATGGGGGACTTCAACTTACCAGATGTCTGCTGGAAATGCAATAAAGCAGAGAGGAAAGAGTCTAGGAGGTTCCTGGAGTGTGTGGAAGATAACTTCCTGACACAGTTGGTGAGTGAGCCAACTAGGGAAGAAGCCACGCTGGACCTGTTGTTTATGAACAGAGAAGGACTTGTGGGTGATGTGATGGTTGGAGGCCATCTTGGGTATAGCAATCATGAAATGAGTTTTTGATTATAAGAGAATTAAGGAGGGGGGTTAGAAGAACTACTACCTTGGACTTTCAGAGGGCATACTCTGGCCTGTTTAGGAGCCTGGTAGACAGAGTTCCTTAGGAGGCAGACCTAAAGGGCAAAGGAGTCCAGGAAGACTGGACATTCTTCAAGAAGAAAATCTTAAAGGTGCAGGAGCAGGCCGTCCCTATGTGCCAAAAGATGAACTGGCAGGAAAGAAGACTGGCCTGGCTGAACAGAGAGCTTTGGCTAGAACTCAGGAAAAAAAAGAGAGTTTACGACCTTTGGAAGAAGGGGCAGGCCACTCGGGAGGACTACAAGGATGTTATGAGGTTATGCAGGGAGAAAATTAGAAGGGTCAAAGCTACCCCAACTTCATCTGGCTATTGCGGAAAAAGACAATAACAAATGTTTCTATGCATTAGCAACAAAAGGAGGGCTAAGGAAAATCTCCATCCTTTATTGGATGAGGAGGGAAATACAGTGACAAAGGATGAGGAGAAGGCTGAGGTACTTAATGTCGTCTTTGCCTCAGTCTTTAATAGTAAGACCAGTTGTTCTCAGGGTACCCAGCCCCCTGAGCTGGAAGACAGGGACGGGGAGCAGAATGAAGCCCCCATAATCCAAGGGGAAATGGTGAGGGACCTGCTACAGCACTTAGACACACAAGTCTATGGGGCCGGATGGGATCCACCCAAGGATATGGAGGGAGCTGGTGGAAGTGCTCACCAAGCCACTTTCCATCAGTTATCAGCAGTCCTGGCTGACTGGGGAGGTCCCAATTGACTGGAGGTTAGCAAATGTGACGCCCATTTACAAGAAGGGCTGGAAGGAGGATCCGGGGAACTACAGGTCTGTCAGTCTGACCTCAGTGCCAGGGAAGGTTATGGAGCAGCTCATCTTGAGTGCCATCACACGACACATACAGGACAACCAGGTGATCAGGCCCAGTCAGCATGGGTTTATGAAAGGTAGGTCCTGCTTGACTAACCTAATCTCCTTCTATGACAAGGTGACCTGCTTGGTGGATGAGGGATAGGCTGTGGATGTTGTCTACCTAGTCTTTAGTAAAGCCTTTGACATGATTTCCCACAGCATTCTCCTGGAGAAACTGGCTGCTCGTGGTTTTAATGGGCGTATTCTTTACTTCGTAAAAAACTGGCTGGATGGCTGGGCCCAAAGAGTTGTGGTGAATGGAGTTAAATCCAGTTGGTGGCTGGTCACAAGTGGTGTTCCCCAGGGCTCAGTTTTGGGGCTGGTTCTCTTTAACATCTTTATGAATGATCTGGATGAGGGGATCGAGTGGGCCCTCAGTAAGTTTGCAGATGACACCAAGTTGGGGGGGGGAGTGTTGATCTGCTTGAGGGTAGGAAGGCTCTACAGAGGGACCTGGACAGGCTGGATGGATGGGCCGAGGCCAATGCTATGAGGTTCAACAAGGCCAAGTGCCGGGTCCTGCACTTGGGTCACAACAACCCCATACAGCACTACAGGCTTGGGGAAGAGTGACTGGAAAGCTGCCTGGTGGAAAAGGACCTGGGGGTGTTGGTCGACTGCCAGATGAATATGAGCCAGCAGCGTGCCCAGGTGGCCAAGAAGGCCAACAGTATCCTGGCCTGTATCAGAAATAGTGTGTAGAGCAGGACTAGGGAAGTGATCATCCCCCTGTACTCGGCACTGGTGAGGCCCCACCTCGAATACTGTGTTCAGTTTTGGGCCCCTCACTACAAGAAATACATTGAGGTCCTGGAGTATGTTCAGAGAAGAGCAATGAAGCTGGTGATGGCTCTAGAGGACGAGTCTTATGAGGAGCAACTGGGGTTGTTGCCTGGGAAAAAGGAGGCTGAGGGGAGACCTTATAGCTCTACAACTACCTGAAAGGAGGTTGTAGTGAGGTGGGGGTCGGTCTCTTCTCCCAAGTAGCAAGCAATAGGAGAAGAGGAAATGGCCTCAAGTTGTGCCAGGGGAGGTTTAGATTGGATATTAGGAAAAATTTCTTCACTGAAAGGGTTATCAGTCATTGGAACAGGCTGCCCAGGGAAGTGGGTGACTCATCATCCCTGCAGGTATTTAAAAGCCATGTAGACATGTCGCTTAGGGACGTGGTTTAGTGGTGGACTTGGCAGTGTTAGGTTGATGGTTGGACTCAGTGATCTTAAGGGTCTTTTCCAACCTAAATGATTCTATGACTAGTGGTATTTCCTTTTATTGCTTCTGCCACCTTCACTCTTACAATCATCTGGAAGATACCTATAGGCCACAGGGAAACATTGTTTTCTCAGTGCGTTTCTTTCTTTTAATAGAATAGTGCGAACTCTATATTCATAGAATTACAGAATGTTTTGGATAGAAGGGACCTTTAAAGATCATCTAGTTCCATCCCTCCCCACAGCGGGCAGGGACATCTTCCACTAGATCAGGTTGCTCAAAGCCCCATCGAACCTGACCTTGAATACTTCCAGGAGTGGGGCATCCTCAACTTCTTTGGGCAACCTGTTCCAGTGTCTCACCACCCTCAGTGTAAAGAATTTCTTCCTCATATCTAATCTAATTCTACCCTCTTTTAGTTTAAAACCATTACCCGTTGTCCTGTCACTACAGGCCCTGGTCAAAAGTCTCTCTCCATCTTTCCCCTTTATGTATTGAAAGGCTGCAATAAGGTCCAGAGCCTGATATTTAATAAAGATCTCACTTTGAGAATTCAGTATTGTTCACATTCAATTTCATTTTAGTAGTCTAATGAACCATCTTGCCTTTAGTTTTAATAGATTTGTTTAATGTATGACAGACAAGATGAAAAGCTTGCTTATGTCTGAGATTTTGCTTCTTTTATAAGTAAAGCCAGGAAATCACTACATGAATTGAAGATTTGTAATTAAGAACATTAAAAATCCAACTTGAAACATGGCTATTGAATGATTATGTAGTATGCAAGTATAACTGCAATTCTAGAACAGTTAAGCAATGTTATCAGGTGCAAACACTTTCACAGGCAAGCCACCAGACAGGAAAGGTACTAACAAATTTTTCATGTTTGAACTTGGCAAGACAGCCACCAGCCTCTCTATAGATGTAGCTATAAAGTTACTGTAGAGGACCAAAGTAACAACGTGCACAAAATGTACTAACAATTGTATGTCTGATTTCCTGAAACAACAGAAAAATCCTAACTGTCTAAATATTTCACAGAAGTACAAGTTTCATGCTTTCAAATTTTAATGATTCTTGGTCTAAACTTGTATTTTTAAATAACCTCATTCTTCTACACAGCAAAAGACTCCACAAAAATAGGTATTATATAATTTATTTTTTGGCCAGAAATACATTTTCATAGGGCATTTCAATAAATAGTGGTGTTTATTCCTTAGACAAAACCTCCATCTCTTTGGCATCTGACCACATTCTGTTTTTCAAACTAAAGACTACATAGGAAAAGTTTACTTTAGAGATCATTGTTCAATACATTAACTTTACAGAGGTGCAGTTAACACTTTAAAATATACATCAGTTGTAAATATTCTAATAAGCCAGAAAACATTAACCAAACTAGTAAAACAGAGTCTACTGGGCTCCTCTTTACTGCCTTTGGTTACAGTTGGGGAGTAAGTGGCAGAATGAAAAGAACTCTTAATTTTCCACAACACATGCACTGACTAATGCTTGCTGTTCATTCTGAAGGAGAAACAAAAAAACCCCAGAATTGTACCAGAAACAACCGATCAAATAAGTTATGCTTCAAAACAACGTGATCTTAATTTTAACTTCTAAATAAGTAAACCAAAATGAACTTGCACACTACTTCAGTAATAGATTGCACCTAAAAATATCTAAAAGCTTTTTTTAATTTTTAAACATAAGTTACTAACATGTTTTAAATATATCTAAGAATACAGCTGTCAAAAATGCAATTGATGTCATATTTGGATAAAAAATTCTTAAGCAACAAATTAAGCCAGTGTATTCAATCTACTCTGTTGAATAATACAGAATCAGCTCTTCAGGGCTGATATAGAAACACTTCACTTGCACTCCATCCAAAAATCTGCCTTCCGGATCATAATAAAAGTGTTCAGTGCTTCATATAAACTAAATTTCCAAAGCAATGCTAGAGTTATTTGACCTTTTCCATTACTATACTATATAGAAATCATGACTTAAAATGAAAAACTTTATTGGCATACTGATGCAGACATTCTAGTGTATTTACTGGAATCTGAAGTGAATCCTTGTTTACATGTCAAGACAATGTAAAAAATAAGTCATATTAATGAAAAAAACAAACCCTTCACTCTCAAAAATATTTTTTAATATTCTGAATACTTATTCCAAACTAGTTTTATAAAACAGAGGAGGCAAAACAATTACTTCCATGCAGAAAATAAAAAATAATTTAATAGGTTTAAAGTAGAAAATGAACAAAGGTTTATTTTATGAGTGAATTTCCTCCTCACCACCAGTGCAAACCCAGTTTCAAAATGTTTGAATGGGATGGTTTAAAATAACAAGTGATCCAATTTAGCCAAGCTCGCATTCCTTCCCATGATGTAAAAAATCATACATACATTTTATTGTAGAATACAGTACAAATCTTATGAAACAAAAAGATAACTTGAGTACTTATCCAAGAGCAATTTCTAACATCAAGCCAAAATTAGCAACAACCAAGCAGATCATCAATTTTTCAGTATTAAATTACCATAAATGCTAGATAACCGTAGGAAAAAACCCCAAACCCAAATCCAAAAGCCTTTTCTTTGTTAGAAGGTGTCCAAAGAAATATCCACCAGCTGCAGTCAAATTTGCATTAGAAGCTGCTTGCTCTGGAAAGATTTTTTTCCCTCCAAGTACTTGTAACACAATTCACTGTCAAAATTTTATTCAAATAAATTACTTTCTGATAACATTTAGCTGATACCACCTACAACATGGACAGTCATGTACAATGTATGACAGTGGATTTTTGCAGCAACAGAGAAATAACCAGAAAATGGTTCTAAATTCTAGATTATGGTTCATAGTTCATGTGTTATTTCTTGCAAACATACAGTCCCCTCTAAGGGTGAGGTGTTGGAGCTGGTATTGTAGCATGTCTGTGTCAGCAGGTTCCTTGATGCTCATTTTGTCTAAATTGAGGTAGTCCAAGGATTTAGAGTGAGCCCTTTTACCTTTTAAAAGGCAAAGAGGCAGGGGACCATGAAGTGCCTTGTAGGGTTCATATGGTAAAGCCTTAGTGCGTTTATCCCCTGAGCTGGGCATCCGTCTCCTCCTCCTCCCATTTACTGCTGGGATCTCATATGGCTGATAGTACCTACTTCTAGTTTTGTACAAATGAGAGGAACATGCAAGTCCTGAATCAAGCTGTTTAGAGTGCAAGTTAGGCCTGGATTCCCCTTTATTATCTTCATTTCCTGTATACTTTTGGGCTAGTTTTAGCAGCTCCTCTCCAGTCGTGAAGCCAACCAGGTAGTTAGAATCCATACGAAGGATCTGATAGCCTGAAACTGTCTGTCGCATTGGTGAGCAGGGGGTACTGGAACATCGTGGTTTCTCTGCTTCTGCTTTGCCTGCAGAACTGACCTCTGCAAGAGGTACAGGGAGGGTAGATATGGTAGTTCTGGACTCTCCATTTATGTCCATTTTAAGCAACGTGCTATTCTCCTAAAAATGAAACAGAGATTGATCAAAAATAGAGCCTTTAGCCAATAAAGGAGATGAGAGAGGATCTCAGAAATCAGGTTTTTTTATCACCCAGAAACCATAACCAGTACTTCTCTATTCAGTTTTTTCTTATACTCTACAGAGTGTCTCATAACAAAACCATCGCTGACATCTGCTCTTTAAAATTATTTTGGCCCCCTTTTTAATAACAAAGACTATAAATTTACTCTCAATATTCTTAAATATGTTAAAAACATATTCTTGAGTAGTACTGTACAAAAAACTGAAGTATCTTTCCACTCTTTTTTAATCCTTTTAGTTTATTTGATCCCTTATAACCCCTTTCCTTTGAGGCCATCTACATCCATTAGCACATTCACAGTAACTTCTCCTGTATTCCTGTATTCAGCTGCATATTTTTCCCATTCACAATAATATCAGTAAACATACCTTAAAAAAAACCAAAAGCATCTAACAGTTACTACCTCGGGCATAACCATGGACTAGACCTGACCTACTGGGTACTGCAATGTTTCCCTGTGGTGGGTTGACCTTGCCTGGCCACCAGGTGCCCACCAAGCTCCCTTTCCTCAATAAGGACAGGGGAGAAAAATATGATGAAAAAGCTTGTGGGTCAAGATAAGGACAGGGAGATCACTCAGCAATTACCATCACGGGCAAAACAGACATGACTTGGGGAAATTAATTTAATTTATTGCAAATCAAAATCAGAGTAGGATAATGAGAAATAAGAACAAATCTAAAAACTCCTTTCCCCCACCCCTCCCCCTTCTTCCTGGGCTCAACTTCACTCCTGACTACCTCCCCCCCCCCGAGTGGCACAGGGGGATGGGGAATGGAGGTTGCAGTCAGTTCATAACGCATTGTCTCTGCTGCTCCTTCCTCCTCATGCTCTTCGCCAGCTCCAGCATGGGGTCCCACCCACAGGATACAGTCCTTCATGTCATTCTCCAACATGGGTGCTTCCCACAGGCTGCAGTTCTTCATGAACTGCTCCAGCACGGGTCCTTTCCACGGGGTGCAGTCCTTCAGGAACAGACTGCTCCAGCATGGGTTGCCCACAGGGCCACAGGTCCTGCCAGAAAACCTGCTCCTGCATGTGCTCCTCTCCACAGGGTCACAAGTCCTGCCAGGAGCCTGTTGCTCTCCACATGCTGCAGATTCCTTTAGGTCACATCCACCTGCTCTGGCATGGGGTCCTCCATGTGCTGCAGAGTGTATATCTGCTCCACTGTGGACCTCCATGGGCTGTAAGGGGACAACCACGGTCTTCACCATGGGCTGCAGGGGAATCTCTGCTCCGATCGGTGCCTAGAGCACCTCCTTCCCCTCCTGCTTCACTGACCTTGGTGTCTATCAGACTGTTTCACATTTTTCTCACTCTTTTCACAGCTGCTGCGAAGCATTTTTTACCTTTTCTTCAATATGTTATCACAGAGGCAGCACCAGCGTCACTGATTGGCTCAGCTTTGGCTAGCGGTGGCTCTGTCTTGGAGCCAGCTGGAACTGGCTCTGTCCAACATGATGGCAGCTTCTGGTGTCTTCTCACAGAAGCCATCCCTGCAGCCCCTCCTGCTACCAAAACACTGTGGGATTTTTTGTTTAATGTATTTATAACAAAGTAATCAGTATACTGTTCTTCAGTAAATATCCCATAAGATTCTGAGAAGTATCTTAAGAAAAACTAATATTCAGATTTCTATGGATTTTTTTAAAATTTTTATTATTTTTTGGAAACAGACTACTTTGTCTTGACTTCCCTCCCCTCACACCTATTCCAAAATCTTCAGTCCGGTGCTTTTACGGATACAATTTTCCACCACTAACCATTACCGTTTTTAACATGGAAAGATAAGGTTGGTATCACAGCAATTATATGCAAGTGGATCCCAGAACACTTTGAATTCTGCTTTGAATGTCATCTACACTATCTCTATGTAGCTATTTCACAAAAAACAAAGTTCACATCTGTTTCTAATTCACCTTTCCTTCACTGTCAGCCTCACCTTTGCTCTAAACAGTAGCTAGTGACTCCCTAGCAAATAGATTTCAGAAATAAAAATATCTACATAGCTTTGTAGTATTTAAAGGCAACAAGACTCAAAGAGGAAAGAAAAGTTAGTATGTAAATGTCCAGCAGAAAAAAAGTTTATTATAGGAAATTGTAAGACACATTAATGGTTTAGTATAATTTCACAAAAGAGACTGCTTTTACAGCATGCTATTACCAGTTTACAAACTTTTAAAGCTGCTACTTGTTCCCATCCTGAGGCCTGAGAGGTCACAGACAGAGAAGCAAAGATGCAACAAGCAAGGGAAGGAAAGTGCCACCTCCTTTTCAGTACTTTATTCAATCATTTGGAATTAGACACCCCTATATAAAATAGGATTAAAACAAACAAATAAACAAAACCCCATCAAGGTTAAAAATCATTCAATTGTCTTAAAATAAGAGGGGAAGCTTTGTGCAAATTTCATTTGCAAAAAAAAATAATATAGCCTAATGCAAAATTTAAGCCTACTGTGTTTCTGTTCAGGAGCAGCTTAAGTAACACTCCCATCTCTACTACCCTGCTTAGTCTCAAATCAACCTGCTGCTTCACTCCCATTCTAATTAAATAGGAGTAAACAAAATTCTCATAGTTTTGCTAAACAGGATTTTATTTGCAAGTCATTGACAAAAAACTTCTATTATGGAGACATTATTACTAAAGTTTCTTTAGTCTTGAATGTCCTTTTCCAGTTCTCCTCATAATTGTGGCCTACTTAGAATTCTTCATTACAAGTTTTGTACAGCATTGCTTTTACAGATAAGTAGATACACTTCACCCATCACATTTTAAAACATTTTGTATTAAAAAATACAGATAATGCATCAAAAATGAAACAAAAAATGAAAATACTATATTAAATGTAACACCGACATTTTTCACTGAAGAAAAAACTACATAAAACCTCAATAATGTTGCTTGTTATATTTAATTGGCTTTCTGAAAAATATTTATGGAGACAATTCAAACTTTCAAAATAGCAGAAAAAAGTGTTATTTCCTACTTTAGCACCATATCTAGACAACAAGACAATAAATACAGTGAGGTTTCAGCACACAGAGTTAAAGATACTCATGACAGTTCCTTATGTAGAAATTATAGTTCCTGCACCATCAAGATTACTGGAAACGTAGCACAGAAAAAAATTTGCATTAAAACTTTTGGCTACCATGGACTTTTAGCCAAGAAACAAATATTTAACTGTTCCTGCTCTTTTAATTCCTAGCTTTTATCCTCCAGTTCAGAAATATTTCCAGTAATCTAGAAGGATTCAACCTTTTTTGTTAAAAAGCAGAAACAACACAAGAATAGAGTTTTACAGCAAGATTAGAAATTACTCTCATTACCTAGACACATATGGGATTAAAAACCAGCAAACCTTCCCTCTCCCCCCCAAATATAACTTGCTAATGCAATGCGTGCTCTAAGGACAAGGAAGGACGAAGGGATGCCCCCATGCAAAGCTAAAAGAGCCTTAAGAGCAGGAAAGCAAAACAAAGGCTCTTCTCAAAATAAAGCTTATAAAATTAATTCACTTTAGTTCAAAACATGGGTATGTGTATTGGGTTTACGTAGCAAGGTTTTGGTAGCGGGGGGGGGCACAGGGGTGGCTTCTGTGAGAGGATGCCAGAAGCTTCCCCCATGTTGGACAGAGCCAGTTCCAGACAGCTCCAAGTCAGAGCCGCTGCTGGCCAAGACTGAGCCAATCAGCGACAGTGGTAGCACCACTGTGATAACATATTTAAGAGGGGGGAAAAAAACTGCTGCGCAACAGCAGCCAGAGAGAGGAGTGAGAATATGTGAGAGAAACAACTCTGCAGACACCAAGGTCAGTGAAGAAGTTGAGCCCAGGAAGAAGGGAGGGGTGGGGGGAAGGTGTTTTAATATTTGTTTTTATTTCTCATTATCGTACTCTGATTTGATTGGTAATAAATTAAATTAATTTTCCCTAAGTCGAGTCTTTTTTGCCCATGATGGTAATTCCTGAGTCATCTCCCTGTCCTTATCTCAACCCACGAGTCTTTCATTGTATTTTTCTCCCCCTGTCCAGCTGAGCATGGGGAGTGATAGAGTGGCTTGGTGGGCACCTGGCATCTAGCCAAGGTCAACCCACCACAGTGTGTACCCTGCTAACAAAAGTCAGTCAACTTTTGAAAATAACTACAAGCAGGGGGGAAGGGGGTAAGAGGTCTTTGTGGACCAACGACACCCCTCAGGTCAAGAACAGTACAAAGAGTCAGCAACCAGTACTTCCATTTTAAAAGATTAGTTCTTCAGATCAGAGTTGCCCTTTCTTCTTGTTTCTCAAGGAGAATGAGAGCAATGCCAATTCAACACAATTTATAATTACGTCTTTACTATAGACTCAAACCAAGATGATGAACAAGATGGCATGTGCTTTTCTTTGCTGCTTCTTCACACATTTAAAAAGAATAGGAAATAATTGAAACGAAAAGTTAACAAGAAAAGGATTCACTTGAACAACAAGCATTAAAAGTGCTTCCAGAATACAGTTCACTTGATTAAGATTTTACAAGATTTTCATTATTTTCTTTCAGTCGAAACCATGACAATTATAAAGCAGGCTTTCCATATAAATTAAATTATAAATTAATCTGACCCAATCCAGCTAAATATCAAAAAAAGTTGGCTAAACCACAGAGAAAAGGAATAATGAATACAAAGACTAGGTTAGTTATAAATAATTGTATTATCTTAAAGAATACATTAATACGCTTGGGATAGAACTCCAAGGGCAAAACAACCAAAAATTAAAAAAAACAACACTTTGCACATCAAAAAGCTTTCTGTTTTTTTAATATTTTACAAATGTGACAGATACCACTCAAGGATTAGTATGTTATGAATGAAAAACAGAAATGCATTACACATCAATGTCACATTATGCTAGATGAACTAACTTGAGAAGTCTTTATTTTTATGATGAGCATTAGATTTCTGTATATCCAACTACGATTTATTATTGTGGGAAAGTAATGGAAGATCGTTGAGAAGGACTGTAAACATGCTCAAGTGACTCCCACATGGGGTGCTGGAAAACACATATATCACAGTAATTGTTGTTTGTTTAGTCTTATGTGCTCAACAAGTAGAATATCTGCACTTAGATAAAGTAGGCCTGTGATGGACTCAGGGGCACCTTATCGAACATGCCCGAGATTCCTGCCCTGCTGTTGAAGATCATCAAAGTCCAATGAAAAACTATGCCTTCTTGAATCCATTAAATACAGGCAAGAACAGCAAGTCTGAGCTCTTGTTCTCTCACTCTTGCTAACAAGGACTCTCTCGCTAATAAGGACTCCCTCTCACTCTGCGGTGCCTGCATCCCATGCCTGCATGCCTCTGCCCAGCCCAGGTATTGCTTTGAAGATTCCCCAATCCACGAAGTATCGAGATCAAATTTGTTCTTTGCCTTTCATCCGTGGTTCTGTGGCTGTTCCTGCATCCTGCCTGCGTCGACTTACATATTTGGTGTAGTCGGTAGGTCCAGGAACACCCATGCCATGGCTAATAAAAAAGTTGGGGACTGAGCACTGGATGCCCGTGACCACTTTCCTGGCTAAATTGGCCTGAAATAGATGACCCCCCCCAGACAATTGAAATGGCTATGCAGAAAAGGACCTGGGGGTGCTGGTGGACAGCCAGCTGAATATGAGCCAGCAGTGTGCCCAGGTGGCCAAGAAGGCCAACAGCATTCTGGCTTGTATCAGGAATAGCGTGGCCAGCAGGAGCAGGGAAGTGATCGTGCCTCTGGTACTCAGCACTGGTGAGGCCTCACCTCGAGTACTGTGTTCAGTTCTGGGCCCCTCTGTACAAGAGGGACATTGAAGTGCTGGAGTGCGTCCAGAGAAGAGCTACCAGGCTGGTGAGGGGTCTGGAGACCAAGTCATATGAGGGAGCTGGGCATGTTTAGCTTGGAGAAGAGGAGGCTGAGGGGAGACCTCATTGCCCTCTACAACTACCTGAAAGGAGGTTGGAGAGAGGTGGGTGTTGGCCTCTTCTCCCAGGTGAATAATGACAGGACCAGAGGAAATGGTCTGAAGTTGCTGCAGGGGAGGTTTAGGTTAGATATTAGCAGGAATTTCTTTACTGAAAGAGTGGTCAGGCACTGGAACAGCCTGCCCAGGGAGGTGGCTGAGTCACCATCCCTAGAGGTATTTAACAAATGTGTAGATTTTTGCTGGTTTTGTGTGTGTATAGTTGGACTCGATGATCTCAAAGGTCCTTTCCAACCATGAAGATTTATCAGCAAAAGAGTGGGGAAGGCGTACTGGCATGGATTCTGCAAGCTTCGGATAGTGGAGTTGCATCTATCCATTTATCAGCAGGTGAAAAAGATTTATTAAGTCCTCTGTCCTCCCCCTCTACTCTGCCTTGGTGAGGCCGCATCTGGAGTACTGTGTCCAGTTCTGGGCTCCCTGCTTCAAGAAGTACAGGGAACTGCTGGAGAGGGTGCAGCAAAGGGCTACAAAGATGATTAGGGGACTGGAACACCTCTCATGAAGAAAGGCTGAGGGGTTTGGGTCTCTTCAGTCTGGAAAAAAGATGACTGAGGGGGGATCTAATCAACACTTATAAATACTTAAAGGGTGGGTGTCAGGAGGATGGGGCCAGGCTCTTTTCAGTGGTGCCCAGCAACAGGACAAGAGGTAGCAGGCACAAACTTGAGCATAGGAAGTTCCACCTAAACATGAGGAGGAACTTCTTTACTTTGAGGGTGGCAGAGCACTGGACCAGGCTTCCCAGAGAGGTGGTGGAGTCTCCTTCTCTGGAGACATTCAAAACCCGCCTGGACGCGTTCCTGTGCGACCTGCTCTAGGTGACCCTGCTCTGGCAGGGGGGTTGGACTAGATGATCTCCAGAGGTCCCTTCCAACCCTATCATTCTGTGATTCTGTGATTCCCATCAGCAGGCAGGTGTTCAGCCCACCTCCAAGAAAGCAGGGCGCCATGACGTATAACAGTAACTTGGGAAGACAAATGCCATAACTCCAAATATTTCCCCTTTCCTCCTTCTTCCCCCAGCTTTATATGCTTAGTATGACATCATATGGTATGGAATATCCCTTTGGTCAGTTGGGGTCAGCTGTCCCAACTGTGTCCCCTCCCAACTTCTTGTGCACCCCCAGCCTACTTGCTGGTGGGGTGGTATGAGAAGCGGAAAAGGCCTTGACTCTGTGTAAGCACTGCTGAGCAATAACAAAAACATCCCTGTATTATCAACACTGTTTTCATCACAAATACAGAACACAGCACTATACAAGCTACTATGAAGAAAATTAACTCTATCCCAGCCAAAACCAGCACAGCATCATAGATAAGTAACTATAGCAAGACCGACTCCTGGAAAGTCTAGATTAATAGAGAAGCATGTGGATGATGACATCATAGAAATATAGCTGCTTTGCAAAGTTTTACTATGATTAGTAAACAGTAGTGTGTGTGTGTGTCTTAAGTAGCGATTAGTCAATTCATGTTGTACCTGAATGCTTGAAAGGTATAAGAACCATGTGTAAAACCACATTTGGAGTGCCCACATTTGGATGAAACACCTCATGCGCGTGAATAAAAGAATTGCTCTTGCAATTCTATACTTTGCATCCTAGTCTCTCTCCTCGGTTGGGAAAAAGGGCTGGGGGATTTTTAAGCTAAATGACAGTCTTAGATATCACAAGACCTGCTTCCTCCTTTTACACGATGAACATTATTATGGTGTTAAGGATGTCAGGAACGTATTTAGGGCAAGAAACTTTTGTGAGCTTTGTCATACATTGGCCACAGCTGTAAATATTATTGTTAGCTCTGCTTGTCTCGTAACTATGCAGTTAACTTGGGGACAAGGATAAGGTGCCCCAGCTGCAGGCTGTTGTGCAGGTCTGGGAAATGTTTACAGAGGCACAAGGCCCTGGCTATTAAAAAACAAATTGATTTTTTGGCTATGATTTTCTGTTAAAAGTGTAAGGCCTATGTAGAAAAATAGCATGGATGTAACGACTGGAAGTGTGGAATGTGCTATGAAGAGATCTGTAATGCAAACCAGTACCAGTGTTTCATGCCTGTGATCAAAACTCCAGAAGCAGGGCAGGGCTATATTATCTACGACATAGTGTCCAGGTTTGAGGTAAAACAGAAGCAACTTTCTGTTCAGAAATTTTACTTCTTAGCTAAGCCTCTTCTAACTCTCTGAAATTAACAGCATATTGTGCAGAAACTGTTCGTTCTCAGAGTGATAAGACCTATGTTTATAGTTCATGCCAAGGAATGGTATGCAGAGAGACTCTTGATTATACTTATTGCTATAACAACCAAGGTCAGCTAACTTTGTTATTTGCCCTGTTGGAGGGTTGGAAGCAGAAAAGCATAGAGGGGTCTCACCTGCAGGGAGGAGCAGACAGGACAGGTGACCCAAAATTGACCAACAGGGGTATTCCATCCCATCTGCCCCATGCTCAGTATAAAAGCTGAGGGATCAAAGGGTCAGCGCTTTCTTCAATGGCTGGCATCCAAGGAGGACTCTGTCTGTTCATCTGCCTTTGATCCCAATTCGTGCATTCCTGACTCCAGATCCGGAATCCAGTTCCTGTCCGTTGCTGTGTCCACTCTGGGACTTCCCCAGTGCCTGCTGGTGACATGATAGTCATCCTGGGAACTTGATATGGTTTTGTATATATAGTATATATTTCCTTATTTTCTTTATATTTTTATTTTATTATTTTTATTGTTTTATAACAATATTTTTATTAATTTATAATAATTTTATTATAAAATAATATTTATTATTTTTACTTATTTATAATATTTTTATTATTTTATTATTAATATTTTCATTAAAGTAGTTTAGTTCCCTCTAAACTCATAAATCTCTTTCTCTCTCTCCCTGCTCTCCTTGGAGAGAGAGAGGTGGGGGAGAGCATCTGTTGTTCTCATTGTTCAGTCCAGCCCAAACCACAACAAGCGTTTCCACGGTACCAACGCTAAAAGGGAAAAAGGAAAAATTCAATGCAGAAGAGCTTTGCTTGTGGCAAGGCTCAAGGGAAAGCACCCCAGGGACAGATAATAAACATAAGCTGATAATAAACATGCCTGTGCAATGTCTTGTTTCTTTCATTAACAAACTTGCTGATGTAATACATATCCTGTTGTCTGAGTTCTAGGATCCGCATCTGGCAACCTTGCTGGTGCTCTGTGCAAGGGTGCGGGTGGCTCCAGCAAGATAAGATGTACTTTGGACTCTCCATGTTTGTCTGGAGGAGATGAAGTATTCTATGCCCTACACATGGTCCTTCATGGGCTGCAATGTGGATATCTGCTCCAGCATGGTGTCTTCCACAGGCTG
Source organism: Sterna hirundo (assembly GCA_009819605.1). Taxonomy (NCBI): domain Eukaryota; kingdom Metazoa; phylum Chordata; class Aves; order Charadriiformes; family Laridae; genus Sterna; species Sterna hirundo. Next base: position 21,809,768 of record CM020463.1, read on the forward strand.
CAGGGGAAATAACTGCTCTAGTGCCTGGAGCACCTCCTCTCCCTACTTCTCTGACACTGATGCTCACACTGCTGTTTTTCCATCTCCCCCCCTACTTGTCCAGCTTTCTTGCCCTTTCTTACTTATGTTTTCAGAGGCAGCACCAACTTCACCAATTGGCTCAGATTTGGCCTGTGGCGGATCTGTTTTGGAGCCAGCTGAAAACAGCTATGTCTGGCACAAGGAAGCCCCTGATCTTTTCTCACAGAGGCTGCCCCTGCAGGCTCCACCACCACTAAAACCTTGCTACGTACACCCAATACACTGCCACAAAGGGATCTTTCTTAGCAGCAACATCTGGAACACCCCCCCCCCAAAATATGTGCTGGATCCCCATTTGTAGAAAAAAGCATAAGGCTTTTCATCCCTTTTGAGCTCCACTTCATCCTACTTCATCCCTTTTTTGAGGCCCACTGATGGGTAATTGACAACTGAAGCTTTACTGTGTGGGTTAATAAGATGGTTCATACATTGGAACACCAAAGCAGTGCAAGGAGCACCAACAACACGGGACACACGAGGGATACACATAGACAAGTAGAGGCTTCTCTGAACATGAGGTATTCCCTGAGCAACTGACTCTGGACCCGCTGATTGGGAGACAGCAAGGGGTGGAGCCTGCACCCGGCAGCAGGGGGGGTGGTTTAAGCAGGTGAAAACAATCAGCCCAGCTGATTGCAACAGACCAGCATATATATTTCCCGGGGGGGGTGGGGTGTGTGTCGTTGTCATCATTGTCTGTGTCTGTGTTAGTGGACAGGCTGTGTGTGGCAGCATGGTGACCACCTGGCCAAAAACAAAACACCGTCCTCTGCTTCTCCTGAGTTTCTAGCATCTGGTAGAACCAATGCAGCCACACAGACAGGGCTTCTGTTCAAGTATGTGACCACCTAAGTTTATGGCTGTGGGATGTGTGAAGGGATATTCCTAGAGGTGTAAAGTGATTGCAAGCAAGTCTGTGGAAGGTGTGACCAGATTGATGAACTGCTCTGCTCGGTGGTCAAGCTGCAGGAGGAGGTAGACGGACTGAGGAGCATTTGAGAGTCTGAGAGGGAGATTGATCAATGAAGCCATACTCTGTCATCTATGATGCACAGAAGCCAGCTCAATGTGGTCACTACAGAGGCAGGTCCTGGATCTGCTTTGTGCCAGGAGGAAGGCAGTGCCACAAGGGATAAGGAGAGGTGGAAGAAGGTTACAGCACGGAAGAGTAAGAGACCCCTCCTTACTCTCGAAGATACCCTTACCCTGCCTTCTTTGCTTCAGTCTTTATTGCTAAGGCCAGCCCTCAGGAATCCCAGACCCTGGAGGTAGGAGAGAGTGCTGGAGTAAGGAAGACTCTCCCTTGATTGAGGAGGATTGGGTTAGAGATAATTTAAGCAAACCTGACACCCACAAATCCATGGGCCGTGATGGGATGCACCCGAGAGTGCTGAGGGAGCTGGCAGATGTTATTGTGAAGCTGCTCTCCATCATCTTTGAAAGGTCATGTACAACAGGAGAGGTGCCTGAGGACTGGAAGAAAGCTAATGTCACTCCAGTCTTCAAAAAGGGCAAGGAGGACCTGGGAAACTACAGGCCAGTCAGCCTCACATCCATCCCTGGAAAGGTGATGGAACAGCTCATCTTGGATGTCATCTCTAAGCATGTAGAGGAAAAGAAGGGTATTGGGAGTGGTCAACATGGATTCACCAAGGGGAAATCATGCTGGACCAACCTGATAGCCTTCTACGATGGCATGACTGGATGGACAGATGAGGGGAGAGCAGTGGATGTTGTCTACCTTGACTTCAGCAAGGCTTTTGACATGGTCTCCCACAGCATCCTCATAGGGAAGCATAGGAAGTGTGGATGAGTGGACAGTGAGGTGGACTGAGAACTGGCTGAATGGCAGAGCTCAGAGGGTCATGATCAGCGGCACAGAGTCTAGCTGGAGGCCTGTAACTAGCGGTCTTCCCCAGGGGTCAGTACTGGGTCCAGTCTTGTTCAACATATTCATCAACGACCTGGATGAGGGGACAGAGTGTACCCTCAGCAAGTTTGCTGATGACACAAAACTGGAGGGAGTGGCTGACACACCAGAAGGCTGTGCCACCATTCAGTGAGACCTGGACAGGCTGGAGAGTTGGGTGGAGAGGAACCTAATGAAGTTCAACAAGGGCAAGTGTAGGGTGCTGCACCTAGGATGGAATAACCCCATGTACCAGTACAGGTTAGGGGATGACCTGCTGGAAAGCAGCTCTGTAGAAAAAGACCTTGGAGTCCTGGTGGACAACAAGTTGACCATGAGGAAGCAATGTGCCCTTGTGGCCAAGAAGGCCAGTGGTCTCCTGGGGTGCATTAAAAAGAGGGTGGCCAGCCGGTCGAGGGAGGTTATCCTTCCACTCTACTCTGCCCTGGTGAGGCCACATCTGGAGTACTGTGTTCAGTTCTGGGCTCTGCAGTTCAAGAAGGACAGGGAACTACTGGAGAGAGTCCAGCGGAGGGCTACCAAGATGATCAAGGGAATGGAGCACCTCTCTTGTGAGGAAAGGCTGAGACACCTGGGTCTGTTTAGCCTGGAGAAGAGAAGACTGAGAGGGGAACTCATCAATGCTTGGAAATATCTAAAGGGTGGGTGTCTAGAGGATGGGGCCAGGCTCTTTTCAGTAGTCCCCAGTGACAGGACAAGGGGCAACGGACACAAGCTGGAACACAGGAAATTCCATCTCAACATGAGGAAAAACTTCTTTACTTTGAGAGTGACAGAGCACTGGAACAGGCTGCCCAGAGAGGTTGTGGAGTCTCTTTCTCTGGAGATATTCAAAACCTGCCTGGATGCATTCCTGTCCAACCTGCTCTAGGTGAACCTGCTTTAGCAGGGGGGTGGGGTGGACTAGATGATCTCTGAAGGTCCCTTCAAACCCCTACAATTCTGTGATTCTGTTGACTGAGGGACAACATGCCTTGAAGAGGGATCTAGATAGATTGGAGCATTGGGTAATGATCAATGGGATGAAATTTAACAAGAACAAATGCCGGATTCTGCATCTGGAATGGAGTAATACCAGACACAAGTATAAATTGTGAGAGAAGTGGCTGGAGAGCAGCCCTGCAGAAAGGGATCTGGGGGTACTGATTGACAGTGGGCTCAATATGAGTCAGCAGTGTGCCCTGGCAGCCAAGAGGGCAAACTGCATCCTGGGGTGCATTAAACACAGCATAACCAGCTGGTCAAAAGAGGTGATTATCCCACTGTATTTAGCATTGGTGCAGCCTCACCTTGAGTAGCGTGCGCACTTTTGGGCCACAGAATTTAAGAAGGATGTTAAGGCACTTGAATGCATCCAGAGGAGGGCAACCAAGCTGGTGAAAGGGCTGGAAGGCATGTCCTATGAGGAGCAGCTGAGGACTCTGGGTTTGTCTAGTTTGGAGAAAAGGAGGCTGAGGGGTGACCTCATTGCTCTCTACAGCTTCCTGAGGAGGGGAAATGGAGAGGGAGGTGCTGATCTCCTCTCCCTGGTATCCAGTGACAGGACGTGTGGGAATGGTTCAAAGCTGCGCTAGGGGAGTTTTTACTGGACATTAGGAAGCCTGTCAGTGTTTAAGAGGCATTTGGACAATGACCTTAATAATATGCTTTACCTTTTGGCCCTGAAGTGGTCAGACAGTTGGACTAGATGATCATTGTAGGTCCCTTCCAACTGAAATAGTCTATTCCATTCTATTCCATCAACATGGAGAGGGATGGATAATAGCCATTCTGCAAAGTATACTGCCATGTCTTACCCTGCAGTGCTATTTCAAAGATGGCATCTTCATTGATATTATTCCAGCTGTGTAGGTACTGTATTTCCACCAGCCCCACCTCCCACTTCCCCGAGGGCTCCAGGGGCCTCTCCAGCTCCACAGTGAAGTTTGAGCTGGTGTTTTGCAGGAAGATCTTGGCACTGCTTTGCTGGGTAGGGTGATACAGAAACCTCCATCCACCATCCTTTTCCCCCCAGCTCCAACCCAAGTTACTAGGTGTCCTGAACTTGGGAGGCTTCTACCCAACTGAAATTTCTGGGGCCAGCCATGCCACTTCAGCAGCAGCTGTTTCTTTCTTCTTTTTCCTTTGGCAGCAATGATCTCAATTTTGTAGATTCTGTCGTCATCATGATTCACTTTTTTCAAGTTTATCAGGGTAAAATGCCCCCTTGATTGCTTCATGATCATAGTCTATTAAGCAGTACACAGGTATTGGTCTCTCGCCGAGACAAACAGCTCCAGTGCCAGCACATCCACAGTGGAGCCGGGCGATTGCAGTGAAAAGGGGCTTTTGCCGAGCTTTTCTGAGGCGGGGAAAGGCCAGGGCAGAGCAGGGAGCCAGCAGTTCGCACGAGGGCAGCAGACGAGGCAGGGGCGGGGCCAGCAGCAGCAGCGGCCAGCCCCACCCCCTTAAAAGGCAGCCTTAGGGAGCGGGAGCGATCAGGCTATGGTGCAGCAGTTCACGTGGAAGTTCACGTGGAAGTTCGCGTGGAAGTTCGCGTGGATGGTAGAAGGGATGACCATTGTGTGAGGTGAGATCAGGTGGATGATCTACTCAGCCCGGTGGCAAAACTAAAAGAGGAAGTAGAGGAAGAGGCTGCAGAGCATCAGGGAGTGTGACAAAGAAATAGACTGATGGAATCAGGCTCTGACCTCCCTGAGAAAGAAACCAGAACAGCCACCAAAAAACCCCCAAGTTAAAGGAGATCTGGTACCCTCCCCCTGCCAGACTGAAGGCAGTGGCCAAAAGGAGAGCTGTGAATAGAGGCAAGTCCATACTAGGGGCAGCAAGCGAACGTCCTCCTTGCCCACCTCCACTAACCAGGTGCCTCTGTACAACAGATATGAGGTTCTCGAGGAGGTAGGTCAGCCCATGGTCTGACCACACCAGAAGAGTTGCCAGGACTGGAAAGGCCTACCCCCTGTTTGACGACCACCTCCACGAGGAAGAAGAGACAGGTTGTAGTTGTGGGTGACTCCCTTCTGAGGGGAACAGAGGGTCCAATATGCCAGGCAGACCCTCGGACCCTCCTCTTAGGGAAGTATGCTGCCTCCCTAGGGCCCAGGTCAGGGACATCAGTACAAAACTTCCTAGCCTGGTACGGCCTTGGACTATTACTCACTGTTGCTCTTTCATGTGGGTGGTGATGAGGTGACAACACATAGGCCAAGGGTAATCAAAAGAGACTTCAGGGCCTTGGGAAGGTTAATAAGGTTAACCTAGGGTGCAGGTTATCTTTTCTTCTCTTCTCCCAGTTACAGGCAGTGACTCTGAAAGAAAAAGACATGCTCAGTCTCTCAATACATGGCTCTGTGGTGGTGTCACCACAACAACTTTGGTTTTTTTGACAATGGAATGGCCAACACGGCACCAGACTTGCTGGCGTCGGATGGGGTTCATCTTTCTGAAAGGGGGAAGAGGGTGTTAGCTCATGAGCTGGCAGGGCTCATTGACCAAGCTTTAAACTAGGCTTGTTGGGGGAAGGGGATATTATCAGGCTTGCTCATGACAAGTCAAGGGATGATGCTCCAAGGTCTGAGGGATGGGTCACTAGCAAAGGCCCACAACCTGTTGCTCTGAGATGTGCTGGGTCCACTACAGCACACTTAAAGTCTCATGGAGATGAGTCAGGGGCTCCTGAGGTAATAGGAACCAGGGAGTCACAGATAAAACACCCCAGAGGAAATCCACCTGAAGAGCAGCATGAAGGACATGGAGCCACACCAGCCTGTAAGTCAGCTTCATCAGTCACCCAGATGAGGTACCTCTATGCAAATGCACATAGCATGGGGAAGAAACAAGAGGAGTTAGAGACGTGCGCGCGCCTCCAGGGCTATGATCTCATTGGCATCATAGAGATGTGGTGGGATGACTCCTATGACTAGAGAGTTGGAATGGAGGGATACAGGCTGGGGAGACAAAGAGTTGCCCTCTATGTCAATACATTAACAACACATTATTCTTGTGACTAATACTTAATACCAAGTTTGAAATTAATCTAAAAAGCCACTGTTAAACCTTATTAAATGAATAAATAAAATTATACCTCTTCATACCCCCATCCCAATTATTTCCCCAAATTACAAGTTTGAATGAGATTTTCCTACTTCAGAGGCCATTCTCACTTCCAACATCTACAAATTTACTTTATGTCAATACATAATAAGGATTTCACTTGTTAACTGTCTCAGTGTTGCCATCTGCCAATATGCAGTTATTACACACATCCAGACAGAAAATATTATAAGGCATGACTAAGAATGACAAAAAATAGCAAGCGTTAAGTTACCCAAGCCTTAAGTTATATTCTGACCCAATAAGAGTGATTTTTTTTTGCTGAAAGATGGCCTAATACCGTCTGTAAAAGTTGGATAACTAACTGATGAATATAATTCTGAAGTGTAACAAGTGCGTTCTTTTAAACAATATTTGGATTTGGTTGGTTTGTTATTAACTGACTGTAACCACTAACCTATAATGCACGCTCTCTTACAGCTATCCCTTTGTCAGTCATTTTCTCTTAGTAAAAGGAAATGGGAAATCTATAAAATTTATAACTGGGGCAAAAACCAGGAAACTTCTTAGTAACAACCTGCTTTATCAGAAATCACACTAAGTACTTGAGCTGCTGCTGTAACATCCTCCTAAAATTTTTAAAACCACAAAGAGACATTACATGCGTCAATTTGGCACATTTTACAAATTATATTTTAGTTCGTTTTTTAACAGTTTTGTGGAGTTTTGCTATGAGTTTCTATATTGGGATTACACGGCAAGGTTTTGGTAGCAGGGGGAAAGAGCCAGTTCCAGCCAGCTCCAAGATGAACCTGCCACTGGCCAAAGCTGAGCCAATCGGTGACGTTGGTAGTGCCTCTGTGATTACATATTTAAGAAAAGGTTAAAAAAAGCTGTGCAACAGGAGCTGGGAGAAAGGGGTGAGAATATGTGAGAGAAACAACCCGGCAGACACCAAGGTCAGTGTAGAAAGAGGGAGAGAAGCTACTCCAGGCACCAGAGCAGAGATTCCCCTGCAGCCTGTGGTGAAGACCATGGTGAAGCAGGTTGTCCCCTGCAGCCCATGGAGGTCCATGGTGTAGCAGATATCCATCTGCTGCTGTGGAGGATCCCATGCAGGAGCAGGTGAATGTGCCCTGAAGGAAGCTACAGCTCATGGACAGCCCACACAGGAGCAGGCTCCTGGCAGGAACTGCGGCCTGTGGAGGGGAGCCCATGCAGGACCATGTTTTCTGGCAGGACCTGTGGCCCCATGGGGGACACATGTGTGAGCAGTCTGTTCCTGAAGGACTGTACCCCGTGGAAAGGACCCACACTAGAGAACTTCATGAAGGACTGTCTCCCATGGGTAGGACCCCATGCTGGAGCAGGGGAAGAGCCTGAGGAGGAAGGAGTGGCAGGGACGAAGTGTTATGAACTGACTGCAACCCCCATTCCCCATTCCCCTGTGCTGCTCAGGGGGATGAGGTAGAGAAGTTGGGAGTGAAGCTGGGCCTGGGAAGAAAGGAGGGGTGGGGGGAAGGTGTTTTTAGATTTGTTCTTATTTCTCATTTTCCTACTCTGTTTGATTGGCAATAAATTAAATTAATTTCCTGTCGTGATTTTGGCTGGACTGGCAAATGACCGGACAGATGCTCTCCCCTCACCTCTTGCTCCAAGGAGAGGAGGAAGAGAGATAAAGAGATTTACAAGTTTAGAAGAAACTAAACTACTTTAATGAAATATTAATAATAAAATAAAAAAAAATAATGAAATTGATACAGTATATACAAAACAGTATCAAACTCCCAGGTTGACGTCACCAGCAGGCACTGGGGAAGTCCCAGACTGGACGCAGCAATGGGTGGGAACTGGATTCCAGATCTGGAGTCAGGAACCCACGGATTGGGATCAAAGGCAGATGAACAGACAGGGTCCTCCTCGGACGTCAGCCATTGAAGAAAGAGAACTGACCCCTTGATCCCTCAGCTTTTATACTGAGCATGGGGCAGATGGGATGGAATACCCTGTTGGCCAGTTTTGGGTCACCTGTCCTGTCTGCTCCTCCCTGCAGGTGGGACCCCTCTACGCTTTTCCATTTCCGACCCTCCAACGGGGCAAATAATGAAATTATCTGACCTTGGTTGTTATAGCAATAAGTATAATCAAGAGCCTCTCTGCATACCATTCCTTGGCATGATCTATAAACATTGGTCTTATCACTCTGAGAACGAACCATTTTCTGCACAATATCCTGTTAATTTCAGAGAGTTAGAAGAGGCCTAGCTAAGAAGTAAAATTACTGAATAGAAAGTTGGTTCTGTTCTACCTCAAACCAGGACATTTCCCCATGTCGAGTCTGTTTTGCTTAGGACTGATCTTTTTTGGTTTTGTTTTGCTTAGGAGTGATCTCCCTGTCCTCATCTCAAGCCAGAGCTTTTCACTGTATTTCTCTCCCCGTGTTGTTGAGGAGGGCAAGTGATAGAGTGTCGTGGTGGGCACCTCGGCCAGCCAAGGTCAGCCCACAACAGTTTCATTTAGTTATCCAATCCATTTCTTCCTGAAGTAGGACAATCCACGAGCCAGCCATATACAAACAATACCAAAAATACTGTGAATAAATGAATATTCACGAGTGGAACACTGCTTTGACCATCTATTTCTAGAAATGTAGTTAGTTTACAAATGACATTAGTAAATAGAGATTAAACCAGTGCTTCACCACAGAAGACCACTTTAAGAAAAAAACAAACCCACAGTGCAGAGAGGAAAAAATATGAATTCTTTTTAAATGTCAAAATTCTTATTAGTATAACAGGAAGTTGAACTCTAGTGTTCACTTGGAATTAAGAAGAAAAAAAGGGATATTCTCAGGCTCACAATAAGCTGTACATACTCTGAAATATCTGTTGACAGTACCTACTTTGATCAGGAAATACTTTTTAAGGTAGAACAGGGGAGAAAAATTAAATGTTAATGGGAGGATGAAGTAGAAAAAGGGATTGGGAGAAGGATACAGCAGTGCTATCAAGTCTTACAATTTTTTCATAATTTTGAAGGGGATGCTTGGTGTGTTTCTTCTAGTGCCTGAAGCTATGTGATCACATTAGACTTGCAGATTCCATTGAAGTATCCGATGGAAACTATGTGTCATGAAGGAGTAAGGCAACTACATTTTTATTTCCACTTGACAGTGAATCTGGAGAAGATAATTTTCATAACGTGAGGTAGCAAATCATCGACATACCCATGGAGCACTCAGGAAAGCAAGTTTATCAGTAAATAATAGTATGCTATGAAACAATGCAGTTTCAGAAATGCAAAAGAAAAAGTGGAGAAACTTGAATGACTTCAAAAAGTACATGTGGGAATTTATGAGATTCAGAGATGTCCCGGTTCTGGCGGGGATAGGGTTAATTTTCTCTGGTATTCCATACCACGTGATCCATGCCCACCTTGAAATGCCGGGGGGGAGGCAGCAGGGAGTCGCCGCTTGGAGCGGGCTGGGGCGTCCCGGGTCCGGTTGGTGAGCGGCGGTTTCGTAACCGCGTGTGTGTGTTCCTCTGTCCGTGTTCTTGTTGTTGTTTCGCTTGTTCCCTTTGCTGTTCTGTTAAACTGCCCTTGTCTCAACCCCAGAGTCTTTGCCTTTTTCTTCTCAGTCTTCCTGTATTGGGAAGAGCTGAGCGAGCGGCACGTGGTTCTTTGTTGCCCTCTGAGGCTAAACCACGACAGTCCTTTTTGGCGCCCAACGTGGGGCTCGAGGGTTGAGATAACAACAGAATCCAACTAGAGCTTGGAAAAAACGAATTTTTGTATGTATTTATTAGGTAAATAGTCACTAGTCACCATGTTGCTTGGTTTGTTCTCATGGCTGTGTTATATAAATTCCTATATGGTTTATATACTCCCTGTGATGCTGTTTATCATGTCTGGAACAGGGATCAGGATTATCATTCTGCTGTCCTGTGCGGTATCTGTTTATGATATGATAACATCACTGTTCAGACAGCTATTGTGGGGTGTTTATGCGGTTCTGCTGTCCTGTCCGTACACTGGGCACCATCTCTCAGAATTTATTAATAATTACAGCCAGTCTGTGGAGGAAACAGGGGGGGACACTTTCCCCAGCTCTTTTGCCTCCCTTTTCTCCTTTGGGCCAGGTATGACAGCTTTTGATAATTTTGAATATCCTTGGGAGGCTCAAACCAGCATGTTCCTAGTGTTATGTCTCCTGAACGTGTTCCAGGTTTTGTTTAGGGTTAAGCGACTATTTAAGACTACCACCCGGAGATCTGCTCCGAGGCTGGATAGTCAGGGGTGACATGGCATGTGGGAGAACATGGGCAGGTACCTAGAGAACTTTTCACCTCCAATGGTCTGGGACTCCACCCCTGAACAGTTACAGGACCCTGATAGAGTGGTAGAATATTTGAAGGGAAAATGCTGTGGCTATTCCAGAGAGGCACAACTCACTGCACTGTGCTGGGCCCTGGCCAGTATCTACCAGGCACTGCTCAGTGTTACGCAGCACCCTCAGGGGGAAGAGATGGAAACTAGACCGGCAGCCCCTGCGGCTACTGCAACCTCTGTTGCAGCCACTGCAGCTACTGCATCCCCTGCGGCAACCCCTGCGGCAGCCACTGCCGCTGAACCAGAAAACCAACCCGTACCAGTATCAGTTGCCCCCATACAGAAGAGGAAGTACATGAAGAAATCAGTTCGCTTAGTAAAAGATGATGATGAACCAGGGTCATCACGAGAGCAGGAGGAAGAGGCAGAGCCAGAGATAATTACCTGATCCCTATCCCTGAGTGAGCTGTGGGATATGCGAAAAGACTTTCAGGTGAGCACATTATCACCTGGCTGCTCCGGTGCTGGGATAATGGGGCCAGTAGCCTGGAATTAGAGGGTAGGGAGGCCAGGCAGCTGGGATCCCTGTCCAGGGAAGGCGGCATTGACAAGGCAATTGGAAAGAAGACCCAAGCCCTCAGCCTCTGGAAACGACTCCTGTCAGGCATGAGGGAGAGGTACCCCTTCAGTGAAGATGTTGTATGTCAACCAAGCAAGTGGACTACCATGGAAAAAGGTATCCAGTACCTGAGAGAATTAGCTGTGCGGGAGATGATTTATTATGACTTGGACAATGCAGACTTACCCACAGACCCTGATGAGGTGCAATGCACAAGGCCCATGTGGCGGAACTTTGTACGGAGCGCACCATCGTCATACGCACACTCACTGGCAGTCATGGAATGGAAAGGTGAAGAGGGACCAACGGTGGATGAGGTGGCTGGCCGGCTCCGGCGATATGAAGAAAGTCTGTCTTCCCCCTTTGTCTCAGCTGTGGAGAAACTGTCCCGGAAGGTCCAGCAACTTGAAGAGAATATGTCCTACTCTCCACCTGTACGGGCCAGCATCTCAGCTATTAGAAGCAGGTATTTCCCCACTCAAGAGAGAGAGTACAGAGGGTACACACCACGAGGCACCCTGTGGTTCTACCTGCGTGACCACGGGGAGGACATGAGGAAGTGGGATGGACAACCTACTTTGATCCTGCGGACATGGGTACAGGAGTTTCAAGGAAGGACAACCACAAAAGGGGATCCCTCCAGGAAAAGTGCCGCCCCAGTTTCCAGTGAGCAGTTCCCCAGGCAGAGCAGAAGGCCTGATCTTGATTCTGATCCACTTGAAGGAACTTCCAAGTCATTTATGCAAGAAGTGAGTAATGGATACTATGACCAGGATTAGAGGGGCCCTGCCTCCGGCCAGGTGGAGGAAAGGGACAACCGGGTTTATTGGATGGTGTGGATTCGATGGCCTGGCACATCAGACCCACAGGAGTATAAGGCTCTAGTGGACACGGGTGCACAGTGTACTTTAATACCATCAAGCTATAGAGGGGCAGAACCCATTTGTATTTCTGGGGTGACAGGGGGATCCCAGGAGTTGACTGTACTGGAGGCGGAAGTGAGCCTAACTGGGAATGAGTGGCAAAAGCATCCCATTGTGACTGGTCCAGAGGCTCCATGCCATGCGACTCCCTGCCCCCTCCCCCCAGCATTTCAAGGTGGGCATGGATCACGTGGTATGGAATACCAGAGAAAATTAACCCTATCCCCGCTGGAACCGGGACATTATCCACCCCTTATTCCATACCATCTATGCCATGCCCAGATCTTACAGGTCCCAATGAATTGCCACCCCTTTCCCTGTCATATATATATACACACATATTCATGCGAAATAATGCCCTTAGTTTATGGGCCATCCCTCCAAAGTGTCCATTGAGTTCTTTTAATCCATGGCCTTGAGCTCCATCTGTTAGAACAGTCTCTCAGGGCAGGTGAGATGCTGTGTGGTGCTGGACTGTTGCATCCTGTATTTTTCGGAGGTTGTGACTGGTGCACCCGGTGTAGCTCAGTCCGTGGGCTGAAGATGTAGATCTTGAGGAAGTTGCTGGGCGCCAGCTGCTGAGGTCAGTTCTTATCCCATCACCCCTGTGCCTTACTCGTAGTACAACTGATAGCAATTATAGTAATGAGGACATACAGTGACAGTGCTAACTAGCAACTAACACCACACAACTTGATTCATTGGCTATTTTCACCCAAAATCAGATCCCCACGTGGTACACATCGGACCTCCCCATCCTTCCACATCACCCACCAAGTGCACCCAGGTCCTTGGGCAAAAGCAATCCCACGGGTGGGTTGGCCTTTGCCCGAGGCGGGACTAACCCAGACTGTCTTCCCTAGCATATTCTTCATGTGCACTACGGGGACTTTATCCCCTTCTACGGTACATAGAAGTTTTGATTGGGCAGGGCCAGCTCGATTGGTAGATCCCCTGGTGTTAACTAGCCAGGTAGCTTTTGCTAGATGTGCATCCCAATGTTTTAAGGTCCCACCACCCATTGCTCTCAGTGTAGTTTTTAACAATCCATTGTATCATTCTATCTTCCTGGAGTATGGTGCATGATAGGGGATGTGATATACCCACTCAATGCCATGCTCTTTGGCCCAGGTGTCTATGAGGCTGTTTCGGAAATGAGTCCCGTTGTCTGACTCAATTCTCTCTGGGGTACCGTGTCGCCACAGGACTTGCTTTTCAAGGCCCAGGATAGTGTTCTGGGTGGTGACATGGGGCACAGGGTATGTTTCCAGCCATCCAGTGGTTGCTTCCACCATTGTGAGCACATGGCGCTTGCCTTGACGGGTTTGTGGGAGTGTGATATAATCAATCTGCCAGGCCTCCCCATATTTGTATTTCAGCCATCGTCCTCCATACCAAAGAGGCTTCAAATGCTTGGCTTGCTTCATTGCAGCGGATGTCTCACATTCATGGATGACCTGTGCAATAGTGTCCATGGTCAAGTCCACCCCTCGGTCACAAGCCCATCTATATGTCGCATCTCTCCCTTGATGGCCTGAGGAGTCATGGGCCCACCGAGCTATGAATAGTTCGCCCTTATGTTGCCAGTCCAGATCCACCTGAGCCACTTCAATCCTAGCAGCCCGATCCACCTGCTGGTTGTTCTGATGTTCCTCAGTGATCTGACTCTTGGGTACATGGGCATCTACATGACATACTTTCACAACCAGATTCTCTATCCGGGCAGCAATACCTTGCCATAGTTCAGCAGCCCAGATGGGTTTCCCTGTGTGCTGTCATTTGCCCTGCTTCCACTGCTGTAACCACCCCCACAGGGCATTTGCCACCATCCATGAATCAGTATAGAGATAAAGCACTCGCCATAGGGGACCGTTAAAGGGTGAGCATGTCTCGCTGATCACTCCTTGAATCTTATGGCTCTTATGATTGGAGCATTGGAATGGAGGGATACCGACTCTTCAGGAAGGACAGGCTGGGGAGACGAGGAGGGGGTGTTGCCCTCTATGTCAATGAACAGCTGGAGTCCATGGAGCTCCACCTGGGGATGGATGAAGACCCAACAGAGAGCTTATGGGTCAAGATTAAAGGGAACACAGGGGCAGGTGACATCACAGTAGGGATCTGCTACAGGCCACCTGACCAGGATGATGGGGCGGATGAGGCCCTCCATAGACAGATAGGAGCAGCTTCACGTTCACAGACCCTGGTCCTCATGGGGGACTTCAGCCACCCCAATATCTGTTGGAAGGACAACACAGCAGGGCACAAGAAATCCAGGAAGTTCTTGGAATGCATCGATGACAACTTTCTTCTTCAAACGGTAGAGGAGCCAACGAGGAGAGGAACTATGATGGACCTTGTCCTTACCAACAAGGAGGGGCTGGTAGGGAACATCAAGCTCAAGGGTAGCCTTGCCTGCAGTAATCATGAAATGGTAGAATTCAAGATCCTTAGGGCAGCGAGGAGGGTACGCAGCAAGCTCACTACCCTGGACTTCAGGAGAGCAGACTTTGGCCTCCTGAGGGACCTGCTTGGCAGGGTAACATGGGAAAAAGTACTGGAGGGAAGAGGAGCCCAAGAGAGCTGGTTAGTATTCAAGGATCACCTCCTCCAAGCTCAGGAGCGGTGCATCCCAAGAAAGAAGTCGTCAGGCAAAAAAAACAGGAGGCCTGCATGGATGAACAAGGAGCTCCTGGACAAGCTCAAACAGAAAAAGGAGGCCTACAGAGGGTGGAAGCAAGGACAGGTAGACTGGGAGGAATACAGAAAAACTGTCTGAGTGACCAGGAACCAGATTAGGCAAACTAAAGCTCAGGTAGAATTAAATCTGACCAGGGACATCGAGGATAACAAGAAAAACTTCTATAAGTATGTCAGAGATAAAGGGAAGACTAAGGAGGATGTGGGCCCTCTCAGGAAGGAGACAGGAGACCTAATCACCCAGGATATGGAGAAGGCTGAGGTACTCAATGACTTTTTTGCCTCGGTCTTCACCGGCAAGGGCTCCAACCACACCACCCAAGTTGCAGAAGGCAAAAACAGGGGCTATGAGAATGAAGAACCGCCCACTGTAGGAGAAGATCAGGTTCCAGACCATCTGAGGAACCTGAAGGTGCATAAGTCCGTGGGACCTGATGAAATCCATCCACGGGTCCTGAGGGAACTGGCAGATGAATTCACTGAGCTGCTTTCCATTATATTTGAGAAGTCGTGGCAGTCTGGGGAAGTTCCTGCTGATTGGAAAAGGGGAAATGTAACCCCCATTTTCAAAAAGGGGGAAAAAGGAAGACCCAGGGAACTACAGGCCGGTCAGTCTCACCTCTGTGCCTGGCAAGATCATGGAGCAGATCCTCCTGGAAACTCTGCTAAGGCACATGGAAAATAAGGAAGTGGTTGGTGACAGCCAGCATGGCTTCACCAAAGGCAAATCATGCCTGACAAATTTGGTGGCCTTCTATGATGCTGCCACAGCATTGGTAGATAAGGGGAGAGCAACCAACGTCATCTACCCAGACTTATGCAAAGTGTTTGACACTGTCCCGCATGACATCCTCGTCTCTAAATTCAAAAAGCATGGATTTGATGCATGGACGGACCACTTGGTGGATAAGCAACTGGCTGGATGGCCACACTCAAAGGGTTGCGGTCAACAGCTCGATGTCCAAGTGGAAACCAGTGACGAGTGGCGTTCCTCAGGGGTCGGTACTGGGACCAGTGCTGTTTAACATCTTTGTCAGTGACATGGACAGTGGGACTGAGTGCACCCTCAGCAAGTTTGCTGATGACACCAAACTGTGTGGCACGGTCGACACGCTGGAGGGAAGGGATGCCATCCAGAGGGACCTGGACAGGCTTGAGAGGTGGGCCCATGCAAACCTCATGAAGTTCAACCAGGCCAAGTGCAAGGTCCTGCACCTGGGTCATGGCAATCCCAGGCACAAACACAGATTGGGTGGAGAATGGCTTGAGAGCAGCCCTGAGGAGAAGGACTTGGGGGTGCTGGTGGACGAGAAGCTCAACATGAGCAGGCAATACGTACTTGCAGCCCAGAAAGCCAACCGCATCCTGGGCTGCATGAAAAGAAGTCTGGCCAGCAGGGTGAGGGAGGTGATTCTACCCCTCTACTCCGCTCTGGTGAGACCCCACCTGGAGTACTGCATCCAGCTCTGGAGTCCTCAGCACAAGAAGGACATGGACCTGTTTGAACGGGTCCAGAGGAGGGCCACGAAGATGATCAGAGGGCTGGAGGACCTATGCTATGAATACAGGCTGAGAGAGTTGGGGCTGTTCAGCCTGAAAAAGAGAAGGCTCCGGGGGGACCTTATAGCAGCCTTCCAGTGCCTAAAGGGAGCCTACAGGAAGGATGGGGAGGGACTCTTTCTCAGGGAATGTAATGATAGGACACGGGGCAACGGTTTCAAACTGAAGGAGGGTAGATTTAGATTGGATAATAGGAAGAAATTCTTTACTGTGAGGGTACTGAGGCACTGGAACAGGCTGCCCAGAGAAGTTGTGGATGCCCCATCCCTCGAAGTGTTCAAGGCCAGGCTGGATGAGGCTTTGAGCAGCCTGGTCTAGTGGGAGGTGTCCCTGCCCATGGCAGGGGCATTGGAATTAGATGATCTTTAAGGTCCCTTCCAACCCAAACCATTCTACGAGTCTATGTTTCTATGAATCTCTAGTTTATGAATCAGCTTATGGATGGGAATCAGAGAGTCTCAGTGCGATATTGCCGCCGATGCACCGTTGTGGTAGCAATCGGCACCTGTTGTTCTTCGACCCTCAACAACCCCACAACAGAAGGGTCCTCCGAGAGACCAGGCAAGGTAGACAACTGTTTAACTTCCTCCGTCTCCAAGGCAGCTATTCCAAAGGCCCAACGGTACCCTTTTGGGTCCTTAAAATACCCTCTCCTGAGGTAATTTATACCAAGGATGCATGGAGCTTATGGGCCAGTCACAATGGGATGCTTTTGCCACTCATTCCCAGTTAGGCTCACTTCCGCCTCCAGTACAGTCAACTCTTGGGATCCCCCTGTCACCCTGGAAATACAAATGGGTTCTGCCCCTCTATAGCTTGATGGTATTAGGGTACACTGTGCACCCATGTCCACTGGAGCCTTATACTCCTGTGGGTCTGATGTGCCAGGCCATCGAATCCACAGAGTCCAATAAATCCAGTTGTCTCTTTCCTCCACCTGGCCGGAGGCAGGGCCCCTCTAATCCTGGTCATAGTATCCATTACTCACTTCTTGCGGAAATGACTTGGAAGTTCCTTTAAGAGGATCAGAAGCAAGATCAGGCCTTCTGCTCTGCCTGGGGAACTGCTCACTGGAAACTGGGGCGGCACTTTTCCTGGAGGGATCCCCTTTTGTGGTTGTTCTTCCTTGCAACTCCTGTACCCATGTCCACAGGATCCAAGTAGGTTGTCCATCCCACTTCCTCCATGATCATGCAGGTAGAACCACAGGGTGCCTCGTGGTGTGTACCCTCTGTACTCTCTCTCTTGAGTGGAGAAACGCCTGCTCCCAACAGCTGAGATACTGGCCCATACAGGTGGGGAGTAGGACATATTCTCTTCAAGTTGCTGGACCTTCTGCGACAGTTTCTCCACAGCTGAGACAAGGGGGGAAGAGAGACTTTCTTCATATCACCAGAGCCGGCCAGCCACCTCATCCACCGTTGGTCCCTCTTCGCCTTTCCATTCCATGACTGCCAGTGAGTGTGCGTATGACGATGGTGCGCTCCGTACAAAGTTCCGCCACATGGGCCTTGCGCATTGCACCTCATCGGGGCCTGTGGGCAACTGTGCATTGTCCAGGTCATAATAAATCATTTCTTGCATGGCTAATTTTCTCAGGTACTGGATACCTCTTTCCATGGTGGTCCACTTGCTTGGTTGACATACAACATCTTCACTGAAGGGGTACCTTTCCCTCACGCCTGACAGGAGTCGCCTCCAGAGGCTGAGGGCTTGTGTCTTTTTCCCAATCGCCTTGTCAGTGCCGCCTTCTCTAAACAGGGATCCCAGCTGCCTGGCCTCCCTACCCTCTAATTCCAGGCTACTGGCCCCATTATCCCAGCCACCAAAGCAGCCAGGTGACAATGGGCTCCCCTGGAAGGCAGCTAAAATCTTTTCGCATATCCTGCAGCTCACTCAGGGATAGGGATCAGGTGATTATCTCTGGCTCTGCTTCTTCCTCCTGTTCTTGTGATGGCCCTGGTTCATTGTCACCCCTTCCTAAGCAAACTGATTTCTTGGTGTATGTCTTCTTCTGTATGGGGGCAACTGATACTGGCACGAGTTGGTTTTCTGGTTCAGCGGCAGTGCCTGCCACCGGGGCTGGAGTAGCCGCAGTGCCTGTCGGTCTGGTTTCCATCTCTTTCCCCTGAGGGTGCTGCATAATACTGAGCAGTGCTTGGTAGATACTGGCCAGGGCCCAGCACATTGCAGTGAGTTGTGCCTCTCTGGAATAGCCACAGCATTTTCCCTTCAAATATTCTACCACTCTATCAGGGTCCTGTAATTGTTCAGGGGTGGAGTCCCAGACCATTGGAGGTGAGAAGTTCTCTAGGTACCTGCCCATGTTCTCCCACATGCCATGCCACCCCTGACTATCCAGCCTCGGAGCAGATCTCTGGGTGGTAGTCTTAAATAGCTGTTTAACCCTAAACAGGACCTGGAACACATTCAGGAGACATAACAATAGGACCAGGCTGGTTTGAGCGTCCCAAGGATATTAAAAATTCTCAAAAGCTGCCATACTTGGCCCGAAGGAGAAAAGGGAGGTGAAAGAGCTGGGGAAAGGGTCCCCCCCTGTTTCCCCCAAAGACTGGGTGTAATTATTAATAAATTCTGAGAGATGGTGCCCAAAGTACGGACAGGACAGCAATACCACATAAACACCCCAAAGTAACTGTCTAACAAGTGATGTTATCATATCATAAGCCGATATCGCACAGGACAGGAAAATGATAATCCTGATCCCTCTCCCAGAGGTGATAAACATAATTGTGGGAAGTACATAAACCATATAGGAATTTACATAACACAGCCACGAGAACAAACCGAGCAACATGGTAACCAGCGACTATTCAACTAATATAATAAATGCACAGAATAGATTTGTTTTAACAAGCTCTAGTTGGATTTGTCATTATCTCAACCCTTCAAGCCCCACGTTGGGCGCCAAAAAAGGACTGTCGTGGTTTAGCCTCAGATGACAACAAAGAACCATGCGGACACTCTCTTAAACACCCCCCCCCCCATGGGGGGAGAATCGGAAGAAAAAGGCAAAACTCTCGGGTTGAGACAAAGGCAGTTTAACAGTACAACAAAGGGAACAAGAAAACAACAACAATAACACAGATAGAGGAATGTAGAAACACAATTATGGTACCACCACTCACTGACCTGACCCGGGACGCCCCAGCCCACTCCCAAGCATTGACTTCCTGCCCCCTCCCCCGGCTAGCTCCCAGCTACACCCTGGGCATGGTTCACGTGGGATGGAATACCTGTGTCCCTGATGGAGCCTGGGGAAAATTAACCCTATCCCCACACCAACCAGGACACTTCCTTGAAAACTTGTTCTGCTATTACCCCACACAATGATGTCATCAATGTAGTGCAGGTGTTCTGGAGCTCCACCCTTCTCCAGTGCAGTCTGGATCAGTCCATGGCAAATGGTGGGGCTGTGTTTCCACCCCTGGGGCAGTCGATTCCAGGTGGACTGGATGCCTCTCCAGGTGAAAGCAAACTGTGGCCTGCACTCTGCTGCTAAAGGAATAGAGAAAAATGCATTAGCAATGTCAATTGTAGCATACCAGTTGGCTGCTTTGACTCCAGTTCATATTGGAGTTCTAGCATGTCTGGCACAGCAGCACTCAGTGGTGGTGTGACTTCATTCAGGCCACGATAGTCTACTGTTAATCTCCAGTCTCCCTCAGACTTTTGCACTGGCCATATAAGGCTGTTAAAGGGTGAGCGAGTCTTGCTGATCACTCCTTGGGTGTGACGAATCAGCTTATGGATGGGAATCAGGGAGTCTCGGTTAGTGCGATACTGTCGTCGATGCACCGTGGAAACAGCAATGGGCAGCTGCTGTTCTTTAACCTTCAGCAGTCCCACCACAGAAGGGTCATCTGAAAGACCGGGTAAGGTAGACAGCTGTGTAATATCCTCAGTCTCTATAATATCTGTGTAATATCCTCAGCTGCTATACCAAAAGCCACTGATACCCTTTTAGGTCTTTGAAATACCCTTTCTTGAGATAGTCTATGCCACAGATGCACGGAGCATCTGGGCCAGTCACAACGGGATGCTTCTCCCATTTATTCCCATTCAGGCTCACTTCGGCCTCCAGTACAGTCAGTTCTTGAGACCCGCCTGTCACACCAGAAACAGTAACAGATTCTGTCCCTTTATGATGTGATGGCAATAGGGTGCACTGTGCACCAGTGTCCACCAGGGCTTTATACTTTTGTGGCTCTAACATGCCAGGCCATCAAATCCACGCAGTCCAATAAACTCTTTTGTCCCTCTCCTCCTCCTGGCTGGAGGCAAGGCGCCTCTAATGTTGAGGACAACATCTACAATTAGAAGATGAGTTCCTATCCACACCAGAGAACAGCTTACCATGGACTAGAGCAGCCACCCTCCTGCAGAAATTCTTTCTTCCATCTGCTTTACCTTGCAACTCAAGCACTCGTGCTTGTAGGACTGGAGTAGGTTTTTTATCCCACTTACTGATATCCTCTCCATAGTTGCAGAGGCAAAGCCACAGGAAATCCCGGAGTGGTTCCTTTTTCTCTTGAATTGGTTTTGTAGGCAGGCGTTTTTTCTTATGACTGAGACATGGGTCCGTTCAGGGGAAGCGTGGGATTCTTTCTCCATCCTGGACAGTTTTTCAAAGAGTTTTTCAAAGACTTTATCATTTTTCTTAGCTATTGCCTCATTTTGCTCAGCTACCGTCTTGGTGATTTCCTCTGTTTTCTCAGTCATTTTTTCCACAGCTCCCACAGTAAGGGGATGAGTTAGTCACTTCATTTACAATTGTTGCATCAGCACTGGATCCTCCCCAAACCATTGTTGACAATGTATGGGAGTACATCGATAGTGCACTCTGCACAAACTTTCTCAACAAAGATTGTTTGCATGGCATTTCATCAGGGTCTACGTTCGCTTGCCAGTCTCCATAAATCACCTCTCGCATAGCCAGTTCCCTCAGGTACCTAATACCTTTTTCCATGCTGGTCCATTTGCTTGGACAGCATTTGATATCATCCTTAAAGGGATACCTGCCCTTTACAGCTGATAGCAGTTGCCTCCAGAGACTGAGGGTGTCTGCCTTTCTCCCAGTCGCTTTATCAATCCCTCCATCTTTGGCCAGGTTTCCCAACTGCTTAGCTTCTCTGCCATCTAAATCTATGGTATCAGCTCCATTGTGCCAGCATCAGAGCAACCAGGAGATAAGAATGAAGAACCGCCCACTGTAGGAGAAGATCAGGTTCCAGACCATCTGAGGAACCTGAAGGTGCATAAGTCCATGGGACCTGAGGGAGCTGGTAGATGAAGTTGCTAAGCCACTTTCCATTATATTTGAAAAGTCGTGGCAGTCTGGGGAAGTTCCCGCTGACTGGAAAAAGGAAAACGTAACCCCCATTTTCAAAAAGGGAAAAAAGGAAGACCTGGGGAACTACAGGCCGGGCAGTCTCACCTCTGTGCCTGGCACGATCATGGAGCAGATCCTCCTGGAATCTCTGCTAAGGCACATGGAAAATAAGGAAGTGGTTGGTGACAGCCAGCATGGCTTCACCAAAGGCAAATCATGCCTGACAAATTTGGTGGCCTTCTACAATGGTGCTACAGATGTCATTTACCCAGACTTATGCAAAGTGTTTGACACTGTCCTGCATGACATCCTGGTCTCTAAATTGGAAAAGCATGGATTTGATGCATGGACGGACCACTTGGTGGATAAGCAACTGGCTGGATGGCCACACTCAAAGGGTTGCGGTCAACAGCTCGATGTCCAAGTGGAAACCAGTGACGAGTGGCGTTCCTCAGGGGTCGGTACTGGGACCAGTGCTGTTTAACATCTTTGTCAGTGACATGGACAGTGGGACTGAGTGCACCCTCAGCAAGTTTGCCGATGACACCAAGCTGTGTGGTGCAGTCGACACACTGGAGGGAAGGGATGCCATCCAGAAGGACCTGGACAGGCTTGAGAGGTGGGCCCGTGTGAACCTCATGAAGTTCAACCAGGCCAAGTGCAAGGTCCTGCACCTGGCTCATGGCAATCCCAGGTACAAATACAGGTTGGGTGGAGAATGGTTTGAGAGCAGCCCTGAGGAGAAGGACTTGGGGGTGTTGGTGGACGAGAAACTCAGCATGAGGCAGCATTGTGCGCTCACAGCCCAGAAAGCCAACTGTATCCTGGTCTACATGAAAAGAAGCATGGCCAGAAGATAGAGGGAGGAGATTCTGCCCCTCTACTCTGCTCTGTTGAAACCCTACCTGGAGTACTGTGTCCAGCTCTGGAGTCCTGAGCACAGGAAGGACATGGACCTGTTGAGAAGTTGTGGATGCTGCATCCCTGGAAGTGTTCAAGACCAGGCTGGATGAGGCTTTGAGCAACCTGGTCTAGTGGAAGGTTTCCTTGCCCATGGCAGGGGGGTTGGAACTAGATGATCTTTAAGGTCCCTTCCAACCCAAACCATTCTATGATTCTATGATCTGTCCCCTTCTAACACTTTCAGCTACTATAAAAATTTAAGCTATGAACATCTGCTCATAATCCTTCTCAGTTCTCTCTTTTGTTCTAGACACCCTGATGTGGTCTTCCTTTTTGAGCAGAGGTGCAGATTCTTTCATTTTAAACACCCCCTCACATACAGTTTTCCAAACCCTTGCAGAGTTTAAAGGGTTCACATCCACAGGCCTGGGTCTGATAGTTCTGTGAAAGCTATGGTTAGAAGTCTTTATAAACTCTGACAAGCATCAATGTAGTGGAATGCGTTACACAGTGTAAAATATCTCCACATCTTGGTTTTGAGTATCCTGTTAAACCACTCTATGACAGAGTGTCCTGGTTCTGGCGAGGACAGGATTAATTCTCCCCAGGCTCTGGCAGGGACACAGGTATTCCAATCCCATGTGAGCCATGCCCAGGCTGTAGCCGGGAGCTGCTGGGGGAGGGAAGTAGCCTGGGGGAGGGAAGTAGCCGTTTGGGAGCGGGCTGGGGCATCCTGGGTCTGGTCAGTGAGTGGTGGTACCGTAATCATGTTTGTATATTTCTCTGTCCATGTTATTGTTGTTTTCCTGTTCCTTTTGCTGTTCTATTAAATTGCCTTTGTTTCAACCCACGAGTTTTGCCTTTTTCTTCCAATTCTTCCCAGTGGGGGGGTGAGTTTGAGAGAGCGACCACTTGGTTCTTTGTTGCCATCTGAGGCTAAATCATGACACAGAGGCTTTTACTTAATTATTAGTAACAAAATGGTAAACATTACACTGCTTTAATAGCTTGTTTCAAGGCTGGTTTAAAAATTCTTTTCCCCGCTTGGTCTGTAATTTCTGAGGCTTGTGTCCCCTGTTTTAAAAGTCCCAGCTATTTCAGAACCTGTTCCGCCTTTGAGGCCAATGGCCCAGGCATCCTTGGATTAAACATCTATCAGCACTCAGATGTACTTAACACCATTATAGTATTTGGAAACTGTTGCATAGCCACCAAGTCAGCTTGCCATTGTGAATCTACCTCTGCATCCACCCGCTTAGTGGACAAGGGAAAGGCGTTGGATGTTGTCTACCTAGACTTTAGTAAAGCTTTTGACACCATTTCCCACAGCATTCTCCTGGAGAAAGTGGCTTCTCCTGGCTTAGATGGCCATACTCTTTGCTGGGTAAAAAACTGGCTGGATGGCTGGGCCCAAAGAGTTGTGCTGAATGGGAATTAAATCCAGTTGGCAGCTGGACACAAGTGGTGTTCCCCAGGGCTCAGTATTGGGGACAGTTCTCTTTAACATCTTTATCAATGATCTGGATGAGGGGATCGAGCGCACCCTCAGCAAGTTTGCAGATGACACCAAGTTGGGGGGGGGAGTGTTTATCTGCTTGAGGGTAGGAAGGCTCTACAGAGGGATCTGGACAGGCTGGATCAATGGGCCGAGGCCAATGGTATGAGGTTCAACAAGGCTAAATGCCAGGTCCTGCACCTGGGTCACAATAACCCCATGCAGCACTACAGGCTTGGGGAAGAGTGGCTAGAAAGCTGCCTGGTGGAAAAGGACCTGGGGGTGTTAGTCAACAGCCAGTGAATACGAGTCAGTAATGTGCCCAGGTGGCCAAGAAGGCCAACAGCATCCTGGCCTGTGTCAGGAATAGTGTGGCCAGCAGGACTCGGGAAGTGATTGTACCTCTGTACTCGGCACTGGTGAGGTCACACCTTGAGTACTGTGTTTAGTTTTGGGCCCATCGCTACAGGAGGGACATTTTGGTGCTGGAGCGTGTTCAGAGAAGGGCAATGAAGCTGGTGAAGGGTCTAGAGAACAAGTCTTATGAGGAGCAACTGAGGTTGTTTAGCCTGGCAAAAAGGAGGCTGAGGGGAGACCTTATCGCCCTCTACAACTACCTGAAAGGAGGTTGTAGAGAGGTAGGGGTCAGTCTCTTCTCCCAAGTAACAGGCGATAGGACAAGAGAAAAGAGCCTAAATTGCACCAGGGGAGGTTTTGGTTGGATATTAGGAAAAATTTCATCATTGAAAGGGTTGTTAAGCATTGGAACAGGCTGCCCAGGGAAGTGGTTGACTCACCATCCCTGGAGGTATTTAAAAGATGTGTAGACGAGGCACTTAGTGACATGGTTTAGTGGTAACTTGGCAGTGATAGGTTAACGGTTGGACTTGATGATCTTGAAGGTCTCTTACAACCAAAACGATTCTATGATTCTGCCATAATCATCTTGCTGCTTTTTAAGTGCTTTCTTGCCTCCTGGTATAAGCTGCAAGTGTCCTGGTTTGCAAGCCAGGTTGCCACTTGGCTTCTGTTCAGATCAGCCATTTGCCTTTTAGCAGCTTCAAAAAGGGGATTTATACCCCCAAAGCTTCCAACCTCCCCAGGAGCACAGTAAATCTCTTAACAAAAGTGGCGTTGTAGACACGTCTACTGACGTGCTGCTACTGCACGCATGTACAAAAGGAAACACTGGACAATCAATTTAACTCAAGTAGAAAGAAACTTTGTTAACAAGGTATGAGGGGAGTTGGTTGCCATTCAAGAATTCTCCAGGATTTTTCTCTTTTACCCCCTTGAACATTGCTGTCACTTCTATGCCCTTTCTCCTTTCTTCAGCTGCTATAGGCCCAGACAAAACCACAAACAGATAATAGTACAATTTGATTTTTCCCTCTTCAGTCAGCTGGAGCTGTTCTATAAGGTTATCATCAACCTAAGGACAAGGAATGACATATAGCACCAGCCTGCACTTCATAATGGTCTCACAGTAGCTGCAAGATCCCCCCACAACCATAGGCAAAGGGAGCTCCCCCAACACCACCATCATCCCACATGTGATACTCGCCTCAAAATCTAGTTTGCAATTCACGGGCCCATTGGCCAGTTCTTCTGTTTCATGTGCTGTTTTTAATGAATCCCTTAGGATCTTTTCCTTACTGTCCCCATACATGTGTTCTTCTAAAGTTCACATTTTGTTCTGGCTATCCATTTTCACGAACAGCGTTGCCTGTGCCTTGCAGGACCACATAAAGCCCAAAGTTTGCCCCAGTAATACTGCATGGTCATCCTGTTGGGCTGGGCCCAGATACAGAGGCCTCTCAATCCAGCTCAAAGGATTTGGCTCTTCTTCGCACATAACAGGGTTCTCCTGGGGGAGTCCCTTGATGGGCCTCCTAGGAGGGATCTATAGCCCTTAGGCACATCCAGATTTGTCCACGCCCCCTCCATCCTTTTGGTGCCCCTCCACCCTCATGAAGTCCCCACCCCAGACATCTTAGGGCTTGTTCTGTAGCCTTTTGAAGTGGGGGACCCCAAACCTGCCTTTTACTTCTGTTTAATTACTTTCTAGTCACATTTAAACTTTAATTACTCATGTCATTAGCTCTTATTGAACAATGTTTTAGACATTTTATACCTATGTTTTTACAGATATAATTTCTATATCTTCATAATCACGTATATATGCACATATAGATTTATGTAAGTATATTAAAAATAGTGCATCTATATATATCTATGTCCTGGGTTGAGCGACACAGGACTAATTTCTCTTCTAATGCTTGGGAAAACTCCACTTTTGGAAGACTCTAGTGTCTGAATTTGTGAAAATATTTACTTTATAGCTAGCTAGGCTATGTGGGATTCAAGGTCTCAGTGTTTTCAAGCCTTGCCAGGTGCAGGGATAAGGAGGAGCGAGGCCTGGGCATTTGACCCAGGCTGGCCAACAGGATTATTTCATATCATGAACGTCACATTCGATATAAATTAGAAAGTTTGCTGCATAGTCTCTCTCTCCCTTGATGGCAGCAGTCCAGAGAAACTCCTTGCCCCGGTGCTGGACCCCTGAGGCCTTCCCTTCCATTGCGCTCGTAGTGTCTGACATTTACTGTCCACTGCTGGGAGTGCACAGCTTCCTCCTGATATAATTGGCTGAGTATAATTCTTGTATATCTTATATTAGTATCGGGATTGATACTGGTTCTTTAGTATTATTGTTAACTATTTAGTCTTATCCTATTAAATCTATTTATATTTCAACCCTCATGTTTCCTTGCTTTCCCCGATTCCCCTTTCCGGGTGGGGAGGGGTCATCGAGTGATAGAATAATTGTCTACACGACAATAAATTGTTATGGGTTTTCTCGACCCATAGCAAATTTGGCGCCCAACATGGTTATCTTAACAAATTTGGCAGCCAATGTGATATCTTAACAAATTTTGTCCCCAACGTGGTTATCTTAAGAAATTTGGCACCCAATGTGCTGTTTTAATGAATTTGGTGCACAACATGGTATTTTAACAAAGTTTGGCACCCAGCATGGTATTTTAACGAACTTGGCACTTAACATGATAGTTTGCACTTAATTCAAATAGTGCTGGGAGAACTGTAGGCCTTAATTTGAGAGTTCTGAAGGGTTGGAGTTTTAAACAGATTTGATCGGATTTGTAGAACAGTCATTATGGATCTGTTGGGAGTTGTTTCAAAGGGCTGTAGACAGAGTTCTCTGGTATCTCTGTGTAGGGTTATGTTGGCAGCTGTGGGAGTGGTGCAAGAGTTCACTGCTGTTGCTCATTTATTTAGGGCAGCTTATCGTTTCTAAATGTGGAGTTAAAAACATTGCCTTGTTATTGTGTGTGGCGGTATTTTGCTGTCATTGGGTCTTTTGTAATCGTTCCGGTTTTTGTCACTTATGTAATGGCATCTCGCGGATCGCCGCGGTTGGATTCACCTCGGGATGGCGAGAGCCCTCTCTTAGGCATTGCGCATAATTACACCTTGGGTTATATTACAGGCCATTTAGCAAGGGGGGGGGGATATCTCTTGAGGATTTGTATGTTCCAGTGGCGTTAATAGCAACAGTTTTTGAGAGATTGGAATACCCTTGGAATATTTTGATCATCGTGCTTATGTTGTTAATTTCTGCGGACTTGTTCTTTTTCATTGACTGGATCTGCGGTAGAGGGAAACATCCTGTAGAGACCTCACTGACGCCACGCCCCCCCCCCCCAACAGACACTGCTCCTGTAGAGACCCTGCCGGCCCACCTGACAGACATTGCTCCTGTGCAGACCCCGCGGGCCCCTGCGGCAGACATTACTTCCTGTGCAGACCCCGCTGGCCCCCACGACTGACATCACATCCGTGCAGACCCCGCTGGTCCCCATGACAACCACTGTATCCGTGCAGACCCTGCCGACCCCCGCAATAGACATCGTGCCTGTGTACACCTCGCCAGCCCTCCCAACAGACCCTGATCTCATCCGGACCCTGCCGGCTCTCATGACAAGACCTGCAGCTGCAACGAGTACTAAATCTACTCCAACCTTGGTGATGGCTGATGCAGCTGACCTACAGACTCAGTCAGAACCAGTATCAGTCAACCCTGTACATAAGAGGAAATGAGCAGTACCAGCAGACAGCAACGGTCAACCAGGAACATCAGGCAATGCAGTAACTGAGGAAACTACTCGATCATTATCCCTAAGCGAGCTGCAAGACATATGTAAGGATTACAGCCGTCAGGAAGGCAAGCAAGTGATTATTTGGTTGCTCAGATGCTGGGATACTGGAGCCGATAGTTTGGACTTAGATGGTAGAGAAGCCAAGCGGCTGGGACCATTGGCTAGAGAATCGGGTATTGACAGGACTCTTGGAAGATCACCACAATCCGTCACCCTCTGGAGGCATCTCCTGTTAAGCATGATGTGCAGGTATCCCTATAGGGACAATATCATGTATTGCCCATCCAAGTGGACAACTATTGAGAGAGGTGTTAAGAATCTGAGGGAAATAGCTGTGCGGGACATGATTTTCAGTGATTTGGACAACCTGCAGACATCATTAGATCCAGATGCACTCAAAATTACCAGACCCATTTGGCGCAAGTGGGTACTGAGTGCACCAGCAGCATATGCTAATGTATTGGCATTATTTTGCTGGAGAGATGATGAGGCACTGACAATGGGCGAGATGGATGCTCGAATGCAGCATTATGCACATAAGCTTCTTTCTGCCCCACAGGCCAGTGTCTCAGTGCTGAAGAAATCATTTGGCAAGGCCAATGTCTCAGTTAGGGACAAATGCTTCCCTACTAAACCTGTTCGAGAGAAACAAAGCGCACCACGACATATTCTGTGGTCTACCCTGCGTAATCAGGGGGAAAACATGAGGAATTGGGATGGAAAACCTACTTCGGCTTTACAGACACACGTACGTCAGTTGCGGAGTAAAACACCCCCAAGGGGGGATTCTTCCAGGAGAAGTGCTGCTCCAGTTTCCAGTGACCAGTTCCCCAGAAGTCACAGATGGGCTTCGGAGCCTGATTTACGATATGCAACTGTCACAGATGGAAGTGGTGGGCCCTCTAGTCACAAGTAGGGGGGCCCTGCCTCCAGCCAGGAGGAGGAGAGGGATAACCGAGTGTATTGGACTGCGTGGATTCAATGGCCTGGCACATCAGAACCACAAAAGTATAAGGCCTTGGTGGACACTGGTGCACAGTGCACCCTAATGCCATCGAATCACAGAGGGGAAGAATCCATCACTGTCGCTGGAGTGAGGGGGGATCTCAAGAGCTGACTGTATTGGAGGCCAAAGTGAGACTAACTGGGAATAAATGGGAAAAGCTCCCCGTTGTGACTGGCCCGGATGCTCCATGCATTCTTGGAATAGATTACCTCAGGAGAGAGTATTTTAAGGACCCGAGGGATTACCGATGGGTGTTTGGTGTAGCAGTGGTGGAGATGGAGACAGTTGTGCAACTGTCTACTTTGCCTGGCCTGTCAGAGGACCCTTCTATTGTGGGGCTTTTGAGGGCCGAGGAACAGAAGGTGTCCATTGCTACTACAACTGTGCATAGGCAACAGTATTGCACTAATTGAGATTCTTTGCTCCCTATTCAGAAGTTGATCCGTCAGCTGGAAAGCCAAGGGGTCATCAGTAAGGCTCACTTACCCTTTAATCGTCCCATATGGCCAGTGCAAAAGCCTAATGGGGAATGGAGATTGACAGTAGACTATTGTGGCTTGAATGAAGTCACACCACCACTAAGTGCTGCTGTGCCAGACATGCTAGAACTGCAGTATGAACTGGAGACAAAGGCAGCCAAACGGTATGCTACAATTGACATTGCTAATGCTTTTTTTTCCTCTATTCCTTTAGCAGCAGAGGGCAGGCCACAGTTTGCTTTCACCTGGAGGGGTGTCCAGTCCACCTGGAATCGACTGCCCCAGGGGTGGAAACACAGCCCTGCTATTTGCCATGGACTGATCCAGACTGCACTGGAGAAGGGTGGAGTTCCAGAACACCTGCAATACATTGATGACATCATTGTGTGGGGTAATACAGCACAAGAAGTTTTTGAGAAAGGGGAGAAGGTAATTCAAATCCTTCTGGAAGCCGGTTTTGCCATCAAATGAGGTAAGGTCAAGGGACCTGCACAGGAAATTCAGTTTTTAGGAATTAAGTGGCAAGGTGGGCATCACCAGATCCCAATGGATGTGATTAACAAAATAACAGCTATGTCACCACCTACTAACAAAAAAGAAACACAACCCTTCTTAGGTGTTGTGGGTTTCTGGAGAATGCATGTTCCTGGTTACAGTCAGGTTGTGAGCCCTCTCTATCAAGTGACTAGAAAGAAGAATGATTTTAAATGGGGCCCTGAGCAGCAATCAGCCTTTGAGCAAATTAAATGGGAGATTGTTCATGCAGTAGCTCTTGGGCCAGTCCAGACAGGACAAGATATAAAAAATGTGCTGTATACTACAGCAGGGGAGAATGTCCCTACCTGGAGTCTCTGGCAAAGAGCACCTGGAGAGACTCGAGGCTGACCCCTAGAGTTTTGGAGTCGAGCCTATAGAGGATAGGAGGCTCACTATACTACCACTGAGAAAGAGATATTAGCAGCATATGAAGGAGTTCGAGCTGCTTCGGAGGTAATTGGTACTGAAGCACAGCTCCACCTGGCACCCCGGTTGCCACTGTTGAACTGGATGTTTAAAGGGAAGACTCCTTCCACACATCACGCATCTGATGTGACATGGAGTAAGTGGGTAGCACTAATTACTCAGCGAGCTCAAATAGGGAACCCCAATCATCCAGGAATTCTGGAGGTGATCATGGATTGGCCGCAGGATACGGATTTTGGAGGGTCCCCAGAGGAGAGGATGGTGCATGCTGAGGAGGCCCCACCATATAATCAATTATCAAAAAATGAGAGGTGATATGCGCTGTTCACTGATGGATCTTGTGATATTGTAGGAAACCAGCAAAGGTGGAAAGCTGCTGTGTTGGAGTCACATGTTCAGTTAAACACTTGTTCAGGAGTACTTGGGGGTAGTCTTTGAATCAGGTTAAATGTAAATATATAGTGACTGTCCATGGATTGTATGAGGGTGATTCTTTGGAAAAATAGCATGTATCATGTAAGAAAAAATTACATGATAATGCATATAAAATGAGGGCTGAATTAAGGTTGCACATAATTCTAGGAATTATTAACTGTTGGATGCCTGACTGATCTTTTAATTGTTTTCAGTTGCTGTATCTCACACACAAAGAAACAAATGTATATATAAATGCTTTTCCACAACATTTTTTATGATTCTGATGGAAATATTTTGCTAGGTCGTGTCTGAATCTGAGAGTAGAGAAAGTTGAAATGTTTGACCAGTATTTAGCTGTTTAGTTGTGCATATCTGTGACAAGCTTGTTATAATAAAAATGTACTGGAAAGGCTTTCTACATCTGGGATAGAAATTTCTGATTGATTTAAGTGAGAGGAGGAGGAGCCCAGTTCTGGCCTTCTCAGTACAAGAGAGACAAGGACATGACTTCCTGTCAGCAGGAAGCTGACACTAGCAGCAGCAGCATGGTTTACAACAGGATACCAAGGTTTGGTCTAATGTCTGGACCGTGTCTGCTCAAAGGATTTTAAAGGGGAATGGAAGGGAAGGGCTGCCCTCCTGCGGCCCTTGGATGGGACAGCCAAACCACAAGAGACAGAGGGACAGCTCAGCTCAATTGGCTGAGCTCCAAGCAGTAGTGCTAGCTGCTGACCGGGGCACCTGCACAATATAAACTGATTCCTATGCATTATGGGCTGGGGCCACTCAATGGCTCCCATATTGGAAAGCTGAAGGATGGAAAATTAAAGGAAGTTTTCCTTGCATATTACAAACACCCCTTCAAAGCACCATGTGGAAGGTGCTTGACCACCAGGGTAACGAACATCTTGTTTCTTAGTGGTGCATACCTAAATTATCTAATATCCAAAAGGAATGAAGCGGTTTTGGTTTTCTTTCAGGTAACCCTAACATCAGCAACTGGGAACTCAGATGATCTTCC
Source organism: Sterna hirundo (assembly GCA_009819605.1). Lineage (NCBI taxonomy): Eukaryota > Metazoa > Chordata > Aves > Charadriiformes > Laridae > Sterna > Sterna hirundo. Next base: position 21,841,781 of record CM020463.1, read on the forward strand.
TTGGATTCTTGATTCTGCTGTATTTGGCCTCTTTGAGATACTACCTGGTAGAGCCTTTGACTCCTAAAGTTTTCTCTCTCGCTTTGGGCCTGCCCTGACAGTAGACATAATATCTATTCCCATATGATTTATTAATGTTTGCAATCCAAAACCAAAAGTTTAGTCATTTTTTAACAGATCTTATAAGGTGTAAGAGACAACTCATAATTTCTCCTAAACAAAGCAGCCTGAAGAGACTTTTAATGTCTCAAACACTTGCAGTACCAGGCCTTCTGCTCAAGGAACTGATAAGGCTAACATCTGGTTATCTCTTGTGTGACTCATGAGAAAGAAAACTGGTGCCTGAATGACCAGTTTTAAAGAAACAGAACAGCCCTGGTTTTTCTCCCATGAAGGGCAGAGCTGTTTCTCTGGAAAGCTCTTGTCTCTCCACCCAAATCATGCTGCGTATCACCTGGCTGCATGTCACCTGGAGGGGGGGGGGAGACCTGAGACGAAACTGCCCCGGGAGTGGGCAAACATAAAAGGGGGAAGACTTTCCCTGAAAAAAGATTTTTGCCTGGGAAAATTTTTCCCTGAAGAGCACTTCTGTGACCCACGCTGACTGGAGTAACACTGGAACCGTGACCGGTGATCTCTTTCTCTCCCTCAATCTCTCCCCCTCTATCTCTTTTTTCTTTCTTTTCCCTTTTCTTTCAAAGTAATGCAATGCATACCTTACCGCTTACCATAATTTGTTATATACCTAACCAGTTATCGTGGACCTAGTTAAGACCTGGTTACTAACCTAATAAGTGTTTGTATACGGACCTTGAGATTTGTCTCACCTTAGTCCACGCTACTGGGGATTTGCGAATCTGAGTCACTTACCCCCCCTCTTTTCTGAGTAGGACGTGACATAAGGATATTTGGCTAAGTTGAAATATGGTAACAATTTATTTAAAACCTAACCAAAATGTCTTAAGTATGTCATTTAATAAAGTCCCATCTTTAGTTTTTATGTTGCAGTAGTAAAATGAATTTTGGAGAGCGTAACAGTTATTCCTTGATTTTCTTTTTTTGGCCAAATTCACTTTTAGCATAATTAAGCTGACTTTAATAGGAATTAGAATCATAGAATCTTCATGGTTGGAAAGGACCTTTGAGATCATCGAGTCCAACCAAACAACCTACAGACTCTGCCACTAGAGCATGCCCTGAAGCGCCAAATCTAGCCGTTTCTTAAATACCTCTAGGGATGGTGACTCAACCACCTCCCTGGGCAGGCTGTTCCAGTGCCTGACCACTCGTTCAGTAAAGTAATTCTTCCTAATATCTAATCTAAACCTGCCCTGTGGCAACTTCAGGCCATTTCCTCTGGTCCTGTCATTATCCACCTGGGAGAAGAGGCCAACACCCACCTCTCTACAACATCCCTTCAGGTAGTTGTAGAGGGCAATGAGGTCTCCCCTCAGCCTCCTCTTCTCCAAGCTAAACATGCCCAGCTCCCTCAGCCTCTCCTCATATGACCTGGTCTCCAGACCCCTCACCAGCCTGGTAGCTCTCCTCTGGACACGCTCCAGCACCTCAATGTCCCTCTTGTACAGAGGGGCCCAGAACTGAACACAGTACTCGAGGTGAGGCCTCACCAGTGCCGAGTACAGAGGCACGATCACTTCCCTACTCCTGCTGGCCATGCTCCAGCACCTCAATGTCCCTCTTGTACAGAGGGGCCCAGAACTGAACACAGTACTCAAGGTGAGGCCTCACCAGTGCCGAGTACAGAGGCACGATCACTTCCCTACTCCTGCTGGCCACGCTGTTCCTGATACAGGCCAGGATGCTGTTGGCCTTCTTGGCCACCTGGGCACGCTGCTGGCTCATATTCAGCTGTCCATCCACCAGCACCCCCAGGTCCTTTTCTGTGGGGCAGCTTTCCAGCCACTCTTCCCCAAGCCTGTAGCGTTGCTTGGGGTTATTGTGACCGAAACGCAGGACCCGGCACTTGGCCTTATTAAACCTCATACAGTTGGCCTTGGCCCATCGATCCAGCCTGTCCAGATCCCCCTGTAGAGCCTTCCTACCCTCGAGCAGATCAGCACTCCCACCTAGTTTGGTGTCGTCTGCAAACTTACTGAGGGTGCACTCAATCCCCTCATCCAGATCATTGATGAAGATATTAAACAAAACTGGCCCCAAAACTGAGCCCTGAGGGACACCACTGGTGACCGGCCACCAAGAGGATTTCACCCCATTGATCACAACCCTCTGGGCACGGCCATCCAGCCAGTTTTTAACCCAGCAAAGAGTACACTTGTCTATGCCATGATTCACCAGCTTCTCCAGGAGAATGCTGTGGGGGACGGTGTCAAAGGCCTTCGCAAAGTCCAGATAGACAACATCCACAGCCTTCCCCACCTCCAGAAAGCGGGTCACACGGTCATAGAAAGAGATCAGGTTGGTTAAGCAGGACCTCCCTTTCCTAAACCCATGCTGGCTGGCCCTGATCCCTTGGCCACCCTGCACTTGCTGTGAGAGCTCACTCAAGATGATCCTCTCCATGATCTTTCCTGGTACCGAGGTCAGGCTGACAGGTCTGTAGTTTCCCGGATCCTCCTTCCAGCCCTTCTTGTAGATGGGCGTCACATTAGCCACCCTCCAGTCATCTGGTACCTGCCCCGTTGACCAGGATTGTTGATAACTGATGGAGAGAGGCTTGGTGAGCTCTCCCGCCAGCTCCCTGAGTACTCTTGGGTGAATCCCATCCGGCCCCATAGACTTATGTGCGTCCAGGTGCAGAAGCAGATCATTGACTGCTTCCTCCTGGATTATGGGTGGGTTGTACTGCTCTCCGTCCTTATCTTCCAGCTCAGGAGGCTGAACACCCTGGGGATAGCTAGTCTGACTATTGAAGACAGAGGCAAAGAAGGCATTAAGTATCTCAGCCTTCTCCTCGTCCTTGGTTGCAACGTTCCCCCCCGCATCCACATGTGAATTAGTGGCAGTTCACACAGAAGGGGGCCTTAGCTGAATTTGTACCACTATAACAGTCTTTGATACGGTGGTGACATGACACAGAGCAGTTTCCACAGCAGGTGTTGGAGCAGCTGTCCCTGCCAGGGTAGAGGCTTCAACACAGACCAAGCTTCAGATGGTGGATGCAGCCCTACAAGTCCCAGGCTGAAGGGGGTGCCTGGGGCCTCTCTGATAACAGAGAGAGATGTCCCTCTGTCCTGTAGAAGGTGTGCTGTCTTGGAGGAGCTGTGCCACTGAGTGGAGGAGTTACAGGAGGAAGCGAATAACCTGTGCAGCATCAGAGAAGATGAAAGGACGCACTCCCTCTTTATGAGGGCTTAAGCGGGGTCACCTCCAGCATTTGCATTGAAGCAAGGAAGTGCCTACAAGGTCGCATTACGGAGAAATCCCCAAAACCCTTTCTGGGGAGTCAACATGCTGGGGTGCCTTGCTGAAGTGCCTGTACACTAAGGCACACAGTATGGGGAATAAACATGAGGAGTTAGAGATCTGTGTGCAGTTGCAGGGCTACTGTCTTGTTGGGATCAGAGATGTGGTGGGATGGCTCGCATGACTGGAGAGTTGCAATGGAGGGATACAGGCTTTTTAGGAAGGACAGACTGGGAAGACGAGGAGGGGGAGTTGCCCTTTATGTGAGAGAGCAGTTGGAGTGCATGGAGCTATGTCTGGGGATGGATGATGAACCAACTGAGAGCTTATGGGTTAGGCAAGGGTGGCATTGTAGTGGGTCTCTGCTATAGGTTGCCTGACCAGGAAGAACAAGTGGATGAGGCCCTCTATAGACAGATAGGAGCAGCCTCATGTTCCCAGGCTTTGGTCCTCACGGGAGATTTCAACCACCCTGATATCTGCTGGAGGGACAACACAGCAGGGCATAAGCAGGTTCCTGGAGTGCACTGATGATAACTTCCTCCTCCAAGTGACAGAGGAGCCAATGAGGAGAGGTGCTCTGCTGGACTTCATGCTTACCAACAAGGAGGGGCTCACTAGGGATGTGAAGGCCAAAGGCAGCCTTGGCTGCAGTGACCATGAAATGGTGGAGTTCAGGACCCTGAGGGGAAGGAGGGAGGGTAAAAAAGCAGGCTCACAAGCCTGGACATCAGGAGACCAGACTTCTGCCTCTCCAAAACCTGCTTGGTAGATTCCCATGGGATAAGGCCCCAGAGGGAAGAAGGGCCCAAGAAAACTGTTTAATATTCAAGGATCACCTCCTCCAGTCTCTAGAGTGGTCCATCTCAACAAGCAAGTAGTCAGGCAAAAGTGCAAGGAGGCCTGCATGGATGAACAAGGAGTTCCTGGTCAAACCCAAACACAAAAAGGAAGCCTACAGAGGGTGGAAGCAAGGACAGTTAAACTGGAAGGAATACAGAAACATTGTCTGAGCATCCAGGGATGAGGTTAGGAAAGCTAAAGCCCAAATGAAATTGAATCTGGCCAGGGATGTCAATGGCAACAAGAAGGGCTTCTATAGGTATGTAGACAACAAAAGGAAGTCTAGGGAAAACCTGGTCCCACTGCTGAAGGAGATGGGGGACCTAGTTACACAGGACATGGAAAAGGCTGAGGTACTGAATGCCTTTTTCACCTCAGGCTTTACTAGCAAGAATAGCCTTCAGGAATCATAGAATGGTTTGAGTTGGAAGGGACCTATGAAGATTATCTAGTCCAACCCCCCTGCCATGGGCAGGGACATCTTTCACTAGATCAGGTTTCTCAAAGCCCCATCCAACCTGACCTTGAACAATTCCAATGATGGGGCATCCACAACTTCCCCAGGCAACCTGTTCCAGTGTCTCACCACCCCCACAGTAAAGAATTTCTTCCTAATATCTAATCAAAATCTACCCTCTATTTGTTCAAAAACGTTTGTCCCTTGTCCTGTCACTACAGGCCCTGGTAAAAGTCTGTCTCCATCTTTCTTAGGAGCCCCCTTTAAGTACTGAAAGGCCACAATAAGGTCTCCCTGGAGCCTTCTCTTCTCCAGACTGAACAACCCCAACTCTCTCAGCCTGTCCTCATAAGAAATGTGTTCCAGCCCTCTGACCGTTTTCGTGGCCCTCCTCTGGAAGCACTCTAACAGGTTCATGTCTGTCTTATACCGGGGACCCCAGAACTGGATGTAGTACTCTAGGTGGGGTCTCACAAGAGCAGAGGGGCAGAATCACCTCCCTTGACCTGCTGACCATCTTTTGATGCAGCCCAGGATATGATTGGCTTTCTGGGCTGCAAGCACACATTGCCAGCTCATGTCCAGTTTTTCATCTAACAGTATCCCCAGGTTATTCTCCGCTGAGCTGCTCTCAATCAATTCATCCCCCAGCCTGTACTGATACTGGGGATTGCCCTGACCCAGGTGCAGGACCTTGCACTTCGCCTTGTTGAACTTCACAAGTTTTGCACAGGCCCAATCCTCAAACCTGTCAAGGTTATCCCAGGTCCCAGAGACCCTCCCCATCTTTCCTGTAGGCACCCTTTAAGCACTGGAAGGCTTCTGTAAGGTCCCCCCCGGAGTCTTCCCTTCTCCAGGCTGAACAACACCAACTCTCTCAGCCTGCCTTCATAGGAGAGGTCCTCCAGCCCTCTGATCATTTTTGTGGCCCTCCTCTGGACTCACTCCAACAGGTCTATGTCCTTCTTATGTTGGGGGCTCCAGAGCTGGACACAGTACTCTGGGTGGGGTCTCACCAGAGTAGAGGGTAGAGATAAGGGAGATCACTCAGCAAGTATCATCACAGGCAAAACAGACTCAACTTGGGGAAAATTAATTTATTGGCAATCAAACATCAGAGGAGGATAATGAGAAAAACAAAACTTAACACACCTTCCCCCCACCCCTCCCTTCTTCCCAGGCTCAACTTCACTACCAGCTTCTCTACCTCCTCCCCTACCGAGCGGCAGGGAGTTGCAGTCAGTTCATCACACATTGTCTTTTCCACTCCTTTCTCCTCACACTCTTCCCCTGCTCCAGCCTGGGGTCCCACCCACAGGAGAGAGTCCTTTACAAATGGCTCCAGCATGGGTACTTTCCATGGGGTCACAAGTCCTGCCAGCAAACCTGCTCCAGTGCAGGTTCTTCACAGGATCACAGCTTCCTTCAGGGCACACCCACCTGCTCCAGTAGTTGGTTCTCCACAGCTGCAGGTAGATATCTATTACACTGTGGACCTCCATGGACTGCAGGGGACAGCCTGCTTCACCATGGTCTTCATCACAGGCTGCAAGGGAATCTCTGCTCCAGCACCTGGAGCACCTCCTCCCCGACTTTGGTGTCTGCACAGTTGTTTCTCTCACATATTCTCCCTCCTCTCTTTCAGCTGCTGTTGCGCAGCAGTTTTTTCCCCCCTCTTAAATATATTATCACAGAGGTGCTAACACCATTGCTGATTGTCTCAGCTTTGGCCCGTGGCCAGCTGTCTTGGAGCTAGCTGGCACTATTGGACATGGGGGAAGCTTCTGGCATCTTCTCACAGAAGCCAGCCCTGTAGCCCCTCCCACTACCAAAATCTTGCCATGCAAAACCAATACAGGGATATTAATCTGCAGCAGGTTAAGGCTGCACCTTGGAAAGGTGTGTCTCATTTCACTTACACCATCTGCACTTCAGAAGGTCACTTCCTCAAGCTTACTAAAACTATGTAATATAACGACTTTAGGTTTTACTGTCCGCCTCCTTCTCAAATGTCCCTCCCCATACTTAAATGCTACCTAAAAATTAGTGTTTGCTTATATGCAGTACCAGTATAGGACAAACATTAATAGAAGTTCAACAGCTCACTCAAATATAACAAATATGATTTACACTTCTAAGTAGTGTCAAGAGAAAACAGAGTCAGTCTTTTGAGTTGGAAGGGACCTTCAAAGACCATCTAGTCCAACCCCCCGCCGTAGGCAGGGACACTTTCCACTAGATAAGGTTGCTCAAAGCCCCATCCAACCTGACCTTGAACACTTCCAGTGACTGGCCAAACATTGACCAGGAATATTCAGTTCATCTGACCTTACCATAATGTATTGCATTTACATCCAATTATGGAAGCCTGGTGGCAAGACAAGCAGGATATGGCTGCTCAAAGATGAAGAGATTATAAAGCAAGCCATGCTGCAATGCCAGTAGTCATACAAGAATTTAATTTCAGTGATCACACAGCCATTGTCCACTTCCCCCAGTTTCAGAGTCACTGCAAGTACCACCCCCTCCTCCATCCTCATAACCACTCTCTCAAAACCAACAAAATCAAAAAACCCCCAATACACCAACATACCACATAAGACAGAATATGTTTCAAAGTACACCAACATCAGCAACATTTAAGTTGGATGGTGGGAAGAGAAGCTTTCAATATGGAAATAAGGGGGGGGGGGGGATAATAATAATAAAAAATAATCAATGCTGCCCATCTCTACTCCTTGCACCTCTTCATGGGAATGTTACAAGGAATTCTACTGTACCCAGAGCAATGTCAGAAGGCAGCCAACTACGGGTAAAGTGGCAAGTCATTCTCCCATCACAGACCTTCTCTGTCATTCCTACTGAGATCTGTAATTAATGTCTTCTGACATTAATTCATTTCTACATCCAGCTACACAAGCATGATGTACAGCACCACCCAAGACAGACACCATAACAAGCCATGTTCACATAAAACATCTACTAGTATACATTATTTGCTATTTTCTGTACAATAGGTACACATGCACTCTCACTTATGTCAGCTAAAACCCGACATAAAGTTGCATATAAATAATAACTAGATAAGAAAAATTAAGACCTGAGACTGTTTTCCTACATAGCTGTAGGACACTTGAAACATCAGTACTTTAACTGTTCAGAGACACCCCCTCCCCCATATGTTAATAGGCAAAAGAAACCTGCCAATAAACCAAAACCACTTAGCAAGCTTCATATTCTGTAAAGTAACATTTTTATGTACATTAGAGTGCACAAATGCAATCTGTTAGTATCATGGATGATATAACTGACATTTAAACAGAGCTTTGACCTCCATTTACCTCTCACTAAACAAAAAAAACACAAGAAAACCCAAACCAAAACCCACCACATTTTACTATAGTGCAATATAAAATTACCCATAGAAAGCTAGGCACTAGTACACCTTGTTACTATTAGACTGAATAGTAAAGTTATAGTCAGGTTTAGCACTTGCATAAGAGTACTAAGAATGGTATAATTAGGACTGCTGTTGGTTATAAGTTGCAACTTAAAAGAATTAGGCAGTTATGAACAGATACAGGTGCTAACATATGTTAGTTCTGGCTTTCCCACCAGTTTAGACTGTTAACAACAGCTAGTGCAAAAAAAAAAAACATTTGATCAATCTAACTACAAGCTTAAGGATTTACAAAAAAGATTCACAAGGTTTCTGCACAAAGGTATCAGAATTAATACCTTTTTTCCCTCCTAGATTTGCCAGAACAGCTTCACTGCTCTATTCTTATTTCCATTATGTTTTAAAGCATAAAAAGAAGAAAACATGGGTCTGAAAGAGAGAACACAGGGCAAGACAGACCTGCAGACCCTTCCACTATGGCAGGAAAAGAGTTCACCAAATTCATTCCTGTCTTGCTGACAACACTACAAAAGTAAGTACAGAGACAGGAACTCTACTCAGAGAAAAGAAAGTGAGAACATATATATCAGGATCTCCGTGTTGTAGGGGAAAATCCTGTCTACATAAGAGCACCGAGTGCTGCAAGGGCTCGGGAAGCACCATGCAGCTGTAAGAGGACCACATAAAGAACGTGTTTGCTTCCTACTCTGCATCCCCTGCCCCACATAACCGTATTTCAGACGCCTATCGCCCGCTACTGCCTAACCCTGGAGCGATCGAGGTCTATTCGAGAAGCGACTTTAAAAATAAGGAGCAGCTGCCGGAAGCTGCCAGCCCTACCGTGGAGCTCAGCTGCGTTACAACGGGGCAGCGGCATTACCGCTTCCTGCTGAAGCGCCAAGCGCGAGCACACCCCACCCCCACCACTGCCGCACACGGAAGCGTAACGCTGCGCTCAGCGCCCTGACACGACAAAAAATTCGCAGTTAACGCCGCGCCCGAGGCCCAGCCAGTACACGCGCACCCGCCTTCCCGCGGCCCGACAACCAGGAAACACACACACACTCCGAGCCGCACATCTAGGTGATTTAATCGCATCGCACCGCCCCGGCGGGACCCACAGGGGACGCAGCCCTCACACGACCTTTGTGAACAATGCTAGACGCCCTGCTGCCACCACTCCGCAACACTGCCCATTAGCGCTTCACAGCGCCCACCCGTCGCCCTTCGGTCCCACACAGCACCTTTCCCGCCAGTCCCTCACCGGCTCCCACAGCGCCTTGGCCAGCCACACAGTACGCTAAAGTCTGCCCAGCTTCGCACAGCCCCTCCCCAGGCACCACCCGTCGCCCACGCTCCAGCAGGCACAGACAGGGCCCGCCACGGAGGCCAAATTGCAACCCCAGCGACTCAGCGAACCGACACCACCACCACCACCACCACCACCACCGACACCACCACCACCGACACCACCTCCTACCTGCGGTCCAGAGCGGTGGAACTCCGACGCACAGCGAAGAGAAACAACGAAGCTCAGAGGACAGTGCAATTCACTACACTCGCTAAGACTAAGGGTAAAAACAAACCCCCCCCTTACGCTCGCGGCCTGTTAATGGATGCTTCCAGCCAATCAGAACAGACCATGTGACCGAAAGAGGGGTGTGACATCCGGAGCAAATGGTACAACTGTCTGTCTGCAGGGGTGGGTATTTCACTAGAGGTTGGGGCACTCATCATTTCTTATCTTGGCTAAAAGTTGTCCCTGTACTACTCACATATATATGTTATATATATATATGTTAAGGAATCTGGCTGTTTATTACATTATATATACTTGGAAATTCCATTTTATTTTGCTGTTACCAAAACACTGTTGGAATTATGTACTTATAGATCAAAGGTTTTGGGAAATAATTATTTCCAATGTGCAATAAAAAAAGTTAAATATTTAGTTGAAAGGGGAAAGTCAGGTTAAAACTGAGCTATGTAAGAGTATCTGTAAAGGTGCCACATTGCACTATCTAGAGCAGGGGCAGCTAGCCTATATACCTTGACCTTTATGCAGCTTACAGACTCTTCCAGTGAAAGCTGGTGATCCTGCTGTATGCACTGCCAACCCCAGATTACAAACACAGTGGTGGGGAGTTGTCTCCCACCAACTTGCGCACAGAGTCACCCTCTCAATTTTCTACATGGTTGTTATTAACCATATGACAATTTTGAGTTCATCTGAAGGGGCTTAAAAAATTTCACATCACTATGCTCTTGAAGGTCCCCTAGAAGTGTCACAGATACAGATGGATACTATGTTTCTAGAGAGGGAAAAGGGAGGAAAAAAGACACAGCAAGACTAAAATTAGAGATAAAGATCATGAAAGGTACCAAGGAATTGTAGACATTCTTCACCAATTCCTGTTGTTCCTTGAGACAGATACCAAACTATTCTAAGACATAAAAAAGCAAATAGAGAAAATATTAATTTGTTGCATCGCATGAGGTAACATTCAGATGGAGCAAGAACAAATTTAACACGGATTTATTTTCAAAATTAAACATAAGAAAATAAAGTGATGCATAAGGTATATGTTACGATTCTGTAGGCCACAAGTATTGTGGTTTAACCCCAGTAGGCAGCTAAGCCCCACACAGCCGCTCACTCACTCTCCCCACAGTGGGGTGGGGGAAGAGAATCAGAAGGGTAAAAGTGAGAAAACACATGGGTTTAATAGGTAAAGCAAAAGCTGCATGCCCAAGCAAAGCAAAATAAGGAATTCATTCAGTACTTCCCATCAGCAGGTAGATGGTTATCCATTTATATGAAAGCAGGGTTTCATCAAGTGTAACAGTCACTTGGGAAGACGAACACCATAACTCTGAACGTCCCCCCTTCTTCCTCCTTCACCTAGCTTTTATAAAAGAAGGTGAATGGATATGTGTGGTGGGTTGACCTTGGCTGGCAGCCAGATGCCCATAAAGCCACTCTATCACTCCCCCTCCTCAATTAGACAGGGGGAGAAAACATGAGAAAAGGCTTGTGGGTCAAGATAAGGACAGGGAGATGACTCAGCAATTACCGTCATGGGCAAAACAGACTCCACTTGAGGAAATTAATTTATTGCCAATTAAACAGAGCAGGATAATGAGAAATAAGAACAAATCTAAAACTACCTTTCCCTCACCCCTCCCTTCCTGGGCTCAACTTCACTCCCAACTCTTCTAGCTCCTCCCCCTGAGGGGCACAGGGGGATGGGGAATGGAGGTTGTGGTCAGTCCATAACGCTTCATCTCTGCCACTCCTTCCTCCTCATGCTCTTCGCCAGCTCCAGCATAGGGTCCCTCCCATGGGAGACAGTTCTTCATGAACTTCTCCAACATGGGTGCTTCCCACAGGCTGCAGTTCTTCAAGAACTGCTCCAGCATGGGTCCTTTCCATGGGGCGAAGTCCTTCAGGAACAGACTGCGCCAGCATGGGTCCTTTCCATGGGGCTGCAGGTCCTGCCAGAAAACCTGGTCTGGGCTCTCCTCCACGGGCCACAGTTCCTGCCAGGAGCATGCTCCAGCGCAGGCTCTCCTGCCTGTCACAAGTCTGCCCTCGGGCACATCCACCTGCTGTGGCGTGTGGGCCTCCACAGGCTGCAGAGTGGACATTTGCTCCACTGTGGACCTCCATGGGCTGCAGGGGGACAACCTGTGTCATCATGCTCTTTACTATGGGCTGTGGGCGGATCTCTACTCTGCACCTCCCCCACCTCCTTCTTCACTGACCTTGGTATCTGCATAGTTGTTTCTCTCACATATTCTCACTTCTCTCTCACAGCTGCTGTTGTGCAGTGGCTTTTACCCTTTCTTCAATGTGTTATCACAGAGGCGCTACCATCATTGCTGATCGGCTCAGCTTTGGCCAGCAGCAGGTCCATATTGGAGCCAGCTGGAACAATCTCTGTCTGACATAGGGGCATCTTCTGGTGTCTTCTCACAGAAGCCCCCCCTGCAGCACCTGGCTGCCAAAACCTTGCCATGTAAACCCAATACAAGAGAGAACTTTGAAGTCAAAGACATAATACATTAATAAAGTAATAAAGGAATTGATGCAAAGCAATAACAAAATCACAGAATCGTAGGGGTTGGAAGGGACCTTTGGAGATCATCTACTCTAACCCAAAGCAGGTTCACCTAGAGCAGGTTGGACAGGAATGCGTCCAGGCAGGCTTTGAATATCTCCAGAGAAAGAGACTCCACAACCTCTCTGGGCAGCCTGTTCCAGTGCTCTGTCACTCTCAAAGTAAAGAAGTTTTTCCTCATGTTGAGATGGAATTTCCTGTGTTCCAGCTTGTGTCCGTTGCCCCTTGTCCTGTCACTGGGGACTACTGAAAAGAGCCTGGCCCCATCCTCTAGACACCCACCCTTTAGATATTTCCAAGCATTGATGAGTTCCCCTCTCAGTCTTCTCTTCTCCAGGCTAAACAGACCCAGGTGTCTCAGCCTTTCCTCACAAGAGAGGTGCTCCATTCCCTTGATCATCTTGGTAGCCCTCCGCTGGACTCTCTCCAGTAGTTCCCTGTCCTTCTTGAACTGCAGAGCCCAGAACTGGACACAGTACTCCAGATGTGGCCTCACCAGGGCAGAGTAGAGGGGGAGGATAATCTCCCTCGACCTGCTGGCCACCCTCTTTTTAATGCACCTCAGGAGACCAAAAGAAGATAAGTCAACTTCTAATAATATGTTGCTGCTGTGAGAAGCCAGAACTACTTAACCAGTTCATTTTTTAATTCTTCTTATTAATTCCGCTTCAAACAGAAAGAAACATGATCCAGGAAATTTTATTTTAAAAATGAAGGGGATCACAAATGAAATAATGAGGAACTGTAATTGGTTTACCCTGCAGATGAGACAACCAGTAGATCAATATGACTGAACATACACAAAAAAGAGAAACAGAGTTTCAAAAGCAGGTTTGGGCAGATTAATTTTTTACAAGTATACTTAGCAAGCAGGAAAAGTAAAAGACAATGGTGGGAAAGAAGGCCATTTAACTTAGAATCATAGAATCATTTAAGTTGAAAAAGACTTTTAAGAACATCGAGTCCAACCTAGCACTGCCAAGTCCACCACTAAACCATGTCCCTGAGCATCACATCTACGCATCTTTTAAATACCTCCAGGGATGGTGACTCAACCACTTCTCTGGGCAGCCTGTTCCAATGCTTAAGAACCTTTTCAGTGACGACATTTTTCCTAATATCCAATCTAAACCTCCCCTGGCACAACTTGAGGCCATTTCCTCTTGTCCTATCGCCTGTTACTTGGGAGAAGAGACCACCCCCCACCTCTCTACAACCTCCTTTCAGGTAGTTGTAGAAAGCAATAAGGTCTCCACCCAGCCTTCTTTTCTCCAGGCTAAACATCCCCAGTTCCCTCAGCTGCTCCTCATAAGACTTGTTCTCTAGACCCTTCACCAGCTTCATTGCCCTTCTCTGAACATGCTCCAGCACCTCTGTATCTTTCTTGTAGTGAGGGGCCCAAAACTGAACACAGAATTCGAGGTGGGGCCTCACCAGTGCCGAGTACAGGGGAATGATCGCTTCCCGAGTCCTGCTGGCCACACTATTCCTGACACAGGCCAGGATGCTGTTGGCCTTCTTGGCCACCTGGGCACATTACTGACTCGTATTCACTGGCTGTTGACTAACACCCCCAGGTCATTTTCCACCAGGCAGCATTCCAACCACTCTTCCCCAAGCCTGTAGTGCTGCATGGGGTTATTGTGACCCAGGTGCAGGACCTGGCATTTAGCCTTGTTGAACCTCATACCATTGGCCTCGGCCCATTGATCCAGCCTGTCCAGATCCCTCTGTAGAGCCTTCCTACCCTCAAGCAGATAAACACTCCCCCCCCCAACTTGGTGTCATCTGCAAACTTGCTGAGGGTGCGCTCGATCCCCTCATCCAGATCATTGATAAAGATGTTAAAGAGAACTGTCCCCAAAACTGAGCCCTGGGGAACACCACTCGTGACCGGCCGCCAACTGGATTTCACTCCATTCAGCACAACTCTCTGGGCTCAGCCATCCAGCCAGTTTTTAACCCAGCGTAGAGTACTCCTGTCCAAGCCATGGGCAGCCACTTTCTCCAGGAGAATGCTGTGGGAAACCGTATCAAAGGCTTTACTAAAGTCCAGTTAAACAAGATCCACAGCCTTGATTAGGGGTCTAGAGCATCTCTCTTATGAAGAAAGGCTGAGGGGTTTGGGTCTTTTCAGTCTGGAAAAAAGATGGCTGAGGGGGGATCTTATCAATGCTTATAAATACTTAAAGGGTGGGTGTCAGGAGGATGGGGCCAGGCTCTTTTCAGTGGTGCCCAGTGACAGGACAAGAGGTAACAGGCACAAACTTGAACATAGGAAGTTCCATGTAAACATGAGGAGGAACTTCTTTACTTTGAGGGTGACAGAGCACTGGAACAGGCTGCCCGGAGAGGTTGTGGAGTCTGCTCTGGCAGGGGGGTTGGACTAGATGATCTCCAGAGGTCCCTTCCAACCCCTATCATTCCGTGATTCTGATTGTTTGAAGTGAATAGATACAATGCTGCTGAACTTGCTGAATATGTTGCATAGTTTACTTGCTCTTTGTATTTTTATGCGGTGGTTTAAATGTGCTGGTTTTGTATGGTTTGGCATTCAGATGTATAATATGATTACTTGGATAACGGCTGTTCCTGCATATTTTGGGCATCACGTGATGGATTCTGTTGGCAATTACACTTTTGGTTTCACCTGGGGAAGGTTTATCTTGCCCTTTAATGCTTATGTCAAAGAGTTAGGGGATGGAAACCTTTTGGGCTGCTTAGGAAATGAATGTTACTTTCAAGAGATTGTCATTTTGTTGCTGGTTCTCCTGAGTATGTTGCAGGTGTGGTTTTGTGTTAAACATGGGTGCAGGAGTGGGTATTGTGTGACATGTGCTGCTGCTACTCAAATCCTGCGGGCCAATTCACAGCTGGCACAGGCACAAACCACTCCCCAAGCTACCCCCCCACTGACACTGGCCATGTCTCCACCCCCACCTGTATCAGCACCAGCCACTCCAGCCTTGATAACAAGAACTGCTACTACTACTCAAACACCAACAGAACTGGTACAAGTTGCCCCAGTGATCAGGAAGCAGAAAAGGAAATCAGCTTGTTCCCCTGCCTCTTATGATAAAGACCAGCTCATGCCAGATAGCTTGGGATAGGGTCCTTCTAAACGAAATCCAGGAGAGGGTCCTTCTCAGGCAGTGTCAATGCAGGAGGAAGACTCAGATGTAGAGATAATCATTAAATCCTTCTCTATGAAGGATTTGCGAAATATAAGAAAGGACTTTAGTCATCATGAAGGGGAGACACTTATCTCCTGGTTGCTCTGATGCTGGCACAATGGAGCTGATACCATAGATTTAGATGGCAGAGAAGCTAAGCAGTTGGGAAACCTGGCCAAAGATGGAGGGACTGATAAAGCGACTGGGAGAAAGGCAGACACCCTCAGTCTCTGGAGGCAACTGCTATCAGCTGTAAAGGGCAGGTATCCCTTTAAGGATGATATCAAATGCTGTCCAAGCAAATGGACCAGCATGGAAAAAGGTATTAGGTACCTGAGGGAACTGGCTATGCGAGAGGTGATTTATGGAGACTGGCAAGCGAACGTAGACCCTGATGAAATGCCATGCAAACAATCTTTGTTGAGAAAGTTTGTGCAGAGTGCACTATCGATGTACTCCCATACATTGTCAACAATGGTTTGGGGAGGATCCAGTGCTGATGCAACAATTGTAAATGAAGTGACTAACTCATCCCCTTACTGTGGGAGCTGTGGAAAAAATGACTGAGAAAACAGAGGAAATCACCAAGACGGTAGCTGAGCAAAATGAGGCAATAGCTAAGAAAAATGATAAGCTGTTTGAAAAACTGTCCAGGATGGAGAAAGAATCCCATGCTTCCCCTGAACGAACCCATGTCTCAGTCATTAAGAAAAAATGCCTGCCTACAAAACTGATTCAAGAGAAACAGGACCCGCTCTGAGATTTTCTGTGGCTTTGCCTCTGCAACTATGGAGAGGATATCAGTAAGTGGGATAAAAAACCTACCCCAGTCCTGCAAGCATGAGTGCTTGAGTTGCAAGGTAAAGCAGATGGAAGAAAGAATTTCTGCAGGAGGATGGCTGCTCTAGTCCATGGTAAGCTGTTCTCTGGTGTGGATAGGAACTCATCTGCTAATTGCAGATGTTGTCCTCAACATTAGGGTTGCCTTGCCTCCAGCCAGGAGGAGGAGAGGGACAAAAGAGTTTATTGGACTGCGTGGATTTGATGGCCTGGCATGTTAGAGCCACAAAAGTATAAAGCCCTGGTGGACACTGGTGCACAGTGCACCCTATTGCCATCACATCATAAAGGGACAGAATCTGTTACTGTTTCTGGTGTGACAGGCGGGTCTCAAGAACTGACTGTACTGGAGGCCGAAGTGAGCCTGAATGGGAATAAATGGGAGAAGCATCCCGTTGTGACTGGCCCAGATGCTCCGTGCATCTGTGGCATAGACTATCTCAAGAAAGGGTATTTCAAAGACCTAAAAGGGTATCAGTGGCTTTTGGTATAGCAGCTGAGGATATTACACAGATATTATAGAGACTGAGGATATTACACAGCTGTCTACCTTACCCGGTCTTTCAGATGACCCTTCTGTGGTGGGACTGCTGAAGGTTAAAGAACAGCAGCTGCCCATTGCTGTTTCCACGGTGCATCGACGACAGTATCGCACTAACCGAGACTCCCTGATTCCCATCCATAAGCTGATTCGTCACACCCAAGGAGTGATCAGCAAGACTCGCTCACCCTTTAACAGCCTTATATGGCCAGTGCAAAAGTCTGAGGGAGACTGGAGATTAACAGTAGACTATCGTGGCCTGAATGAAGTCACACCACCACTGAGTGCTGCTGTGCCAGACATGCTAGAACTCCAATATGAACTGGAGTCAAAGCAGCCAACTGGTATGCTACAATTGACATTGCTAATGCATTTTTCTCTATTCCTTTAGCAGCAGAGTGCAGGCCACAGTTTGCTTTCACCTGGAGAGGCATCCAGTCCACCTGGAATCGACTGCCCCAGGGGTGGAAACACAGCCCCACCATTTGCCATGGACTGATCCAGACTGCACTGGAGAAGGGTGGAGCTCCAGAACACCTGCACTACATTGATGACATCATTGTGTGGGGTAATAGCAGAACAAGTTTTCAAGGAAGTGTCCTGGTTGGTGTGGGGATAGGGTTAATTTTCCCCAGGCTCCATCAGGGACACAGGTATTCCATCCCACGTGAACCATGCCCAGGGTGTAGCTGGGAGCTAGCCGGGGGAGGGGGCAGGAAGTCAATGCTTGGGAGTGGGCTGGGGCGTCCCGGGTCAGGTCAGTGAGTGGTGGTACCATAATTGTGTTTCTACATTCCTCTATCTGTGTTATTGTTGTTGTTTTCTTGTTCCCTTTGTTGTACTGTTAAACTGCCTTTGTCTCAACCCGAGAGTTTTGCCTTTTTCTTCCGATTCTCCCCCCATGGGGGGGGGGGTGTTTAAGAGAGTGTCCGCATGGTTCTTTGTTGTCATCTGAGGCTAAACCACGACAGTCCTTTTTTGGCGCCCAACGTGGGGCTTGAAGGGTTGAGATAATGACAAATCCAACTAGAGCTTGTTAAAACAAATCTATTCTGTGCATTTATTATATTAGTTGAATAGTCGCTGGTTACCATGTTGCTCGGTTTGTTCTCGTGGCTGTGTTATGTAAATTCCTATATGGTTTATGTACTTCCCACAATTATGTTTATCACCTCTGGGAGAGGGATCAGGATTATCATTTTCCTGTCCTGTGCGATATCGGCTTATGATATGATAACATCACTTGTTAGACAGTTACTTTGGGGTGTTTATGTGGTATTGCTGTCCTGTCCGTACTTTGGGCACCATCTCTCAGAATTTATTAATAATTACACCCAGTCTTTGGGGGAAACAGGGGGGGACCCTTTCCCCAGCTCTTTCACCTCCCTTTTCTCCTTCGGGCCAAGTATGGCAGCTTTTGAGAATTTTTAATATCCTTGGGACGCTCAAACCAGCCTGGTCCTATTGTTATGTCTCCTGAATGTGTTCCAGGTCCTGTTTAGGGTTAAACAGCTATTTAAGACTACCACCCAGAGATCTGCTCCGAGGCTGGATAGTCAGGGGTGGCATGGCATGTGGGAGAACATGGGCAGGTACCTAGAGAACTTCTCACCTCCAATGGTCTGGGACTCCACCCCTGAACAATTACAGGACCCTGATAGAGTGGTAGAATATTTGAAGGGAAAATGCTGTGGCTATTCCAGAGAGGCACAACTCACTGCAATGTGCTGGGCCCTGGCCAGTATCTACCAAGCACTGCTCAGTATTATGCAGCACCCTCAGGGGAAAGAGATGGAAACCAGACCGACAGGCACTGCGGCTACTCCAGCCCCGGTGGCAGGCACTGCCGCTGAACCAGAAAACCAACTCGTGCCAGTATCAGTTGCCCCCATACAGAAGAAGACATACACCAAGAAATCAGTTTGCTTAGGAAGGGGTGACAATGAACCAGGGCCATCACAAGAACAGGAGGAAGAAGCAGAGCCAGAGATAATCACCTGATCCCTATCCCTGAGTGAGCTGCAGGATATGCGAAAAGATTTTAGCTGCCTTCCAGGGGAGCCCATTGTCACCTGGCTGCTTTGGTGGCTGGGATAATGGGGCCAGTAGCCTGGAATTAGAGGGTAGGGAGGCCAGGCAGCTGGGATCCCTGTTTAGAGAAGGCGGCACTGACAAGGCGATTGGGAAAAAGACACAAGCCCTCAGCCTCTGGAGGCGACTCCTGTCAGGCGTGAGGGAAAGGTACCCCTTCAGTGAAGATGTTGTATGTCAACCAAGCAAGTGGACCACCATGGAAAGAGGTATCCAGTACCTGAGAAAATTAGCCATGCAAGAAATGATTTATTATGACCTGGACAATGCACAGTTGCCCACAGGCCCCGATGAGGTGCAATGCGCAAGGCCCATGTGGCGGAACTTTGTACGGAGCGCACCATCGTCATACGCACACTCACTGGCAGTCATGGAATGGAAAGGCGAAGAGGGACCAACGGTGGATGAGGTGGCTGGCCGGCTCTGGTGATATGAAGAAAGTCTCTCTTCCCCCCTTGTCTCAGCTGTGGAGAAACTGTCGCAGAAGGTCCAGCAACTTGAAGAGAATATGTCCTACTCCCCACCTGTATGGGCCAGTATCTCAGCTGTTGGGAGCAGGCGTTTCTCCACTCAAGAGAGAGAGTACAGAGGGTACACACCACGAGGCACCCTGTGGTTCTACCTGCATGATCATGGAGGAAGTGGGATGGACAACCTACTTGGATCCTGTGGACATGGGTACAGGAGTTGCAAGGAAGAACAACCACAAAAGGGGATCCCTCCAGGAAAAGTGCCGCCCCAGTTTCCAGTGAGCAGTTCCCCAGGCAGAGCAGAAGGCCTGATCTTGCTTCTGATCCTCTTAAAGGAACTTCCAAGTCATTTCCGCAAGAAGTGAGTAATGGATACTATGACCAGGATTAGAGGGGCCCTGCCTCCGGCCAGGTGGAGGAAAGAGACAACTGGATTTATTGGACTCTGTGGATTCGATGGCCTGGCACATCAGACCCACAGGAGTATAAGGCTCCAGTGGACATGGGTGCACAGTGTACCCTAATACCATCAAGCTATAGAGGGGCAGAACCCATTTGTATTTCCAGGGTGACAGGGGGATCCCAAGAGTTGACTGTACTGGAGGCGGAAGTGAGCCTAACTGGGAATGAGTGGCAAAAGCATCCCATTGTGACTGGCCCATAAGCTCCATGCATCCTTGGTATAAATTACCTCAGGAGAGGGTATTTTAAGGACCCAAAAGGGTACCGTTGGGCCTTTGGAATAGCTGCCTTGGAGACGGAGGAAGTTAAACAGTTGTCTACCTTGCCTGGTCTCTCGGAGGACCCTTCTGTTGTGGGGTTGTTGAGGGTCGAAGAACAACAGGTGCCGATTGCTACCACAACGGTGCATCGGCGGCAATATCGCACTGAGACTCTCTGATTCCCATCCATAAGCTGATTCATAAACTAGAGATTCATAGAAACATAGACTCGTAGAATGGTTTGGGTTGGAAGGGACCTTAAAGATCATCTAATTCCAATGCCCCTGCCATGGGCAGGGACACCTCCCACTAGACCAGGCTGCTCAAAGCCTCATCCAGCCTGGCCTTGAACACTTCGAGGGATGGGGCATCCACAACTTCTCTGGGCAGCCTGTTCCAGTGCCTCAGTACCCTCACAGTAAAGAATTTCTTCCTATTATCCAATCTAAATCTACCCTCCTTCAGTTTGAAACCGTTGCCCCGTGTCCTATCATTACATTCCCTGAGAAAGAGTCCCTCCCCATCCTTCCTGTAGGCTCCCTTTAGGCACTGGAAGGCTGCTATAAGGTCCCCCCGGAGCCTTCTCTTTTTCAGGCTGAACAGCCCCAACTCTCTCAGCCTGTATTCATAGCATAGGTCCTCCAGCCCTCTGATCATCTTCGTGGCCCTCCTCTGGACCCGTTCAAACAGGTCCATGTCCTTCTTGTGCTGAGGACTCCAGAGCTGGATGCAGTACTCCAGGTGGGGTCTCACCAGAGCGGAGTAGAGGGGTAGAATCACCTCCCTCACCCTGCTGGCCAGACTTCTTTTCATGCAGCCCAGGATGCGGTTGGCTTTCTGGGCTGCAAGTACGTATTGCCTGCTCATGTTGAGCTTCTCGTCCACCAGCACCCCCAAGTCCTTCTCCTCAGGGCTGCTCTCAAGCCATTCTCCACCCAATCTGTGTTTGTGCCTGGGATTGCCATGACCCAGGTGCAGGACCTTGCACTTGGCCTGGTTGAACTTCATGAGGTTTGCATGGGCCCACCTCTCAAGCCTGTCCAGGTCCCTCTGGATGGCATCCCTTCCCTCCAGCGTGTCGACCGTGCCACACAGTTTGGTGTCATCAGCAAACTTGCTGAGGGTGCACTCAGTCCCACTGTCCATGTCACTGACAAAGATGTTAAACAGCACTGGTCCCAGTACCGACCCCTGAGGAACGCCACTCGTCACTGGTTTCCACTTGGACATCGAGCTGTTGACCGCAACCCTTTGAGTGTGGCCATCCAGCCAGTTGCTTATCCACCAAGTGGTCCGTCCATGCATCAAATCCATGCTTTTTGAATTTAGAGACGAGGATGTCATGCGGGACAGTGTCAAACACTTTGCATAAGTCTGGGTAGATGACGTTGGTTGCTCTCCCCTTATCTACCAATGCTGTGGCAGCATCATAGAAGGCCACCAAATTTGTCAGGCATGATTTGCCTTTGGTGAAGCCATGCTGGCTGTCACCAACCACTTCCTTATTTTCCATGTGCCTTAGCAGAGTTTCCAGGAGGATCTGCTCCATGATCTTGCCAGGCACAGAGGTGAGACTGACCGGCCTGTAGTTCCCTGGGTCTTCCTTTTTCCCCCTTTTTGAAAATGGGGGTTACATTTCCCCTTTTCCAATCAGCAGGAACTTCCCCAGACTGCCACGACTTCTCAAATATAATGGAAAGCAGCTCAGTGAATTCATCTGCCAGTTCCCTCAGGACCCGTGGATGGATTTCATCAGGTCCCACGGACTTATGCACCTTCAGGTTCCTCAGATGGTCTGGAACCTGATCTTCTCCTACAGTGGGCGGTTCTTCATTCTCATAGCCCCTGTTTTTGCCTTCTGCAACTTGGGTGGTGTGGTTGGAGCCCTTGCCGGTGAAGACCGAGGCAAAAAAGTCATTGAGTACCTCAGCCTTCTCCATATCCTGGGTGATTAGGTCTCCTGTCTCCTTCCTGAGAGGGCCCACATCCTCCTTAGTCTTCCCTTTATCTCTGACATACTTATAGAAGTTTTTCTTGTTATCCTCGATGTCCCTGGTCAGATTTAATTCTACCTGAGCTTTAGTTTGCCTAATCTGGTTCCTGGTCACTCAGACAGTTTTTCTGTATTCCTCCCAGTCTACCTGTCCTTGCTTCCACCCTCTGTAGGCCTCCTTTTTCTGTTTGAGCTTGTCCAGGAGCTCCTTGTTCATCCATGCAGGCCTCCTGTTTTTTTTGCCTGACGACTTCTTTCTTGGGATGCACCGCTCCTGAGCTTGGAGGAGGTGATCCTTGAATACTAACCAGCTCTCTTGGGCTCCTCTTCCCTCCAGTACTTTTTCCCATGTTACCCTGCCAAGCAGGTCCCTCAGGAGGCCAAAGTCTGCTCTCCTGAAGTCCAGGGTAGTGAGCTTGCTGCGTACCCTCCTCGCTGCCCTAAGGATCTTGAATTCTACCATTTCATGATTACTGCAGGCAAGGCTACCCTTGAGCTTGATGTTCCCTACCAGCCCCTCCTTGTTGGTAAGGACAAGGTCCATCATAGTTCCTCTCCTCGTTGGCTCCTCTACCGTTTGAAGAAGAAAGTTGTCATCGATGCATTCCAAGAACTTCCTGGATTTCTTGTGCCCTGCTGTGTTGTCCTTCCAACAGATATTGGGGTGGCTGAAGTCCCCCATGAGGACCAGGGTCTGTGAACGTGAAGCTGCTCCTATCTGTCTATGGAGGGCCTCATCCGCCCCATCATCCTGGTCAGGTGGCCTGTAGCAGATCCCTACTGTGATGTCACCTGCCCCTGTGTTCCCTTTAATCTTGACCCATAAGCTCTCTGTTGGGTCTTCATCCATCCCCAGGTGGAGCTCCATGGACTCCAGCTGTTCATTGACATAGAGGGCAACACCCCCTCCTCGTCTCCCCAGCCTGTCCTTCCTGAAGAGTCGGTATCCCTCCATTCCAATGCTCCAATCATAAGAGCCATAAGATTCAAGGAGTGATCAGCGAGACATGCTCACCCTTTAACGGTCCCCTATGGCGAGTGCTTTATCTCTATACTGATTCATGGATGGTGGCAAATGCCCTGTGGGGGTGGTTACAGCAGTGGAAGCAGGGCAAATGACAGCACACAGGGAAACCCATCTGGGCTGCTGAACTATGGCAAGGTATTGCTGCCCGGATAGAGAATCTGGTTGTGAAAGTATGTCATGTAGATGCCCATGTACCCAAGAGTCAGATCACTGAGGAACATCAGAACAACCAGCAGGTGGATCGGGCTGCTAGGATTGAAGTGGCTCAGGTGGATCTGGACTGGCAACATAAGGGCGAACTATTCATAGCTCGGTGGGCCCATGACTCCTCAGGCCATCAAGGGAGAGATGCGACATATAGATGGGCTTGTGACGGAGGGGTGGACTTGACCATGGACACTATTGCACAGGTCATCCATGAATGTGAGACATCCGCTGCAATGAAGCAAGCCAAGCATTTGAAGCCTCTTTGGTATGGAGGACGATGGCTGAAATACAAATATGGGGAGGCCTGGCAGACTGATTATATCACACTCCCACAAACCCGTCAAGGCAAGCGCCATGTGCTCACAATGGTGGAAGCAACCACTGGATGGCTGGAAACATACCCTGTGCCCCATGTCACCACCCAGAACACTATCCTGGGCCTTGAAAAGCAAGTCCTGTGGCGACACGGTACCCCAGAGAGAATTGAGTCAGACAACGGGACTCATTTCCGAAACAGCCTCATAGACACCTGGGCCAAAGAGCATGGCATTGAGTGGGTATATCACATCCCCTATCATGCACCATACTCCAGGAAGATAGAATGATACAATGGATTGTTAAAAACTACACTGAGAGCAATGGGTGGTGGGACCTTAAAACATTGGGATGCACATCTAGCAAAAGCTACCTGGCTAGTTAACACCAGGGGATCTACCAATCGAGCTGGCCCTGCCCAATCAAAACTTCTATGTACCGTAGAAGGGGATAAAGTCCCCGTAGTGCACATGAAGAATATGTTAGGGAAGACAGTCTGGGTTAGTCCCGCCTCGGGCAAAGGCCAACCCACCCGTGGGATTGCTTTTGCCCAAGGACCTGGGTGCACTTGGTGGGTGATGTGGAAGGATGGGGAGGTCCGATGTGTACCACGTGGGGATCTGATTTTGGGTGAAAATAGCCAATGAATCAAGTTGTGTGGTGTTAGTTGCTAGTTAGCACTGTCACTGTATGTCCTCATTACTATAATTGCTATTAGTTGTACTACGAGTAAGGCACAGGGGTGATGGGATAAGAACTGACCTCAGCAGCTGGCGCCCAGCAACTTCCTCAAGATCTACATCTTCAGCCCACGGACTGAGCTACACCGGGTGCACCAGTCACAACCTCCGAAAAATACAGGATGCAACAGTCCAGCACCACACAGCATCTCACCTGCCCTGAGAGATTGTTCTAACAGATGGAGCTCAAGGCCATGGATTAAAAGAACTCAATGGACACTTTGGAGGGATGGCCCATAAACTAAGGGCATTATTTCGCATGAATATGTATGTATATATATATGACAGGGAAAGGGGTGGCAATTCATTGGGACCTGTAAGATCTGGGCATGGCATAGATGGTATGGAATAAGGGGTGGATAATGTCCCGGTTCCAGCGGGGATAGGGTTAATTTTCTCTGGTATTCCATACCACGTGATCCATGCCCACCTTGAAATGCTGGGGGGAGGGGGCAGGGAGTCGCATGGCATGGAGCCTCTGGACCAGTCACAATGGGATGCTTTTGCCACTCATTCCCAGTTAGGCTCACTTCCGCCTCCAGTACAGTCAACTCCTGGGATCCCCCTGTCACCCTGGAAATACAAATGGGTTCTGCCCCTCTATAGCTTGATGGTATTAAAGTACACTGTGCACCCGTGTCCACTAGAGCCTTATACTCCTGTGGGTCTGATGTGCCAGGCCATCGAATCCACACCATCCAATAAACCCGGTTGTCCCTTTCCTCCACCTGGCCGGAGGCAGGGCCCCTCTAATCCTGGTCATAGTATCCATTACTCACTTCTTGCATAAATGACTTGGAAGTTCCTTCAAGTGGATCAGAATCAAGATCAGGCCTTCTGCTCTGCCTGGGGAACTGCTCACTGGAAACTGGGGTGACACTTTTCCTGGAGGGATCCCCTTTTGTGGTTGTTCTTCCTTGCAACTCCTGTACCCATGTCCGCAGGAACAAAGTAGGTTGTCCATCCCACTTCCTCATGTCCTCCCCGTGGTCATGCAGGTAGAACCACAGGGTGCCTCGTGGTGTGTACCCTCTGTACTCTCTCTCTTGAGTGGGGAAATACCTGCTTCTAATAGCTGAGATGCTGGCCCGTACAGGTGGAGAGTAGGACATATTCTCTTCAAGTTGCTGGACCTTCCGGGACAGTTTCTCCACAGCTGAGACAAAGGGGGAAGACAGACTTTCTTCATATCGCCGGAGCCGGCCAGCCACCTCATCCACCGTTGGTCCCTCTTCACCTTTCCATTCCATGACTGCCAGTGAGTTGGCGTATGACGATGGTGCGCTCCGTACAAACTTCCGCCACATGGGCCTTGTGCATTGCACCTCATCAGGGTCTGTGGGTAAGTCTGCATTGTCCAAGTCATAATAAATCATCTCCCGCACAGCTAATTCTCTCAGGTACTGGATACCTTTTTCCATGGTAGTCCACTTGCTTGGTTGACATACAACATCTTCACTGAAGGGGTACCTCTCCCTCATGCCTGACAGGAGTCGTTTCCAGAGGCTGAGGGCTTGGGTCTTCTTCCCAATTGCCTTGTCAATGCCGCCTTCCCTGGACAGGGATCCCAGCTGCCTGGCCTCCCTACCCTCTAATTCCAGGCTACTGGCCCCATTATCCCAGCACCGGAGCAGCCAGGTGATAATGTGCTCACCTGAAAGTCTTTTCGCATATCCCACAGCTCACTCAGGGATAGGGATCAGGTAATTATCTCTGGCTCTGCCTCTTCCTCCTGCTCTCGTGATGACCCTGGTTCATCATCATCTTTTACTAAGCGAACTGATTTCTTCATGTACTTCCTCTTCTGTATGGGGGCAACTGATACTGGTACGGGTTGGTTTTCTGGTTCAGCGGCAGTGGCTGCCGCAGGGGTTGCCGCAGGGGATGCAGTAGCTGCAGTGGCTGCAACAGAGGTTGCAGTAGCCGCAGGGGCTGCCGGTCTAGTTTCCATCTCTTCCCCCTGAGGGTGCTGCGTAACACTGAGCAGTGCCTGGTAGATACTGGCCAGGGCCCAGCACAGTGCAGTGAGTTGTGCCTCTCTGGAATAGCCACAGCATTTTCCCTTCAAATATTCTACCACTCTATCAGGGTCCTGTAACTGTTCAGGGGTGAAGTCCCAGACCATTGGAGGTGAAAAGTTCTCTAGGTACCTGCCCATGTTCTCCCACATGCCATGTCACCCCTGACTATCCAGCCTCGGAGCAGATCTCTGGGTGGTAGTCTTAAATAGTCGCTTAACCCTAAACAAAACCTGGAACATACTCAGGAGACATAACACTAGGAACATGCTGGTTTGAGCCTCCCAAGGATATTCAAAATTATCAAAAGCTGTCATACCTGGCCCAAAGGAGAAAAGGGAGGCAAAAGAGCTGGGGAAAGTGTCCCCCCCTGTTTCCCCCACAGACTGGCAGTAATTATTAATAAATTCTGAGAGATGGTGCCCAGTGTACGGACAGGACAGCAGAACCACATAAACACCCCACAATAGCTGTCTGAACAGTGATGTTATCATATCATAAACAGATACCGCACAGGACAGCAGAATGATAATCCTGATCCCTGTTCCAGACATGATAAACAGCATCACAGGGAGTATATAAACCATATAGGAATTTATATAACACAGCCATGAGAACAAACCAAGCAACATGGTGACTAGTGACTATTTACCTAATAAATACATACAAAAATTCGTTTTTTCCAAGCTCTAGTTGGATTCTGTTGTTATCTCAACCCTCGAGCCCCACGTTGGGCGCCAAAAAGGACTGTCGTGGTTTAGCCTCAGAGGGCAACAAAGAACCACGTGCCGCTCGCTCAGCTCTTCCCAATACAGGAAGACTGAGAAGAAAAAGGCAAAGACTCTGGGGTTGAGACAAGGGCAGTTTAACAGAACAGCAAAGGGAACAAGCGAAACAACAACAAGAACACGGACAGAGGAACACACACACGCGGTTACGAAACCGCCGCTCACCAACCGGACCCGGGACGCCCCAGCCCGCTCCAAGCGGCGACTCCCTGCTGCCTCCCCCCCGGCATTTCAAGGTGGGCATGGATCACGTGGTATGGAATACCAGAGAAAATTAACCCTATCCCCGCCAGAACCGGGACATCTCTGAATCTCATAAATTCCCACATGTACTTTTTGAAGTCATTCAAGTTTCTCCACTTTTTCTTTTGCATTTCTGAAACTGCATTGTTTCATAGCATACTATTATTTACTGATAAACTTGCTTTCCTGAGTGCTCCATGGGTATGTCGATGATTTGCTACCTCACGTTATGAAAATTATCTTCTCCAGATTCACTGTCAAGTGGAAATAAAAATGTAGTTGCCTTACTCCTTCATGACACATAGTTTCCATCGGATACTTCAATGGAATCTGCAAGTCTAATGTGATCACATAGCTTCAGGCACTAGAAACACACCAAGCATCCCCTTCAAAATTATGAAAAAATTGTAAGACTTGATAGCACTGCTGTATCCTTCTCCCAATCCCTTTTTCTACTTCATCCTCCCATTAACATTTAATTTTTCTCCCCTGTTCTACCTTAAAAAGTATTTCCTGATCAAAGTAGGTACTGTCAACAGATATTTCAGAGTATGTACAGCTTATTGTGAGCCTGAGAATATCCCTTTTTTTCTTCTTAATTCCAAGTGAACACTAGAGTTCAACTTCCTGTTATACTAATAAGAATTTTGACATTTAAAAAGAATTCATATTTTTTCCTCTCTGCACTGTGGGTTTGTTTTTTTCTTAAAGTGGTCTTCTGTGGTGAAGCACTGGTTTAATCTCTATTTACTAATGTCATTTGTAAACTAACTACATTTCTAGAAATAGATGGTCAAAGCAGTGTTCCACTCGTGAATATTCATTTATTCACAGTATTTTTGGTATTGTTTGTATATGGCTGGCTCGTGGATTGTCCTACTTCAGGAAGAAATGGATTGGATAACTAAATGAAACTGTTGTGGGCTGACCTTGGCTGGCCGAGGTGCCCACCACGACACTCTATCACTTGCCCTCCTCAACAACACGGGGAGAGAAATACAGTGAAAAGCTCTGGCTTGAGATGAGGACAGGGAGATCACTCCTAAGCAAAACAAAACCAAAAAAGATCAGTCCTAAGCAAAACAGACTCGACATGGGGAAATGTCCTGGTTTGAGGTAGAACAGAACCAACTTTCTATTCAGTAATTTTACTTCTTAGCTAGGCCTCTTCTAACTCTCTGAAATTAACAGGATATTGTGCAGAAAATGGTTCGTTCTCAGAGTGATAAGACCAATGTTTATAGATCATGCCAAGGAATGGTATGCAGAGAGGCTCTTGATTATACTTATTGCTATAACAACCAAGGTCAGATAATTTCATTATTTGCCCCGTTGGAGGGTCGGAAATGGAAAAGCGTAGAGGGGTCCCACCTGCAGGGAGGAGCAGACAGGACAGGTGACCCAAAACTGGCCAACAGGGTATTCCATCCCATCTGCCCCATGCTCAGTATAAAAGCTGAGGGATCAAGGGGTCAGTTCTCTTTCTTCAATGGCTGACGTCCGAGGAGGACCCTGTCTGTTCATCTGCCTTTGATCCCAATCCGTGGGTTCCTGACTCCAGATCTGGAATCCAGTTCCCACCCATTGCTGCGTCCAGTCTGGGACTTCCCCAGTGCCTGCTGGTGACGTCAACCTGGGAGTTTGATACTGTTTTGTATATACTGTATCAATTTCATTATTTTTTTTTATTTTATTATTAATATTTCATTAAAGTAGTTTAGTTTCTTCTAAACTTGTAAATCTCTTTATCTCTCTTCCTCCTCTCCTTGGAGCAAGAGGTGAGGGGAGAGCATCTGTCCGGTCATTTGCCAGTCCAGCCAAAATCACGACAGGAAATTAATTTAATTTATTGCCAATCAAACAGAGTAGGAAAATGAGAAATAAGAACAAATCTAAAAACACCTTCCCCCCACCCCTCCTTTCTTCCCAGGCCCAGCTTCACTCCCAACTTCTCTACCTCATCCCCCTGAGCAGCACAGGGGAATGGGGAATGGGGGTTGCAGTCAGTTCATAACACTTCGTCCCTGCCACTCCTTCCTCCTCAGGCTCTTCCCCTGCTCCAGCATGGGGTCCTACCCATGGGAGACAGTCCTTCATGAAGTTCTCTAGTGTGGGTCCTTTCCACGGGGTACAGTCCTTCAGGAACAGACTGCTCACACATGTGTCCCCCATGGGGCCACAGGTCCTGCCAGAAAACATGGTCCTGCATGGGCTCCCCTCCACAGGCCGCAGTTCCTGCCAGGAGCCTGCTCCTGTGTGGGCTGTCCATGAGCTGTAGCTTCCTTCAGGGCACATTCACCTGCTCCTGCATGGGATCCTCCACAGCAGCAGATGGATATCTGCTACACCATGGACCTCCATGGGCTGCAGGGGACAACCTGCTTCACCATGGTCTTCACCACAGGCTGCAGGGGAATCTCTGCTCTGGTGCCTGGAGTAGCTTCTCTCCCTCTTTCTACACTGACCTTGGTGTCTGCCGGGTTGTTTCTCTCACATATTCTCACCCCTTTCTCCCAGCTCCTGTTGCACAGCTTTTTTTAACCTTTTCTTAAATATGTAATCACAGAGGCACTACCAACGTCACCGATTGGCTCAGCTTTGGCCAGTGGCAGGTTCATCTTGGAGCTGGCTGGAACTGGCTCTTTCCCCCTGCTACCAAAACCTTGCCGTGTAATCCCAATATAGAAACTCATAGCAAAACTCCACAAAACTGTTAAAAAACGAACTAAAATATAATTTGTAAAATGTGCCAAATTGACGCATGTAATGTCTCTTTGTGGTTTTAAAAATTTTAGGAGGATGTTACAGCAGCAGCTCAAGTACTTAGTGTGATTTCTGATAAAGCAGGTTGTTACTAAGAAGTTTCCTGGTTTTTGCCCCAGTTATAAATTTTATAGATTTCCCATTTCCTTT
Source organism: Sterna hirundo (assembly GCA_009819605.1). NCBI lineage: Eukaryota > Metazoa > Chordata > Aves > Charadriiformes > Laridae > Sterna > Sterna hirundo. The sequence continues at coordinate 21,872,067 of CM020463.1, forward strand.
TACTAAGAGAAAATGACTGACAAAGGGATAGCTGTAAGAGAGCGTGCATTATAGGTTAGTGGTTACAGTCAGTTAATAACAAACCAACCAAATCCAAATATTGTTTAAAAGAACGCACTTGTTACACTTCAGAATTATATTCATCAGTTAGTTATCCAACTTTTACAGACGGTATTAGGCCATCTTTCAGCAAAAAAAAATCACTCTTATTGGGTCAGAATATAACTTAAGGCTTGGGTAACTTAACGCTTGCTATTTTTTGTCATTCTTAGTCATGCCTTATAATATTTTCTGTCTGGATGTGTGTAATAACTGCATATTGGCAGATGGCAACACTGAGACAGTTAACAAGTGAAATCCTTATTATGTATTGACATAAAGTAAATTTGTAGATGTTGGAAGTGAGAATGGCCTCTGAAGTAGGAAAATCTCATTCAAACTTGTAATTTGGGGAAATAATTGGGATGGGGGTATGAAGAGGTATAATTTTATTTATTCATTTAATAAGGTTTAACAGTGGCTTTTTAGATTAATTTCAAACTTGGTATTAAGTATTAGTCACAAGAATAATGTGTTGCTGCTTAAATACTGATGTTTACTACTCAGCTCACTTTTGATTTTTTTTTATCTGACAATGGAGACTTTTGTCTTTTGACTTTTTGCATTCTCACATCATTGCAGAAAATATGGCTGATATTTAAATTCTAATTAATTGATATTTCAGAAGAAATCTGAAGAAAGCCTAATTGCTACTTCAAGAGAAGTACTTATTCCTGTACTTGGAAAGCATACTTTGAAAAGTAGACACTTCCCCTCAAAAAAAATGGTTTCCTTTGAATACTAAACTGCTTGCAGATTGGAAGATTAATAGATCCTCCCAAAGTTCTTAAATTTTAATTAACATAGGTCAACAATATAAATTGATTTATGGAATCTCTAATGATAACAAGCACAATAAAACAAATATTTATGAGTATGAATCATGAGTATGAACATTATGAATATGAATCATATTTATCATATTTTGAAAGTATAAAAATTCAATGAAACTATATAGTAATGTAGGGTGCATAATGTCAGATGGCAGATGTCAGAGGCCGCATCTGGAGTACTGTGTCCAGTTCTGGGCTCCCCAGTTCAAGAAAGACAAGAAACTACTGGAGAGAGGCCAGCGGAGGGCTACAAAGATGATTAGGAGACTGGAGCACCTCTCTCATGAGGAAAGGCTGAGAGACCTGGGTCTGTTTAGGATGTTTAGGATGGGGCCAGGCTCTTTTCAGTGGTGCCCGGCAACAGGACAAGGGGCAATGGGCACAAACTGGAACACAGGAAATTCCATCTCAACATGAGGAAAAACTTCTTTACTTTGAGAGTGACAGAGCACTGGAACAGGCTGCCCAGAGAGGTGGTGGAGTCTCCTTCTCTGGAGATATTAAAAACTTGTCTGAATGCATTCCTGTCCAACCTGCTCTAGGTGAACCTGCTTTGGCAAGGGGGTTGGATTAGATGACCTCTGAAGGTCCCTTCCAACCTCTGCCATTCTGTGATTCGGTGATTCTGTGATTAATGAAGATTCATGATTCCACACAAACCAAGATAGATTGCACAAACAGACTTTCTCTTTACACTGCTAATTCTTTGAAATACTTTTTAGATAAAGACTATCCTTCTAAAAGTCTTTCTAGATAGACAGATATGAGGGCCAAGACTAAAATTAGGGAACTATATGAAGAATTTGGTGCAGGAAGTATTTTTTTGTGGCAAATTATCAAATAAGTTGTAAGGTATGTTATTATAAAAATATGTCTTATGTTGATCTAAAGAGTGTCATTCACATAAAATGGACTTGTAATTTATTTAACTGTTCCTATAGATTGTATTTAAGATACTCTTAAATGAGGCCAAATACTGGTATATTTTTTCTTTGCTGAATAGTTTAAAAACTAAAAAAACATATATAAAATCACAGAATCATAGAATGGTTGAGGTTGGAAAGTACCTCTGAAGATCATCTGGTCCAACCACCCTGTTCAAGCAGGGCCACCTAGAGGAGGCTGCCCAGGACTGTGTCCAGACAGCTTTTGAATATCTCCAAGGAGGGAGACTCCAAAACCTCCCTGGGCAACCTGTTCCAGTTCTCAGCCACCCTCACAGGAAAAAATGTGCTTCCTGATGTTCAGACAGAATCTGCTGTGTTTCACTTTATGCCCACTGCCTCTTGTCCTGTCACTGAGCACCACTGAAAAGAGCCTGGCCCCATCCTCCTGACACCTGCCCTTTAGATATTTATAACCATTGATGAGATCCCCCCCCCCGAGCCTTCTCTTTTCTAGGCTAAACAGTCTCAACTCTCAGCCTTTCCTCATAGGAGACGTGCTCCATATCATCTTCATAGGCCTTTGTTGGACCTTCCCCAGTATGTCCATGGAGAGCCCAGAACTGGACACAGGGCTCCAGGTGCGGCATTATATATATTGAGCTCTGAGGTACAGTAATAGTAGCATAGTAAATTTGAATGACTAATAGCTTGTTCAAAAAGTTGAAGTGCATTTTAAATGAATGTTCCATTTCTAAAGTAAATGTAGATAGGATCCTAAGGTTTCTTCATTAGAATCTGTTCTACATTTAATAAATCTGCAACAGTCCTTCTGGTTCCCTTCTCCTGTTAATTGCGTTGCTGAACACAAAAGCTGTGTTATGTGCAGAATGACTGAGCTTATCCCTACTGGAAGAGAGTTATGTTTGGTATCTGAAGAACAATAAGAGTTTGCTGCCTGTCTGATCAATGCTGGATCAAGTTCACATTCCCAAGCTCCCACTCTCCCACCTACATATGCAGGGGGGTAGAAACATAGCAAAGAGAGGGAGGACAGGTCCTTTACACAGATATGTTGAACTGAGACTTGCCTAATATCCATGTTCAGGCATGTTTATCTTTGTTTTTCTCTGTAATTTCCAAAAAAACCCAAAGGTCTTTCAAAGTCATGTGTAGTTTTGGCCAGCCAACAACTATCCATTGCCTACCAAGATCTTGCTGTTGGATGGAGCCAAAGAGAATTTTATAGAGGTTTATCTTATGTCAAAGATACCTCAGTTCCAGTTTTTGTCCTCTGGGTTCAAAATATCTGGCTTCAAATGACTTTTAAATTGAAAGAGTGCAAAGCCAACCTGAAATCTGAGGTCTCATTTCCATACACAATTCTATAAAAAATCCAGTTGCATCCTGGGATGCATCAAAAGAAGTGCGGCCAGCAGGTCGAGGGAGGTGATTCTGCCCCTCTCCTCTGCTCTTCTGAGACCCCACCTGGAGTACTGTGTCCAGCTCTGGTGCTCCCAGCATAAGAAGGACATGGACTTCTTGGAGAGAGTCCAGCGGAGGGCCACGAAGATGATCCGAGGGATGGAGCACCTCTCCTATGAAGACAGGCCAAGGGAGTTGGGGTTGTTCAGCCTGGAGAAGAGAAGGCTCCAGGGAGACCTTATAGCAGCTTTCCAGCACTTAAAGGGGGCCTACAGGAAAGATGGGGAGGGACTCTTTATCAGGGAGTGTAGTGATAGGATGAGGGGCAATGGTTTTAAACTGAAAGAGGGTAGATTTAGATTAGATATTAGGAAGAAATTCTTTACTCTGAGGGTGATGAGAAACTAGATATACATATTACATATACAGATGTAGATATACATTATATCTAATTAAATATATTATATACTCTAAAGTATATTATTTAGAGATCTTGTGGTTGGGTGCTCACAGATATTTTCTTTTTCAGATCATAAACCTGATCTTTGACTGCATAAGTGGGTATGGCGATTCATCTCTTCTTAGGAACTTTCTCCCCAAGGCAGGATTGCTAATGTGGATGTTAAGTATATATTTGCAGTACCCTGTTGAGAAAAATATTTCTGCCATAGTATTTGAAAATCATGTTGTGGTAGCAGGTTTTTTTGTTGGTTTGGTTTTTTTCAGAGGTTATAAAAGTACACCCTCAAAGTTATTTAACAGGTTTTTGTCTCTTGGATATAATAATGTCTCTTTATAGAGGTATGTCATTGAAGAATATTGGACACAGCATACTGATCCCGAAAGACAATGTTTATACCTCCACAGAGACTTCTGGAGGAATTAGAACATTTAGATTTTACTGTATCAACCTAAATGACAATCTTTCCTAACAACTTGATTTTCCATTTCAATGAATAAAGCCATCCCCATGAAAACTACACAAAGTCACTTGGAGGACTTGCTGTTCTTAAAGGAGCACATTCTGGGATGGACTTCTTTTTCAGTAGTTTTATTCAGACACTGATATACTGTTTCTTGCAAGTACCATTAGCCATGTGGGTGCATCAGCCATCTTATTTTCAGTTGTAGCCCACTGCTTCGTTAGCCTCTCAGTCAAATTCTGGTAACAGTAGTGTTTTAAAACCCTTGAAATCATTGCCCTGGGGAATACAATTTAATGTTTCAAGCAATTATTAATTATCTTGTGAGCTGCTGGATAAAATACTTTTTTGTATCTTCATTTTCTGAACCTTTTTGTAAAATGTTGTAAACCTGATCTTTTCCAGTGAAGCAGCTTTCAAATCACACAGACTGTTGTTGAGGGCACATCTTATTCTCTGTTTCCAATTAAGTTAATTTTCCACCTTAAACTAGTGTTCTCATACTTTTTGGCTATGAATCTTCCGTGTAATAAGAAAACGGTTATATACCTTATATTTCCTTTAAAAAGTGGGGGGTTTCTGTTTTCTAAAAATAAAAAGGAAGTTTATTGATTTCACAGAGGTGATGACATCATCCTTTAAAAACAGTTGGTATCTCTACTTCCATAGAATGAAACTAAGTATACCTAGTATACTAAGTATACTAAGTATACTAACTTTGAACTAAATGATGGTGATAATGGGACTGAGTGTTTATGGGTAAGAATCAGGGGCAGGGCTAACAAGGCAGATATCATAGTAGGAGTCTGTTATAGACCGCCCAATCAGGATGAGGAGGCAGATGAAATATTCTATAAACGGCTGGGAGAAGTCTCAAGATCGTGAGCTCTTGTCCTCGTGGGGGACTTCAATTTGCCGGACATCTGCTGGGAATACAATACAGCAGGGAGGGAACAGTCTAGAAGGTTCCTGGAATGTACTGGGGATAACTTCCTGACACAGCTGGTGAGAGAGCCAACTAGGGAAGGTGCCCTGCTGGATCTGTTGTTTGTAAACAGGGAAGGTCTTGTGGGGGATGTGAAGGTTGGAGGCTGTCTCGGGAACAGTGACCATGAAATGATAGAGATTTCGATTCTGCGAGAAGCAAGGAGAGGGGTCAGCAGAACTGCTACCTTGGACTTCTGGAGGGCGAACTTTGAGCTTTTCAGGAGCCTGGTTGACAAAGTCCCCTGGGAGGCAGTCCTCCAGGGCAAAGGACCCCAGGAAGCCTGGATGATTTTCAAGAAGGAAGTCTTAAAGGCGCAGGAGCAGGCTGTCCCCATGTGCTGGAAGACAAGCCATCGGGGAAAAAGACCGGCCTGGCTAAACAGGGAGCTAGTGTTGCAACTTAGGGAAAAAAAAGAGGATCTATGGCCTTTGGAAGGAAGGGCAGGCCACTCAAGAGGACTACAAAGAGGTAGTGAAGCTATGTCAGGAAAAAATCAGGAGGGCCAAAGCCCAGCTAGAACTAAACCTGGCTTCTGTTGTCAAGGACAACAAAAAAAGTTTCTATAAATATATTAGCAATAAGAAGAGGACTAAGGATTATGTCTGTCCTCTAGTAGATGGGGCCGGCAACATAGTGACCAAGGATGAGGAAAAGGCTGAGGTACTTAATGCCTTCTGTGCCTCAGTCTTCAGCAGTAGGACCAGTTGTTCCCTGAGTACCCAGACCCCTGAGCTAGAAGACAGGGATGGGGAGCAGAATGAAGCCCCTGTAATCCAAAGGGAAATGGTGAGGGACCTGCTTCAGCACCTGGAGGTGCACAAATCTATGGGGCCAGATGGGATCCACCCAAGGGTACTGAAGGAGTTGGCGGAAGTGCTCGCCAGGCCACTTTGCATCATTTATGAGCAGTCCTGGACAACCGGGGAGGTCCCAGCTGACTGGAGGTTAGCAAATGTGACACCCATCCACAAGAAGGGCCGGAAGGAGGATCCGGGGAACTATAGGCCAGTCAGTCTGACCTCAGTGCCTGGGAAGGTCATGGAACAGATCCTCCTCAGTGCCATTACACAGCACATGCAGGAGAACAGGGTGATCAGGCCCAGTCAGCGTGGGTTTGTGAAGGGCAGGTCATGCCTGTCAAACCTGATCTCCTTCTATGATAAGGTGACCCGCTTAGTGGATGAGGGAAAAGCTGTGGATGTTATCTACTTGGATTTTTGCAAAGCTTTTGACACCATTTCCCATAGCATTCTCCTGGAGAAACTGGCTGCTCATGGCCTGGACAGGTGTACTCTTCGCTGGGTAAAAAACTGGCTGGATGGCCGTGCCCAGAGAGTGGTGGTAAATGGAGTTAAATCCAGTTGGTGTCCGGTCACAAGTGGTGTCCCCCAGGGCTCGGTGCTGGGGCCGCTTCTCTTTAATATCTTTGTCAATGATCTGGATGAGGGGATCGAATGCACCCTCAGTAAATTTGCAGACGACACTAAACTAGGTGGGCGTGTTGATCTGCTTGAGGGTAGGTTGGCTCTGCAGAGGGATCTGGACAGGCTGGACCAATGGGCCGAGGCCAATGGTATGAGGTTCAACAAGGCCAAGTGCCGGGTCCTGCACTTAGGCCACAACAACCCCATGCAGCGCTGCAGGACTGGGGCGGAGTGGCTTGAAAACAGCCCGGCAGAAAAGGACCTGGGGGTGTTGGTCGACAGCCGGCTGAATATGAGCCAGCAGTGTGCCCAGGTGGCCAAGAAGGCCAACAGCATCCTGGCCTGTATCAGGAATAGTGTGGTAAGCCGGACTAAGGAAGTGATCATCCCCCTGTACTCGGCACTGGTGAGGCCCCACCTCGAGTACTGCGTTCAGTTTTGGGCCCCTTGCTACAAGAAGGACATTGAGGTGTTGGAGCGTGTCCAGAGAAGGGCTACAAAGCTGGTGAGGGGTCTGGAGGACAAACCGTATGAGGAACGACTGAGGGAGCTGGGGTTGTTTAGCCTGGAGAAGAGGAGGCTGAGGGGAGACCTTATCGCCCTCTACAACTACCTGAAAGGAGGTTGTAGAGAGATGGGGGCTGACCTCTTCTCCCTGGTGACAAATGATAGGACGAGAGGAAACGGGTTCAAGTTATGTCAGGGGAGGTTTAGATTGGATATTAGGAAACATTTTTTCACTGAAAGGGTTATTAAACATTGGAATAGACTGCCCAGGGAGGTGGTGGATTCACCATCCCTGGAGGTGTTTAAAAAAAGGGTAGATGGGGCACTTAGGGACATGGTCTAGAAGTGGCTTTTGTCAGGGTAGGTTAAAGGTTGGACTTGATGATCTTAAAGGTCCCTTCCAACCTCAGCGATTCTATGATTCTATGATTCTAAGTGGGAGTTCAATTTTTCCTTGTTTTATGTTGTATGGGAAGACACAGGAAAGTACAAAATTGCAATTTGTAGACTGGTGAAGCCAGACAGATGCTCTAGGAAAAAACATGACACGATGGTAAAATCTTTAGACTTTTCTGTGCTCTTGTGTTGTGGTTTAGCCTCAGAGGGCAACAAAGAACCACGTGCCGCTCGCTCGGCTCTTCCCAATACAGGAAGACTGAGAAGAAAAAGGCAAAGACTCTGGGGTTGAGACAAGGGCAGTTTAACAGAACAGCAAAGGGAACAAGCGAAACAACAAGAAGAACACGGACAGAGGAACACACACACGCGGTTACGAAACCGCCGCTCACCAACCGGACCCGAGATGCCTCAGCCCGCTCCAAGCAGCGACTCCCTGCCCCCTCCCCCCGGCATTTCAAGGTGGGCATGGATCACGTGGTATGGAATACCAGAGAAAATTAACCCTATCCCCGCTGGAACCGGGACATTATCCACCCCTTATTCCATACCATCTATGCCATGCCCAGATCTTACAGGTCCCAATGAATTGCCACCCCTTTCCCTGTCATATATATATACATACATATTCATGCGAAATAATGCCCTTAGTTTATGGGCCATCCCTCCAAAGTGTCCATTGAGTTCTTTTAATCCATGGCCTTGAGCTCCATCTGTTAGAACAATCTCTCAGGGCAGGTGAGATGCTGTGTGGTGCTGGACTGTTGCATCCTGTATTTTTCGGAGGTTGTGACTGGTGCACCCGGTGTAGCTCAGTCTGTGGGCTGAAGATGTAGATCTTGAGGAAGTTGCTGGGCGCCAGCTGCTGAGGTCAGTTCTTATCCCATCACCCCTGTGCCTTACTCGTAGTACAACTGATAGCAATTATAGTAATGAGGACATACAGTGACAGTGCTAACTAGCAACTAACACCACACAACTTGATTCATTGGCTATTTTCACCCAAAATCAGATCCCCACGTGGTACACATCGGACCTCCCCATCCTTCCACATCACCCACCAAGTGCACCCAGGTCCTTGGGCAAAAGCAATCCCACGGGTGGGTTGGCCTTTGCCCGAGGCGGGACTAACCCAGACTGTCTTCCCTAACATATTCTTCATGTGCACTACGGGGACTTTATCCCCTTCTACGGTACGTAGAAGTTTTGATTGGGCAGGGCCAGCCCGATTGGTAGATCCCCTGGTGTTAACTAGCCAGGTAGCTTTTGCTAGATGTGCATCCCAATGTTTTAAAGTCCCACCACCCATTGCTCTCAGTGTAGTTTTTAACAATCCATTGTATTGTTCAATCTTCCCAGATGCTGGTGCGTGATAGGGGATATGATATACCCACTCAATGCCATGCTCTTTGGCCCAGGTGTCTATGAGGCTGTTTCGGAAATGAGTCCCGTTGTCTGACTCAATTCTCTCTGGGGTACCGTGTCGCCACAGGACTTGCTTTTCAAGGCCCAGGATAGTGTTCTGGGTGGTGACATGGGGCACAGGGTATGTTTCCAGCCATCCAGTGGTTGCTTCCACCATTGTGAGCACATGGCGCTTGCCTTGACGGGTTTGTGGGAGTGTGATATAATCAATCTGCCAGGCCTCCCCATATTTGTATTTCAGCCATCATCCTCCATACCAGAGAGGCTTCAAACGCTTGGCTTGCTTGATTGCAGTGGATGTCTCACATTCATGGATGACCTGTGCAATAGTGTCCATGGTCAAGTCCACCCCTCGGTCACAAGCCCATCTATATGTTGCATCTCTCCCTTGATGGCCTGAGGAGTCATGTGCCCACCGAGCTATGAATAGTTCGCCCTTATGTTGCCAGTCCAGATCCACCTGAGCCACTTCAATCCTAGCAGCCCGATCCACCTGCTGGTTGTTCTGATGTTCCTCCGTGGCCCGATTCTTCGGTACATGGGCATCTACATGGCATACTTTCACAACCAGATTCTCTACCCGGGCAGCAATATCTTGCCATAGGTCAGCAGCCCAGATGTGTTTGCCTCTGCGCTGCCAGTTGCCCTGCTTCCACTGCTGTAACCACCCCCACAGGGCATTTGCCACCATCCATGAGTCAGTGTAGAGATAAAGGACTGGCATTTTTCTCGCTCAGCAATGTCCAAGGCCAGCTGAATGGCTTTCACCTCTGCAAACTGGCTCGATTCACCTTGTCCTTCCCTGGCTTCTGCAACTTGTCGTGTAGGACTCCACACAGCAGCTTTCCACTTCCGATGCTTTCCCACAATCCGGCAGGACCCATCAGTGAACAGGGCATATTTCTTTTCATTTTCTGGCAGTTTATTATATGGTGGGGCCTCTTCCGCACGCGTCACCTCCTCCTCTGGTGACATTCCAAAATCCTTGTCTTCTGGCCAGTCCATGATCACTTCCAGAATTCCTGGGCGACTGGGGTTTCCCATTCGAGTTCGCTGTGTGATCAGTGCAATGCACTTACTCCACGTAGCATCAGTTGCATGATGTGTGGTGGGGACCCTTTCTTTGAACATCCAGCCCAGCACTGGCAGTTGAGGTGCTAAGAGGAGCTGTGCTTCTGTGCCAACCACTTCTGAAGCAGCTCGAACCCCTTCATATGCTGCCAATATCTCTTTTTCTGTTGGAGTGTAATGGGCTTCAGATCCTCTGTATCCCTGACTCCAAAACCCTAGGGGTCGACCTCGAGTCTCCCCTGGTGGTTTATGCCAGAGACTCCAGGTAGGACCATGCTCCCTGGCTGCGGTGTAGAGCACATTTTTAACATCTTGTCCTGCCCGGACTGGCCCCAGGGCCACTGCGTGGACTATTTCCTGTTTGATTTGTTCAAAAGCTTGTTGTTGCTCAGGACCCCATTTAAAGTCATTCTTCTTCCGGGTTACTTGATACAGAGGGCTTACGATTAGACTGTAATCTGGGATATGCGTTCTCCAAAAACCCACAATGCCTAAGAAAGCTTGTGTTTCCTTTTTACTAGTTGGTGGAGACATAGCTGCTATTTTGTTGATCACATCCATTGGAATCTGACGGCGTCCATCTTGCCATTTTATTCCTAAAAACTGGATCTCCTGCGCAGGTCCCTTGACCTTACTTCGTTTTATGGCAAAACCAGCTTTCAGAAGGATTTGGACTATTTTACTCCCTTTCTCAAAAACTTCTTCTGCTGTGTTTCCCCATACAATGATGTCATCAATGTACTGCAGATGTTCTGGAGCCTCACCCTGTTCCAGTGCAGTCTGGACCAGTCCATGGCAAATGGTGGGGCTATGTTTCCACCCCTGGGGCAGTCGATTCCAGGTGTACTGGACGCCCCTCCAAGTGAAAGCAAACTGTGGCCTGCCCTCTGCTGCTAAAGGAATAGAGAAGAATGCATTCGCTATATCAGTCGTGGCATACTTGGCTGCCTTGGACTCCAGTTCGTACTGGAGTTCTAGCATGTCCGGCACGGCAGCACTCAGCGGTGGCGTGACTTCATTCAGGCCACGATAGTCTACAGTTAGCCTCCACTCTCCATTAGATTTCCACACCGGCCATATGGGACTGTTAAAGGGTGAGCGGGTCTTGCTGATCACTCCTTGAACCTCTAGTTGACGAATCAGCTTATGGATGGGAATCAGAGAGTCTCGGTTAGTGCAATATTGCCGCCGATGCACCGTTGTGGTAGCAATCGGCACCTGTTGTTCTTCGACCCTCAACAACCCCACAACAGAAGGGTCCTCCGAGAGACCAGGCAAGGTAGACAACTGTTTAACTTCCTCCGTCTCTAAAGCAGCTATGCCAAAGGCCCAACGATACTCTTTTGGGTCCTTAAAATACCCTCACCTGAGGTAATCTATACCAAGGATGCATGGAGCCTCTGGGCCAGTCACAATGGGATGTTTTTGCCACTCATTCCCAGTTAGGCTCACTTCCGCCTCCAGTACAGTCAACTCTTGGGATCCCCCTGTCACCCTGGAAATACAAATGGGTTCTGCCCCTCTATAGCTTGATGGTATTAAAGTACACTGTGCACCCGTGTCCACTAAAGCCTTATACTCCTGTGGGTCTGATGTGCCAGGCCATCGAATCCACACCATCCAATAAACCCGGTTGTCCCTTTCCTCCACCTGGCCGGAGGCAGGGCCCCTCTAATCCTGGTCATAGTATCCATTACTCACTTCTTGCATAAATGACTTGGAAGTTCCTTCAAGTGGATCAGAATCAAGATCAGGCCTTCTGCTCTGCCTGGGGAACTGCCCACTGGAAACTGGGGCGGCACTTTTCCTGGAGGGATCCCCTTTTGTGGTTGTCCTTCCTTGCAACTCCTGTACCCATGTCCGCAGGATCAAAGTAGGTTGTCCATCCCACTTCCTCATGTCCTCCCCGTGGTCATGCAGGTAGAACCACAGGGTGCCTCGTGGTGTGTACCCTCTGTACTCTCTCTCTTGAGTGGGGAAATACCTGCTTCTAATGGCTGAGGTGCTGGCCCGTACAGGTGGAGAGTAGGACATATTCTCTTCAAGTTGCTGGACCTTCCGGGACAGTTTCTCCACAGCTGAGACAAAGGGGGAAGAGAGACTTTCTTCATATCGCCGGAGCCGGCCAGCCACCTCGTCCACCGTCGGTCCCTCTTCACCTTTCCATTCCATGACTGCCAGTGAGTGTGCGTATGACGATGGTGCGCTCCGTACAAAGTTCCGCCACATGGGCCTTGTGCATTGCACCTCATCAGGGTCTGTGGGTAAGTCTGCATTGTCCAAGTCATAATAAATCATCTCCCGCACAGCTAATTCTCTCAGGTACTGGATACCTTTTTCCATGGTAGTCCACTTGCTTGGTTGACATACAACATCTTCACTGAAGGGGTACCTCTCCCTCACGCCTGACAGGAGTCGTTTCCAGAGGCTGAGGGCTTGGGTCTTCTTCCCAATTGCCTTGTCAATGCCGCCTTCCCTGGACAGGGATCCCAGCTGCCTGGCCTCCCTACCCTCTAATTCCAGGCTACTGGCCCCGTTATCCCAGCACCGGAGCAGCCAGGTAACAATGTGCTCACCTGAAAGTCGGCTAAAATCTTTTCGCATATCCCGCAGCTCACTCAAGGATAGGGATCGAGTAATTATCTCTGGCTCTGCCTCTTCCTCCTGCTCTCGTGATGGCCCTGGTTCATCATCATCTTTTACTAAGCGAACTGATTTCTTCGTGTACTTCCTCTTCTGTATGGGGGCAACTGATACTGGCACGGGTTGGTTTTCTGGTTCAGCGGCAGTGGCTGCCGCAGGGGTTGCCACAGCTGCAGGGGCTGCCGCAGGGGCTGCCACAGCTGCAGGGGCTTCCGCAGGGGCTGCAGTAGCCGCAGGGGCTGCCGCAGGGGCCGCAGCAGACGCAGGGGCCGCAGCAGCCACAGGGGCCACAGCAGGGGCTGCAGCAGCCGCAGGGGCTGCCGGTCTAGTTTCCATCTCTTCCCCCTGAGGGTGCTGCGTAACACTGAGCAGTGCCTGGTAGATACTGGCCAGGGCCCAGCACAGTGCAGTGAGTTGTGCCTCTCTGGAATAGCCACAGCATTTTCCCTTCAAATATTCTACCACTCTATCAGGGTCCTGTAATTGTTCAGGGGTGAAGTCCCAGACCACCGGAGGTGAAAAGTTCTCTAGGTACCTGCCCATGTTCTCCCACATGCCATGCCACCCCTGACTATCCAGCCTCGGAGCAGATCTCCGGGTGGTAGTCTTAAATAGTCGCTTAACCCTAAACAAAACCTGGAACATAAGCAAAAGAGCTGGGGAAAGTGTCCCCCCCTGTTTCCTCCGCAGACTGGCTGTAATTATTAACAAACTCAGAGAGACAGTGCCCAATGTACGGACAGGACAGCAGAACCGCATAAACACCCCACAATAGCTGTCTGAACAGTGATGTTATCATATCATAAACAGATACCGCACAGGACAGCAGAATGATAATCCTGATCCCTGTTCCAGACATGATAAACAGCATCACAGGGAGTACATAAACCATATAGGAATTTATATAACACAGCCATGAGAACAAACCAAGCAACATGGTGACTAGTGACTATTTACCTAATAAATACCTACAAAAATTCGTTTTTTCCAAGCTCTAGTTGGATTCTGTTGTTATCTCAACCCTCGAGCCCCACGTTGGGCGCCAAAAAGGACTGTCGTGGTTTAGCCTCAGAGGGCAACAAAGAACCACGTGCCGCTCGCTCGGCTCTTCCCAATACAGGAAGACTGAGAAGAAAAAGGCAAAGACTCTGGGGTTGAGACAAGGGCAGTTTAACAGAACAGCAAAGGGAACAAGCGAAACAACAAGAAGAACACGGACAGAGGAACACACACACGCGGTTACGAAACCGCCGCTCACCGACCGGACCCGAGGCGCCTCAGCCCGCTCCAAGCGGCGACTCCCTGCTGCCTCCCCCCAGCATTTCAAGGTGGGCATGGATCACGTGGTATGGAATACCAGAGAAAATTAACCCTATCCCCGCTGGAACCGGGACATCTTGCTACTGTTCACATAGATCTGATTATATAAAAGCGAGTGTGTACACCTGGTGTAAAATGCTGTAATTGAGAGGAAAATTAAATCTCTAGAGATGAGAGGTTGGAAAATATGACTCAACAGCATTAGTTTTCAATTTCCTCCACTTTGCAGAAGCTCTTCTGACATTCATTTACAATAAATATTTTTATCCCTCCCTTTCAAATTTTTTCTTTTTGCCTTCCAGTATCTAAGGACTACTGGCAAGTCAACAAAATGGCACTGATTCAGTGTTCACCTTAGATAAGGTGACCTTCTTAGTTTATCAATATTGAATACTTTTGCATCAGAGTAGCACAGACCATCAGAAGTTATAGACAGTTTATGCAAAGGAAAGGTACACGATGATAGTTTTTAATTGGCTCGAGAAATATCATTAGTAGCCATCACAGTCTGAACAGTTTCTGTTTCCATTTAAAATTAAACAGATGCCTGTTGCACAAATATCCTATTGTTTTCTACACTATGTACAGCCTTAAAAGTTAATTGTATGCTTGGGATCTGGTCTGACTTGAAAAACAGCTGATGTAAATAATTGCCTAAGTTATGTACCAGAATATTGAGCCTGTAACCCAATTGGTAGAAAGTGCTATATCCTTCCACATATCTCAAAATTGAGTTATATTTAATCCATCTGCTGCTGCTGCAAGAGTTAATGGTATGCTTTAAGATGTATAAATGATTGTTCCCAATCTAATTGTTACATAGGATAGCTGCATTAGGAATCACAGAACGTCCTCCCAACTAAAGAAGACGTAGGACTGACTAATCCCTTAATTTCAGTTGTGAGGGGACTGAAGTATAGAATCATAGAAACATAGAATCATAGAATCAAAGAATCATAGAACAGAGAAGGGACTTCAAAAGATCATCTGGTCCAACGTTTCATGGGAAAGAGAGCCTAAATGAGAATATCTAGCAGCCTGTCCAACTGTATCTTGAAAACCTCCAGCGATGGGGAATCTGCCATGTCCCTGGTGAGGTTGTTCCAGTGATTGATTGTTCTCACCATGAAAAATTTCTTTCTAATGTCAAGATGAAACTTCTCCTGGTGCAACTTGTACCTGTTGCACCTTGTCTTGTCCATGGGGCTTCTTGTGAAGAGAGAGCCTCTGTCCTCTTTGTAGCTGCCCTTTAAGTACTGGAATACTGTGAGGAGGTCCCCCACGAGCCTTCTCTTCTCCAGGGAGAAAAGACCTAACTTCTTCAGTCTTTCCTCATAGGGCAGGTTCTCCAGCCCTTTGATCATCTTTGTGGCCCTCCTTTGGACCCTCTCCAGTCTGTCCACGGCTTTCTTGAATTGTGGGGACCAGAAATGGACACAGCACTCCAGGTACAGCCTGACAAGCACTGAGTAGAATGGGATGATCATGTCTCTGTCTCTGCTAGTAATGCCCCTGTGGATGCAGCCCAGGATCTGATTTGCCTTTGTTGCTGCAACGGTGCACCGCTGACTCATGTTCAGCTTGTTGTCCACCAGGACACCCAGGTCCCTTTCAACAAAGCTGCTCCTAGCCAGTACTGGGCTCTTTGGTTATGTCGTCCCAGGTGCAGGACTTTGCACTTGTCTTTGTTAAACACAGGTAAAGACAGAGGCAAAGAAGGTATTGAGAACCTCTGCCTTGTCAGCATTATTAGTGACTAGTTTCCCTGCCCTGTTTAGCAATGGACCTATATCTTCCCTGTGCTCCTGCTTAATGCTCATGTACCTGAAGAACCCTTTCTTGTTGTTCTTGACATCTCTGGACAATTTCAGTTCTATCTGAGCCTTAGCCTTCCTGACTGTATCTCTGCATGCACTAGAAAGGATCTTGTAGTCCTCAATGGCTATTTGACTGCCTTTCCATAGCTAGTATGCTCCTTTTTTTGCTTTTAAGCACACACAAAATTTCATTGTTAAGCCAGAGTGGTCTCTTGTTCTGCCTTCTTCCTTTCCCTTTGTAGGGAATGGGCTGTTCTTTTGCTTCCAGGAGGCTGTTCTTGAATAACTCCCAGCACTTGCAAGCTCCTTTGCCCTCCGTGGATGCTTCCCATGGAATCCCTCGCAACTGGGCTCTGAGCGTATTGAAGTTGGCTCTTCTAAAATCCAGGATCTTTGTCCTACTACTGGTCTTCAGCATGCTCAGCACAATCTTAAACTCCACAATGTTGTGATTGCTATATCCAAGGCTACCATTGGTAGTTATGTTGTCAAGTAAGTCTTCTCAGTTTGCGAGCAGTAAATGTAGCAATGCACTGTTCCTAGTCAGCATGTCCAGCATCTGTAGCAGGAAGCAGTCCTCAATGCATTCTAGGAACCTGATGGGTGACTGGTACACTGCTGTGTTGTTTTCTCAACAAATGTCCTGGTAACTGAAATCATTCAAGAGGACCAGGTTCTGTTGTCCCGAGATTTCTTTGAGTTGGCCTCATCACCCTGATTAATGTAATAAGTAACTAAAGGTGATTTGCTGATCAAACAAGTTAAGCAAGAGGAACGAACCCATTGTGGCAGTCTTGAGAACTCCCTGTTTAA
The DNA here is from genome assembly GCA_009819605.1 of Sterna hirundo. Classification (NCBI taxonomy): domain Eukaryota; kingdom Metazoa; phylum Chordata; class Aves; order Charadriiformes; family Laridae; genus Sterna; species Sterna hirundo. The sequence goes on from CM020463.1 coordinate 21,888,635, forward strand.
CCAGAAGAGACATGTCCACAATGTTATCTTGCTACACCAACATGGGAACTCCTGAATGACAAAAAGCTGAACCACAATGTTATCGGAATGTATTGTTTTGAGCTGATCCTGTGACCGACATTTTATCTAAACTACCTCAAGCAAGAAGCTACAGAGGGGCGTGCCGAAGATGTCGAAACCGACCTCCATGAATATAAAAAGAGCTGCTCAGCTTGCTTGAATTTGCGAGCCTTTGGTGGAGCTGCGACTCCCCGGCCGCCCAGCACTGCTTTTGCCTTCCTACCTCAATAAATATTTATTGAATCTATTTCGGACTCGATTTATTTTAAATTCAACGATAACAAATTTGGTGCCGTGACTCGGATCCAGACAGCCAACTCGGAATTCGACTCTGGGAGGGCGCCCCATCTTCGGATGGTCCCGGAGGAGATTCCGATTTAGCTCACCTGGATTTTCTGAACTGAGATAGGAAAGCAAAAAGAAAAGAGAAAGGAGATACTGCAGTTCCCCGTAATTTTTGTGCACGAAGAGCCGGACGAAGACTCGGGAGTGAGTAAGTATATTGCGGTTCCGTTCGGTCGGGGATTGGGTACCCGGGTGCGAGTGACTGAGACGTCCACTGGGCTTAGTAGCCCACCGGACGAAGTGAGTGTGGACCTCCTAATAGTGCGGTTCCCACTGTCCGCGAGGGCGTGGGCCACGAAAGGAGGGGAGTGAGTGAATTTTGAGTGAAAGAAGGCACTTTCGGAAGATGGGACAGAAGAAAAGTAGGACTTCTGGTTCCATGCAGGAGATACGGGGTGGGGGTGGGCTCCCCGATATACCCCAAGATAGCCCGTTAGGCCTAATGATTCGATATTGGGATAGTTCCCCTTCTCGAAAAGGGAAGTCCAAGGAGAAATTGGTCTATTATTGTATGGAGGTATGGGGAAGAAAACAGATAAGAAAAGATTTATATTGGCCAATTCATGGATCCTTAGAGGATTGGATATGCCAACAATTAAACATATATGTTAACAACAAACGACCATTTAATAAGGAGGAGAGTGAATATGCCTTTTTATGGATCCTGGGCACGGCTCAGGCCGCTAATTTGTTTCCATTAAAAGAAAAGAAAAATGATAGAAAGAAAAGGTGGGATGCAGACGAACCTCCAGCGTCTCCCCCACCCTGTGTCCCCCCTCCACAAGGTCCTGAGCAAGATCTCCCTCCAACAGCCCCCACAGAACCTGGGGAAGAGGCTCCTCCTTCTAATCGGAGAATAACTAGAAGTCAAACTAGAGAAAGGAGGGAGGAAAATTTATTGTATCCCTTAAGGGAGACTGCTATGGGGGGACCGCAACCCGGAGTTGGATTTGTATCTGTACCCCTCAGCTCCGGGGATGTGAGGGAATTTAAGAAAGAAATGGGACACTTGATAGAGGACCTATTAGGGGTAGCAGAACGTTTTGATCAATTCCTCGGGCCTAACATTTATACTTGGGACGAGATGGAGTCTATTTTAAAGATTTTGTTCACAAACGAAGAACGAGGAATGATCAGAACGGCAGGCATGAGGCATTGGGATCAGAGGCATCAGCATGGTCCCGCCGGAGATGTAAAATGGCCCTTACAGCGGCCCAATTGGGACAATCAAGACCCCGCACATAGAAATAACATGATTGATCTCCGGGATATGATAATTCAGGGGATTAGAGATTCTGTGCCCAGAGGGCAAAATATTAATAAGGCCTTTAATGAACAACAAAAGAAAGATGAAACCCCCACCGAATGGCTCGAAAGATTGAGAAAAAGTTTACAGCTATATTCTGGGTTAGACCCCGATAGCCAAGTGGGTCAAGCCCTGCTGAAAACTCAATTTGTAGCTAAATCTTGGACAGATATAAGGAAAAAGTTAGAGAAAGCAGAAGACTGGCAGGAGAAGGGGTTAGATGAATTATTACGAGAAGCTCAGAAGGTGTATGTGAGAAGGGAAGAAGAAAATCAGAAGAAACAAGCCAGGATCCTGATGGCAGCTGTAAGGGAAGGACAAAATCAGGGTAGGAGAGGAGAAAGTCCCCAGAAGGGCACAGTAGAACCGAGAAGAAGAAGATTTAGTTCGCAGGACACAGAATGTTTTTATTGTCGCAAGAAGGGACATCTACAGAGAAATTGTCGGAAAAGAATGCAGGATGAGGAGATTTTTAAGGAAGATTAGGGGGGTCAGGGGCTCTATTTGCTGGGGACCCCTAAGGTTACCAAGCCCTTGATAGAATTGAAATTGGGTCCTCAGCATGAAGTGTTCGAGTTCCTTGTGGACTCGGGTGCCAAAAGATCAACAGTCCAAAAGTTACCATCTGGATGTGTTGAATCAAAGGATAAACTCCAAGTAATTGGTGCAAAGGGGGAACCTTTTAAGGTGCCCCTGATAAGGAATGTAACAATAGAAGCCCCAAATAAACATGGAGTGGGAACATTTTTATTGGTCCCAGAAGCTGAGTATAACCTCTTGGGACGAGACCTGATGGTGGAATTAGGAATCAATTTGGAAGTAGAGCAAGAGAAATTAAAAGTAAGATTATGCTTATTAACTGCGGAAGATGAAGCCAGGATTAATCCAGAAACTTGGTATAGCCCAGGGTCGGTGGGAAAATTAAATATCAAACCGATCACGGTCTCCATAAAAGACCCAGACCAGCCAATTAGGATAAAACAGTATCCCATCTCTAGAGAGGGGAGAGAAGGGTTGCAGCCAGTAATTGAGAGACTTTTGGCCCAAGGGCTTTTGGAACCCTGTATGTCTCCCCACAATACTCCCATATTGCCCGTAAAGAAGCCGGATGGGTCCTATCGTTTAGTACAAGATCTGAGAGCCGTAAATGAACGAACCATTACCCGGTTCCCTGTGGTGGCTAACCCGCACACTATACTTAATCAGTTAAGTCCAGATTATAAATGGTATAGTGTTATAGATTTAAAAGATGCTTTTTGGGCTTGTCCCTTAGAAGGAAAATGTAGGGACTATTTTGCTTTCGAGTGGGAGAACCCCAAGACCCATAGAAAACAACAATTACGGTGGACCATTTTGCCCCAGGGATTTACAGAGTCTCCGAACTTGTTTGGACAAGCTCTGCAACAGTTACTGGAATCTTATGAATTAAGTCAGGGACTAATTCTAATACAATACGTGGATGATTTATTGATCGCTGGAAAAACTCAAGAAGAAGTCAGAAATGAGAGCATCAAATTATTGAACTTTTTAGGCCTCAAGGGATTAAAGGTTTCTAAATCCAAATTACAGTTTACTGAAGAGGAGGTAAAATATTTGGGGCATTGGCTCATAAACGGACACAAGAAATTAGATCCCGAAAGAGTAAAAGGAATTTTGTCTCTAACAGCGCCCACTAATAAAAGACAGATAAGACAGTTATTGGGATTATTAGGGTATTGTTGACAGTGGATAGAAAATTACAGCAGTAAAGTAAAATTCTTGTACGAAAAATTAACTAAAAACGGGTTGGTAAAATGGTCCCCTGAAGATGAAAATCGTTGGGAAAATATAAAAAGAGATCTGGTAGAAGCACCTGTCCTCAGTTTACCCGATATCCGTAAACCCTTTCAACTCTTTATCAATGTAGATAACGGGACAGCTTATGGGGTTCTGACCCAAGGATGGGCAGGGCAGAGAAAGCCTGTAGGATATTATTCTAAAATACTGGATCCTGTAAGCCGCGGGTGGCCCACCTGCTTGCAAGCAATAGTGGCCGCTGCATTAATAGTAGAAGAAGTTGGAACAGTCACCTTAGGAGGTGAACTAAAAGTATACACCCCCCATAACATTCGAGGAGTATTGCAACAACGGGCTGATAAGTGGCTTACGGATAGTCGATTGCTAAAATATGAGGGAATTTTAATTAACTCCCCTCGACTAGAAATGGAAATCACTTCTATTCAGAATCCTGCCCAATTTTTATACGGAGAACCTAAAGAAGATTTGACACATGACTGCCTCCAACTAATAAATTTGCAGACTAAAATAAGGGAGGACTTAGAAGACAATGAATTAGACGAAGGAGAAAAATTATTTGTGGACGGCTCCTCACGAGTGGTTGAAGGACAACGGAAATCAGGATATGCTATTGTGGATGGGTATACTTTTAAGATAAAAGAATCAGGACCATTAAGTAAAGCCTGGTCCGCACAAGCATGTGAGTTATATGCTATGCTAAGGGCATTAAAGCTCTTAGAAAATAAAATTGGAACTATTTATACAGATTCAAAGTATACCTTTGGGGTGGTACATACTTTTGGAAAAATTTGGGAAGAGAGAGGCTTAATTAACACCCAGGGAAAAGGATTAGTCCATGAAAAGCTAATCTTAGAAGTTTTAAAGGCATTAAGAGGTCCACTAAAGATAGCCATAGTCCATGTAAAAGGACATCAGAAGGGACTAAGCCATACTGTAAGAGGAAACAATCTAGCCGACGCGGAGGCAAAGCGGGCTGCATTATTAATGGTGCAGACCTTGAGAGAGGAACCTGAAAGGCCAAAATTAGATAAAACTTTCACTCTCCAAGAATTGGATAAGCTGAAACAAATTGGAGCAAAAAGAGATGGTGATAAATGGCTGCTACCAGACGGCAGGGAAATTCTTCCAAAAGGATTAGCTCGGGGAATACTGAATAAATTACACCATAAAACTCATTGGGGAATTCAAGCTTTAGTGGATCAGTTTGAGACAAACTATGCCTGTGTCGGAATATATGGTCTAGCTAAAAGGATTTTAGAGGGATGTTTAACCTGTCACAAAGTGAATAAACGACAACTTAGGGAAAAGGTTCAAGGAGGTCGTGAATTGGCTAAAAGACCCTTTGAGAAAATACAGGTGGATTTTACCGAATTGCCAAAGGTGGGGAGATATCAGTATTTATTGGTCTTGGTTGATCACCCTACGCGCTTTGTAGAAGCCTTTCCAGTGGTAAGAGCTACTGCAAAGACAGTTATTAAGATTCTCTTGGAAGAAATTATTCCAAGATATGGGACTATTGTGGTAATTGACTCAGACCGAGGTCCACATTTCACATCCAAAGTAATTAAAGAGACAACTGAATTGTTCGGTACAAAATGGGAATACCATACTCCCTGGCACCCACAGAGTTCTGGGAAAGTAGAAAGAATGAATGGGGAGATAAAGAAACACCTAACCAAACTTATGGTGGAAACAAAAATGAATTGGGTTAAATGTTTACCATTGGCTTTGCTTTACATTAGAACTCAGCCAAGAACAGATACTGGTATATCCCCCTTTGAAATGTTGTATGGAATGCCTTATGACTTTGGGTTATTAGTGGAACACCCAAAAGTCGAGGATAAACTTTTAACAGAATATATTTTAGAACTTACAAAAAGAAGACAGGAACTAAGAAAGAAGGGCTTGGTAGTACAAAGACCTCCCTTGGACATTTCCATACACCGAATCCAGCCCGGAGACCAGGTACTAATCAAAACCTGGAAAGAAACCTCCCTAACACCCCGTTGGGAAGGACCCTTTGTTGTTTTACTTACCACAGATACGGCTGTACGGACAGCAGAAAAAGGATGGACTCACGCTAGTAGAATTAAGGGACCTATCTTCCCAGAGAAATGGACTGTGACGTTGGAACCAGGAGGTCTTCGAATAAAGATAAGGAAAAGCGAGACCAGTAAATGAACCACTCCAGAAGGGGAGTAAGAGATAGTTTATATCGATGGTTCCAAATCCCACCAGGAAATACTCTACGAAAGGTATATTTTGCACCTTGGAGTGAAGAAAGGACACCGGCCCAAACAGGGGGGGGTGGATTATACAAACTAACAGGAACTCCCCAGGTTTTTCCATTTTGTTGTGAAACTGAGACAGAGATACCCGAATCACCCAGAGTAGGAGATCTCTGGGGAATACCCTGCTTAAAACACCCTACTTCCGGACATTTATGTTGGGTTGTTTGCCGATGTCTAAATTGTAATAGAGATTGGTCCTGTGTTTCATTTAAGAGACAACCCTACTGTATGAAATGTCGCAATGATTTGATACATGTCAGGGGACCAGAGGATCCAGTGGAAATTCGTAAATTATTTTGTGGATGGGAACTGTCAGTACCTGAACTTTGGGAAGTATATGAAACAGACTGGTATAGAGTTTTAAGACAGTGTGCTATAAGATTCGCCTGGAAACGGGCACAACAACCACATAGGTGGAAATATATTTGAGAGATAACTAACTCTTTAGACCTTGGAAATTATTGACAGGATAACAGCAAAATTCCCCTGAAGACTATCTGCTGCTGCCGCCGAGAAGATCTTGATATCCCGTTGCTCTCTGCAAAGGAGTAGACGAGGAAGGCAGAGAGGTACTAAACAGTGGGGAAATGAAAGCTGGTATCCTATTAATGGTATTGATTACCATGACTTTAGAAAATGAACATCAACCCTTCAATTGGACCTTAGGTCGATGGGAAGATTCAATAGAGGTTCGGTATAATGTGACAGCCGGACCCCCAGAATTCCAAGTTAAATTGGAAGATTTAGTCTTTTATGAACTAGACCCACCTGGCCGACGAGAAAGAGCAGTAAAACCTTTTTTATCTCTGACCCAGTTCGAATCCAGGGAAAAGCTATTGCAATTTCCCTAATCACTATTACTGTGCATATTGGGGATGTGAAACTATAGCTTCACACTGGGACGTAGCCATTAAAGATAGATTTTTAAATATAACATGGGGACCCAGAGGATGCAACCCGCCAGCTCCTAGCTGGGATGGACACATAGAGGGCCCCCACCTTGGCAACTGTAAGCATGTTATACTAGAAATCCTGCAGCCTAATGACCACGGATGGTTATTTGGACGAACCTGGGCTAATTTGGCGGGACCCCTCATGATGTTGCTATTGGCTCTGACTTTTGGACCCTGTGTCATTAATAAATTTGTAACCTTTGTTGAAAGCAGGTTAGAAAAAGTGCAGCTAATGGTGATGAAGCAATCGGAACTGGAAATGAAAACTATACCTAACGAAAATCCTGAATTAGATGCAGCTTGTGAGGTATTGTCTAGGTTTGATCAGCAAATCACTTATAAATAAAAGAAGGGGGGGATTGTAATAAGTAACTAAAGGTGATTTGCTGATCAAACAAGTTAAGCAAGAGGAACGAACCCATTGTGGCAGTCTTGAGAACTCCCTGTTTAACCAGAAGAGACATGTCCACAATGTTATCTTGCTACACCAACTTGGGAACTCCTGAATGACAAAAAGCTGAACCACAATGTTATCGGAATGTATTGTTTTGAGCTGATTCTGTGACCGACATTTTATCTAAACTACCTCAAGCAAGAAGCTACAGAGGGGCGTAAACCGACCTCCATGAATATAAAAAGAGCTGCTCAGCTTGCTTGAATTTGCAAGCCTTTGGTGGAGCTGCGACTCCCCAGCCGCCCAGCGCTGCTTTTGCTTTCCTACCTCAATAAATATTTATTGAATCTATTTCGGACCCGATTTATTTTAAATTCAACTATAACACTCTTACATGGGGAAGAAACTATGTATTTACATTGGAGCAATTTAGGACATAAAATCAACAAAAGAGAGCCAATATCTACAATTACTATAGCTACTTTACTTGGTTTAGGGGTCGCTGGGACCGCCACTGGCATAACCTCCTTGGTGCAACAACAGCAGAGTCTGACATCTCTAAGAGCTGCAGTAGACGAAGATTTGGCCCGAATAGAAAAATCTATTTCCTACTTAGAGAAATCATTGACCTCATTGTCAGAAGTAGTTTTACAGAATCGAAGAGGGTTGGACCTTTTGTTCTTGCAAAATGGAGGATTATGTGCTGCCCTAGGTGAAGAATGTTGCTTTTATGCTGACCATACAGGGGTAGTAAGAGATTCGTTAGCTAAACTGAGAGAGGGATTAGAGAAAAGAAAACGAGAGCGAGAGGCTCAGTCCTCCTGGTATGAATCTTGGTTTAATCAGTCACCATGGCTGACTACCTTAATTTCTAATTTGGCGGGACCCCTCATGATGTTGCTATTGGCTCTGACTTTTGGACCCTGTGTCATTAATAAATTTGTAACCTTTGTTGAAAGCAGGTTAGAAAAAGTGCAGCTAATGGTGATGAAGCAATCAGAACTGGAAATGAAAACTATACCGAACGAAAATCCTGAATTAGATGCAGCTTGTGAGGTATTGTCTAAGTTTGATCAGCAAATCACTTATAAATAAAAGAAGGGGGGGATTGTAATAAGTAACTAAAGGTGATTTGCTGATCAAACAAGTTAAGCAAGAGGAACGAACCCATTGTGGCAGTCTTGAGAACTCCCTGTTTAACCAGAAGAGACATGTCCACAATGTTATCTTGCTACACCAACATGGGAACTCCTGAATGACAAAAAGCTGAACCACAATGTTATCGGAATGTATTGTTTTGAGCTGATCCTGTGACCGACATTTTATCTAAACTACCTCAAGCAAGAAGCTACAGAGGGGCGTAAACCGACCTCCATGAAGATAAAAAGAGCTGCTCAGCTCGCTTGAATTTGCGAGCCTTTGGTGGAGCTGCGACTCCCCGGCCGCCCAGCGCTGCTTTTGCCTTCCTACCTCAATAAATATTTATTGAATCTATTTCGGACTCGATTTATTTTAAATTCAACTCATGTCCTGGTTCCGGCAGGGATAGGGTTAATTTTCCCAAGGATCTGGCAGGGACACAGGTATTCCATACCCTGTGACAGCCATGCCCAGGCTATAGCCGGGAGCTGGCCGGGGGAGGGGGCAGGAAGTCACCACTTGGAGCAGGCTTGGGCTTCCCGGTGTAAGAAGTAAGTTCCGGTCCGAATGAAATAGGCTCAGGCAGAATCCTCTGTAAAGCACATTTTTATTCATGTTCTTGCAAGAGCGGGTGACCTAGCCAGTAGGCACACTTTCAGTTCTTGAAACACACCTTTTTATTTCCTAATCCCGGCCGAATTTTTCCCTCCCCTGTTTCCCATTGGTTAGGTACTCCAGGGTTCACAGTCTGTCCGAGGCGCCTAAAATTCTTCCCGGATGTCATGCTTCTGTTTACTTCTCTTTATGCTACACCTAAAGGGATTATCTGACTAGCTTATTTCTTTCCCTTTTGGTAAAAAAATTGCTCAATGTCATTAGCCCTGGTTAAATGTTTGACCTACCCTTCTAGACGCTAATCCGGGATGAATCAGTTTGTCCTTTTGTCTATGTGATAAGAGATGTTCTACAAGCCTTTGCTGGAGCCTCTTTGTTTTAGTAATTCCCTTATCATGCCACCTCTGATGGAAACGGCTTTTCTCCTCTGCAAAAGCAATACCTGCCTTTCTTACACGGGGTCCGGTTGGTCGGTGAGCGGCGGTTCCGTAATCGTGTTTGTACATTCCTCTATCGGTGTTATTGTTGTTGTTTTCTTGTTCCCTTTGCTGTTTTGTTAAACTGTTTTTGTCTCAACCCATGAGGTTTGCCTTTTTCTTACGATTCTTCCCCACAGCTGGGGTGTGTGTGTGTGTGCGTGCCACGACAACTCATTAGGCCATTTCTCTGTATTTAAAGAGCAGTGAGTGAGACCTTTAATACTGGACACCGGAAAGTACATATCTAAAAATTGGACTACAAACCTCTGACGATTGTTTGTGTGGGGAGATTAGAAGAAGGGCTGTCCCTTAGGCTTGCAGGGATGGAAGGAACCCCGCTCAGCGGCTGTACAGGAACCAGCTGTGGGGAAAGCTCCTATCAGACAGCACCAGAGGAGGGAGGTTCCCCCGCGGTTCGGGCTTGGAAACCTGGGCATGGCTCCAAGTGCTGTACTGTACCTATGGCCTAGGCTTGCCTCAGTATTTTACACAAAGCTGAGGGGAGAGGTGCAGAAACCCTGGTGAGGAAGTCCCCGTGTGAGAAGAACCGTGAGCAGACTGGTTCATACATCTTTAACACAGACTCCTCTCCGCTAGGGAGTCGGAGCATGGGTGTGGGGGATTTTGTGTGCTGTGGTGGGTTGGGGTTTGGCATGGTGTGGTTTTATTTCTGGGTGACACTGGGGCACAGTTGGGTTGGGGTGTCCTGTGGCGGAGAGAAAAAGACTTCACTGAGAGGTTAAAATTAACAATTTATTTTGACTTCACTCACAGGTCTGATACACCACTATTGCAAGTTCTTATGGATACAATGGAAGAGTGTACTATTGCAATTTAAGGGGAAAAGAACAAAACAATTCACAGAACATGCTATTACCACCTAACAAGTGATCCTGAAAGGTAACAACACAAACCAACAGCGCCCTAGATATGAATACCTTAAACGAGTGCACAAATCACGATCTTAAAGCATGCTAGACATCATGCGTACGTTATTAAATCCCTTACCCCCTCCCTCAGGTAAGGCCACTCAATCCCGGGAAGTTACCTTGCACAGCGTCCTGGACAAGGGGGGGAAGAATCTCCTACAGACCAGCTGTATCTTTAGAAGATTCCCCCTCAATTTTCTCCCCAAAACTTTGGACTTAAATATCCTTTTTCGTGACTGTGCTTCAATGGATTACACTATCTGGGATGGTTATATCTGGTGGTTTGATGGCCCCTCAGATAGCAATGTTTATTTTGTGATGTCTGGGCTCACAGTCACTGAATAGTGGTGGGACTTGACTCAGGGCATTTTGTTTGTTAAAGGCACCATTCGGGTTCCAGTTCTTATTGTAATGCAGTGTTGAGACCACCCCGGGCTGAGCCATTTCCACAGCTCCCCCCAAGTTATCTCTGCATAGATAGGGATCAATAAGCATCTGCCAAGGCGAGATGGAGCTGAGTCGAATGACAGCTCCCTGCATCTCACCTTTTGTGTTCTGAAACCGGTTTGGCCGGGTGCTCCCATTCATGTCCACAGTGTGTCCCGCCCCACCAAGTGAAGCGACCCTCCGGGAGAGCCTGCCTTAAGGGGCGCTTTCTTCCTTGCAAAGTCCGCAGGAGGGTGAGTCTTGGAAGGTGTGTCAGCTCATCCAGCAGGTGAGCAGCGAGGTGAGGAGAAAACCTTTTTTTTATAGTTGTTATATGCTTTCTTCCCACCGTTTATTCCCCTCCCCCTCCACGTCCTTCTGTCCTTTCTCCCTTGCAAATCTCCTCTTGGAGTTTTCCATCTGACCCACCTGCTTTTGCTTTAAACATAATTGCTTTTATGTTAGGAATATAAATATTTTTGTGGGAAACAAACAAATGTTATTACCTTATTAAATAATAAGTGTCCCATTATCTAAAATTGATATTGGTAGTCAAGAAGAACAATTGAGTGAGTGGCTGGGAATAAACTTCTTACTTGAAATAGAAGGTGTGAGGTGTTATAGATTGAGGCCCAAAAATTGACAGGAACCAATCCAATTAATCAAATTAGTTTATTAAGCAAGCGGCAGCAAGCAAAACAGCGCTGGGCGGCCGGGGAGTCTTTGCTCCGCCAACGGCACGCACCCACTTCCCGAAAGTAGCTGATTATATACCCTTCTGGTTCCCGTGTATGTGTCAGTCCTGGTATATTCTGTGTCTGAGCGAGGTGTTGCTAGGGGGTTGGTCTTGTCTCACCTCCTGGTGGTCGTGAGACTGGTGGCTCCTCATCTTTATCGGTGTCCTTTGGGTGACTCTTTTCAGCTTATCTTCCCTTTGAAGTGTTAAAGCCCACCAGATGCCTGTGATTTAGGTCAGATAGCACCCCGGATGCCTGTGATTTAGGTATGTGAAGGGTCCAAACATTGAAATTTTTCACCAGCCTTTAAGAAAGCCTGATTTGATTAACAAACATGATTTTATTTATTACAATCCCCCCTTTTTTTTTCTTTTACCATTTTGTTCATCAAATCTTTGGAGTTCAGCGTGACTTAAAGCTAATGTTTCTTCTATTGCTGATTCCTTATCTAATGGCTCGTATTTAGCCCTGATAAGCATTAAATGGGCAGCTTCCAGTCTGCCCTTTACAATTTCAATTACTTTATTCAATATACAAGATTTAGTAGAATTAGAATTAGAGTGTGGCGAGAAGGGTGGAAACCCGGCCGGTTGATAAGTTTAGTTTGAACACTCACTCCAGTTACCCAGTCCTTTTCGGTGCTATCACTCCTCCCGGGGCATTTCATGCGATTCCCTTGGTTAACACTGAGGCAGTCCTCCCAGTGTCTTGGTACAGTCCCACTCTTTGGGTTCTGTTCTCCACAGCTTTTTACTCCTCTGCCTCGCTCGTCGACTCGGTTGTTTCGAGCCACGAGGGGTATCATCTTCTCGGCAGCAGGGGTAGTCTTCAGGAGAATAAATGCAATTTTTAGTCGCTTGCTTCTGTGCATTTCAGATGAATCGCACTGAACCCCTTTAAGTGTCTTGCGACAACACACTTTAATAATGTCAATTACAAATGGAGCAGGTTCGCTAGGGTGATAGCAATAGTACTCGGGTTTAATACCTCGTGCAAATATCTCCCGCCATTCACTAGATTGCTCCTGGATTTCACCATTAAATATTTTTATGTCTAGAGCCAATTTGATGAGCTCACGCTCTTTGTCCCCATAAGGTTGGCAGACCCCTCGAGGAGGTATCCCATATCGGCAATGGGTCCCCCACCGTTCTCGACACCCTTTACAAATGAAACAAATAAAAAGGATAACAGTTACAGCTCAGAATGTCACACTTGATTCTTATGTCCCCTGTATCACCGTAACCGTACCCCACCGATATGCTGTAGTCGCTCACTTGTACCACAGTTATATGTGTGTCCATTTACAACCTCCTGAAGGCAATCTTCAGATCTCCAGGCAGGCTTGTCACTTCCCAAGAATAGTCTTTTAATGGTCCTTTTACGCGGCTCGCATGGGTCCAGCCTCTCTGCTGTCCGGATGGCTGTTTCTGTGGTGAGTAAAACGAGATAGGGCCCTTCCCAACGTGGAGTTAATGAGGACTCTTTCCATGATTTGATTAGCACTTTGTCTCCTGGCTTTATGTTATGCATGGCTACATCCAAGGGGGGTCTTTGTACTACTAAGCCCTTATTCCGCAGCTTTACTCTCCTAGCCATGAGTTGAATTATATAAGGTCTAATTTGTGAACTTTCAAGTTGGGGGTGGTCCTGCAGAATTTCTAAATCATATGGCATCCCATATAACATTTCAAAGGGGGAAATTCCTACATCAGTTCGGGGCTGTGTTCTTATATTCAATAGTGCTAAGGGGAGGCACTTTACCCATGACATCTTAGTTTCTAACATCAATTTTGTGAGCTGTTTCTTTATTTCCCCATTTACTCTTTCTACCTTTCCCGAGCTTTGTGGATGCCAGGGAGTATGATATTCCCATTTTGTCCCCAAAGAGGAGAGAGCTTCCCTTGCTATTTTTGAAACAAAATGGGAGCCCCTATCAGAATCTATTACCTCAATGGATCCATACCTAGGGATTATATTTTCCAGCAAAGTCTTCACTACGGTTTGAGCGGTGGCTCTAGCTGTCGGGAATGCTTCCACAAAATGGGTTAGGTGGTCTATGATTATCGTCCCACCTTTGGAAGTTCAGTGAAGTCTAGCTGGATTTTAGCAAATGGTCTGTGAGCCAGTTCTCTCCCCCCCAGGGCTTTTTCCCGTAACTGATGTTTATTGACCCTTTTGCATGTCATACATTCGCTAACTATTCTCTTTGCTATATTGTATACACCAATGCACATATACTTTGTGGCAAACTGATCCACTAACGCCTGAGTTCCCCAATGGGTGTTCTCATGGAATTTTTGCATGATTTTCAAAGCCAGAGGTTTTGGGAGAACTTCCCGGCCATCCGGGAGTTTCCACTTTCCTTTTTCTGTCTCCCTGATTCCCATCTGAGTCAGCTTATCTTTTTCCTGCACTGTAAAACTCAGGATTGAGTAAATTTTTCCATGTAGATGGCAATGGCTATACTTGGGGTTGTCACATTCATCATAAATTAGACATCTGCAAGGGACTGCATCGATTCCAAAATCCTTCCAACACTCATAACATGGGAATTCATCTGATTCCTTTCCACAAGTTATACAGTCCTCCCGAGTTCTTTTAGTCTGGATCACCATTAATGCCGCTCTTTTTGCTTCTTGATCAGCAAGATTGTTTCCTCTGATTAATGGGCTTAATCCTTTTTGGTGTCCTTTTAAGTGTACTACGGCTATCCCTGCTGGTCCTTGTAATGCTTGTAAAACCTGGATTATTAATTCCTGGTGTATTAATCCTTTTCCTTGAGAATTTATTAAACCCCTTTCTTCCCAAATTTTTCCAAAAGTATGCACTACGCCAAAGGCATATTTTGAATCCGTATATATGGTTCCAATTTTACCTTTTAAAAGTTGCAAGGCTCTTAATACAGCATATAGTTCACAAGCCTGTGCAGACCAACTAGGACTCAGAGGTCCTGATTCTATTACACTAAATGTTTTTCCATCAATGATTGCAAATCCTGATTTTCTCTTTCCTTCAACTACCTGGGATGATCCATCTACAAATAGCTTTTCTCCTTCTCCAAGTTCTTCCTCATCTAAATCTGGTCTGATTTTCGTTTGCTCCTCAATGTTGTAAAGACAATCATGATTTATTTTGTCACTCGGCTCCCCATACAAAAACTGTGCTGGATTCTGCACGCTTGTTACCTCGAGTTCCAGTTTGGGAGAGGAGATTAGGATGCCTTCATATTTTAGGAGCCGGGCGTCTGTTATCCATTTGTCAGCTTTTTGTTGCAAAATTCCCCTGATGTTGTGAGGTGATAATACCCTCAATTCTCCTCCAAAGGTAATTTTATGGGCTTCCTCTACCAAAAGGGCTGCAGCTACTATCGCTTGAAGGCAGATAGGCCAGCCCCTACTTACGGGGTCCAGGAGTTTAGATAAGTATCCCACAGGTTTCTTTCTTCCTGCCCATTCTTGTGCTAATACCCCAAATGCGGTCCCTTCATCAACATTGATAAAGAGATAAAATGGTTTCTTTACATCTGGCAGGCTCAAAACTGGGGCATTTACTAAATCAGTTTTTAGTGTTTCTAATTGTTTATCATCATCCTCCGACCATTTCAATAATCCATCCTTAGTTAATTTGGTATAGAGGAACTTCACCTTTTTGCTATAGTTCTCAATCCATTGCCTGCAATAGCCAAAGAGACCTAATAATTGCCTAACCTGTCTTTTAGTTCTAGGAGCCGGTAATGACAATATGCCATTCACCCTTTCGGGGTCTAATTTCTTAGTTCCCTTGCTTAATCTGTGTCCCAGATATTTTACTTCTTTCTCAACAAATTGTAGTTTTGATTTTGTTACCTTCAATCCTTGTAAACTCAAAAAATTTAGTAACTTAATACTCTCCTGCCTCACTTTTTCTTCGCTATCACCAGCTAGGAGCAAATCATCCACATACTGGACCAGTGTGACTCCTTCACTTAACTCATACCCCTTCAGGATTTGTTCTAAGGCTTGTCCGAACAAGTTCGGAGATTCGGTAAACCCTTGGGGCAATACCGTCCACCGTAATTGTTGTTTCCGATGGTTATCTGGGTCTTCCCATTCAAAAGCAAAGTAATCTCGGCAATCCTCTTTGAGAGGGCATGCCCAGAATGCATCCTTCAGATCTATTACACTATACCATTGATTATCGGGCCCTATTTGACTCAGGATGGTGTGTGGATTCGCCACCACCGGGAATCTAGCTATTGTTCTCTGGTTAATTTCTCGTAAGTCATGTACTAACCTATATTTTCCATCCGGCTTTTTTACAGGCAGGATGGGAGTATTAAAAGGATACATACAGGGTTCTAGCAACCCCTTTTCAAGTAATCTTTGGATCTCAGGTTTCAAACCCAGCCTCCCTTCTCTAGGAAGGGGGTATTGTTTTATCCTGACTGGTATTTCTGGGTTTCTTATTGTTACTGAAAAGGGTTCAATATCTAACTTACCTACTGTTTCCGGGGTGTACCCGACTTCAGGATTTATTTTCTCTTCATCTATTACTCGTAAAGGACACAGTTTAATTTTTAGTGTTTCATTTTTTACTTCTAAGCCAATTCCTAATTCAATCATCAAATCTCGGCCCAATAAATTATAGTCTACTTCAGGCATGAGTAGCAGGGACCCCACCCCTACCTTAGAATGGGTTTCAAAAAACACATCCTTTATTACGGGTACTCCAAAAGGTTCTCCCTTTGCTCCAACAACCTGTATAGTCTCCGAGGATATTTTACATCCTTGGGGCAATTTTTGAACGGTAGATCTTTCTGCTCCCGAGTCCACTAGGAACTCAATTTCTTGTTGCTGGGGACCCACTTTTAGTTTTATCAAGGGCTCTGTTTTTTTTTTCTCGGGTTCCCAGCGAATAGAGCCCCTGACACCCCTAGTCTTCTTTGAACATTTTCTCATCCATCATTCTCTTTCTGCAGTCCTTTTTAACATGCCCTTTTCCTCCACAATAAAAACAAACCACAGTTCCCCATTCTTTCCCTCTTAAAGGTTTTCGGGTCTCCTGCCTTATCTGACGAGCTTCAAACCCTTTTCCAGGGGTTGACGTCCTTTGCCCTTCTCTGACTGCAGCTACCAACATTCTGGCTTGTTTCTTATGTATCTCCTCCTCCCTACGAACATACACTTTCTGGGCTTCCCTTAACAATTCATCCAAACCCCTATCCTGCCAATCCTCCATTTTCTCCAGCTTCTTTCTAATGTCCGTCCACGATTTAGCTACAAATTGGGTTTTTAATAAGGCTTGCCCTACCGGTGTACTAGGGTCCAGCCCTGAATATAATTGGAGGTTCTTTCTCAATCTCTCTAACCATTCTGTGGGGGTTTCATCTTTCTTTTGATGTTCACTAAAGGCTTTGTTTATATTCTGTCCCCTAGGGACAGATTCCCTTATCCCCTGGACAATTATGGTCCTCAGATCTTGCATATGGCCTCTGTCTATTTCGTTTTGGTTATTCCAATTAGGTCTCTGAAGAGGCCATTTAATATCTGCCGCAGGACCCTGCTGATGTTGTGTGTCCCAAATCCTCATCCCAGCTCTCCTGATCATTTCCCTTTCTTCTGCAGTGAACAATATGCCCAATATGGCCTGCAGTTCATCCCAGGTATAAATGTTGGGTCCTAGGAACTGGTCTACCCGTTCTGAAACTCCTAGGGGATCCTCTAACAAGTTTCCCATTTCTTTCTTAAATTCCCTAACGTCCCCGGAGTTCAGAGGGACAGAAACATATCCCACGCCAGGTTGCGCTCCCCCCATAGCAATTTCTCTAAGCGGATATAAGTTACTTTTATCCTCCCCCATCCTAGTTTGACTTCGAGTTACTCGTCTAGTTTCAGAAGAACCAGGGGGAGAATCTGTATTGGAAAAGTCTGGCGCTGTTGGGGGTGGTGAAGGCTGTGGTGATGGTGCTGGTGGTACATAAGGGGGGGTGAGGTAGGGATTTCATCCTCATCCCGGTGTTTTTTCCTACCCCCCTGTTTCTTCTCTCTCAAGTGATATTGATTTACTCTAGTCTCTGATCTTATCCACAAGTGTGCGTATTCACTCTCCTCCAGGCTAAAGGGTTCCTTAGAATTAACATAAATATGTAAAGCCTGGCATATCCAATCTTCAAAGGACCCAAAAACGGGCCAATACAGGTGGTCACTTCTAATTTGTTTCCCACCCCAAACTTCCATGCAATAATGTATCATTTTTGCTTTATCCTTACCCTGCCTAGAAGGGTAATCATCCCAATATTTAATCATTAATCCTAAAGGACTGTCTGGCGGTATCTGGGGTAACCTAACCTTAGGCACCGACCCACCCATGGGATCAGAAGGCTTGCTTTTCTTCTGTCCCATCTTCCGGAGTGCCTTCACACACACACACAATCTTTTCCCCCTGTTCGTGGCCCAGTCCCTCGCGGGAGATGGGAACCGCACTACTAAGGGGTCCGCACTTGCTTCGTCCTCAAGTGGACGTCTCACACAGGCACACTCCGGGATACCCAACCCCAACCGAACGGATCGCCGGCCTATACTTACTCACTCCTGAGTCTTCGTTCGGGTCTTCGTGCACAAAGTTTACGGGGTTGCCGGCTTTTATTTGCTTGCTGCCGAATTTCGAGTTCGTCGGTAGAGGTTTTGGGTGTAAAAACCCCCAACAGGGGCCGCTTATTCAGCGGGGCGCCCCCCCACGTGAGGTTTACAGCCAAATTGCCTCTATCCGAGTCACGGCACCAAATTTGTTATAGATTGAGGCCCAAAAATTGACAGGAACCAATCCAATTAATCAAATTAGTTTATTAAGCAAGCGGCAGCAAGCAAAACAGCGCTGGGCGGCCGGGGAGTCTTTGCTCCGCCAACGGCACGCACCCACTTCCCGAAAGTAGCTGATTATATACCCTTCTGGTTCCCGTGTATGTGTCAGTCCTGGTATATTCTGTGTCTGAGCGACGTGTTGCTAGGGGGTTGGTCTTGTCTCACCTCCTGGTGGTCGTGAGACTGGTGGCTCCTCATCTTTATCGGTGTCCTTTGGGTGACTCTTTTCAGCTTATCTTCCCTTTGAAGTGTTAAAGCCCACCAGATGCCTGTGATTTAGGTCAGATAGCACCCCGGATGCCTGTGATTTAGGTATGTGAAGGGTCCAAACATTGAAATTTTTCACCAGCCTTTAAGAAAGCCTGATTTGATTAACAAACATGATTTTATTTATTACATGAGGGATAGAGTGCAGAGATTTTTTTCAGGATTTTTGCAAATCACTTTCTATTTAGCAAAGTGATCTGACATCAAGCACACTTTCTCTATGCTAAAAAAAATCTTAAACTGGGAGCTTGTAAGCTTGCTTTTTCTTTAGAAGAGAAAGTAAAATAACGCTGCATAAAATGAACAACACTACCTCACACTGACCATGCACAAATGACTAACCAGATTACCAAAGACCCTGTCAATCTTGACTGGAAAAGTGTTTTCCTATTTACAATGAAGTAATGGAAAAATATGTTTTGAGTCTGTTTATAGTTTCTTACTAATGCAGAGTAGCTGCACTCAAGTCATATCTTCCTTTAAAAAAAAAACAAAACGCGATGGTTTTGAACTCCGGGTCACAACAAACCAGAGGATCAGAAAAAGTGGCGAAAAGAATGTAGGATGAAGTTGATTTCTGAAAGGTAAGGGTTAGTAATATGCATCTGTGTAACAGAGGGCAGCAAAATCTAAATGCTTTTAGATGATGCCCTTTTAAATGCTAAAGACATTTTTTAGCTTCTTTGACAAGGTGATAGTAAAAGTTACTGATAAAGTTTCAATGTGTCATATATTTGCTATGGAAAGAACTACATTTTTTAAGATATCTGTAAATTAGGAGAGAAAAATTCTCTACATTTGTGTTTAACATGAACATTCTGAGGAAGAAGGATGAGTGTGATTTAATTAGAAAAAGCAATAGTACTTAAGAGCTTTTGACAACATCTGCACCATTATTGGCAATCTTTCAGATACTGTTAATTGAGAAACATTTTTTTTGTGTGTGTTGGGACAATAGGTACATACATAGAAAAAAATGTTCTGACTATACTGTTGACACTATTCAGAGGGTGAGTTTGAAAGTCTTCCATTTGCCGTGTAAGGCAATTCATGAAAATGTGTCTTGATGAACCATTTAAAAACAATTAAAAAATGACAGGATTTTAAAAATTGAATATAGTTTATATTAACTCAAAATATTTTTAAACTAGTGATTTCAGATTTATCTATTCTTAAACATGCACTCTATAATGTTGGCTGTAATAAACAGCCAGATCCCTTAAACAGAAATGGCACTTATTTTATTATAGGGACAAAGTCAATAAAGCAAAAGCACAGCGCTGGGTGCATGACTCAAGTCAGAGGCACACCTTTGGTTCTTGAAACACACCTTTTTATTTCCTAATCCCGGCCGAATTTTTCCCTCCCCTGTTTCCCATTGGTTGGGTACTCCAGGGTTCACAGTCTGTCCGAGGCGCCTAAAATTCTTCCCAGATGTCATGCTTCTGTTTACTTCTCTTTATGCTGACTAGCTTATTTCTTTCCTTTTTTGGTAAAAATTTGCTCAATGTCATTAGCCCTGGTTAAATGTTTGACTCCCTGTTATAGATTGTGGCCCAAAAATTGACAGGAACCAGTCCAATTAATCAAATTAGTTTATTAAGCAAGCGGCAGCAGGCAAAACAGCGCTGGGCGGCCGGGGAGTCTTTGCTCCGCCAACGGCACGCACCCACTTCCCGAAAGTAGCTGATTATATACCCTTCTGGTTCCCGTGTATGTGTCAGTCCTGATAGATTCTGTGTCTGAGCGAGGTGTTGCTAGGGGGTCGGTCTTGTCTCACCTCCTGGTGGTCGTGAGACTGGTGGCTCCTCATCTTTATCTGTGTCCTTTGGGTGATTCTTTTCAGCTTATCTTCCCTTTGAAGTGTTAAAGCCCACCAGATGCCTGTGATTTAGGTCAGATAGCACCCCGGATGCCAGTGATTTAGGTATGTGAAGGGTCCAAACATTGAAATTTTTCACCAGCCTTTAAGAAAGCCTGATTTGATTAACAAACATGATTTTATTTATTACAATCCCCCCTTTTTTTTTCTTTTACCATTTTGTTCATCAAATCTTTGGAGTTCAGCGTGACTTAAAGCTAATGTTTCTTCTATTGCTGATTCCTTATCTAATGGCTCGTATTTAGCCCTGATAAGCATTAAATGGGCAGCTTCTAGTCTGCCCTTTACAATTTCAATTACTTTATTCAATATACAAGGGCCAAATGTTAATCCCAAAATTAATAGTATCATAGGTCCCGCGATGGTAGACAATAGTGTAGTCATCCATGGGGAATAATTGAACCAAGATTCATACCAACTTTGCTGTGCTTCCCTTTCTTTCTTTCTTTTTTCTAATCCTTCTCGTAGTTTTGTCATGGTGTCTCTGACTACTCCTAGAATTAGAATTAGAGTGTGGCGAGAAGGGTGGAAACCCGGCCGGTTGATAAGTTTAGTTTGAACACTCACTCCAGTTACCCAGTCCTTTTCAGTGCTATCACTCCTCCCGGGGCATTTCGTGCGATTCCCTTGGTTAACACTGAGGCAGTCCTCCCAGTGTCTTGGTACAGTCCCACTCTTTGGGTTCTGTTCTCCACAGCTTTTTACTCCTCTGCCTCGCTCGTCGACTCGGTTGTTTCGAGCCACGAGGGGTATCATCTTCTCGGCAGCAGGGGTAGTCTTCAGGAGAATAAATGCAATTTTTAGTCGCTTGCTTCTGTGCATTTCAGGTGAATCGCACTGAACCCCTTTAAGTGTCTTGCGACAACACACTTTAATAATGTCAATTACAAATGGAGCAGGTTCGCTAGGGTGATAGCAATAGTACTCGGGTTTAATACCCTGTGCAAATATCTCCCGCCATTCACTAGATTGCTCCTGGATTTCACCATTAAATATTTTTATGTCTAGAGCCAATTTGGTGAGCTCACGCTCTTTGTCCCCATAAGGTTGGCAGACCCCTCGAGGGGGTATCCCGTATCGGCAATGGGTCCCCCACCGTTCTCGACACCCTTTACAAATAAAACAAATAAAAAGGATAACAGTTACAGCTCAGAATGTCACACTTGATTCTTATGTCCCCTGTATCACCGTAACCGTACCCCACCGATATGCTGTAGTCGCTCACTTGTACCACAGTTATATGTGTGTCCATTTACAACCTCCTGAAGGCAATCTTCAGATCTCCAGGCGGGCTTGTCACTTCCCAAGAATAGTCTTTTAATGGTCCTTTTACACGGCTCGCAGGGGTCCAGCCTCTCTCTGCTGTCCGGATGGCTGTTTCTGTGGTGAGTAAAACGAGATAGGGCCCTTCCCAACGAGGGGTTAATGAGGACTCTTTCCATGATTTGATTAGCACTTTGTCTCCTGGCTTTATGTTATGCATGGCTACATCCAAGGGGGGTCTTTGTACTACTAAGCCCTTATTCCGCAGCTTTACTCTCCTAGCCATGAGTTGAATTATATAAGGTCTAATTTGTGAACTTTCAAGTTGGGGGTGGTCCTGCGGAATTTCTAAATCGTATGGCATCCCATATAACATTTCAAAGGGGGAAATTCCTACATCAGTTCGGGGCTGTGTTCTTATGTTCAATAGTGCTAAGGGGAGGCACTTTACCCATGACATCTTAGTTTCTAACATCAATTTTGTGAGCTGTTTCTTTATTTCCCCATTTACTCTTTCTACCTTTCCCGAGCTCTGTGGATGCCAGGGAGTATGATATTCCCATTTTGTCCCCAAAGAGGAGAGAGCTTCCCTTGCTATTTTTGAAACAAAATGGGAGCCCCTATCAGAATCTATTACCTCAATGGATCCATACCTAGGGATTATATTTTCCAGCAAAGTCTTCACTACGGTTTGAGCGGTGGCTCTAGCTGTCGGGAATGCTTCCACAAAATGGGTTAGGTGGTCTATGATTACTAATAAGTATTTATATCGTCCCACCTTTGGAAGTTCAGTGAAGTCTAGCTGGATTTTAGCAAATGGTCTGTGAGCCAGTTCTCTCCCCCCCAGGGCTTTTTCCCGTAACTGATGTTTATTGACCCTTTTGCATGTCATACAATCGCTAACTATTCTCTTTGCTATATTGTATACACCAATGCACATATACTTTGTGGCAAACTGATCCACTAACGCCTGAGTTCCCCAATGGGTGTTCTCATGGAATTTTTGCATGATTTTCAAAGCCAGAGGTTTTGGGAGAACTTCCCGGCCATCCGGGAGTTTCCACTTTCCTTCTTCTGTCTCCCTGATTCCCATCTGAGTCAGCTTATCTTTTTCCTGCACTGTAAAACTCAGGATTGAGTAAATTTTTCCATGTAGATGGCAATGGCTATACTTGGGGTTGTCACATTCATCATAAATTAGACATCTGCAAGGGACTGCATCGATTCCAAAATCCTTCCAACACTCATAACATGGGAATTCATCTGATTCCTTTCCACAAGTTATACAGTCTTCCCGAGTTCTTTTAGTCTGGATCACCATTAATGCCGCTCTTTTTGCTTCTTGATCAGCAAGATTGTTTCCTCTGATTAATGGGCTTAATCCTTTTTGGTGTCCTTTTAAGTGTACTACGGCTATCCCTGCTGGTCCTCGTAATGCTTGTAAAACCTGGATTATTAATTCCTGGTGTATTAATCCTTTTCCTTGAGAATTTATTAAACCCCTTTCTTCCCAAATTTTTCCAAAAGTATGCACTACGCCAAAGGCATATTTTGAATCCGTATATATGGTTCCAATTTTACCTTTTAAAAGTTGCAAGGCTCTTAATACAGCATATAGTTCACAAGCCTGTGCAGACCAACTAGGACTCAGAGGTCCTGATTCTATTACACTAAATGTCTTTCCATCAATGATTGCAAATCCTGATTTTCTCTTTCCTTCAACTACCTGGGATGATCCATCTACAAATAGCTTTTCTCCTTCTCCAAGTTCTTCCTCATCTAAATCTGGTCTGATTTTCGTTTGCTCCTCAATGTTGTAAAGACAATCATGATTTATTTTGTCACTCGGCTCCCCATACAAAAACTGTGCTGGATTCTGCACGCTTGTTACCTCGAGTTCCAGTTTGGGAGAGGAGATTAGGATGCCTTCATATTTTAGGAGCCGGGCGTCTGTTATCCATTTGTCAGCTTTTTGTTGCAAAATTCCCCTGATGTTGTGAGGTGATAATACCCTCAATTCTCCTCCAAAGGTAATTTTATGGGCTTCCTCTACCAAAAGGGCTGCGGCTACTATCGCTTGAAGGCAGGTAGGCCAGCCCCTACTTACGGGGTCCAGGAGTTTAGATAAGTATCCCACAGGTTTCTTTCTTCCTGCCCATTCTTGTGCTAATACCCCAAATGCGGTCCCTTCATCAACATTGATAAAGAGATAAAATGGTTTCTTTACATCTGGCAGGCTCAAAACTGGGGCATTTACTAAATCAGTTTTTAGTGTTTCTAATTGTTTATCATCATCCTCCGACCATTTCAGTAATCCATCCTTAGTTAATTTGGTATAGAGGAATTTCACCTTTTTGCTATAGTTCTCAATCCATTGCCTGCAATAGCCAAAGAGACCTAATAATTGCCTAACCTGTCTTTTAGTTCTAGGAGCCGGTAATGACAATATGCCATTCACCCTTTCGGGGTCTAATTTCTTAGTTCCCTTGCTTAATCTGTGTCCCAGATATTTTACTTCTTTCTCAACAAATTGTAGTTTTGATTTTGATACCTTCAATCCTTGTAAACTCAAAAAATTTAGTAACTTAATACTCTCCTGCCTCACTTTTTCTTCGCTATCACCAGCTAGGAGCAAATCATCCACATACTGGACCAGTGTGACTCCTTCACTTAACTCATACCCCTTCAGGATTTGTTCTAAGGCTTGTCCGAACAAGTTCGGAGATTCGGTAAACCCTTGGGGCAATACCGTCCACCGTAATTGTTGTTTCCGATGGTTATCTGGGTCTTCCCATTCAAAAGCAAAGTAATCTCGGCAATCCTCTTTGAGAGGGCATGCCCAGAATGCATCCTTCAGATCTATTACACTATACCATTGATTATCGGGCCCTATTTGACTCAGGATGGTGTGTGGATTCGCCACCACCGGGAATCTAGCTATTGTTCTCTGGCTAATTTCTCGTAAGTCATGTACTAACCTATATTTTCCATCCGGCTTTTTTACAGGCAGGATGGGAGTATTAAAAGGAGACATACAGGGTTCTAGCAACCCCTTTTCAAGTAATCTTTGGATCTCAGGTTTCAAACCCAGCCTCCCTTCTCTAGGAAGGGGGTATTGTTTTATCCTGACTGGTATTTCTGGGTTTCTTATTGTTACTGAAAAGGGTTCAATATCTAACTTACCTACTGTTTCCGGGGTGTACCAGACTTCAGGATTTATTTTCTCTTCATCTATTACTCGTAAAGGACACAGTTTAATTTTTAGTGTTTCATTTTTTACTTCTAAGCCAATTCCTAATTCAATCATCAAATCTCGGCCCAATAAATTATAGTCTGCTTCAGGCATGAGTAGCAGGGACCCCACCCCTACCTTAGAATGGGTTTCAAAAAACACATCCTTTATTACGGGTACTCCAAAAGGTTCTCCCTTTGCTCCAACAACCTGTATAGTCTCCGAGGATATTTTACATCCTTGGGGCAATTTTTGAACAGTAGATCTTTCTGCTCCCGAGTCCACTAGGAACTCAATTTCTTGTTGCTGGGGACCCACTTTTAGTTTTATCAAGGGCTCTGGTTTTTCTCGGGTTCCCAGCAAATAGAGCCCCTGACACCCCTAGTCTTCTTTGAACATTTTCTCATCCATCATTCTCTTTCTGCAGTCCTTTTTAACATGCCCTTTTCCTCCACAATAAAAACAAACCACAGTTCCCCATTCTCTCCCTCTTAAAGGTTTTCGGGTCTCCTGCCTTATCTGACGAGCTTCAAACCCTTTTCCAGGGGCTGACGTCCTTTGCCCTTCTCTGACTGCAGCTACCAACATTCTGGCTTGTTTCTTATGTATTTCCTCCTCCCTACGAACATACACTTTCTGGGCTTCCCTTAACAATTCATCCAAACCCCTATCCTGCCAATCCTCCATTTTCTCCAGCTTCTTTCTAATGTCCGTCCACGATTTAGCTACAAATTGGGTTTTTAACAAGGCTTGCCCTACCGGTGTACTAGGGTCCAGCCCTGAATATAATTGGAGGTTCTTTCTCAATCTCTCTAACCATTCTGTGGGGGTTTCATCTTTCTTTTGATGTTCACTAAAGGCTTTGTTTATATTCTGTCCCCTAGGGACAGATTCCCTTATCCCCTGGACAATTATGGTCCTCAGATCTTGCATATGGCCTCTGTCTATTTCGTTTTGCTTATTCCAATTAGGTCTCTGAAGAGGCCATTTAATATCTGCCGCAGGACCCTGCTGATGTTGTGTGTCCCAAATCCTCATCCCAGCTCTCCTGATCATTTCCCTTTCTTCTGCAGTGAACAATATGCCCAATATGGCCTGCAGTTCATCCCAGGTATAAATGTTGGGTCCTAGGAACTGGTCTACCCGTTCTGAAACTCCTAGGGGATCCTCTAACAAGTTTCCCATTTCTTTCTTAAATTCCCTAACGTCCCCGGAGTTCAGAGGGACAGAAACATATCCCACGCCAGGTTGCGCTCCCCCCATAGCAATTTCTCTAAGCGGATATAAGTTACTTTTATCCTCCCCCATCCTAGTTTGACTTCGAGTTACTCGTCTAGTTTCAGAAGAACCAGGGGGAGAATCTGTATTGGAAAAGTCTGGCGCTGTTGGGGGTGGTGAAGGCTGTGGTGATGGTGCTGGTGGTACATAAGGGGGGGGTGAGGTAGGGATTTCATCCTCATCCCGGTGTTTTTTCCTACCCCCCTGTTTCTTCTCTCTCAAGTGATATTGATTTACTCTAGTCTCTGATCTTATCCACAAGTGTGCGTATTCACTCTCCTCCAGGCTAAAGGGTTCCTTAGAATTAACATAAATATGTAAAGCCTGGCATATCCAATCTTCAAAGGACCCAAAAACGGGCCAATACAGGTGGTCACTTCTAATTTGTTTCCCACCCCAAACTTCCATGCAATAATGTATCATTTTTGCTTTATCCTTACCCTGCCTAGAAGGGTAATCATCCCAATATTTAATCATTAATCCTAACGGACTGTCTGGCGGTATCTGGGGTAACCTAACCTTAGGCACCGACCCACCCATGGGATCAGAAGGCTTGCTTTTCTTCTGTCCCATCTTCCGGAGTGCCCTCACACACACACACAATCTTTTCCCCCTGTTCGTGGCCCAGTCCCTCGCGGGAGATGGGAACCGCACTACTAAGGGGTCCGCACTTGCTTCGTCCTCAAGTGGACGTCTCACACAGGCACACTCCGGGATACCCAACCCCAACCGAACGGATCGCCGGCCTATACTTACTCACTCCTGAGTCTTCGTTCGGGTCTTCGTGCACAAAGTTTACGGGGTTGCCGGCTTTTATTTGCTTGCTGCCG
This sequence comes from Sterna hirundo, assembly GCA_009819605.1. Classification (NCBI taxonomy): domain Eukaryota; kingdom Metazoa; phylum Chordata; class Aves; order Charadriiformes; family Laridae; genus Sterna; species Sterna hirundo. Next base: position 21,915,698 of record CM020463.1, read on the forward strand.
AATTTCGAGTTCGTCGGTAGAGGTTTTGGGTGTAAAAGCCCCCAACAGGGGCCGCTTATTCAGCGGGGCGCCCCCTTCTAGACGCTAATCCGGGATGAATCAGTTTGTCCTTTTGTCTATGTGATAAGAGATGTTCTACAAGCCTTTGCTGGAGCCTCTTTGTTTTAGTAATTCCCTTATCATGCCACCTCTGATGGAAACGGCTTTTCTCCTCTGCAAAAGCAATACCTGCCTTTCTTACACTTCTGGTAGGGTTGATTATCATCAATTCCCTTCTCCCATACCTCTGGTTCCTTCTGTTAATCATTTGTGGGGTCTTTTGGAGAAGTTCTCTTGTGTTTCTCTCAGATGTTTTTCTTCATAGCTGCTGTTAGTTGTTATCTTTGAGGTTTCTCATGTTTCCTAATTTACTAAAGGGTAGTTATCCTTATAAATCAAATATTTATAGCCTTGTTATTATGGCGAAAGCCAACAATACCTTCACTATTTTTCACAATTCCCCCTTTTTGTCTTTTATACTACATTTGGCTTGAGCCATAATTTTCACCTTGCTTAATCCATTTGTTTTGTTCATAGATCAATTCTGCTTCTTCCAATTGTTGTGGAGTATCTCTTATTTTCCTTAATACCATTATCTTTTTAGTTGAGCCTGAGGCTGCCAATTTTGGATTCTTGGGTATGGAAACTACTTGCATGCCTTGGACCACTGTTGTAATTAAGCGTATAAAACAAGGGATTAAGCAAGGAAGAAATAATAAACCAGCGATTGAACATAAGAGAATGTAGCCTAGTCTCATCCACCAGGTTCCCCCAAAAACATTATTCCACCAATCATCATTTAACATAGATTCCCATTTTTGAACAGGTACATGCGCAATTTTCTGGATTTCTTCTGTTATTTCCAATATTGCATCCCCATTATCATCTGTCTTTAAACAACAATCTGAAGTGTTCCATTTTCCACAAACGCCCCCTTCTTGCGCCAGTAAGTAGTCTAAGGCTAATCGGTTTTGGTAGATAGCAGCCCTCATTTGTTCTTGCTGTTTCGTTATTAGATCTATTGCTCGAGTTGTTCTATTAGGTATTGTTTCTACAACTGCCTGTAGTCGGACAACACGGTTTAACATATAAATGGGAGTCCAGTAACCCCAGCTGCCATCTTGAGCCCAAGTGGCTGGTCCGTATACTTGGATTATCTGTTCAGGAGGCCAATCCTCTTCACCCCACCTCTGAGATTCTCTTATAATATCTCTTTTGGTTCTTTTTTAAGGACTCATATACTGGTACTCCTAAGTCATCTCCTTTTGGTCCAGGCAATAAGAAAAATCCCGGCTGGATAATACCAAGGGTACAGCTACCCTTCCACTTAGAAGGTAGTTCTGAATAAGCTCTTTTTCCGCATATCCAGAATAACCCTTCAGGGGCTTTCCAAAACTCTGCCTGCGTCTCTGCTATATTTTCCCAAAACTTGGATATTTCTGGAATGTTTTGATAAGGGTTTAGGACCCTTTTTTTTTTTTTTTACATTTAAAAAGTCTGGTCATACTGTCATACTCACAATTTCCTGTATTATTAGTTAGGGCCCATACCCATGTTGGCTTTTCTGGGTACCACCAGGCGGAAGTACCATTGCTGATTTTAAGTCTTTTACAAGGAGAATGTCCCACATTCTTTAAATAATTTTTACCCTCTCTCCGTAGGCATTCTTCCCCTATTGTGTTAGAACTCAAAATCCATCCCTCAGGTCGTTCTTCTCGTGTGCTACTGGTACGATTCCATTTAAGGAGTTCCACTGGCCCTAAACTGCTTCCTTTCCAAGGCCACTCTTCTGTCATTAAAGGCCCTCCGCAAATCCAGCAATTTGTTACATTTAATTCCCTGCTTATTCTTTCCCCCAAATCTACAAACAAATTCTTTCCTAATGTTGGGAGTCCTATTTCTTCCTCCAACTGCTTTCTGATTTTTGCATACAATTCTCCATCAAATCTTGGAGGTTTTTGGGTTTGTTTTTTTTTTTTGTTTCTTAATTTGCTCTATTTATTTTTCACTATTTCGGCTTTTATCATATCTTGTACCCCACCTCCGTCTGATATGTCCCCATGCCTGGCTTTAGTAAAGCAGAGCCATTGTTCCCCTCTAGGACAATGTACTCCTAGTCTTGTTCCGCCTATTCCTAAATTCTTCCCAACCCAATATTCATGTTGGTCGTATTTGCACACTGTTAACTCATGGTGGTTATAACAGTGGCTGTTGATATGCGAATGCACTGTCATAGTGGAAACCATCTTCCTATTCCAGGAGACCTGCTGGTAACACTTACTAAGGATACCGCTAATAACAATACGAGGAGTGGAGGTCCAGTATGGCTTATACTCCTGCCTCTCATGCCTATTGGGGTGCTTCCAACAGCTGAGAAATAATTCTTCTTGGCAGCGAGTACAGTGGCCAACCTGGTCTTGCCCTCCATCCTCTTTTGATTCGGTATCCCTGGCTCTTGTAGCAGGTAGGGTTCTTGTCTCTTTTTCCAAGCAAAATTGTTTTTTACACTGAGAGACCACTGTTTCCCACCATTCTTCAGGAATTTCCCACAGAACCGGCACTAGCAATTCCCACCCACAAATTAATGTTACCATATTGGTATATCGTATCTGAGTTTGAGCCAAACTCGAGTTTTGCTTCCGGCAATTTAAACAGAAGGGATGTCTTCGGGATGAATGGCAATACCAATTTTGCTTACAACCTAAGCATTCGCACTTTACCCAACTATGATGTCTGGCATAGGGATGTATCAGACTAGGTATACTATGGGGTACTGGAGGGGGCTGTAGTTCTTCCTCAAGGTTAGGATATAGCTGACTATTTTCTTTATATAAATCACATGCAAGTGCAAACAGAGAGTTTTCAGTGTTATACAATCCTGACCCTCCTGTCTGTAACAGGAGTGCTCTTCCCCAAGGAGGATATCTGATTTTCCTTAAGGTTTGTCCCGGCCATACATCACCGCGTTGGTTGGCGTTTTAAGGTGAGTTTGGTGTCCCCGGGAGTTGAAGTCAGAGTCCAATCTCTAGGTTCTTCTACTGGTCCTTTTATTCTGCTGGAGTGAGTCCACCCTTTTTCCTTCGTCCGTACTGCAGCTTCCGTAGTCAACAGCACCTGAAAGGGACCCTCCCATTGGGGAGTTAAAGATTGCGCTCTCCATGTTTTTACTAAAACCCATTCTCCAATTTTAATGTTATGGATCCTAAAATCCAACAGGGTAGTTTGTGGGAGCAACCCTTTATTTCTTAGTTGTTCTAAATTCTTTGCAATCTGCATTACATATTGTTTAATACTAGCCTCCCCTCCTTCATAAGTAGCCATTTCCTGTTGTGAAGCCAAGAAGGGCAAACCAAACATCATTTCATAGGGAGAGACTCCGATATCTGTTCTGGGTTGAGTTCGAACCCTGAGTAATGCTAAAGGGAGGCACTTGACCCATGACAGTTGAGTCTCTATCATTAATTTGGTTAAAGCCCTTTTCAAAGTCTGATTCATTCGTTCAACCCTTCCTGAGCTTTGGGGGTGCCATGGAGTGTGTAACTCCCATTGAGTACCTAAGGCTTGGGTTATCTGCGTGATTATTTTGGAGGTGAAATGCGTTCCTCTGTCAGAGTCTATTCTATGAACCATTCCGTATCTGGGAATGATTTGTTCTAGCAGGATCTTTGTTACTACATTAGCCGATGTTCTAGTGACTGGAATTGCCTCCACCCAATGGGTAAGATGGTCTACTAATACCAAGAGGAACTTCCACCTTTGGAGTTGTGGAAGTTCTGTAAAATCCACTTGTATACTTTGAAAGGGGCATAAGGCCAACTCCCGCCCTCCATGGATGGGTTTTCTCATTACCTTTTTATTCACCTTTTGGCAAGTTATACACCTATCGGTGATTTGTTTAGCTACTCCAAACACCCCTATGCATCCAAATTTTCTAAGAAAGTGATCGCAAATGGCCTGTGTCCCCCAGTGGGTTTCTCTATGCAATTCCTCCCATATTTTTCTCGCTAATGTTTTATTTACTATCTGACGCCCATCAGGCAGCACCCATTTTCCTTCCGGAGTCTTTTCTCCTCCTATTCTAGTCAAGTCCTTTTCTTCAGCTTCAGTGAATTGAGGAATATTATCTCGTTCCTCTTTTCTCTGTTGAACAACTAATAATTTTTCTTCCCCTTATTTCTGGTGTTAATCCTTTTTGATGCCCCTTTACATGGACTACTGCAATTTCCTTAGGTAGAGTTAAAGCTTCTAATACCTCCAATATTAACTCCTCGTGAACTAGTCCTTTTCCTTTTGAAGTTAGTAATCCTCTTTCTTCCCAGATTTTTCCAAAAGTATGTACCACCCCAAATGCATATTTAGAATCTGTATAAATAGTTCCTTCCTTATGTGCTAGAAATTCTAATGCCCTTTTTAAGGCATATAACTCACAGCTTTGAGCAGACCAATTAGATGGCAATTTTCCTTTTTCTATAATTGTCATGTTACTCCCATCTATTATTGCATATCCAGATATTCTTTTCCCTTGTATACACCTAGATGATCCGTCTATGTATATCTTTTCTCCTACTGATAGCGCTTGGTCCGTCAAATCTTCTCTGATTTTTGTCTGATCATTTATTACTTCTAAACAATCGTGTACTAGTTTGTGGAGGAATGGCTGAGTGAGAAGGGACATGATCTGATTGCGATGAACAATCCAGCCTCTGATATGAGCCTCAAGGAGAAGCCTTAGTTACAGGCCTGAATGTGACTGCGAACTCTCCTTGAAGTCCTTAAAAAAGCAGAAGTAACAAAACCGTAAACAAAGATAAGCAGAACCACATCTGTACCGCAACTGTTCAGTTGTTTAAGGAATTAGTGGAAGGCACCCCCAGGGATAAAGGAGCAGAAGAGAGTGGCAGCTCTTTAACGACATTTTTCTTAGAGTGCAAGAGCTCTCTATTCCCATATGTAAGAAGTCAGGAAAGGAAGGCAGGAGACCAGCATGGCTGAGTAAGGACCTCCTGGACAAACTAAAATGTAAGAAGGAAATGCACAGGCAGTGGAACCAGGGACATGTGGTGAAGAATAAAGGGATGCTGCACGGATGTGTAGGGATGGAAAAGTAATGGAAGACTGGTGAGGAGGATTATAAACACGCTTAAGTGACTTACACCTGGGGTGTCGGAAAACACATATATCACACTAATCATTGTTTAGTCTTGTGTGCTCGACAAGTAGAGCATCTGCACTTGGATAACATAGGCCTGTGACAGACTCAGAGGCACCCTATCAAACATGCTTGAGATTCCTGCCCTGCTGTGGGAAAGATCAAAGCACAGTGGAAAACTACACCTGCTTGAATCACTTATATACAGATGAGAACAACAGGTTTGAAATCTCTCTCTCTCTCTCTCTTGCTATCAAGGACTCTCTCACTAGCAAAACCTCTCTAGCAAGGACCGAGCTCCACGGTGCCTGTGTTCCCACTTGCGTGCCTCTGCTCAGGTGCTGCTTCAGAGATCCCCCAGTACATGAATTATTGAGATTAAATTTACTCTGCATTTCATCCGTGGTTTTGTGGTTGTTCCTGCATCCTGCCTGTGTCAGCTCACACAGTGGGGATGGGATCAGGAAAGCTAAGGCACAGCTGGGGTGACAGAGCACTGGAACAGGCTGCCCAGAGAGGTGGTGGAGTCTCCTTCTCTGGAGATATTCAAAACCCGCCTGGATGCGTTCATGTCCAACCTGCTCTAGGTGAACCTGCTTTGGCAAGGGGGTTGGGCTAGATGATCTCCAAAGGTCCCTTCCAACCCCTACCATTCTGTGATCCTATGAAGGGATTCTATAGGTATGTTGCCAAGAAAAGGAATATTAAAGATATTGTGTAAACACACACACACCTGCCCCAATAAATAAGACAGGAGAACTGGTGACAACTGACATGGAGAAGGCTGAGATACTCAACAATCTTTTCAGTGGTAGCCTCTCTTCCCACATCTCTCAAGCCCCAGAACCTCAAAGCAGAGACTGGGGGAATGAAGTCCCTCCCATCTGTCGCGGGCGGAGTGAATAACTTCACTTGTAAGAGAGTAGTGAAATGTTTATTAACATAAAACAGTGATTTAACAAAGTTAGTAGTGAATGCGACAGTGTTTTACGAGGTTCGATGCCAGGGTACACTTGATTAATTACTGCATAGAGGCCAGGGTCAGACAAGCCGTCAGGGAGACCCTCCCGTTGAGTCACGAGGTTCAGAAAGGACCCCCTTGCTTTCTAAACTCCTTCTCAGAGAGGAGTCTAGGGGCGGCTGGATCCAATCCTAGTCCCAGACTTGGTCAACGGTTTATGTCTAAGGATTATATATGCGCAATCAATCCTTATGTCACTTAGCTAAGATTTCAAAGTTTAGCATGCTATTAGTCACTTACCGAGAATCTGTTGCGGCAAGGAATCTCTCAGCCTCGAGGAGAAGAACCTTAAGCGAGCGTCCCCACTCAAGGGGAGATCCTGTCGTGCAGCCCGCTGCCGTGCAGGAGAGCTCAAAGGGCTCTTGGGCTGTCCGCTATTTATGGAGTAAGATAATTGACCTATAGTCATATTCTCACGGGAACAAGATACCTAGGTTCCCACTCCAGACAGTGTTTTGGTTATGTTGCCAGCCATCTCCCACAGTTCAAGTGCAACTCGTACCAACTCCTTCTGATGGCCATGGCTTGAGCAGGAGCCGGGGGGGGGGGGGGGGAAAGGGAAAAGGGGAGAGCACACTGCCACACTCCACCCCGTGACTATAGTCAATTCATCTTACCTTCACAGAGTGGTGGTGCGGTCACCTCTTGCCTCTGCGCCATAAATAGTATGCTAATAGGTTTTGCGCTTAGAGATTCATGGTAAGTGGACAGTGAAGCACTGCTATTGGTTATTTGCTAATTTGTATGTTTTGGGTGGTTGAAGTTGGGTTATTTGTTTGGTCAAGTACCAAACTTTTATATACAACATAACTATAAGCAACAAACATATTAAAATTAGAACTAGCAAGATCACAACTGGGTGAAGCATACAATTAAACAGTCCCGTTGCTGTTGGTGACCATCCAAGGAGAATTTCCCACCAATGGTGTTCTCCATCCTTTTTCACTCTTTCAAAGACACGGTGTATCTCTTCTGTATCATGCTGAACAGTGATTAAAGTTTTGTGTCCATTATTTCGAATTCGTTCTAGCAGCTGACACAGGTCATCATGCTGTAGTAGTTTCTTCACCAATGTAAGATTCATTCCGATAGGTGTAGGCAACAAATCTTGAATCAATATATAATTAGATTGTAGTAACTGATAAGACGTAACAGGAGCTGAATAATTGAAGTCACATCCTATAATTTTAGTGAAATTACAAATACAAACATTTGAGTGATTACTTGTATCTACAGTAACATTATCTACGAATATAGTATTACAAAGGGTTCTCATACAAACACATCCTTTTCCAACATATATAAGTACAGTTTCAGGATTTTCATCAAGATGTATCTCAAAATGACAAACATTCTGTTCAGTGTCAAGACAAACATCTTGGACTTTGATGGTGTTACTCTCACAAATAAATTCTTGTTGTTCTCGTACAACGCAGGCATTAACATCAACGGTTTGCCATTTGTTCCCATTCCATTGGGCCCACACTCTATGTTCTAATGGATAGAGTATAGTTCCATTGTGATTCAATCCTAGTGCTATGATTGGGTATATGGTGTATACCAAAGCATCGCGTATTGTTAGGACAAAAGCTGTAGCCTTGTTGTTGATGGGGTTGTAAGTAAAATTGACTAAATACCACCAGGATTGAAATTCCCTTTCAAATTCAGTTGCATTATCCCAGATTACCTTTCGAATTTCAGTGGGTAAGGTACCTTCTTCACCTTCTCGTACAATTGCTGCTACCGTAGATTGCATCCACAGCTGAGCTTGGATACAACTAAGAGCTAGAGAAACGTTGGCTTGGGCTACACCAAGGGCATCCACAATTAATTGGTGATCTCTCTTATTAACTCTTTCCCACTGAGGCAATACATCAGATAAGAGCCATTGGTTAGTTCCCAGTGCTAATAGGGAAGATCGCAATGGGTGTTCCAATTTGTTTAAATCACTTATTGTTGTGCTTAGTTTATTTGCAAGTACTTCAGCATCTATACTATTTAAGACTCCCAGTCCTGTCCCTATGATACCAGTCGCATCTCTCCTTGTTCGTCTTGGAGAGGTGAATGTTCGCCCATGTAACCATGCTAACCATCCGGCATAGGATGTACTCAGGAATGATGAACAGGCTGGTTTGGTGGTGGAGATGTTAATTTGCATCACTAATTCTACTCGTTTAAGAGATCATGATGGATTAAATAACACTCGTTGTTGGCCTGTATATTTGATCACATATGGTCCAATTTCAGAAATTTGTGGGGATAGAGTTTTCTCATCATTTACAATCGGTGTGGAAGTTGACGTATGAGGCTCATTGATGTCAATTTTGAATTTAAATGATAGCCCCACACTATGGCGAACCCAGAGACAGACTACAAAAACAGGTTGTACTAAGGTAAAATTGTACCAACAGTCCAATTTTTCAGAGGCGCACTGTTTTGTACCATTGATTATTGGGTTTGATACAGTGTTATACACTGAAATCTGAGATGCTTTCTCATGGGTAGACCCATTGATCATCTGGCACCCGATTTGAATTTTTTTCCCTGCTGTTCCCTGAAGACGGAGAACTCTATTAGTTCCATCTGTATCCCAGCTCCATTCCTTTTCTAAGTATACTTTGTCTCCATGCATGACTACAGTGGAAAGATTTAAGTCTCCCTTCCTAGAGTGTATTCTCATACTCCCAGTATACTTAACATGAGCTTGAGACCATGGCCACTCTAGAGTTCTTTGACCACAGGTTAGAAGCAGCATTGCTGAGGTTTGGAATATTAACACGAACGCAGCGCTTCCTTTTGCCATCCTGCAGGCTGCTGTAAGAGAAAACAAAGACTTGTTTCGGTGGGGAGAGTCCGAACAGGTTACCCCATTAATAAGAAGGAAAAATCCATCGTGCACTAATTCTATGTTTTGCACCACTGCTATCAGTAGCTTCCCAGGCAAGTGGGCCATGAGGTTTAGTTAAGGTCATAGGCACAATACTTAAAATCAAGGCACATGCTTCCTGCAATATCCTAAAGTTCCCATTAATTGTTGTAACTCCTTCCTTGATTGGGGCATTTGCAGCTCTTCGCTTTTTCTTAAGGTATCCGGAGGAATCACAGCACTGCCTGCTATCCAGCAAGTACCTAAAAATTTTACTTCTTTACTTGGTCCCTGACATTTCCCAGGTGGAACCTCAATTTCTGCTTCATTTAGTGCTTGCCACACTGCTGCTGCTGCTTTCCCCACTACCTTAGGAGAAGTTTCTCCAATCAGAATATCATCTATATATTGGTACAGTTTTACGCCTTGGGGGAGTGAGACTGTCTGCAAAAGTTCAGCGAGCGCGGCATGAGCGATTGTGGGTGAATGTTTATACCCCTGTGGGAGTCTGTTAAAGGTATATTGTATTCCCTCTCAAGTGAACGCAAACTTCTTTTTATCCTCCTCCTTCAAGGGAACCATAAAGAACATATCCTTTACATCTAATGCCGCCATCCACGGGTGGGCAGCTGCTTGCAGAGTAGCTGTTAAAGTTGCAATGTTTGGCACAGCTGCCGTTAGTGGGGCTGTATTAGCATTTAGACGGCGGTAATCGACTGTTAAACGCCACCTGCCATCAGGTTTCCGAACGGGCTAAACAGGTGAATTATATGGGGAATGGGTTCTGAAGATAATTTGTCTTTTCTCTAAATCAGCTATGACTTCAGAAATGCCCTTTCGTGCCTCAGCAGAGATCGGGTACTGCGGTACGTTTGTAATCTTTGACTCAGGGAGCGCAGGGGCTGAGCGGAGCACCCGCACTGCAGCTTCCCGGTTTCTGCACGGGTTAAGGTCAGTGCTTGAGCCGAAGGACCACACGCTGCCGTCCGGCAGACACCAGGTTCGGCCGTTTAAAATATCAAAACCTAAAATATTTTCATGATGAACTTTAATTGCAAAGCGAGTAGACGACATGCGCTTCTCGCCCGGGAGCCATAAACTAACCTTAGCAGTTTGACATAGATCAGTTCCCCCGTTTACACCTGTAATTCTAACTCTTTGCCGTCCGGATCGCACGCCCAGCTTCTCGGCATCTTGTTGTGTTAGTATGGAAATTTGTGCCCCCGTATCTATTAAAAACTTTACTAATTGTCTTCGAGGACCAACTGGAATTAATATGTATGGGCCATCATCACTTATCCACTGATAAGCCTCCACTTTCCGGACAGGCAGGCCCAATTGCCTTCCGGACATTACTCGTTTTTTGACTTGGTGTCCTGCAATTCCTCCTTAAGAGGGAGAAAGGGATTATCCTCCTTTAAAGAAGTTGAAACACAGTCTCTGTTTCCACCGCTATCTCGTTTCAGGAATGCTTCAATCAGACTCAAGATAATGCCAGTAGGCCGACCTTGAATCGCGGCTCTGGGAATGCCTAGTGCTAATGCTTTCCTCCACAATTCATTCCTCTTTTCTCGAGACTCTGTTTGCCAGTTTTTATTTTCCTTTGATTTAATTCCTGTTGCCTGTTTCACGGGTCTTACTTTGTGATCTCCTCCCTGGGATTTCTGGCTTTGTTTTTCAACTGCTGCACCATCGTCCCAGCCCATTTCACGGCAGTAGTTAACAATGCTGTGCATTAATTCTGCCCAGGTAGGGATTTGTCTGGGGGGACGATTGCCCTGTGTATTAAATTCGGTATCTCTTCTAATCTCATCCCGTTTTGCAACTAGGTGAGGTTTAAGAACTGCTGGGGCTCCTCTGACCAGTGGCTTTAATATTGCAAAATCTACCGCAGCAGATAGTGGGACATCGTGGCGTCCTCGTTCGTGCATGGCTTGTATGCAAGCGGCTTTTGTGATGGCTGTGGATAACTCACTTAGAGATTTGATGGGGATTATAGAGGGCTCACCCCGTTCCATGGTGTCGATTCTTCCTGCCCAATAAGCTACTCGGCTGGTGATAGAATGGGGGGTATCTGCCGGATCAGGTCCTAAATTTAAGAAAACTCCTGGACCCCAGTAACCACTGGCTTCATCCCGGCTTAACATGATTCGGTTGCCGCCAGTTAAGCATACTCGCCACAAGTATTCAGTTTCAGTTTCACCGGGGTTTCTGCTATATCTCTCTTGCAAATTTGTCAATTGCAACGGATCCCAGGGACTAGTTCGTGTAGTATGCCGTGGATTAGTACCCCGAGGTCGAGGTCCCGCAGTTACTTCTGTTTTAACAATGGGTCTGGCTTCATATTCGGGAGGATTTGTGGGGAACAAAGGAACATCTTCTTCTGACTCGCTATCATCGGGATCACCCCAAATGTTTCCGTCCCAATCTTCAGGGGAATACTATCAGTTTCCTAATCTGTACAATGTCAGGGGGGTGGGGAGCCTGCATAAGCATCATTTCGACCTTTTCTCCCAATTTCTGCCTTTTCGCCTTTTCTTCCTGCAATTGTTTTTGCAGCTGTTCATTTTTAAAAGATATCAGTAACTCAGTTGCCTTCCTGCTCTCTATTTCCTTCTCTAGTTCCTTCTCTCTCCTATTTCTATTCTCCCTGTCTTGGTACGCGGCTTCTAAACAAGTGCCTAACATCTTACAGATGACTCCCTTATCTTTTCCATCCTTTGTACGGCCCCTAATTTCTTTCAAGTACTCTTCAACGACTTCCCAATTGTACCAATTATCACGAGCCCATTCCTCTGAGAATCTGGGGCTCGGGTTCACTCCATGCCTCCGTAAATAATCAGTGATAACTCCTGACATCCTGCCGACTACGCCAGGTGTCGCGGGCGGAGTGAATAACTTCACTTGTAAGAGAGTAGTGAAATGTTTATTAACATAAAACAGTGATTTAACAAAGTTAGTAGTGAATGCGACAGTGTTTTACGAGGTTCGATGCCAGGGTACACTTGATTAATTACTGCATAGAGGCCAGGGTCAGACAAGCCGTCAGGGAGACCCTCCCGTTGAGTCACGAGGTTCAGAAAGGACCCCCTTGCTTTCTAAACTCCTTCTCAGAGAGGAGTCTAGGGGCGGCTGGATCCAATCCTAGTCCCAGACTTGGTCAACGGTTTATGTCTAAGGATTATATATGCGCAATCAATCCTTATGTCACTTAGCTAAGATTTCAAAGTTTAGCATGCTATTAGTCACTTACCGAGAATCTGTTGCGGCAAGGAATCTCTCAACCTCGAGGAGAAGAACCTTAAGCGAGCGTCCCCACTCAAGGGGAGATCCTGTCGTGCAGCCCGCTGCCGTGCAGGAGAGCTCAAAGGGCTCTTGGGCTGTCCGCTATTTATGGAGTAAGATAATTGACCTATAGTCATATTCTCACGGGAACAAGATACCTAGGTTCCCACTCCAGACAGTGTTTTGGTTATGTTGCCAGCCATCTCCCACAGTTCAAGTGCAACTCGTACCAACTCCTTCTGATGGCCATGGCTTGAGCAGGAGCCGGGGGGGGGGGGGGGAGGGAAAAGGGGAGAGCACACTGCCACACCATCCTAGGAGAAGATCAGGTTCGAGACCACCTGAGGAAACTGAACATACACAAGTCCACGGGACCTGATGAGATGCATCCCAGGGTCTCAAGGAAATTGTCTGTAGTTGCCAAGCCACTCTCCATCATATTTGAAAAGTCATGGTAGTCAGGCAAAGTTCTCAGTGACTGGAGAAAAGGGAATATCACACCCATTTTAAAAAAGGGTAAAAAGGAGGACCCCTGGGAACTATTTCAGCCTTTCAATACTTAAAGGGGGCTTATAAGGAAGAATGAGAAAAATTATTTTTTTTTACCAGGGCCTGTAGTGACAGGACAAGGGGCAACAGTTTAAACTGAAAGAGGGTAGATTTAGATTGGACATAATGAAAAAATTCTTTACAATGAGAGTGGTGAGACACTGGAACAGGTTGCCCAGAAAAGCTGTAGATGCCCCATCCCTCAAAAGTCATGTTGGACAGGGCTTTGAGCAACTTGATCTAGTGAATGATGTCCCTGCCCATGGCAGGGGGGCTGGACTAGATAATCCTTAAAGGCCTCTTCCAACACAAATCATTAAATGAATTTAAACAAAGACAAGTCATCTGTAGTTACTGCAAAACTGACACTGAGTCGTCGGTCATCTTCCCTTTGAAATAAATCAGATCGTGGGGATGGAAACATTTAATAACTTACCTTTACTTCATTTCCTTTTGCAATATGGATGAGAGAACATATCATCATGCACTCATCAGCCTTACAAGCCAAGCCCCAAGCTCCTCTTTTTTCTCAGGTATTTCTGTTAGAAGTTGTCCTGGTTCCTGCAGGGATAGGGGAATCTGTCAGGGATTGTGGTGGTGTGCTCTCCCCCTTCCCCTGCTCCTGCTCAAGCCATAACTATCTGTGGGAGTTGTGATGAATTGCACCTGGACTTTGGGGGATGGCTGGTAACACAGCCAAAACACTGTCTGAGGCAAATGCATTATTGCGTCTCTATTTCAAAGACATTACATATCTGAGTTTGTGGGTGTTCGCCACATTCAGGACATGTAATCTGAAGAGTATGTAGAATACAGTTCATAAAAATAGTAAGTTCTGTAAGAAGCAAGGGTAACGAAATCCAATACTTTTTATTTATTTTTAAGAACTTATATCTCATGACCAAACTGTTTAATAACCTCAAAGTATCAACAGAAAAGTTTCCTGTGGTTGGAACAGTCATAAAATCTTCCCCCATTTCCATTATCATGGAAATTTATAGGTCTGTACAAAGACTTCTGATTCTGATGAGGTGTCTAATGTCTGTCTAGTATTTTATTGGGACTACAGTTTTATTGTGGCTGAGTGCAAATAAAATATTTTCCTTCCCTCTTTTTACTTTCAAGATAAGTTCATATCCTACAGTGAGCTCTGCCCAAGCTTTTACTGTGAGCTCCTTTTTTTGCTCTAAAATAGGGGTTGAGGGTGGTGGTGAAGGAATGCAGTATTATGAGTGGCATCAGTGCCTACTTCTAGGACTACAGCCGCCAAAAGTAGATTGAGAACTTCTAGAATCTTTTTATCACTTTTGTAAAAGCTCTAGTCTTTGCCTTCCGTGTTCATATATTTCTTTAAAGGACAATATCCATTTTTATGAACTCGTATACATGTGCTTTTACAGTACAGTATTTAAACATATTCTAAAAAGATAAGGGAGACAGAATTAAGACAATGGTTAAGAATGGTCACCATAAAATTGTTAAGCCTATTTCTGACAATGTGTATTAAATGTAACGGTGAAACAAAGCACACATTTGAATCAGCAGACCATTAAGATTCCTTCAGAGTCATTACAGTCAGTCACATCAAAAATAAGTTGGTGACATTTAAATCAAGTGGATTATTTAACTGCCATGCATTAGTGTAGATTCTCAAGTAATTAAAGTGCTGTGCATTGCACAGCTTTTTCCCAATGTAGTAAGATGCTCTGCTTTCCAAATGCCCTGAAAGTGACAAGTTTCTGCTCCCAAAACTCACTACATTACTGCTCAGAATTAATTAGAAAAACACTGGTAGGGGAGCCATTTGAGAAGTATTAAACACAATTAAATGCTTTTTCTTTATTTTGGAAAGAACAAAATTGATCTTACATTTTCCATTTTCTGCTGTATTATAGACAAAAAGTACTTGTAAGCTAAGGTGCAACAGAATACATTTCAACAATCAAGAAGAGTTTTATATCTAGAAACAACAATAGACCCAAACTTTAGCGGCATTTGTAGATACCAGTAATGTAATTTATTTTGTTAATATCATGTGATAACATGCCCAAACACTACCTCATTAAAATGCTTCCAATGAGACTTATGGCCAAATAAAATGTTCTATCTGAAGAGATAGAACATCTACCTACAAATCAAAAGGAACACCCCCTCCCCACCCCGCTAAAACTGCCTTTTTTCTTTCCTGGAAAAACCCTGTGTTTTACATTAAGGTGACCTTAATCTTTCACTGCACAGGAAGGGGGGGATGGCTGCTGGCTTGAACTGCTATAATTAACAGTGATGTAATTACCTGTAAACTTTACACTATTTCAACACATAGCCATGCTGGCCTGAGTTCTCCTAATTTAGAAATGAAAGGGAGGAAAGGGACCAAGTGTGTTGCCATGTGTGGTGATAAATTGCTTTCATGGACCTAAAACTGTGGCCACTCAGATTTTTACATATTTACACATAGACACAGTACTTCCTGTTCTATAGTGTTTCTTTAGTCAATTTTGAGGCAGAGCTATCCTAAAAAATAAAGTTCTTCAGAGCTGTACAATTATAGTTTCCAAACAATACATAAATATGGATATCTTTATGTGGATAGAAAGTTAAATTCTAAAATAATTTAGTTTTAATGGCCTGAAGTTATATTCATATGTATTTGGGGGAAAGTTTTTAAAACTACAAGCTCTATTTGTATGACTTAACAACATTTACTGCCATACAGCTCTTGTGCATGAGGTAGATACAGTATTTGCCAAATAAATTGTTATCTATAACCAAGGAAAGACAACTAACACACTTACAGGGATCCTGGGAAGTTCTGTAAGATTAATAGAATTTGGAAAGGTAAGGTATCACAAATTACTCCATTGAATACGCTCTGAAAAACTCTTTAGAATTTCTTACCACGTTTCTTTTAGCTGTTAAATGCTATACAGTGTGCAAGTTCAAGAAACATATTTCAGCTTCAGTCCTTGCTTTAATTTTCAGTTTGGTGGACTCGAGTAAAAATATATTTATTTTGAAAAACAAACAATATGCAATAAATAAGGTTTTTAAAGCAACTTTAATGCAATATACATTCCTATTCCTCTATCTGAATTAGCAAAAGCACATCATTGTGAATAAATTCTCCAGTTAAATGGACCACATAATATTTTCTTCTCCCTATCTTTTTTTGATGAGACTTCAAAAGGTTTTCTACTTAAAGTATAACACCACAACTCATTTTAATGAATTACAGGATCCATTTCTTGTCTTTCAGTTACACTGGTCAATTTGTTGTTCGGGGGGGGAAGGGAGAAAAAGGAACTCTTAGTTACTTATGTAGAAAGTCTCTCACACCTATGGAATTCGTTACCCTGCCATTATCCATTCTGTGCAGGTAGGTCCACAGTGAAGAGCAGCACCACACAAGCTTCCCCACTGGTTCACATGCCCCTTGAGCACAGTTAATGATACCAGTTACACAGGCACACAGTATCATCAAATGTTCTTTAAATATACATGCGCATATGTAAAGCCAGCTCCTAAAAGCATAACTGTTCAGAATGCAACTTTTTTCAAGAAGCAATTCTCCAGCAGTTGTCAGCAACCTTTTCTCCACAGTTCTGTTTCACTTATTCCATACAGAAATAATCTGTCATAGATTTCATGCTTGGATACATGCTTTGATTTGGCAGTGGCTCAGTGTAGGAATGTGTCTGAGAGAAAATGGCCATGTGAGCCAGCCTCCCTACTATGAGAGATTAGATTAAGGGCAAAACAGGTGGTAGAAGATGGAATTAGTACCATGGGAAAAACGGGAACTGAGAAGGTAGAAAACATGTTGTGCTAATGACTAAGCAATTTACTATGTGAATTCTTGTAGCCAATCTGATCTGTGAATGAACTGCATGGACAGCGCGTGGACAGTGTAACTAGCTAATCAGAAATAAGCAAGTGGCATGTATGGCTACAACACAGGGTATAAAAGATGATGATCTGTGCTTAATAAACGGCTTCTGTTGATTCACATTGGATCGTCTGGAGTCCAGTTAATTCTCCTCAGATGGTGACCCCGACGTGATACCGATCAGCGCTTGGCTTGAGCAACGGAATGCGAGGGGCAGAAGACCCAGAAGGAGATCCACTGGCTGGAGGACGGCTCAGCTGGACTGAGACCGGGCAGATTGGGCGGCAATCCGGAATAGAGGAAACAGACGACGTGGCCATGGATACCCAGAGAGAGGTGAGCAGCCGGGGCAGGAGATGGGGCAACAAGTAATAAAAGAAGAAGGGGCTGTATTAAGACTTCTCCTGCATATCCTCTCTAAGAGAGGGGTGAAATACGATGAGCGTATGCTCCGAAGGTTATTAATATGGTGCAGAGAGAACGGATTTGCACCAGAGCCCCAGACAGCTTTTAAACCAGAAATATGGGAGGCTGTTGGGAAAAAACTGTGGGAAGTGATAAGTAAAGGAGACAAAGAGGCATCACCGTTAGCGATGACATGGTGGTTGGTGTTATCGACCTTACAAGATATGAAGGCGGAGCGAGCCACGGCAGCCGGGGCTTTTGCAGCATTACAACCCATGGGAGGGGGATCGAACAAGCCAGGTCCGAAGGTCTGGGACAATCCCCTGCTGATCCCCTCTGCTCCACCTGAGGCTGATGGAGGAGGCAGAATGTCAGCAGAGAAGGACGGAGCCGGAGCTGTTTGCTCCTGCCATTGCCCGCCTCGCCCCCTCCCCTCCCCAGTCGTCTCCCTGAGATAGAAGTGCTGGTTTTGTACGTCTGCTGTGTAAGTGTGTGTGGGCGTCAGCTTATACCTGCTGATCAGCAGGTGTGCTACTGTTTGCTTTTTGTTGTGTGCAGTGTCGTTAGGTGACTCCACTTGAGCAGGTGTTCTGCCCGGTGTGGTACTGTTCTCGTATGCAACTAGGGCTGACACTCTGTCAAGTGAAGAAGTTTGTATATACACAATGTTTAGACGTAAGGCGAGCGCGCCCCAGGTAAAAACACCAGGATGGGCTGTAGAACTGGTGGAAGTCCTGAAATATTGGGGGAGTTTTCACCAGCCGACACATTTACGGTCTTGGGAATGGCTCGCCCATGGAGGGCGTATCGCTGGTTGTTTGTTGTTTGTAAAAAAAAAAAAAAAAAAAAAAAAAGAAACCAAACAGGAACAATTAGATGGGAAATGTGCCACGTTAGCACAAAAGTATGCCATACACATTACGAGAAAGCATCAGAAAAAGAGAAATAGGACACCTGATTCAAAGCAGTACCATAGAGATATGTTTTTGGTTTTTTCCTCTATGTGTATATGTTATTGCATGCCTTAGTAAATTGCTCTGTGTTAATACCCTGCGAGACTAAAATGAACCCAGCAGAAGCGGTCTCTTGAGCAAGGGGGTGGAATATGGGAAAGCAACGGAAGATTGGCGAGGAGGATTGTAAATACACTCAAGGGACTCGCACCTGGGTGCTGGAAAACACATATATCATGCCAATTCTTATTCAGTCTCGGGTGCTGGCAGGAAAAACATTTGGATGACATAAGCCTGTAATGGACTCACAGACACCTTATCTAGCTGCTTGGGAATCTTGGCCTGTTGTGGAAGAAGATCAAAGCACAGTACCAGCAAGAAGAGGGAGTCCGCATGCGCTCTTGCTAACAAGGACTCTTTTGCTGCCAAGGATTCTTGATAACAAGGACTCTCTTGCTGCCAAGGAGAAGTTTAACAATGCTACTAGTACAGCTATTTCCGAGTTATTGCTAGATGTAGATAGTATTCGATATGCGATGTTGCAAAACAGAACTGCTACTGATTTTTTGCTTTCAGCTCACAGACATGGCTGTCAGGATTTTAAAGGACTGTATTGTATGAATCTAAGTGACCACTCCAAATCCATCCATGCCCAGTTGCAGGAACTGCACCGACCGAACCAGCAACTTGTGGAGACCACTTTTGAAAATCTTTTTGCTGGATGGACTTGGGGGTGGGGTTGGTTGAAGCAAGTTATACTCATTGCCTGTGTGGAATGAATTTGTCTGTTATGTTTAGTATGCTGTTTGCCGTGTTTAATAAGCATTATACGATCAGTTGTAGATGCCGCTTTGCATCGTACCCTTGTACGAGTTGTAGAATATGTTGCTCTAAAAACTATGTGTGTATCCATGAGAACCTTACCTTCACAGAAGAAGATAACAAGAAGGGATTACAACAAGGTAGTCACATATCAGACAGCTGCTGCTAGCAAAGCTGGATCATGAGTTTGGTGAGACTCGCTGCATACGCTGGCCACGCGTGCAGCGACTCTAGCCTGTACTTTTCTACTCAATCCAGTGCAGGAGAGTCTGGTGGGACTCGCTGCGTGCACTGGCCATGCATGCAGCGACTCGAGCCTGTACTTCTCCACTCAATCCAGTGCAGGATATAAGGGGGCTGTCTCGGGTCAGGGAGGGGGAGAGAGACATGAGCAAGGGGGAGAGAGACATGAGCGCACTTTGAAGATACAGGGGATGCCCTGAAGCGCTGTGTCTGCCCCCGCGCCCCCCCCCCCCAAGTTCTATGTTCATTAACCCCAACATCTCCGAAGGCATTACAGCATGTTGCAAGATAAGATATAGTCTACTACTGCTGCAAGACACATTGAACACCTTCCTACAAGAATTTCAACTTTATGCCCTGACAGGACAGTGGGATGATGCACTCGCAAAGAGCCTGACTGCATTAGAGTGGGTATTTTTGCCACATACCTTTTCAAAACCAGTAACTATGATGATTGAAATGTTACCACGATGGTTTTTCCAGGTTCGTTTGTGCTGTCACCAGCTTTCTGGAATGGATCCAAGCCACAGACATGTCCCCATCAAAAAGGATGACCTTGACCCTTGGTTATCACACAGTCTTAACCTTCTTAGTACATTATATTGGGCAAATAAATTATTCTTTCCCCTAGCACAGACTATTACAGTCACTTTCACAAATTCCTTTACAGCCGCGCATCCTGCTAGCACCAAAGCCTCTTGATGGCACCTGTTCGGTGTTTGTAGATGGTTCAGGGACACAGTAAATCCTTTTGACTTATTTCAACAGGAACTGTTACATGGAAGCAGAATCTCAATATGTTACTGGTATTGTTCAAAGACTTGAAGGAGAATTTATAAAACAAGTAGAGAACCAATTGTTATTTAGTCTCTTACTGCAATTAATGTTGCTTTTATGAAAAAGACAGTTTCGTTATTTTATTGTCCACATACGCTCTCATAGCTGTTTACTTGGTCCTTTAACTGAGGGAAACACAGTTGCGGATTATCACACTGTTGGTAACAACTCCGAACATTATGCAGCAAGCTGAAATGTCGCATGATTTTTTATTTTTTTTTTTTCATCAAAATGCGAAGGCATTGAGGAAGCAATTTTCTTTAACACAACAACAAGCACATGATATTGTGTGAACTTGTGCTGATTGTCAACCGTTTATACCTAACTGCAACCCAGGCATCAGTCCCCGAGGGCATGGACCTTTGGAGTTCTGGCAGACAGATGTAACCCATGTGTCAGAATTTGGAAAACTGAAATTTATACACCTGAGTGTAGACTGTTATTCAACTGCAATTTGGGCAACTGCACAGATTGGTGAATCTAGTAAACATGTACAAAAGCATTTGTGATCTGCGTTTGCGGCCTTAGGTGTACCGCGTGTGATAAAGACTGATAATGGCCCAGGGTACGTAGCCCGTTCAACACAGGTATTTCTACAGCTGTGGGGCATTACACATGTGACTGGCACACCACATTCTCCGACGGGTCAAGCCATAGTGGAACGCATGAACCAGTCTTTAAAAAAAATTTTTTTCAAAAACAAAAAGGGGGAGAGCAAGGGCTGAGTCCTGTAGATCGACTGAACAAAGCTGTATATGTCCTGAACTTCCTACGCCTTCCTCAACACTGCCTTGTACCTCCAATCGTGCGGCACGGCGCAGGCCTGCAGAGAGACCTGGGAGATTTTAGGCAGGAAAATGGCTTGGTAGCAGTTAAAAACAGTGTGACGGAGAAGTGGGAAGGACCGTGTAGATTATTAACCTGGGGTCGAGGATATGCCTGTGTTGTTACAGATACCGGAACCAAATGGGTACCAGCCAAGTGGATAAAGCCCTGGTTTGAGCAGACGGATTCGAATGAGTTACCCCACAATACCAACAACGATGATGAGGGCTGAAGAAGTGCAGTGCCCTAGGTGTGGAACTGCGACCCATAGATCCTTGTGCCTTGTGAGGATTGTTGAGGCCGGTGGTGGTTTGAAAGACCACGTGCTGCGGCCTGGTGTGCTGTGTATTTTAATTCCGGTGTGCTGCGTGTTTTAATAAGGAATTAAGTAAGGTGATGGGTTTAATTCATTTAGCTATTGCAATAGAGTAATAAGGAGTTAAGTAAGGTGACAGGGTGTGCTGTGTGTTTTAATTCCGGTGTGCTGTGTGTTTAAAATCCGGTGTGCTGTGTATTTTAATTCTAGTATTTTAATTCCGGTGTGCTGTGTGTTTTAATAAGGAACTAAGTAAGGACAGGTTTAATTCATTTAGCTATTACAATAGAGTACATAGAGTCAGGTTCACCTCAACACAAGCTGGCTAAGCAACAGGAGATTAGGGAAGTCTACCATTCACAAGGATTGGTCAGGGTGTGGCATACAGTGCTGTTACACAGTGCTACTGCCAGAGGTTTGGTCGGTTCCGGAGGACTAGTGGGATCAGGTAGTACGTCACTGTAGCAACAGGTTCGGTCATCTACAGCACAGAAAGAAGGGCAAGGGTACTGATATTTGAAGATGCCATGGGGAATTAGTGTCGGGCTTATCCTTGTGATTGGAAGTTGCAGGTGAGCACAAAAATTGCTTCTTTTAATACAGCAGGATTCAATTCAGTTTACCCAACATTTAACATGACCCTAGTGAACTTTTGTGGAGACACCACAGGGGTGATGATTGATTTTTGCTGTTAGCTCAGAGTCATGGATGTGAAGATTTTGAAGGTATGTGTTGTATGAACCTTTCTGACCACTTATCATCCATTCATAAGCAGTTACAGGAGCTGAAGGATAACATGTCCAAACTAAAAGCGGTTAAAAACAGTTTTGATGATTGATTAAGCTCATGGGGTATAACGGGATGGTTATCAGACTTACTAAAACAAGGGTTCATGCTATTGTTGGTTATATTATTATTGATTATGGTGGCCTCATGTGTTCTCCGCAAAGTGACTGACATGATAGAAAATGCCATGTATAAGGTCTGGCTGGCTCAAGAAGAAAAAGGGGGTATTGTAGGAATGTGTCTGAGAGAAAATGGCCATGTGAGCCAGCCTCCCTACTATGAGAGATTAGATTAAGGGCAAAACAGGTGGTAGAAGATGGAATTAGTACCATGGGAAAAACGGGAACTGAGAAGGTAGAAAACATGTTGTGCTAATGACTAAGCAATTTACTATGTGAATTCTTGTAACCAATCTGATCTGTGAATGAACTGCATGAACATCATCGTTGTTGGTATTGTGGGGTAACTCATTCGAATCCGTCTGCTCAAACCAGGGCTTTATCCACTTGGCTGGTACCCATCTGGTTCCATCCAGTTCCTGCAACTGGGCATGGATGGATTTGGAGTGGTCACTTAGATTCATACAATACAGTCCTTTAAAATCCTGACAGCCATGTCTGTGAGCTGAAAGCAAAAAATCAGTAGCAGTTCTGTTTTGCAACATCGCATATCGAATACTATCTACATCTAGCAATAACTCGGAAATAGCTGTACTAGTAGCATTGTTAAACTTCTCCTTGGCAGCAAGAGAGTCCTTGTTATCAAGAATCCTTGGCAGCAAAAGAGTCCTTGTTAGCAAGAGCGCATGCGGACTCCCTCTTCTTGCTGGTACTGTGCTTTGATCTTCTTCCACAACAGGCCAAGATTCCCAAGCAGCTAGATAAGGTGTCTGTGAGTCCATTACAGGCTTATGTCATCCAAATGTTTTTCCTGCCAGCACCCGAGACTGAATAAGAATTGGCATGATATATGTGTTTTCCAGCACCCAGGTGCGAGTCCCTTGAGTGTATTTACAATCCTCCTCGCCAATCTTCCGTTGCTTTCCCATATTCCACCCCCTTGCTCAAGAGACCGCTTCTGCTGGGTTCATTTTAGTCTCGCAGGGTATTAACACAGAGCAATCTACTAAGGCATGCAATAACATATACACATAGAGGAAAAAACCAAAAACATATCTCTATGGTACTGCTTTGAATCAGGTGTCCTATTTCTCTTTTTCTGATGCTTTCTCGTAATGTGTATGGCATACTTTTGTGCTAACGTGGCACATTTCCCATCTAATTGTTCCTGTTTGGTTTCTTTTTTTTTTTTTTTTTTTTTTTTACAAACAACAAACAACCAGCGATACGCCCTCCATGGGCGAGCCATTCCCAAGACCGTAAATGTGTCGGCTGGTGAAAACTCCCCCAATATTTCAGGACTTCCACCAGTTCTACAGCCCATCCTGGTGTTTTTACCTGGGGCGCGCTCGCCTTACGTCTAAACATTGTGTATATACAAACTTCTTCACTTGACGGAGTGTCAGCCCTAGTTGCATACGAGAACAGTACCACACCGGGCAGAACACCTGCTCAAGTGGAGTCACCTAACGACACTGCACACAACAAAAAGCAAACAGTAGCACACATGCTGATCAGCAGGTATAAGCTGGCGCCCACACACACTTACACAGCAGACGTACAAAACCAGCACTTCTATCTCAGGGAGACGACTGGGGAGGGGAGGGGGCGAGGCGGGCAATGGCAGGAGCAAACAGCTCCGGCTCCGTCCTTCTCTGCTGACATTCTGCCTCCTCCATCAGCCTCAGGTGGAGCAGAGGGGATCAGCAGGGGATTGTCCCAGACCTTCGGACCTGGCTTGTTCGATCCCCCTCCCATGGGTTGTAATGCTGCAAAAGCCCCGGCTGCCGTGGCTCGCTCCGCCTTCATATCTTGTAAGGTCGATAACACCAACCACCATGTCATCGCTAACGGTGATGCCTCTTTGTCTCCTTTACTTATCACTTCCCACAGTTTTTTCCCAACAGCCTCCCATATTTCTGGTTTAAAAGCTGTCTGGGGCTCTGGTGCAAATCCGTTCTCTCTGCACCATATTAATAACCTTCGGAGCATACGCTCATCGTATTTCACCCCTCTCTTAGAGAGGATATGCAGGAGAAGTCTTAATACAGCCCCTTCTTCTTTTATTACTTGTTGCCCCATCTCCTGCCCCGGCTGCTCACCTCTCTCTGGGTGTCTGTGGCCACGTCGTCTGTTTCCTCTATTCCGGATTGCCGCCCAATCCGCCCGGTCTCAGTCCAGCTGAGCCATCCTCCAGCCAGTGGATCTCCTTCTGGGTCTTCTGCCCCTCGCATTCCATTGCTCAAGCCAAGCGCTGATCGGTATCACGTCGGGGTCACCATCTGAGGAGAAATAACTGGACTCCAGACGATCCAATGTGAATCAACAGAAGCCGTTTATTAAGCACAGATCATCATCTTTTATACCCTGTGTTGTAGCCGTACATGCCACTTGCTTATTTCTGATTAGCTAGTTACACTGTCCACGCGCTGTCCATGCAGTTCATTCACAGATCAGATTGGCTACAAGAATTCACATAGTAAATTGCTTAGTCATTAGCACAACATGTTTTCTACCTTCTCAGTTCCCGTTTTTCCCATGGTACTAATTCCATCTTCTACCACCTGTTTTGCCCTTAATCTAATCTCTCATAGTAGGGAGGCTGGCTCACATGGCCATTTTCTCTCAGACACATTCCTACACTCTGCTGGACCTCATATTCACCAACAAGGAGAGGCTCATTGAGGATATGAAGGTCGAAGGCAGCCTTGGATGCTGTGACCATGAGATGGTGGAGTTCAGGATCCTGAGGGGAGGGAGAAGAGCAAAAAGCAAGATCACAACCTTGGACTTCAAGAGAGCAGACTTTAGCCTCTTCAAAGATCTGCTTGAAAGAGTCCCATGGGATAAGGCCCTGGAGGGAAGAGGGGCCTAAGAGAGCTGGTTAATATTGAAGGATCACCTACTCCAAGCTCAAGAGTGATCCATCCCAACAAGTAGGAAGTCAGGTACAAATGCCAGGAAGCCTGCGTGGATGAACAAGGAGCTCCTGGCAACACTCAAACACAAAAAGGAAGCATACAGAGGGTGGAAGCAGGGACAGGTAACCTGGGAGGAATACAGAGGCACTGTCCGAACATCCAGAGATGAAATTAGGAAAGACTACCTGGAACTGAATCTGGTGAGGGATGTCAAAGACAATAAGAAGGGTATCTATAAGTACATAGCTGACAAAAAGAAGACTAAGGAAAATGTGGGCGTGCTGCTGAATTGGGTAGGGGACCGGGTGACACAGCACATGAAAAAGGCTGAGGTAATGAATGCCTCCTTTGCCTCAGCGTTTACTAGCAAGACAAGCCTTCAGGCATCCCAGATACCAGGGGAAAAGCATGGGGCAAGGAATATTTACCATTTGTGGAGGAGGATCGGGTCAGAGAATACTTAAGCAAACTTCCAAGGGGAAGTCATGCTTGACCAACCCGATAACCTGCTACAGTGAAATGACCGGCTTGGTAGACAAGGGGAGATATTGTCTGCCTTGACTCGAGAAAGGCTTTCAACACTGTCTCCCATAAGACTGTCATAGAGAAGCTGATGAAGTATGGGCTGGATGAACAGACAGTGAGGTGGGTTGGTAACCGGCCAAATGTCCCAGTCCAGAGAGTGGCGATCAGTGCCACAAAGTCTAGTTGAAGGCCAGTAACTAGCGGCGTACCCCAGGGGTCAATATACTGGGTCCAGTCCTGTTCAACATCTTCATTAATGATCTGGATGATGGGGCAGAGTGTACCCTCAGCAAGTTTGCTGATGACACAAAACTGGGAGGAGTGGCTGATAGGCCAGAGGCTCGTGTTGCCATCCAGAGGGACCTCAACAGGCTGGAGAATTGGGCAGGCAGGAGCCTCGTGCAGTTCAGCAAAGGAGAAGTGCCGAGTCCTGCACCTGGAGAGGAACAACCCCATGCACCAGCACATGCTGGGGGCCGCCCAGCTGGAAAGCAGCTTGGCAGAAAAGGCCCAGGGGCTCCTGGTGGACACCAAGTTGAACATGGGCCAGTAATGTACCCTTGCAGCAAAGAAGGGTAATATTATCCTGGGCTGCATTAGGCAAAGTATTGCCAGCAGGTGGACGGAGGCGATCCTTCCCCTCTACTCAGCATTGGTGAGGCCACACCTGGAATGCCATGTACAGTTCTGGGTCCCCCAGTACAAGAGAGACATGGACATACTGGGGATGATCCAATGAAGGGTCACAAAGATGATTAAGGGACTAGAGCGTCTCTCCTATGAGGAAAGGCTAAGAGAGCTAGGACTGTTTAGTCTGGAGAAGAGAAAAGGTGTTTTTCTGGGTTTTTTTTTCATTTAAAACCTTGATTTGACCTCATACAGAATGAATACGTATAGCTCACCAAACAGTAAACTTTGGCATACCATAGAATTTGTGGATGCTTAGCTCAAGAAATAACTCTTGTTAAATATCTTGTTTGCTTTTAAACCCAGCTGCTGGAGCACTGAGTTAGATGTATGTAGGCACTAGCGTGAAGAACACAGAGGGGCTTTGCTCTAGGCTTTTGTCCTGGTTCCGGCAGGGATAGGGTTAATTTTCTCTGGTATTCCACACCACGTGATCCATGCCTTGAAATGCCGGGGGGAGGGGGCAGGAAGGGCTCTCTCGAAGCGGGCTGAGGCGTCTCTGGTCCGGTAGGTGTGCGGCGGTTTTGTAACCACGTTTGTGTATTCCTTTGTCTGTGTTGTTGTTGTTGTTATTTTGCTTGTTCCCTTCGCTATTCGGTTAAAATGCCCTTGTCTCAACCCTAGAGTCTTGCGGTTTTTTTTTCTTCTGATTCTTCCTGTATTGGGAAGAGCCGAGCGAGCGGCACGTGGTTCTTTGTTGCCGTCTGAGGCAAAACCACGACAGTCCTTTTTGGCGCCCAACGTGGGGCTCGAGGGTTGAGATAACAACAGAATCTAACCAGAGCTTGGAGAAAACGAATTTTTGTATGTATTTCTTAGGTAAATAGTCACTGGTCACCATGTTGCTTGGTTTGTTTTCATGGCTGTGTTATATAAATTCCTATATGGTTTATGTACTCCCTGTGATACTGTTTATCATGTCTGGAACAGGGATCAGGATTATCATTCTGCTGTCCTGTGCGGTATCTGTTTATGATATGATAACGTCACTGTTCAGACAGCTATTGTGGGGTGTTTATGCGGTTCTGCTGTCCTGTCCGTACATTGGGCACTGTCTCTCTGAGTTTGTTAATAATTACAGCCAGTCTGTGGAGGAAACAGGGGGGGACACTTTCCCCAGCTCTTTTGCCTCCCTTTTCTCCTTTGGGCCAGGTATGACAGCTTTTGAGAATTTTGAATATCCTTGGGATACTCAGACCAGCATGTTCCTAGTGTTATGTCTCCTGAGTATGTTCCAGGTTTTGTTTAGGGTTAAGCGACTATTTAAGACTCCCACAAGGAGATGTGCTCCGAGGCTGGATAGTCAGGGGTGGCATGGCATGTGGGAGAACATGGGCAGGTACCTAGAGAACTTTTCACCTCCAATGGTCTGGGACTTCACCCCTGAACAGTTACAGGACCCTGATAGAGTGGTAGAATATTTGAAGGTAAAATGCTGTGGCTATTCTAGAGAGGCACAACTCACTGCACTGTGCTGGGCCCTGGCCAGTATCTACCAGGCACTGCTCAGTGTTACGCAGCACCCTCAGGGGGAAGAGATGGAAACTAGACCGGCAGCCCCTGCGGCGGCTCCTGTGGCCCCTGCGGCAGCCCCTGCGGTGGCTCCTGTGGCCCCTGCGGCAGCCCCTGCGGCAGCCCCTGCGGCCCCTGCGGCAGCCCCTGCGGTGGCCCCTACGACGGCTCCTGTGGCCCCTGCGGCAGCCCCTGCGGCAGCCCCTGCGGCAGCCCCTGCGGCAGCCCCTGCGGCGGCTCCTGTGGCCCCTGCGGCGGCTCCTGCGGCCCCTGCGGCGGCTCCTGCGGCAGCTCCTGTGGCCCCTGCGGCAGCCCCTGCGGCGGCTCCTGTGGCCCCTGCGGCGGCTCCTGCGGCAGCTCCTGTGGCCCCTGCGGCAGCCCCTGCGGCGGCTTCTGTGGCCCCTGCGGCTGCCCCTGCAGCTGAACAAGGGAATCAACCCGTGCCAGTATCAGTTGCCCCCATACAGAAGAGGAAGTACACGAAGAAATCAGTTCGCTTAGTAAAAGATGATGATGAACCAGGGCCATCACGAGAGCAGGAGGAAGAGGCAGAACCAGAGATAATTACTCGATCCCTATCCTTGAGTGAGCTGCGGGATATGCGAAAAGATTTTAGCCGACTTTCAGGTGAGCACATTGTCACCTGGCTGCTCCGGTGCTGGGATAACGGGGCCAGTAGCCTGGAATTAGAGGGTAGGGAGGCCAGGCAGCTGGGATCCCTGTCCAAGGAAGGCGGCATTGACAAGGCAATTGGAAAGAAGACCCAAGCCCTCAGCCTCTGGAAACGACTCCTGTCAGGCGTGAGGGAGAGGTACCCCTTCAGTGAAGATGTTGTATGTCAACCAAGCAAGTGGACTACCATGGAAAAAGGTATCCAGTACCTGAGAGAATTAGCCGTGCGGGAGATGATTTATTATGACTTGGACAATGCAGACTTACCCACAGACCCTGATGAGGTGCAATGCACAAGGCCCATGTGGCGGAACTTTGTACGGAGCGCACCATCGTCATACGCACACTCACTGGCAGTCATGGAATGGAAAGGTGAAGAGGGACCAACGGTGGATGAGGTGGCTGGCCGGCTCCGGCGATATGAAGAAAGTCTCTCTTCCCCCCCTTGTCTCAGCTGTGGAGAAACTGTCACGGAAGGTCCAGCAACTTGAAGAGAATATGTCCTACTCTCCACCTGTACGGGCCAGCATCTCAGCTATTAGAAGCAGGTATTTCCCCACTCAAGAGAGAGAGTACAGAGGGTACACACCACGAGGCACCCTGTGGTTCTACCTGCGTGACCACGGGGAGGACATGAGGAAGTGGGATGGACGACCTTCTTGGATCCTGCGGACACGGGTACAGGAGTTGCAAGGAAGGACAACCACAAAAGGGGATCCCTCCAGGAAAAGTGCCGCCCCAGTTTCCAGTGAGCAGTTCCCCAGGCAGAGCAGAAGGCCTGATCTTGATTCTGATCCACTTGAAGGAACTTCCAAGTCATTTCCACAAGAAGTGAGTAATGGATACTATGACCAGGATTAGAGGGGCCCTGCCTCCGGCCAGGTGGAGGAAAGGGACAACCGGGTTTATTGGACGGTGTGGATTCGATGGCCTGGCACATCAGATCCACAGGAGTATAAGGCTCTAGTGGACACGGGTGCACAGTGTACTCTAATACCATCAAGCTATAGAGGGGCAGAACCCATTTGTATTTCCAGGGTGACAGGGGGATCCCAAGAGTTGACTGTACTGGAGGCGGAAGTGAGCCTAACTGGGAATGAGTGGCAAAAACATCCCATTGTGACTGGTCCAGAGGCTCCATGCATCCTTGGTATAGATTACCTCAGGAGAGGGCATTTTAAGGACCCAAAAGGGTATCGTTGGGCCTTTGGCATAGCTGCTTTAGAGACGGAGGAAGTTAAACAGTTGTCTACCTTGCCTGGTCTCTCGGAGGACCCTTCTGTTGTGGGGTTGTTGAGGGTTGAAGAACAACAGGTGCCGATTGCTACCACAACGGTGCATCGGCGGCAATATCGCACTAACCGAGACTCTCTGATTCCCATCCATGAGCTGATTCGTCAACTAGAGGTTCAAGGAGTGATCAGCAAGACCCGCTCACCCTTTAACAGTCCCATATGGCCGGTGCGAAAATCTAATGGAGAGTGGAGGCTAACTGTAGACTATCGTGGCCTGAATGAAGTCACGCCACCGCTGAGCGCTGCCGTGCCAGACATGCTAGAACTCCAGTATGAACTGGAGTCCAAGGCAGCCAAGTGGTATGCCACAATTGATATAGCGAATGCATTCTTCTCAATCCCTTTGGCAGCAGAGTGCAGGCCACAGTTTGCTTTCACTTGGAGGGGCGTCCAGTACACCTGGAATCGACTGCCCCAGGGGTGGAAACATAGCCCCACCATTTGCCATGGACTGGTCCAGACTGCACTGGAACAGGGTGAGGCTCCAGAACATCTGCAGTACATTGATGACATCATTGTATGGGGAAACACAGCAGAAGAAGTTTTTGAGAAAGGGAGTAAAATAGTCCAAATCCTTCTGAAAGCTGGTTTTGCCATAAAACGAAGTAAGGTCAAGGGACCTGCGCAGGAGATCCAGTTTTTAGGAATAAAATGGCAAGATGGACGCCGTCAGATTCCAATGGATGTGATCAACAAAATAGCAGCTATGTCTCCACCAACTAGTAAAAAGGAAACACAAGCTTTCTTAGGCATTGTGGGTTTTTGGAGAATGCATATCCCAGATTACAGTCTAATCGTAAGCCCTCTGTATCAAGTAACCCGGAAGAAGAATGACTTTAAATGGGGTCCTGAGCAACAACAAGCTTTTGAACAAATCAAACAGGAAATAGTCCACGCAGTGGCCCTGGGGCCAGTCCGGGCAGGACAAGATGTTAAAAATGTGCTCTGCACCGCAGCCGGGGAGAACGGCCCTACCTGGAGCCTCTGGCAGAAAGCACCAGGGGAGACTCGAGGTCGACCCCTAGGGTTTTGGAGTCGGGGATACAGAGGATCTGAAGCCCATTACACTCCAACAGAAAAAGAGATATTGGCAGCATATGAAGGGGTTCGAGCTGCTTCAGAAGTGGTTGGCACAGAAGCACAGCTCCTCTTAGCGCCTCGACTGCCAGTGCTGGGCTGGATGTTCAAAGGGAGGGTCCCCACCACACATCATGCAACTGATGCTACGTGGAGTAAGTGGATTGCATTGATCACACAGCGAACTCGAATGGGAAACCCCAGTCGCCCAGGAATTCTGGAAGTGATCATGGACTGGCCAGAAGGCAAGGATTTCGGAATGTCACCAGAGGAGGAGGTGACGCGTGCGGAAGAGGCCCCACCATATAATAAATTGCCAGAAAATGAGAAGAAATATGCCCTGTTCACTGATGGGTCCTGCCGGATTGTGGGAAAGCATCAAAAGTGGAAAGCTGCTATGTGGAGTCCTATACGACAAGTTGCAGAAGTCAGGGAAGGACAAGGTGAATCGAGTCAGTTTGCAGAGGTGAAAGCCATTCAGCTGGCCTTGGACATTGCTGAGCGAGAAAAATGGCCAGTACTTTATCTCTACACTGACTCATGGATGGTGGCAAATGCCCTGTGGGGGTGGTTACAGCAGTGGAAGCAGGGCAACTGGCAGCACAGAGGCAAACCCATCTGGGCTGCTGACCTATGGCAAGATATTGCTGCCCGGATAGAGACTTTGGTTGTGAAAGTACGCCATGTAGATGCCCATGTACCGAAGAATCGGGCCACGGAGGAACATCAGAACAACAAACGGGTGGATCGGGCTGCTAGGATTGAAGTGTCTCAGGTGGATCTGGACTGGCAACATAAGGGCGAACTATTCATAGCTCGGTGGGCCCATGACTCCTCAGGCCATCAAGGGAGAGATGCGACATATAGATGGGCTTGTGACCGAGGGGTGGACTTGACCATGGACACTATTGCACAGGTCATCCATGAATGTGAGACATGCGCTGCAATCAAGCAAGCCAAGCGTTTGAAGCCTCTTTGGTATGGAGGACGATGGCTGAAATACAAATATGGGGAGGC
The DNA here is from genome assembly GCA_009819605.1 of Sterna hirundo. Taxonomy (NCBI): domain Eukaryota; kingdom Metazoa; phylum Chordata; class Aves; order Charadriiformes; family Laridae; genus Sterna; species Sterna hirundo. The sequence continues at coordinate 21,947,505 of CM020463.1, forward strand.
CTGGCAGATTGATTATATCACACTGCCACAAACCCGTCAAGGTAAGCGCTATGTGCTCACAATGGTGGAAGCAACCACTGGATGGCTGGAAACATACCCTGCGCCCCATGCCACTGCCCGGAACACTATCCTGGGCCTTGAAAAACAAGTCCTGTGGCGACATGGCACCCCAGAGAGAATTGAGTCAGACAACGGGACTCATTTCCGAAACAGCCTCATAGACACCTGGGCCAAAGAGCATGGCATTGAGTGGGTATATCATATCCCCTATCACGCACCAGCGTCTGGGAAGATTGAACGATACAATGGATTGTTAAAAACTACACTGAAAGCAATGGGTGGTGGGACTTTTAAACATTGGGATACACACCTAGCAAAAGCTACCTGGCTAGTTAACACCAGGGGATCTACCAATCGGGCTGGCCCTGCCCAATCAAAACTTCTACGTACCGTAGAAGGGGATAAAGTCCCCGTAGTGCACATGAAGAATATGCTAGGGAAGACAGTCTGGGTTAGTCCCGCCTCAGGCAAAGGCAAACCCATCTGTGGGATTGCTTTTGCCCAAGGACCTGGGTGCACTTGGTGGGTGATGCGGGAGGATGGGGAAGTCCGATGTATACCTCATGGGGATCTGATTTTGGGTGAAAATAGCCAATGAATGAAATTATGTGTTGTTAGTTGCTAGGTGGCACTGTCACTGTATATCCTCATTACTATAATTGCTATCAGTTGTATTACGAGTAAGACACAGGGGTGATGGGATAAGAACTGACCTTAGCAGCTGGCGCCCAGCAATTTCCTCAAGGTCTACATCTTCAGCCCACGGACTGAGCTACACCGGGTGCACCAGTCACAACCTCCGAAAAATATAGGATGCAACAGTCCAGCACCACACAGCATCTCACCTGCCCTGAGAGACTGTTCTAATAGATGGAGCTCAAGGCCATGGATTAAAAGAACTCAATGGACACTTTGGAGGGATGGCCCATAAACTAAAAGCATTATTTTGCACAAATATGTATGTGTATATATATATGACAGGGAAAGGGGTGGCAATTCATTGGGACTTGTAAGATCTGGGCATGGCATAGATGGTATGGAATAAGGGGTGGATAATGTCCTGGTTCCGGCAGGGATAGGGTTAATTTTCTCTGGTATTCCATACCACGTGATCCATGCCTTGAAATGCCGGGGGGAGGGGGCAGGAACGGCTCTCTCGAAGCGGGCTGAGGCGTCTCTAGTCGGGTCGGTGAGCGGCGGTTTTGTAACCACGTTTGTGTATTCCTTTGTCTGTGTTGTTGTTGTTGTTATTTTGCTTGTTCCCTTCGCTATTCGGTTAAAATGCCCTTGTCTCAACCCTAGAGTCTTGCGGTTTTTTTTCCTTCTGATTCTTCCTGTATTGGGAAGAGCCGAGCGAGCGGCACGTGGTTCTTTGTTGCCGTCTGAGGCAAAACCACGACAGCTTTGTAATGGCTTGTACAATAGGCAACTGTAAGTCAGAACATCCAGAAAAGGCCAGGCTCCACATGCAGTTGTTTTCCATTCTGTATTCTTAACTCTGTTTACAACACATCTTAAACAAAATTGCAGTGGTGTGAGAAGCAGTCCTGTTTACCAAAGTTGCATATTGACTTGACAGGTAGCACAATCTTTGAAAAGAATCTGCACCCATAATAGAATTATGAAATTGTGTAAATCTGAATTGTGTGAAAACAATTTGATAATTTAAATGATTTTGTGCTAACTGTAGTCAGGTCTTTAAAGACTGAAGCTGAGGTAAGAAAAGAAGCTTCTTAATGTCGTACACAATCTAACTTGCTTCTGAAATAAATGGGGATAAGACAACAGAGAAAATGCAAAATTGTAAGTAATATTCTCAAAATAGACATTTCTGCAGGTTATAAACTGGTCATTTGCAAATATATTCTCCATCTTTCAATGTATTTGAATAGCTTGATATAACCTTACATTATTTGTACATGTATGTTTAACATACCGCAAGTTAGCATTGGTATGAAGATCTCTTCAAGTACAGCATACCTCAGATTTTTGCCTAAAGATATAATTCATCTGACAGGCTGATTGCCTTGGATGTTCACATACCTTTATAGTTGATTTGTGATATCAAATTTCAGATATCTAATTTAGCAAAACCATCATTTCGTAATCAGTACTGAGCAGGAATCTTAATTCTCTCCCATTCAATCTGTGGTGGGTTGACCACTTATCTGCTTGAGGGTAGGAAGGCTCTACAGAGGGATCTGGACAGGCTGGACCGATGGGCTGAGACCAATGGTATGAGGTTCAACAAGGCCAAGTGCCGGGTCCTGCACTTAGGCCACAACAACCCCATGCAGCGCTGCAGGATTGGGGCGGAGTGACTTGAAAACAGCCCGGCAGAAAAGGACCTGGGGGTGTTGGTGGACAGCCGGCTGAATATGAGCCAGCAGTGTGCCCAGGTGGCCAAGAAGGCCAACAGCATCCTAGCCTGTATCAGGAATAGTGTGGTAAGCCGGACTAGGGAAGTGATCATCCCCCTGTACTCGGCACTGGTGAGGCCCCACCTCGAGTACTGCGTTCAGTTTTGGGCCCCTCGCTACAAGAAGGACATTGAGGTGTTGGAGCGTGTCCAGAGAAGGGCTACAAAGCTGGTGAGGGGTCTGGAGGACAAACCTTATGAGGAACGACTGAGGGAGCTGGGGTTGTTTAGCCTGGAGAAGAGGAGGCTGAGGGGAGACCTTATCACCCTCTACAACTACCTGAAAGGAGGTTGTAGAGAGATGGGGGCTGACCTCTTCTCCCTGGTGACAAATGATAGGACGAGAGGAAACGGGTTCAAGTTATGTCAGGGGAGGTTTAGATTGGATATTAGGAAACATTTTTTCACTGAAAGGGTTATTAAACATTGGAATAGGCTGCCCAGGGAGGTGGTGGATTCACCATCCCTGGAGGTGTTTAAAAAAAGGGTAGATGGGGCACTTAGGGACATGGTTTAGAAGTGGCTTTTGTCAGGGTAGGTTAAAGGTTGGACTTGATGATCTTAAAGGTCCCTTCCAACCTCAGTGATTCTATGATTCTATGATTCTATGACCCTGGCTGGATGCCAGGTGCCCACCAAAGCCACTCTATCACTCCCCCTCCTCAGCTGGACAGGGGAGAGAATATATAATGAAAGGCTCATGGGTCAAGATAAGGACAGGGACAGATCATTCACCAATTACCGTCACAGGCGAAACAGACTTGACTTGGGGAAAATTAATTTATTACCAATCAAATCAGAGTAGGATAATGAGAAATAACACCAAATCTTAAAACATCTTTCCCCCACCCCTCCCTTCTTCCCAGGCTCAACTTCACTCCCAAATTCTCTACCTCCTCCCCCGCAGCAGAGCAGGGGGTCGGGGAATGGGTTGCGGTCAGTTCATCACATGTTGTTTCTTCCTCCTCAGGGGGAAGATTCCTCACACTCTTCCCCTGCTCCAGCATAGAGTCCTTCCCAGGGGGTACAGTCCTTCAGGAAAACACTTCTCCAGCATGGGTCCCCCACAGGGTCACAAATCCTGCCAGGAAACCTGCTTCAGCATGGGCTCTTCTCTTCACGGGTCCACAGGTCTTGCCAGGAGTCTGCTCCAGCACGGGCTCTCTACAGGCTCACAGCCTCCTTTGGGCGTATCCACCTGCTCCGGCATGGGGTCCTCCATGGGCTGCAGGTGGATATCTGCTCCACTGTGGACCTCTATGGGCTGCAGGAGGACAGCCTGCCTCACCATGGTCTTCGCCACAGGCTGCAGGGGAACCTCTGCTCCGGTGCCTGGAGCACCTCCTCCCCCTTCTTCTGCACTAACCATGGTGTCTGCAGAATTGTTTCTCACAGATTCTCACTCCTCTCTCCAGCTGCAATTGCTGCCACGAACCAACTTTTTTCCTCTTCTTAAATATGTTATCACAGCTACACTACTACCTGTCACTATGTTTCCCCCCGCATCCAGTAAAGGATGGAGATTCTCCTTAGTCCTCCTCTTGTTGCTAATGTATTTATAGAAACATTTTTAATTGTCTTTTTCTGCAGTGGCCATATTAATTTCTAGCTGGGCTTTGGCCCTTCTAATTTTTTCCCTGCATAACCTTACAACAGAGGTGACAAATGAATAGTCCTGTTCTGTATAGACGAGAACTGTGCCTGCCAGGAAAATGTGGTCAATGTGGATTAGATTGTAGAGTGACAGGATGTCAGTTGTGGGGGAAAGGGTCACATTCTAAAAACAGGCAGGGCTATAACAAGACACTTGCTTATGACTTCCAGTTATCAAAAACCCACCCAAATTTGAGAGTTACATTCAACATTTCTGTAATGTGGTAAATGCCTTTTAAGTGTCTGAAGTGCGATAAAGGCCATAAAGATGCAGATGCAGTTTGTTCTTCTTTATTTGGTGCTGTCTTCCTATAGTTCCTTAAATATTAAAATGAAAATCAAAATTTCTACAAATTTCTGGTGGTAAGTATATATCATAGGAAAATTACATAAGATATGTGTTAGCAATAGACTAGAATTTCTTGTTTGACTTCTCAGACAGACTAGAAATGCATGCTGAGCTAAATAAATAAAATCTGAAAATTTTGTTATGAGAACAACACTCTTAAGAAATATTGAGCCTGTGAATAAAGAGTGACTACACAGCTTTCTTTTAATGTTGTTGCTGTTTGAGTTCCTGACATGATGATTTAAGATTTGAGATTAAAATCACATTGCCAGGGATTACCACATAGCCATAACCCCAGCTACTACTATGAAAATCATCATGACTATCTGATATACACCTTATCCATCCATTAAAAAAGTCCAAACAGAAAAGGAATGCACATCATGGAAGAACCTCATATGATAATTAGTTAGATGATGACCTCTCTGATGAGGTACAGAGCTTAGTTGATTGGTGAACAGTGATTGTTTTCCTCTGTTCACAGTGGCTAAATTCTGTACCTGAAGAGAAGAGGAGATGAGAACACTTAAGTGCCAGCCTGTATCAGATGGAGTGCATTTGCTGGCTGAGATAAATTGCTGCTTAATATATAGTTCTGTAATAAATGTTTATATGTGAAACACAGTATACAGAGCATAAGAGGCAGAGGTGACTCAGCAAGAACCAAATGCTCTCTTTTTCAGTTGAGAATAAACAATGCTCCTTACTTTTGCAGTCAGACTGAGAATTTAAGATAATTTGGTTACAGTGTTTTTCTAAAGGTCGGAGGGAATAAATATTTGTGATTTTAAATTAGAATTGTCTATAAAGCATTGTTTTGTAAATTAGTCTCTTCTTTAATGGATGGTCTCATGATTTGTCTGCAGTTGTAGCTTAGCAATGTATATCGTTTGCAGGAAATTATTGTTTTTGACTGGAGCTGCCATTTACGGCTGCTGCTGTTGTTCCAAGCTTTTGATGGACCCGTCCTCCAGTGCCTACTGAGCTGATATCAGTTCTGATTTTACATACTGACTCAGTTCAGCAGGAACAGGAGTCGAGCCCTAGAGCAAAAAAGATGTACCTTTTCCAAGAGCCTATGAAAAATGTTATAGTTTTCTCTCTAAAATCAAATTAATACGCATTATGATCTTAACACAAGAAGTTATGTGGATATGTAGCACATTATATAGTATTACTCCAGTAATTGACCTCTAGCATCATTTTCAGAGTGATCTGCTAATAATTATGGGAGTGTGTTTGTACTTCGGCCCAATTTTTCAAATGGACTTAGTTTTTAAGTTACTGGCAGAGCATAATTGTGGTTATGGAACTTTGTTACAGAGCTAAATTTATAACTATATCTAAAAACACTGTTTCCCCTTATATTTCATCTGGTAAAGAGTATTGAGTACCCAGAAGGGAGATCTCTCTAGATTTCTAGACCTACCACAACAGCTTTTGGAGAAGAGCCAATCAAGAATACACAAATACTCCTTTATTGTAGCAGAGTAATTTTTACTTGTTTCTGCTGCAGGAAAGATCACAGAGAAATTCTTTTAATATTTCTCCTACTAAACCCTGGTGGTACTAGGATTTCATTGACCCAAGATATCAAAGGAAGGATTACGTGACTGCTAAAACAATCGGCTAACAGAAATGGTTACCTCTCAATATTTATGTTTTCCAGAGGCTCACTGTAACCAAGAACACTTCAAAACACACACAGACATACAAACACAAACTTCATGTGCGCAAAAACTACACGCACGCACACACACACTACTGTGACTCAAGGTAGTTCTTTAGTACAAACAATTTGGGGTTTATCTTTGCTGTTTGGTGATGTAGCCATTCCAATTTGCAGCTGCCAAGGACTCTTGATTTGAATGATTTTATGCACTTTGGTCAACATAGGAATCACTGAAATTAGATAAACCTGTATTTTGTTTGCAACTTCTATGCCGAATTAAAAAGCTAATATAAAATTAGCTGGAATGGGGGAAGTGTGTGTGTGGGTAATTGGAAGCTGGAAGTGACCAGCCATCATTCCGGTGATGGGATGGGACTGAGGGAAAAATTAAGATTGGTATTCTTACTGTCTTGTGTAGGTTAACTTTTGCCATAAATGTCAGACCTTCTGTTTTTGAAAATGTTTTCCGCACCCCTGTGCTGCTCCTTTTGTACAGTGATTTATGAAGTATAGCTCCTCTCTTCCAGGAATATAGTGCTCCACTGATCGCAAGATATCTTAATTGTTCCTTTAAGAAAATAAACCTTTAAAATTAAAAAATTTGTGAACATATTTCCTTTGTATGATACCGTTTTACATCAAATATTTTTAAAAGTATATGTAGTTTCTCCATTGCACAGAAGTTCAAAGTTAATTTATAAACTTCAAAAAAACCACTCTGTTTCCTCTTTTACAGTAAGGGAAGCAGCTGAATGTGGTTAGTTAAAGGATGTTAACAAGAAAAATTAAAAATGAAAATTACTTTTTTTAAAGCTCTGCTACAAAAAAATCTGAAATGAGAGCCTGCCTAAATGGTGACTTCAGTCCACAGAATGCAACTTATATTTACACCACTACAGTCTCTGCGCTCCCCCTTTTGAGGCACAGTGTTATTACTTGAATTATGGGACAGTCAACAACTTATTTCAAATGCAGCAAAAGTTAGGAAATTGCCCAAGAACATGCTGAGTTACTGCAATGGTTTCTAATGCAGTTACAATCACATATGTATTTATTAAGGAATACTATTAATAAGAGTTATGCCTCATTTCACAGCTTTTTCTTGCAAAGGCCAGCAAGGGAAACCAACCTGCTTTTTACTTTTTTGGTTGTATAAGGCAAAGAACACAGATCTGAATAAAGTTCTTGAAAAAGGCACCCAGAATTGAAACTTTTTGTAAACCTTGAGTAGTTCATAGTCAGTACTGTTAAAACCACATGGCAAATAAAGACAGTAAGATATTCCACACATCGCAAATATCACCAAGTTGTTGGTCTCTCAAAATAATCTCCTTTTCCTAGCTTTTTTTTTTAATTGTGAAAAAAAAAAAGTAGTATAGTTCTCCTACTACAGCTTTTCCAGCCTGTCTAAACAGTATTACATGAGCAAGAATTTCAACAATGATTTATAGAATCATATAATCATTTAGGTTGGAAAAGACCTTTAAGATCAACAAGTCCAACCATTAACCTAACACTGCCAAGTCCACCACTAAACCCCGTCCCTAAGAACCACGTGTACCTGTCCTTTAAATACCTCCAGGGATGGTGATTCCACCACTTCTCTGGGCAGCCTGTTCAAATGCCTGACAAACCTTTCAGTGAAGAAATTTTTCTTAATATCCAATCCAAACCTCCCCTGGTGCAATTTGAGGCCATTGCCTCTTATCCCATTGCCTGTTACTTGGGAGAAGAGACTGACCCCCGCCACGCTACAACCTCCTTTCAGGTAGTTGTAGAGAGTGATAAGGTCTCCACCCAGCCTCCTTTCCTCCAGGCTAAGCATCCCCAGTTCCCTCAGCTGCTCCTCATAAGACTTGTTCTCTAGACCCCTCACCAGCTTTGTTGCCCTTCTCTGGACACGTTCCAGCACCTCTGTATCTTTCTTGTAGTGAGGGGCCCAAAAGTCAACACAGTATTCGAGGTGGGGCCTCACCAGTGCCAAGTACAGGGGGACGATCACTTCCCTAGTCCTACTCACCACACTGTTCCTGATACAGGCCAGGATGCTGTTGGCCGCCTTGGCCACCTGGGCACACTGCTGGCTCATATTCAGCCGGCTGTCCACCAACACCCTGAGGTCCTTTTCTGCCAGGCAGCTTTCCAGCCATTCTTCCCCAAGCCTGTAGTGCTGCATGGGGTTATTGTGACCCAAGTGCAGGACCCGGCACTTGGCTTTGTTGATCCTCATACCATTGGCCTCAGCCCATCCATCCAGCCTGTCCAGATCCCTCTGCAGAGCCTTCCTGCCCTCAAGCAGATCAACACTCCTGCCCAACTTGGTGTCATCTGCAAACTTGCTGAGGGTGCACTTGATCCCCTCATCCAGATCATTAATAAAGATATTAAACAGAACTGGTCCCGATACCAAGCCCTGGGGAATACCACTTGTCACCAACTGGATTTAACTCCATTTACTACCACTCTTTGAGCCCAGCCATCCAGACAGATTTTTACCCAGTGAACAGTACGCCCATCCAAGCCAGGTTCGCCAGGAGAATGCTGTGGGAAACGGTGTCAAAGGCTTTACTAAAGTCCAGGTAGACAACATCCACAGCCTTTCCCTCATCCACTAAGTGGGTCACCTTGTCATAGAAGGAGATCAGGTTTGTCAAACAGGACCTTCCTTTCATGAACCCATGCTGACTGGGTCTGGTCACCTGGTTGTCCTGTATGTGCCGTGTGATGGCACTCAAGATGATCTGCTCCATAACCTTCCCTGGCACCGAGGTCAGACTGACAGGCCTGTAGTTCCCTCGATCCTCCTTCCAGCCCTTCTTGTGAATGGGCATCACATTTACTATCCTCCAGTCATCTGGGACCTCCCCGATTAGCCAGGACTGCTGATAAACGATTGAAAGTGGTTTGGTGAGTGCTTCTGCCAGCTCCCTCAGTACCCTTGGGTGGATCCCATCCAGCCCTACAGTCTTGTGTGCATCTAAGTTGTGTAGCAGCTCGCTAACCATTACCCCTTGGATTACGGGGGCTTTGTCTGCTCCCTGTCTCTGTCTTCCAGCTCAGGGGGCTGCATACCCCAGTAACTATTGGTCTTACTGTTAAAGACTGAGGTAAAGAAGGCATTAAGTACCTCATCCTTTTCCTCATCCTTTGTCACTTGTGCTGGTATGGGCGGCGGAATGGCTTGTGCTGGTGCAAGCCATGGAGTAGGTTGTGCCAGTGCAGGCTGCGGAGTGGCCTGTGCTGGTACAGGCTCTGGAGTGGCTTTTACTGCAGGCTGCGTAGTGGCTTGTGCCAGTGCAGGTGAAGTGGCCTGTGCTGTTACAGGCAGGGTAGTGGCTTTTGCCGCAGGCGACAGGGTGACTTGTGCTGGTACAGGCTGCAGAGTGGCTCCTGGGATTCGAGTAGCAGCAGCGCATGTCACACAATACCCACTCCTATACTGATTTTTAATAAAAAATCACCCCTGCAACACATTCAGAAAAAATGACAACAAAATCATGATTTTAAGAAAGTAACATTCATTTTTGAAACAGTCCAAAAGGTTTCCATCCTGTAGCTCTGATGGTGTCAATTTTGTATAAGCATTAAAAGGCGAAGTAAACTTTCCCCAGATAAAATCAGAAGTGTAATTAGTAATAGAATCCATTATGTGATGCCCGAGATATGCAGCTAAAACTATTATCCAAGTAATCATATTATACATCTGAATTCCAAACCACAGCAGAATAGCACATTTAAACCACCACATACAAACACAAAGAACAAACAAATCATGGAACACATTTGGCAGGCTAAGCAGCATTGCATCAATTAACTTTAAACAAATCTCTCTAAAGGCATGATATAACATTTTGCTTAAGAACAACATCATGTGAGCTGTCTGTTTTAATTTCTGAGCAAACTGGAATTCGAACTGTTCAGGCAATCTATCAGAGCCCTGGTTGAGCCCCACTTGAGCCCCATGTTGGGCGCCAATAAATCTGTCGTGGTTTGGGCTGGACTGGCCACTAAGATGAACGAAAGATGCTCTCCCCCACCACTCTCTCCAAAGAGAGGAGGGAGAGAGAGAGACCTATGAGTTTAGAAAAGAAACTAAACTACTTTAATGGAATATTAATGATAAAATAAAAAGGAAATAATGAAATAGATACAGAATATACAAAACCAATATCGAGCTCCCAGGATGATGATCACATCACTGGCAGGCACTGGGGAAGTCCCAGACTGGACTCAGCAACAGACGGAGATTGGATTCCGGATCTGGAGTCAGGAATGCACGGATCGGGGTCAAAGGCAGATGAACAGGCAGGGTCCTCCTCAGATGCCAGCCATTGAAGAGGGCTGACCCTTTGATCCCTCAACTTTTATATTGAGCATGGGGTAGATGGGATGGAATACCCCTGTTGGTCAATTTTGGGTCACCTGTCGTGTCCGCTCCTCCCCACAGGTGCGATCCCTCTATGCTTTTCCATTTCTGACCCTCCAATGGGGCAAATAACAAAGTTAGCTGACCTTGGTTGTTACAGCAATCAGTATAAGCCGGAGCAGGAGATGGTGGAGTTCAGGAACCTGAAAGGAGGAAACAGAGTGAAAAGCAATCTCACAACCTTGGACTTCAGGAGAGCAGACTTTAACCTGCTCAGTTATCTGCTTGAAAGAGTCCCATGGGATAAGGCCCTGGAGGGAAGAGGGGCCTAAGAAAGCTGGTTAATACTGAAGGATCACCTCCTCCAAGCTCAAGAGAGGTCCATCCCAATAAGCAGTAAGTCAGGCAAAAATGCCAGAAGGCCCGCATGGATGAACAAGGAGCTCCTGGCAACACTCAAACACAACCAGCTGGGAGGGTTGTACCAGATAACCACTAAAGGTCCCTTCCAATCTCAACCATTCTGTGATTCTGTGATTTTGTGATCTCTCCTTAGATGTCTTGATGTTATATGGGCCCACCTATGAATATCTCATCCTTACGTTCACAGTCCAGATCTACCTGAGCTACTTCAATTCTGGCAGCCTAGTCTACCTGCTCATTGTTTTCATGTTCTTCCGTGCCATGGCTCTTAAGCATGTGAGCGTCTACATGATGCCTCATACACTGCTAGCATCTCTTTTTCAGCCACAGTATAGCAGGCCTCGGACCCTTTGACACCCCCAGCTCCAAAATGCTAGAGGACGACCTTGGGTCTCTCCTGGCATTTTCTGCCAGAGTCTTCAGGTGAAGCCATGCTACCTGGCTGCAGTGTAGAGCACATTTCTTGCATCTGGTCCTATCTGGACTGGACCAAGGGTTACCACACAGATTATTTCCTGTTTGATCTGTTCAAAGGCTTGTGACTGCTCAGAGCCCCAGTCAACATAGTTGTTCTTTCAGGTCGCTTGACAGAGAGAACTCACAAGCTGTAACGCGAAATATGCATGCTCTAGAAACCCACAAGGGCTAGGAAAGCTTGGGATTCTTTATTGTTAGCTGGTGTGGACATGGCTGTTATCTTATTGATCACATCCATTGGGATGTGACAATGCTCATCTTGCCATTTTATTCCCAAGAACTGCATCTCTCGTCCAGGTCCTTTGATCTTGCTTTGTTTTATAGCAAAACCAGCTTTCAGAAGGGTTTGGATTATTATTATCCATTTCTCAAACACTTTCTCTGTCGTGTTGCCCCACATGATGCTGTCAATATATTACAGATGTGTAGGGGATTTACCCTGTTCCAGTGCAGTCTGTATCAGTCTATGATAAATCATAAGGCTGTGCTTCCATCCCTGGGGCAATCAGTTCCAGGTTTACTGGACAACCCTCCACATGAGAGCAAGTTGTGGCCTGCACACTGCTGCCAAAAGGACAGAGAAAAATGCATTGGCAATATCAGTTGTGGCATACCACTTGGCTTTTGACTCTAGTTCATCTTGGAGTTCTAGCATGTTTGATACTGGAGTACTCAGCAGTGGTACTGAGGGTACACTCTGCTCCATCCTCCAGATCATTAATGATGTTAAACAGGATTGGACTCAGTATTGACCCTGGGTTACACTGAGGGGTGACTCCTACAGGCTCATCAGTACACTTTTCAATCTTTCAAGTGCCTTCTTTTGAGACAGCCATTGCCAAGGATACACGTGGAAATCAGACTGGTCACACAATAGGATGCTTTTGTGACTTGTTCCCTGTTAGACTCACCTCATCTTCCAACACAGACAACTATTCTGTAACTCCAGAAATCCAGATGTGTTTTTTCCCCTTGTATACTTACTGCATTAGGGTACAGTGTGCACATTTGTCCAGCAAAGCCTTATATTTCCTTGAGTCTGATGTGTCTGATGAGTACTGATGTCCAGTAAACCCTGTTTTGCCTTTTTTCTGCCTGGCCAGAGGCAGGACCCCCTATTCTTGATCATAGCAGTGTGCTCTTGTTGCCAAGAAGGCCAATGGGATCCTGGGTTGCATAGCGAAGAGTGTGGCCAGTAGGTCAAGGGAGGTCATTCTCCCCCTCTACTCGGCACTGGTGAGGCCACAACTGGAATACTGCGTCCAGTTTTGGGCTCCCCAGTTCAAGAGGGACAGGGAACTGCTGGAGCGAGTCCAGCGCAGGGCAACTAGGATGATTATGGGATTGGAGCATCTCCCTTATGAGGAAAGGCTGAAGGAGCTGGGACTCTTTAGCCTGGAGAAGAGAAGGTTGAGGGGGGACCTGATTAATGTTTATAAGTATCTAAAGGGTGGGCTTAAGGAGGATGGAGCCAGGCTCTTTTCAATGGTTCCCAGTGACAGGACGAGGGGCAATGGGCACAAGTTAGAACATAGGAAGTTCCGTTCAAACAGACGGAAAAACTTCTTTACGGTGAGGGTGACAGAGCACTGGAACAGGCTGCCCAGGGAGGTTGTGGAGTCCCCTTCTCTGGAGATTTTCAAGACCCGCCTGGATGCAGTCCTGAGGGATGTGCTCTAGGCAATCCTGCTTTAGCAGGGGAGTTGGACTAGATGATCTCTAGAGGTCCCTTCCAACTCTGAAGATTCCGTGATTCCGTGATTCCGTGATTACCTGCTTCCTGTAAAGACAAACCTGAGGTCTCTGCAACATGATACCAGCAGTGGGATTTAAAAACAAAAGAACATACGTCCATGGATCAGTATTAGAAGGAGGAGGGGAATTCTAAGCCTTATATGTGTCTAGTGAAATCCTTGAAGGCAACTGGAGCAGTAATCTTCCTGGAAGACCCTTTTTTGGATGTGGTTTTTCCTGCAATTCATGTACACAGGATACCAGTTCTGAGGTAGGTGCACCATCCCAATTGCTCATGCCCTTGCCATAGTCATGAAGATAGAACCAAAAGGTGGCACAGGGATTACACTAACAGTTCCCTTCCTTTTGAGCAGAAAAAAGCCAAGTCCAAAGGGAACTCCAGATGGACTAGAGGCTGGCCTGCAGGAGCAAGTAGGGAATGAAATTCTCTGCATTTTCTTCAACTAAAAAGAATTGGAAGGACAGTACCTCCACGGGTGAGATGCAGGCATGCAGGGCAAGCAGGGATAAGAAAGGAAGATTTTCTTGGAAAAGCTGGAGGTGGAAGACAGCTTATCTATCTACATGTGGTGCCTTGATGAAAGAGGAAGGAAGGAAGGAAGGAAGGAAGGAAGGAAGGAAGGAAGGAAGGAAGGAAGGAAGGAAGGAAGGAAGGAAGGAAGGAAGGAAGGAAAGGGCATGTGACATTTAAATTTTAAGGAATTAAGAAAATATTAAGAGGTTTTCAATTATATAGCTTCATCTTGTATATTGCCTTAGCCTTAGTATGGGACATATACTTGTTTTCTGAGGATGAGGAGGGGAGAGGAACTGACAAAATGTCTGCTTTTTAAACATAGTTTTAAAAGATTTTTTTTTAAGCCAAGCTTGATATCTCCCAACTTCTAACCAGGCAACAAGTTTTCATTATGGTTCAAGGGCTTTAATATAGTTTCAGCACCAGTCTCATAGTTGTATCTGCATTTTTGTTTGGGCTATTAGAGTCATTGTGTGGCTGAATTATAATCTGACACTGTATCTCAAAGGGATTTAATATTTTTGATAAACGTTAGGCCTGAGGAGAGCGAAGGAGGAAGAGGAATCCTTTAAAATCTAATTGCTTTCAAGAACCAGTAAATGTAAAATTTGCAGCTCAGTGGATTAATTTATTGGGCTTTTCTGTTTTTATCCTTATTTCACACACACGTACACACATGTGTGCACACACTTTTATTTTTCTTCTGCCTTTGTCATATTGTATAAAGCCCTTTTGTAGGAGTGATGCGCATACTGGATTAGCAGTATGAAAGAAAGACACAATAAGCCTCCATTACTTTACTTCCTTTTCATTTCTCACACCTATATCTAATAAATTTGTTGCTTCTTCAGTGGGTCAAAGACATCATGTCACTCAGCTTTTTTTTCTGCAAGATCTGATGGCAGAGATCATGAAAATGAATGCCCTGCTTTCTTCCAAATGCAAGAGTTGAGTTACATCGTTACACAGACTCAATGTTGTCTGGATTTCCTAAAAAATTTTCAGCTTAACTTTCCCCCCTTTGTGCACATTGAAGTCCCGCAAGTGGCAAAGAATTTTTTCACAAAAGAAGCTGTTTTGAAGATGACTTTGGTTTGTAAAACTAAAGCCCTTTGTGGAATATGACAAGGTCTGCTAGAGCTGGGATGTCCTCCAGATTTTGGAGCAAGAGAACTGCTTCTACTGCTGCTGTCCTTCGCAGCTCCCTGGGCACTTGGATTGCCCTCCTCTGGGAATCTGCTGCTATGCTGGAGGAGCACAGAAACTTGGTGGCTCTGAATTTGCATTTCTCTGCAGCCCTCTGCAGAAGAAAAATGACTGTGCTCCTGGATTAGTGTCATTTGCTCCTTTGTGGCATACGGAACAGCTTTCCATTAAAGGAGATCAGGGATAATTAGCCACATTATTTTGACAAGTTGGTTTGAGCAGTTCTCTTTATTCCAGTGTTGAGGACGGCGAGAGAGCAAGAAATGAGCAGGGCTTGTTTCATGCTACTGTGTCCTTTCCCAAGTTCAGGCACTCTACAGAGGAGCTGCCCTGCAGAGTGGCTCCTTGCTGCACACCACTACCACTGGACTGTAAAACCCACATGCAAGGTAGCAAGTAGGGCACTTGGTGGGTGGGGCATATATTTAGAGAAATGGAGAGGTTTAGGTGGCAGATTCAAGTAGGTGTGCTGCTCTGCAAAATGCAGGGAAGGTGCTACCTTGTGACCTTATTTAATGCCAAAGACAATGTAAGACAGGTATGTGGAGCATAGGGCTGAAGCAGACTTGTGCCCTTGAATGATGAAAATGTGTGAGGCAAAAATTTGAAAGGATACACAAACCCGTTTTATTTTCATGCAAGTTAGTTTTGGTCCCTGTTCTGCCACATTCAGCTCTCTCCTAGTCCCTAACAAGTAAACTGAAGGGTACGCACTTCATTTCAGTGTTGGTTCTTTATTAAGGTAATTGGATGCTCATGCAGTACAATCTTCTTAATGGCATGGCCACAGGCAATGGGCAACCTGTAAAAATGTATTAAAATAAAATCAGTGCTACTCATTATTAACCTCTGTTGAATTTGATCCCTCCTCACCTGGCTGGAGGAAGTATGAAGCTCTGCAGTATTAGGGGTTATAATGCAGTACCTTTGAGAACAAAGGTGACCTGAGGAAGAGGCAGAGCCTTACAAAATGAAGTTATTTGTGTATGACCAAATCTCTGAGATTGTTGTATGCCAGCTCTGGCCGTCCAAGCATTGGGAAGAACAGGTATAAAGGATTTCAGATTGCAGCCACTCTACCTAAGGAGACACCTTCACAGGCTTTCACCCACAGAGCAAGTCTGACAAAAAAAAAATCTGTGGGATCCTTGCAAGTTGTTGAAGCAAGAAAAAAATCCCTCAGTGTGGAAGAGTAGTTCTGGGTACACAGCCAGCAGTGCTTGCAAATGTAAATAAGGGCAGATTGATTAAAACATTATCGCTAGGAATGTAGCACCCAGGTATCAGCTATGAGACAAACTGGGGGCAGCCACAGCTCTGACCACCCAAGTGGAGACTTTTTCACTGACACTTGTTCCTTAAGGAAAACAGCAAAAAAACAAAAACAAGGTGTGGTGAGTTGACCCACCCCCTTGCAATGTACACCAAATAAGCAAGGAAAATTAAATCCCTGCAGTAGTTCATCTCTTGTGTATGCTAAAAAAAAATATAAAATAATCCCTCCAGACCACAGAGAGAGAGGGGAGATTAAGATAGTACTTGTTAAATTGAGTCTTCAGATCGAGTTTTGGAACCAAGAGCAAGAATTTAAGTGCACTGGTCTATTTTGTGAAGCCCTGAGAAGTCAGCCTAGCAAGCAGGAGGCAGGCAGGGCAGATCTGAAGGCTCATGGTACTTGAAGAGACAGTCTTCTATGGTTTTGGAGGATGAGCCAAAATACCTGTCCACCAGTCCCTTCATTCCCCATCTCTCAGCCCTGCCACCTCATCAGACCTGGTCAGGTTGAATGGGAGCAGGAGCAATGGCACATTGGTTCCTAATGAGAAGCACAGTTATTTTCCCAAGCTGAAACTTGAATAAGAGGTGGTTGACTGGTTCTCCAGGGGTCAGTACTGGGTCCAGTCCTGTTCAATATATTCATAAATGACCTGGATGAGGGGATAGAGTGCACCCTCAGCAAGTTTGCTGATGACACAAAGCTGGGAGAAGTGGCTGACACACCAGAAGGCTGTGCCACCATACAGCGAGACCTGGACAGGCTGGAGAGTTGGGCAGAGAGAAACCTTATGAAATTCAACAAGGGCAAGTGTAGGGTGCTGCACCTGGGGAGGAATAACCCCATGCACCAGTCCAGGTTGGGGGCTGACCTGCTGGAGAGCAGCTCAGCGGAAAGAGACCTGGGAGTCCTGGTGGACAACAGGATAACCATGAGCCAGCAATGTGCCCTTGTGGCCAAGAAGGCCAATGGCATCCTGGGGTGCATTAAAAAGAGGGTGGCAAGCAGGTCAAGGGAGGTCATCCTCCCCCTCTACTCTGCCCTGGTGAGATCGCACCTGGAGTACTATGTCTAGTTCTGGGCTCCTCAGTTCAAGAAAGACAAGGAACTACTGGAGAGAGTCCAGCGGAGGGCTACAAAGTTGATCAAGGGAATGGAGCACCTCTCTTATGAGGAAAGGCTGAGACCTGAGTCTGTTTAGCCTGGAGAAGAGAAGACTGAGAGGGGATCTCATCAATGCTTGGAAATATCTAAAGGTCAGGTGTCAAGAGGATGGGGTCAGACTATTTTCAGTGGTGCCCAGCGACAGGACGAGGGGCAATGGGCACAAACTGGAACACAGGAAGTTCCATCTGAACATGAGGAGGAGTCCTGGTGGACAACAGGATGACCGTGAGCCAGCAATGTGCCCTTGCGGCCAAGGCCGATGGCATCCTGGGGTGCATCAAGAAGAGTGTGGTCAGCAGGTCGAGGGAGGTCATACTCCCCCTCTATTCTGCCTTGGTGAGTGTGATAAATGATTTAATCGCAAACAGGATTCCAATTAGAATTTATAATTTATTAAATGAGTAAAGGCAAGCAAACAGCGCTGGGTGTGCCGGGAGTCTCTACCCAACCAAGACACACACCTTACAGATCCCATTTTTGGTTTATATCTCCTATACTAATACATATTCATAACTGTCTCAAAAATGGTTGGCCCTTGCCAAAAATGGGCGTATCCCCCCTCTCACATGTCACTATGCAGATAGCAACAGGACCGGTTTAAACTGGTATTCTAGAATGTTCACCAGGTGGCTCCTGCAAAACACAGACACCATCCCCACACCATCCCGTCTGGGCCATACAGACAAAACAATCAAAGGTCACACTTCACCCTGTGGCCCTAGCACTGTTCCACACTGACACGAATCAGTTAAGCACATTTCACAATCCCCCATTTTCTTTTTCTATGGCATTGATTCGTGGTTTTGTTTCCAACCAAGTTAATACTTGCCGAATTGGTATTAGTTTCGGATCTTCTTTTGTCTTTAGTATCATCAGGGAAAGAGTTTTCTCTTTCCCTGGTTCTGAATCAACAGGTACTGTAGCTATCTGCATTCCTTGTATAACCGAGTGTATTAGTCTAATAAAACAAGGTATTAAACATGGAATTATTAACAATCCTGCAAATGCCCCCAATATAACAATCCCAATTTTAGTAAGCCAATCACCTCCCGTAAAGTTTTAAAGGGGTGTTTTTATTGCAAGGAACTAAGTCACCTCTTCAGTTAAAAAATAAAGTCAGAGTGAGAAAAGTCTGGCACTTCCTACCACAGTATTCACCACTGTCATTATTTCTACATCTTGGACCTCCTAGTATTTGTTGCAGCTTGAGGCCAAGGTGCTCCTAAAAGGATTTTCTTTTAAGGACTTTAGAAATTGTTTAATGCTGCTTTCCTCCCGTTTCCCTCCTCTTTTTTAAAAGAAAAAAAAAAATCTATATATGGATCGCGAGAAAGTTCTGGGCATGTATTTGTCTAAAAGCATCCCGAACGAAAAAAATCTTGAAAAGAAAATGAAGAAGAAAGGAGGGGAGGCATTCCTTAACGTAAGCATTGCATGCAAAGAAGGCTGGATCTCTTTAAGGCTCCCCCTGAAACTGGCGATGCATACAAGGGTTGCCTGCCTGGGTGGTCTCTCTACTTTGGTGAGCTGTTGCTAAGCAGCTAATAATAGGCATGTTTGCTGAGTAATTTCTACCCTCCTCGAGCCAATCCGCCTCGTAGAAACCCAAGCCATCTGACAGCCCCAGGGGCGGGCTTTCAGCTCTATTTTTCTTCCCTCTATCACTCCCTCCCTTCTACCCCTCCTCCTCCTCTTTATCCAAACGGAGAAAATCCTTTTTTTCTTCTTCACCTCATCTCTTGAGCTGAGGGGCTCCAGCTCGGTCTTGCCGCACACGCGCCGGGGAAGAGCGCCAGGCAGCCCCCCGCCCGCCGCCGCGGGGCAGAGCGCGGAGCCTCACCAGCCCCGCGACTCGCGGGTAGCACCCCGGAGCTGAGGCAGTATGGTGCAGCACGACGAGACAGCGCAGCCGCAGCCCACCGTGCCGCTGCCGCGCCGCCGCCGCTGCTGAGCGGTTTCCCAGAGGCACTGGTGGCCGGAGGAAGCGTTTTCAGCGGGAGCGGAGGAAAGCGCGGCGGCAACCGCGGGGGGGGGGGGGGGGGGAGGAGTCGCGCCCGTCCACCCTCCCTGGGTGCGGGGAGCAACCGCCAGCATCTCGGGGACCGCACGCAATGTGGCAATGGGAGGCGCAGGGTGCGACTCGGCAGGAGCGGCCGTGGCAGCGGCCACCGCCCAACGCTCCGCATGAAGTGGACGCGCAGAGGTGGCGGCAGCAGCAGCAGCTCGCGGTCTGCAGCGCCGCCAGCCCCCCGCGGGCCCTGCCGCGCTCCGCGGGCCACTGTCGGGCTCCGGGCCCCGCCGCAGCGTCGGCAGCAACAGCACCAAAGGCAGCTCCCTCACGCCGCCGGCAGCGGCGGCAACATGGCCTCAGCCGTTAACGTGTTGGAGCCGGAGACGAGCAGCAGTGCGGGGGGCGGCGGCGTACACCACGGCCGGGCGGCGAGGAGCGATAGCGGGAGGCGACGAAGGCCCGGAGGGAACCAGCGCGCCGCGGAGTCCGACCGGGAGTATCTGCAGCGACCAAGCTACTGCGATGCGGATTTCGCCTTGGAGCAGATCTCAAAGGTGCATTCAATCTCTCAGACTTTTTTCAGAGATATATGCTAGTACTATTATTATGGGGGAGGTGTTTTCTCGTGGGGGGTGGAAGGAGGAGATGGAAATTTAACAGCCACCAATAAAATGCTGGGAAAAAGAGAGGGACGTCTGTGACTCTTTAGTGCGGGAGAGAGTGCTCTCCTTCCCTTCCTTCTTGCATATGCTTTCCCTGGTGTGTGTTTGTGCTGCGGAGTGCTCCTCTAGTTAAATTTCCCAGAGGCAGTTTCACCTCCCTCCCGGCCTCCCCCGGGTAGTTTGTGGCCCGCTCTCGCTTTTCCTCTCCTCTCTCCGCTTCCTTTGATTCTCTCTGTTCCCTCGTAGCGTTCTGCAACACCAATCTTTAAACCGGAAAAGGGGAGAAAATGAGTGTCTGCTTTCATGGTAAAAAGTTGTGCTTTTGCGAAGTTCTCCATCGAGTGCTGAAAACGCGACTACCCTCAGAGAGGGGTTCTTATAGCAGAGAAAGTTTGTAACGTTTACCCCAGCGTTTGGAGAGAAAGTGAAAGTTGTAAATAAATTACTGCCTTAAATCATCTGTGCAGGTCGTACTGCGTCCCCCCAGCTCACCGGCTTCATTGTTAGCGTGGAAACGCCGGAGGTGCAGGAGCGCTCTGGAAGCCTAACTCGGGGAGGGGAAGGGGAACGGTCCCAAC
This sequence comes from Sterna hirundo, assembly GCA_009819605.1. Taxonomy (NCBI): domain Eukaryota; kingdom Metazoa; phylum Chordata; class Aves; order Charadriiformes; family Laridae; genus Sterna; species Sterna hirundo. The sequence continues at coordinate 21,968,096 of CM020463.1, forward strand.
CGCTAACGTCTGCGAACCAAAAACTGTTCAAAATAAACAACCTCAAGAGACAATGCCTTTCTGCAAAGAGCATTTCATTTCGTGGAGCAGATTTCTAGGCTTTGTAAAAAGGGGAAAGGCAAAAAAAATCCATGTGGCTGCCCTCTTCCGTTCACAAATATTGTCGCAATTTACAGATGGCTGCTCTGCTTCCTAATTAAGATCTCACAGTGTCTCTAAACTCTATGGAAATTAATTTTTTATGATCTTACAGCACTGCTCACCACGTGGATCGTGCATTTACCTTAGCATTAGTTGTGCTAAGGGCTGTGAATTGGAGAAATGGCAACAAATTTCTACAAAGTAGTTTTCCTTCACCGTCAGCATCCCCACCACCCCACTCTCAGCCCTTTAGAGGTCTAATGAGAACAGGAAACGGGACATTTTTTTTCTCGACATGCCTATTGAGATTCATCGACATAGGTTATTTCTCTCCTAGAGCCATGAATCTTGCCAGTATGAATGAGTGTGTTGCAACCTGAACTGGTAGCGGTGACTTGAGTGCAAGACAGTGATGGGCAGTTTAGGCAGGGAGCAGGCACACACACACTGTCTTGTTTATATGGATTTCAAGCAGTTATGGAATCCCAAACCTGCATGGTGGTTTAGCAATAGGATGGTTACCAGCAGCTACACATCTTGGCCTACACGAATACTTAATGGTGGTTGCAAGCTGCTCAGCTGAGTCATGGAATGAAGGCCCTTCATGAAGGACAGTGTTACTGTTCTTATTCCAAGGGACACTGTGAGGATATGAGCATTTATGTATAAATAACTGTTCTGCTTGTGCGTTAGTGCTTGGAGGGGGACTTTACCCATATGCCCTCTTGGAAGAAGTGTGCCCTCCCTGTGTCAGTGTCTGTCCCTGCCTCTTAACTACTAACCTTTCCTTGCCTTGTAGGGGAAAGCTACTGGAAGAAAAGCACCGCTGTGGCTGAGAGCAAAGTTTCAGAGACTATTATTTAAACTGGGCTGTTTCATACAAAAAAACTGTGGAAAGTTTTTGGTTGTTGGCCTTCTTATATTTGGGGCTTTTGCTGTAGGATTAAGGGCAGCAAATCTTGAAACCAACATGGAGGAGCTGTGGGTGGAAGGTAAGTCCGAGATCCCCTTTTTTCTGATGTCATCCCTCCCCACATTGCCCCTTCCACCTCAGGAGCTGGATAAAAAGAGCTTGAGTGTCAGAGACTTTAAGAGTGTGTGCATGCATGTGTGTGTATACATATGTATATAATAGACCTTCTTCATGCTGAGGAGGGCCAGCTGACTGTTTGGGAGCTGAGCTGGCAGCCAGGGGAAGCTTACAAAGCTCTGTCTGTGCTGTTTTGTGGGGCTCTGTGAGGCTGGTGAACACCAGAGAGTGTGTATAGGTTGGGAAGGGGTGGACAGCAGGGCACGTGGCTCCGGGTGGCACATACCACTTCACCAGCCATGGAGAGGCTCTCCAGACAGGAGGGCTGCTGGCAGCAGTGTCTTTCTGGCCCCACTGCCAAAGATGGGAGTCTGTGCTGCAAGGAGGCCTCCCCTTCAGCAGTTTGGGAGTACATGTGCCCATAGCAGGCCATGAGGAGCACGGCCTAGAGGGGTGGGTGCCTGTGTGTGGTCCTGGTTTTTTGGATAGCTTTCAACTGTGGGGGAGAAACATTTGTCTCAAGGTTAAAAAAAAAAAAAAAAAAAAAAAAAAAAAAAAAAAAAAAAAAGACTGCTGAAGTGAAGCCCGGCCTGGCCATCCCAGAGGCTGTGGCCAGGCAGACAGGTGTGGGGTGACTGTGGGCACTGCCCTAGGCCAGAGGGCAAGATGTCCTCCAAAACCAGCCAAAAGGCTTGCCCGTTTTGCCTTTGTGTTGTTAAGCACCAGCTAGGAAGGTTGCTTTGGTAAAGGAGAAGAAATTGTATTGGGAGACTGGGGATTTGTGTGCTTCCTTTAGAAATAGCCCCACCCCAGCACGCAGGCGGGGGAATGTGGAGCTGCTGCTTCCCTTGAGGGCCTGTAGGCAGTCAGCATTACTTCCTTCTTGTCTGGGGGCCTGCTCAGGGTTGCTCTAGTCTGAGAGGCATGACTCCAGGTTGTCATTTTTTCTTTTTCAGGGAGAAAATATTATTTACTTAGCATCAGATTCCCTCTTTAGCTGTTTTTATGTAAACCCAGACTGACTTTGTTGATAGTGGTAGTTACTCTGGATTTATGTCAAAGTAGCTTGCAGCAGAATTTGGCTTATAAAAGTTAATACAGAAAACTGCATAAGTAATCATTAGTAAATACCTGTGTGCATTGAGAATTTAGCACTGAGTGCAAAGTTATCAGCTATTATCAAGATGGTCTTGCCCTGTGGATGAGTTATAGCGTATAGGACCAGATTTGCAGATGACAGCTGTGATAAATGATTTAATCGCAAACAGGATTCCAATTAGAATTTATAATTTATAAAACGAATAAAGGCAAGCAAACAGCGCTGGGTGTGCCGGGGGTCTCTGCCCAACCAAGACACACACCTTACAGATCACATTTTTGGTTTATATCTCCTATACTAATACATATTCATAACTGTCCATAGGCATAACTGTCCATATTCATAACTGTCCATAGGCTCTCCATAGCCTCCCATGGCCATCGTTCACCTTGGTTTGTTCCACCACAAACATAACAATTAGTTACATTTAATGACTTAGCAATGTTTTCAGCAAGATTTACAAATAGATTTTTAGCAACTGTGGGAATTTCATATTTCACTCCTGCTTCTATTTCATGATAAAATGAGTTAAATAGTAGTCTGTGCTGTACCGATTCCTTTATTCTTTCTTTTATTTCGATATTAATAATTACACCCGGATCTTCTCCAGGTCCATATATCTTAAGTCCAATTTTATTTACTTTCTTTTGCTTCCAAATTTCTAAATTTATCAGGGTTAAATTTATTAGATTGCAGGTACGGGTTGTACAATTACTATCTGTTTGTATCTTTGTGATTGAAGCTTGTAAATTCCCACACTGTCTATCATATCCTCAGCCTGCAGTGTCCCAACATACACAAGACCACCCTCTTCTTCCACACAGGTGTGCTGATTGATACCTCGCTGTTTGACTAGGTGTATAATCAGGATTTATGTCACATTGGTGTCCCCCTGGGCAAATATATTTTGGTTGATTACTATAGTACCGTCTCCACTCTAAACTCCCGCAATTAGTGTCTACATCATCATCTATAATGTCGCACGCATCAAAAATTACCGACACCGATGTACTTAAATTGGTCATAACCTTACTTGTTCCTATTAGTCTTCCTACTTCCGAATTTGTCTTCATTTCTACCCAATATTGATAGGGGAGTTCCTTTGGATCATAGCACACAATCCTCTCTTCGTCTTTGCATAAAGTATATTGGGTTAGATTATAAATGCAGCTTCCTATTTTCTGGCCTCCACAGTCATAAATAGTATGATAAACCAAAGCCTGGGAACTTACCCGTCCCCTCCTAGTAGTTACTACGCATTGACTGCAGTTGTTTGCCGTAGCCAGAGTCAAGGAGCTTACCCCAAATAGGACTAGAAGAGGTCCGGTCAGGGCCATAGTGATCGGCGGTCACAGCCCGAAGGGGTTGCAGCCCTTGGCAGACCTTTCAAGCCGCACCACTTGTTCCCCTCCGGTCTTGCCCTCTTCCTTAATCTTTTAAGGGGTAACCTTTAATCAAGAAACACTCTTTGATTAAATTGACAACAATAAAGCCTAACCCACGGTAGGTTACATAGGGGAGTGGTGGCCCCACAGCGAATGCACAAAAATTCTAAACTGTTTCCTAGATCCTTGTCTTTTTTTTTTTTTTTTTTTTTTGAAAATTATATATTTTAAAACATGTAGAACACTTTGCCCTTAAAAATAAACAACACCGTTTACACAATGGACTAAATTACCTTTCCCAATAGGTATTTGTCCCTGTCCACTAATTCTACAGGAGTAGTTACAATGAAATTCCCACAGCAACTTAGCTTGTGCTTCTTGATGAAGGTCTCTTCAAGTTCGTCTGATGGTTAGCTTGGTTTCTGCGGGCTCAGATGTGACTCTCCACTCCTTCACTGGACCTTTCACTCGCCGACACGTGTCCCTCCTTTTTCAGCAGTTCTCACAGCCGTTTCTCTAAACAATTATGTTGTACTTCCTTCCATGGCTCTCCAAACAAAAACTGTGCTGGACTCTGAGCAGAAGTCACCCTCAGTTCTAAATCAGGGGAGTCTATTAATATTGCTTCATATTTCAAGATCCGGCTGGCCGTTAACTGTTTTTCTGCCTTTTGTTGTAAAACACTCCTAACATTGTGTGGGGTATACACTTTTAAAGGAGCACTAAAGGTAATTTTCCGAACTTCCTCTATTAATAATGCGGTAGCTACCAAAGCTTGGAGACAAGCAGGCCATCCTCTACTTACTGGATCAAGTAATTTAGAACAGTACCCCACAGTTTGGGTTTTTTTTGTTGTTGTTTTTTTTTTTTTTTTTTTTTTTATTCCTGCCCAGTCTTGAGTAAGAACTCCATATGCTGTCTGATTTGATGTATTCACAAAAAGATGGAAAGGTTTTTCTAGATCTGGGAGGCTCAACACAGGTGCTTGTATTAATGCCTTTTTTATTTCCTCAAATTTCTCGTCATCTTCTGTAAACCACTTAAGTTGGTTACTAGTTAATTTTTCATATAGAAATTTTACCTTGTCACTATAATTTTCAAGCCATGATCTACAATATCCTAATAATCCCAATATTTGCCGAACCTCCTTTTTAGTTTGTGGGGGTCTTAAAAATAGAATCCCAGATATCCTATCAGAATCTAGTTTCTTCTTTCCCTTACTTAGCCAATGTCCTAAGTATTTTACTTCCTGTTCTACAAACTGTAGTTTTGATCGGGACACCTTCAATCCCTTCTCCCCTAGAAAATTTAACAATTTAATAGTAGCTTCTCGGGTCCCCTCTTCAGTTTCTCCTGCTACTAATAAATCATCTACATATTGCAATAATTTTATTTCCTGGGGTAATGTAAAATCCTGTAAGATTTTCTCTAAAGTTTGCCCAAATAAATTTGGTGACTCCGTAAACCCCTGTGGTAACACCGTCCATCTTAATTGCTGTTTCCGTCCCGTTTTGGGGTCCTCCCACTCGAAAGCAGAATAATCTCTGGATCCCTCGTCTAGAGGACAGGCCCAAAAAGTGTCTTTCAAATCTATCACACTATACCAAGTATATCTGGGAGAAATATGACTTAATAAAGTATAGGGATTTGCCACTACAGGGAATTTAGTAATCGTTCGCTGATTTACAGCTCTTAAATCCTGTACCATTCTGTATGACCCGTCCGGTTTCTTTACAGGGAGGATGGGTGTATTATGAGGTGACATACATGGTTCCAAGGTTCCTTTTTCCAAAAGTCTGTCAACTACAGGTTTTAATCCTTTTCGACCCTCCATGGGTATAGGGTATTGCATGATTTTAATCGAACGATGTGGATCTATTATTTGAACACTTATGGGGTCCATTTTTTTTCCAGTTTCCCTTTCTTTATACCACACCGAGGGGTTAATAGCTTCTTCATCCTCCTGTGTGAAAGTATGTAATTTGATCTGCAGTTTGTTCCCCTGACTCTGAATGCTCAAGTTTAACTTCAAAATCAGATCCCTTCCTAATAAATTGTATTCCGCTTCAGGGAGCAAAAGTAAATCATTAAGACAAATTTTCTTTTCTGTTTCTACTTCTACATCTTTCAAGATAGGGACTTTAAAAGGTTCTCCTTTTGCCCCGACTACTGACATATAATTCTTCCCTATCTCTATTCCTTTTGGAAGTTTTTGAATGGTTGATTTTTCAGCTCCTGTATCCACTAAAAATAAAACCTCCTCCTTATGGGGACCTATTAATAATTTTATCAAGGGCTCTGCTGATGTTGAAGTCCCCAAAAGATACAGCCCCTGACACCCCTATTCTTCTTTGAACATTTTCTCATCTTGTTCTCGCTTACATGTCCCCCTGAACATGTCCCCTCTTGTTACAGTAGTAACAGACAGGAATTGTGAATCTCTCTCTGTGAGGCTGTCCTCTGGGTGTCTGCTCTATTCTTTTTTCCCTTTTCTCTCTAAACGGATTCTGATTTTTCTGAATTTCTTTTACTGCTGCTACAAACATTTTTGCCTTTACTTTCTGTTTTTCTTCGTCCCTTCTAACATATACCTTCTGGGCTTCTCTAAGTAACTCCTCTCATCCCCTTTCTTGCCAGTCCTCAAGTTTTTCTAATTCCTTTCTTATATCCCCCCAGGATTTGGCTACAAATTGTGTTCTAAGGAGTGCAGTCCCAGCCACTGTATTCGGATCAATTCCAGAATACATTTGCAGGCTTTTCCTCAACCTCTCCAACCATTCTGTAGGAGATTCGTCTTTTCCTTGTTGTTCATTAAATGCTTTGTTAATGTTTTGCCCTCGGGGAACCACTTCCCTGATTCCCTGTATTATTAATATTCTCCTGACTTAAAGGTTCCTTTGAATTAACATATAGATTTAAGGCCTGGCAAATCCAGTCTTCAAAGGATCCAAAACCAGGCCAAAAGACATGTGGTTTTAAAGGTTTCTTCGGCCATTCAATCATACAATAGTGAACTAATTTTAATTTACTTTTTCCTTTTCTGGGGCCCCTTTCATTCCAATTCCTAATCATTATTCCTAATGGACTTTCCAATGGTATACCTGCTAATTTGCTCCCTTTCTTCTGGTCCTGGGTCTTCGATTTTGTCTGACCCACCTAGGAATTTTACTGTGGCAATTCCTACAGCCCTTGGTTACCAGTAAGAGTGTCTTGCAGGGGGTTTAGGACCTGTCACCCACCCACGAATCCTATAGGAATCGCTTCGGTCCTTCACTGGCCAAGTCCCTCGCGGGAGATTGGAACCGCGGTTAGAAGACCTCCACAATCACTTCGGAACCAGGTTCCGTCTCAATCACACTCTTACACACAGGCAACCGAATCCCACCCAACCGAACGGCATACACCTTAAATACTTACGACTCCGTCGTCTTCGTTCGGATCTTCGCGCGCAGAATTACGGGTAAAATAAACTGCTGCAGCCGGCAAGGGAGCTTATAAAAATCAAAATCAAAATCTTTTCTTTGCTTGCCTTTACTCAGGTTCAGGATGGCGTTAGTCCCGACCTGACCTGATCAGGAGCCACCTAATGGTGGGGCGCCCCTCCTAGATCGAGTCAGAATTCAGGAACTAAGACCATCCCGGACGAGCCCCCAATTGTGATAAATGATTTAATCGCAAACATGATTCCAATTAGAATTTATAATTTATTAAATGAGTAAAGGCAAGCAAACAGCGCTGGGTGTGCCGGGGGTCTCTGCCCAACCAAGACACACACCTTACAGATCCCATTTTTGGTTTATATCTCCTATACTAATACATATTCATAACTGTCTCTAAAATGGTTGGCCCTTGCCAAAAATGGGTGTATCCCCCCTCTCACATGTCACTATGCAGATAACGACAGATATTCTAGAATGTTCACCACGTGGCTCCTGCAAAACAGACAGGCTCCTGCAAAAGCAGACACACCCTTGCAAAACGCAGACACACCGTCTCCTCTGCAGCCATACAGACAAAACAAAGATCACACTTCACCCTGTGACCCTAACGCTGTTCCACACTGACACGAATCAGTTAAGCACATTTCACAACAGCCATGTTGGTGTCAAGATGAAGTTCATGGATCATTTAGTGAGTATTGTTCTTTCTATTTTGAAAAATAAGGTGCTACTAATTGAACTTTTTTGGTACATGTAATTGAGGAGCAAAAAATACGATGAAATCAGCCCACACAGCTGAGAAAAATAGAGCAGGCACTGCAGGATTCCACCCATAGGCAGAGATGTACATTCAGAATCTGTTCTGGTCATTAGGTGCTGTGCACCTTAATTACCAATGCACAGTTGTGAACATTCTTTTCCTCAGCATTTTTTTCTTAATTCCTTGTGAGATTGTTGTGGCAAAGTTTCTTTTGTCAATTTTTGCTCTTACTTTTTTGTCTCTGCTTTTTTATAAGTGTTTGGTAAATAATGTTTGATTGTAGTTCCATCTAGCACTTGTCCCTGAGGTTTATTATCCTGATATTACTGTGGTTCTCTTACTAGGAAGGGTATTCCCATCTTATGCCACCTGCTTCTTCTGACAGTTTAATAAAAGAAACCGCTTGCTGACAACATCTCTGTGACTGGCCCAGCAGTAAAAACTCAGTTCTCAAGGAAAAATCACAGAATGGTTGAGGTTGGAAGGCACCTCTGCAGATCATCTGGTCCAACCCACCCTGCTCAAGCAGGGCCACCTAGAGCCAGTTGCCCATGTCCAGATGACTTTTGAATATCTCCAAGAAGGGAGATTCCACAAACTCTCTGGGCAACCTGTTCTGGTGCTCAGTCACCCTCACAGTGAAAAAGTGTTTCCTTATGTTCAGACAGAACCTCCTGTGTTTCAGTTTGTGCCCATTGCCTCTGGTCCTGTCACTGGGCACCACTGAAAAGAGCCTGGCTCTGTCCGTTTTTCACCCTCTCTTTAGGTATTTATATACATTGATGAGATCCCCCCCTAAGCTGCCTCTTCTCTAGGCTGAATAGTCCCAGCTCTCTCAGACTTTCCTCATCTGTGAGATGCTCCAGTCAGTCCCTTAATCATCTTCATGGCCCTTTGCTGAACTCTCTCCAGTATGTCCATGTCTCTTGTACTGGGGAGCCCGGAACTGGACACAGTACTCCAGGTGTGGCTTACCCAGTGCTGAATAAAAGGGAAGGGTTACCTCCATCGACCTGCAGTTGGAACCTGCTGTGTACAACACAGGGCAGCCCATGATCTCCTACAGAGGTCATCCCTGCAGCACACCCCACCACCCCCCTCACCAAACCCCTGCCAATTATTTCAATGTGGCTATTACATTCTAAGTCACTGATAGGTCTCTGTCAAGTTCCATCTTGACAGGTATACATGTCACTGCTCAGGATTGATGCTCATCGCTGAACAGCTAATGCATCAAAAGAATAAAGTATTTAAAATTCCTCTTTCATCTTTAAGAGTTTTAACTTGGTGAAACTCTATTTTAGTCTAGAATAGTGCAACTATTCTTTGGTCACTGGGAAGGTAAAGGGTGAAACCTGAACTCATTGAAAGCAGTGGCAGAACTTGGAATTACTTTAGTATAGCCTGGCCTTCACCCAGTGTTTCTACAAAACTGTACCAGACTAATACATGACAAGTGCCCTCACTCTACCTATTATGGGAAAGGGAAACAGGAGGATCTTGTTCTGTAGAACTGGCACCCCCCCCTAAGTTGTAAGTACATGCTTCCTTTTGCTTTTGAAACTTCATAGGAGTTTAATTTACTCGAGGCTCCAGAAAATTAATCTTCATTATTATTTCCAAATTTATCATGCTGTGGCTAATGTCTGTGCTAGAATATGCACTATAAATCCTTGTTTGGAAGGATCTGTTTCCTTTTCTGTTGGAACATGTACGCTTAGACAGGGCACTGCCTTGGTTGCACCATTCCTTTCTTCCTCTCTCCTGAGCTTTGAGTGAATTCCTGCACCCTGGGATTTTGCTGATTACGAACAGGTTGAGATGGGCATTTTTTGTAGTACCTGAGAGCTTGGAGATTTTGGTGCATAAATCCAGGAGTGAAATAGAACAGTTAAAAGCCACATTACTTTCTTGTTCCCTATGCCACTGCTGTTGAGCAGGAACAGAGGGAATGTAGGTAAGCAGTAGGGCTGGCTCAGCAGTAGGGCAGGCTGCTGCTGGAGTTGTGGTGCCATGTGGAGGTATTGATGAGCGGTTTGAGGTCTGTTAGTTCCTATTACTTAAGTGGACTCTTTTTGTAGAAAATGGGCCTTCCTTTCTCATTATTCCTCAGCAGACATTGGGTTCAGACAAGAGTGAACTCTAAAAGCCATGGACACTCAAAATTACTTTCAACAGAGAATGCATTAAAGAAAACTCTTCACCCTGACTCCATTTATTTTCATGATTTATTTTTTCTGTGGGAAGAGATGGTCCAACAACTGTTACTAAATAGTGTTTGTGGTGGCTCCTCAGAAAGGTAATAAGATGCACAATGTGTGCATGTAACAATTCCTGACCGCTCAACAAATTTAAAGGATATTACATGTAAGTGAATGTTTCAGTTATGCATAACTGTTAGGAGGCTCTGAAATATGACAGCTTCCAGGTGTATGAACTGATTGATTCCTTTGTTTAGATTATGCTCCACAGCAGATGTCTAGATTAGTGCTGTCTGGACAAAGCTATGGGAGATTTGTCTGGTTTCTACAATGCCATGTTTATATTTCATTTGGATTTCTCCTTCAAAGCTGACCTCCCTATGTCCTGTTGGAGTTGTGTCCACTGGGATGCTAATTTTACTGTGTCTGCAACTGCTTTCCTTTTGGTGTCTAATAGAATATGTTCTCATCTTGATACTCATGGATTTTTATGCATGACTCTTGTTATCAACTCTTGTTATCTGTGCTTGCAAAATGTTCTGCCCCACAGATAGCTATTTAAGAATATTCTGATTAGTTAAAATACTGTTTTGGTTATAGACCTTGTAGAACTGTTCCTTGTCAGGCTTTTTCTCCTGTGTGTAGAATTAAGTTCAGTCTTCCAGCTTTTGCAGAGTATTTTTTCCTCTCCAAAGATGATGATGTGGCTATACGTGATCCTAGCTGCTCTTTTTGGAGTTCAGTAGGAGCCAAAGTACAGAATTTTACCAAGCGGTTCATTATTCTTTGTCTACCCCATGTTTCTATCCTACAATTGTATATATTTTCTTAATCTTTCTTATTTATCTTCAATATGCCTTTGCTTCTCTTAATTTCTCTAATCACTCCAGTTTTGTACTATGTAGGAAGTCTTTCTCTATTTGTGATTATTAGTAAACTTTATCTGGGAAAACCTGAAGAAGCTAGTAAAACTCCTTAATGGCTAAGTGACAGTTCTACAGTAAGGAGTGTAGTTTCCTGTCAGAGTTTGGAAAGGTATAGATACGCAACTTTCGCTATTACTGGTAGAAACTGTGAGCTTCTGCTATTGATGCTTTACTGAGGGAGCAGATTTCTAAGATAGCACTGAGTTTTCTCTTGTGAGGCACTATGGAACATGATTTGTAGTCTCCATCCTTGGAGATATTAAAAACCTGACTGGACACAGTCCTGGACAACCTGCTTTAGCTGACCCTGCTTGAGCAGGATGGCTGGACTAGATGATCTCATGAGGTCCTTTCCAACCTAAACGATTCTGTGATTTCTGCGTACTGAAAATGCATAGTATCTTATAATAGCCACTTTATTTCTCTGCCCATGAATCAAGAGGGAGAACAGGAAAATGTTTGGTGCCTGTTTTGCATGATTTATGCTATTTATTTTTCTATTTACAGTATACTAAATATGAATGATGAATGACAGATGTTCATCCTTGTTTATCCAGTGATGTTGACTTGTAATAATTTTGACCTATTGTGTATTGTAGGGTCTTACTAGAAATAGGTGGAATGGAATTACAAGGAATAACTTTGAATTCAGAATTTAAAAAAAAATATTCTTATTCTTCTTAGCTGTATAAACTTTTTTTCTTTAACAGGAAGGTTTAATAACTATAAATACAATTTACTTGATTTTTTTTTCCCTGTTATTTTTATTCATCATCACCTCAATTGCTGTAAACATCCTGAATTTGGCAGAGATAGCAGTTTTCTGAGGTAAAAAGCCCTTTATAGAAACTGCTGACCATATATATGCTTTCACGTATGGGAAGATTTAAATTTTGTTGTTTAGAATGAATGTCTTGGCTTTAACTTCTGCTTTTTTTTTTTTTTTAAACTTAGTTGTTTCAGTCCTTGAGCAAAATATGAGGTAAGGGAATGAAGAAAAACATAATCTGACTCCTCCTACAAAGATGCTGTTCCTTTAGAGAATCATACAGAACTTCATTCCAGCTTCAAATATACAAGTCTTCATTGTATATTTGAAACATCTGTATATTTCTCATGTGTAAGAAAAAGCTGATAATTTAAGGCACACATGCATTGTTGTGCACCCGTATACCTGAGGCTGGAACTGAGCCCTTGAACATAGAAGACCATAATATGGTCAACCTTCTCTTGTTTACTAGTTCAGTGCGTTTCTACTCTTCAGTCAGTAACTGAAAGCTAAGTGCAACAAAGTAGAAATGAGCACTGTTAAGTCAGCTTGTATGATTCCACTCACCCTCCAGAATCATTGCTTAAGGGCTTCTGGCCTCTAGCTCAGGAATCCTGCCCAAAAATGCCAGATGTATTACACAGTCAAGTATTGCAATGTAGTGTTCTGTGCCATGAGATCAAGGTGGTCCATCTATTTAAAAAAAGAAAAGAAAGGGGGAAAATCCACACATTCTGAAATAGGCATGGTAGTTGTAGTGTTATTTGTGTGTTTGCCTGCACAGACAGTATTTTGGATCTGAAAGAGCGCAAATAAATTAGTGCTTTGAACTGGCAGAAAATAACAACTGAAACAGATGCTAGAAATCAAGATATGGCTTGTCTGAGTCTGATTAATTTAGTGAAATAGGGACGTAATATGTAAAATATTAGAGAAAAGTAGAGACCTTCACCATGTACTCATGCACATGGAAGCAGAGTAGACAAAGGATGGAAAGTAGGGAAGGCAGAGGCATAGGGTTCTTCTTGACCTCATGCTGTGTAATGGAAAGACTGAGTGTGTTACTGCACCTTCTGGATATAAACATTGCAGAGTTGTTCTTGTTTTTTGCACATTTCTCCATTTTTGTATATGAACATGTAATTTCATAACACTTAAAAACTAGTTGAAAGGAGATTCCACAATTCTGGCCTGAAAGGGAAATTGTTAAGAGTGATGCAATAATTGGATTTATGTTTGAGTTATTGGACAAATCTCTGAGTTGCTGTAACTTCCTTGGATGTGTGCAGAGGGGAAAGGGTATATTTTCCTGTACTAGTTTTCCTGGAGGATGTTTCTTGTGCATTTCTCTTGTTTGATTGTCCACTTGGGCCTGATTGTGATTTCATTTACACTGGTCTTATTCTACTGACTTCTTGAGGGGAAGTTATTCCTCATACTCAGAAAAGAAGCCCTTGCTGTTTAGAAAATGATGTTGTTTAAGTGGTAAATAATAGAAAATATGATACTCTAGTGCAAGTTATTAACACCATGAAACAAAATAAAATGAAAATGCGTTTATTATGGCTTTGAACTGTAGATAAAAGCTAGCAATTTGAGAGAATTGTGATCAGGCCTAAACATCTGTCTCTCTAGAGATTTGGGGAAACAGGATAACCTTTTTTATTCCTTTTTTTAAAAAAAATAAGCTACAGTTTCTCATGGCTGGCAAAAGAAATCTTTCCCCACTTTTGTTTCCTACACCAATTGATTTATCATTTTGCTTGCAAGCAGACTTAGAATGTTAGGGCAGAAACACGCTCGCTTTTTTCTCGTAACTGTTTTGTTGAGGACCAAAACCAGTTGACCTGAATAAATTTTTCTGTGGTCTGAATGAAGCCAGCAGTGTGGAAAAAATCTTACCATTCAGGTCCATCTGAATGTACATTTCAGCCACACAGTAAGCTGTATTGGTAGGCAGTGGACTGCTAAATACAACCATTTTTCGCAGCAGAGTGTTAGACAGTTGATTAGCATAATTAGCACAGAGTAGGCTATTCATATGATAATATTAAGTGTGTAAATGCCAGTTGCAGTGTAAAATTTATGTCAGGGGTCGACAGAGCTGTGCAAAAGTATTGTGTCACAGCTGCAGGTCAAAGCTTCCATTGCTTTACCTCCTTTTCTTATGTGGGTGAATGTGCTAAACCAAAGAGAAGGACAGACAGAAATATAACAGATAAGGCTTTGCACAGAACTGGGCTGATCAATCAAGAGGGACTGCTCTTGGAAAAAAAATAAAAGAAAGAAAAAGGTCAGTCCCAAAACTACACACAAAACAGAAGTCCCTCTTTCGCTATAGATTTCTTTTGCATCATGCAGGCTACAAATGTGTTGCTGTCTTTGCGTGATGCCCTTATGATGGGGGGAGGGGTTTCTTTGGGGAGAAAGGTAAGAGTTTGGTAATTGTGCTTTAAGGACCAAAATCAAACAAAAAAATTGAATTCTACTCCTCCTTTCTGCATTCCAACCCACAATTTCTTTTTTTTTTGTCTCTGTTACTTATTGCACTTATGGTCTAGGAATTAAATAGCCTTGAAGGTAACAGCATTATATGTAATAAAATTTCAACAGTGCAACAGTCTTCAAGTTGCATGACTGGTTTTAGAATATGTGCCAAAGGTTCCTCCGTGGTTTTGTGTGTGGGTTGCTACACTTATTCCCCAGGTTCTTCCCACCTCCTAAACCACTAATTTTTTTTTTATAAATTTAAAGTTTTATAAATTTAATACAGATTTCTTGTTTTAAAGTAATACAGCGTTGAAGTGTATGTATCTTTTTAAACAGCCGATGGGGAAATCTGTAAATTTCTTTGTTGCCATAAACTGTTCATTCATATATTTCACATTTGCAACTTTTTTCTTTTGTATCGTTTTGTAGTCAGCTATGAGTGGTGGTGTTGACAGAATATAGTTCCCACCACACTGACCTTGAGATGAAACTTCCTCACAGCCGCAGGGAGTCCCTATAAATCAACCCCTAATCCAGCTAATCCTGATTGCAACAAAATCATGAAAGTGGTTCCTGGTGATGTGTGTTTCCCTGCATAGATGCAGAGAGAAGGGTTAGAAATAAATCAGTCCAGAGTGATGTTCTTCACAGGCTGGGGAAGCCTGTGTGTGAAGCTGGGGGTTCCATTGTGTTCTGCCCCATGCGGCCTCAAGTGGAAAGACAATGAAAGGAGGGCTCACTGTATAATGGTGAAAATAGTGCTCAGTGCTGAGAGGTGATGTCAACTCCACAGAAATTGAGAGAATTTCTCAAGAGGGGTTAATGTTATGCAACAAGCTGAATGCACTGATAGAGAGCATATATTGCAAGCACTGACACTGTCTTTATGTGTATTTTAGGAGGTCTTAACTAATTGTACAGAAATCATAGAATAGTTTGGGTTGGAAGGGACCTTTAAAGGTCATCTAGTCCAACCCCTCCTGCAATGAGCAGGGACATCTTCATCTCGATCAGGTTGTTCAGAGCCATGTCCAACTTGACCTTGAATGTTTCCAGGGATGGGGCATCTACCACCTCTCTGGGCAAATTGGTTTAATAAAATCTCTGGTATTTCATGTATACTTGCTACAGCAGGGGCATTTTCCCTCCTATTTCTAGAGATTCTAATAACTTTGGGTTTAAAGGGAGAATAGATCAGTTTTGCAATGCGGTAGTGAAGTAAAATTATCTGAATGATCAGGCTAGCCAAATGTAGAAAGTAAAGATTTTTTTGTGGGGTTTGTTTGTTCATTCATTTGTTTAACTTTCTTTTCCAGTTCTTTGTGTCTTAGAATAAACTTAGACATATGATCACACTCTCAGTATATCTGACAGGAATCTCTAATTACATTCTTACACAAAGTCAAATGTGCTCTTTACTGCTTGGTGTGAATAGCAAGCAAACTAAGAGAAATGGGCCTCTTGACAGATGCAGCACTGTCTTGGGAGCTGGTGGCCAGTAAGAAATACTGAGATAGGAGGAGCCATGACAGGCAGCAGATTCAGTGCTGGGGGAGCAGTGACCTGACCTGATTGTGTCTGACAGTGAGAGCAGTTTTGCTTCAGTGCAAAGCAATTCAGAAGGAAGCTGCTTAGGCAACAGCAGATGGTACAGCAAGCAGTTGGTAGGGAATACTTGCAAGAAACTATGTTGTCTATCTGGACTTCTGTAAGGCCTTTGACACAGTTCCCCAAAACATCCTTCTCTCTGAACTGGAGAGATATAGATTTGATGGGTGGACCATTTGGTGGATGAGGAATTAGTTGAATGGTCGCATCCAGAGGGTAGTGGTCAACGGCTCAGTGTCCAGATGGAGATCGGTGATGAGTGGTATCCCTCAGGGGTTGTATTGGAATCTGAATCATAGAGTCATTTTCAGTATGATTGAGGATTTTGGCCACCAAAAACTGTGGCTCAACTCTGACCTGAATGGATCATATCTTTGGAAGAAAGGCTACTTCACTCTCCATATCCATTTATTTCTCAGTCTCTTTGTTGAAATGGTCAACAAGGATACCAATTGTGATGGTGGTTTTCTATAAGATGGACACCTGCCCACTAGGAAATGGATTGAGACCACCAATTCATTTCACATAAGCTACTAAGTATCTGTCAGATTGTAAACAACTTGTGGTCACTACTGTTCCTGATTGGATTAGAACTAGTGACCCAGAGGTGAATAGCTCACATCCAGTTACCAAGAATGTGTCCCAGCTCAATAAGCAGCTACTGAATTTTATGTTTAATTGGAAAGTTTGAATTACATGTACAGGTTTTGTCTGTTTTGTATTCTTGTGCATTTTCTTGCTTCTTATATTTTTTTTTATTCAGTTTGTATAGTTCTTTTTTTTTACTGCACTTTCTCAACCCAGAGAGGCATCAAGGAAGTGCATCCAAAATATATAAATTTTTTTTAGCAATAAATCTATTTTATCTCATTAGAAATATAATTTTTCTGCCTTTAGGTAATAGATGCATACATGTAAAATCAGCTTTTATTTGATTTTTAGAAATAAAAGGATTTCACCCTTAAAGTTGCAGAGAAAGTTTCACAATATGAGGTGAGGCAGCTGTTGTTGAAATGTCTTCCTGAGTCTGCAGACAGCTTTGTGTCCTTGTCACTGTCCTGAACTTTGTCAAACTGTGACAGAATGAAAACTGATCTTTGATGACTGTTTTTGTTTATTTTTGCTATTTGTAACCATGTTAGCATTAATGAAATTTGTAACAGCAACATTGGAGTCATCTCCAGCATGTGTGAGGAATGTAACTTATATCATATGATGGGTTGGGAAATAAAAAGCGGTCTTTTGAAGTGCTTTGGTGTTTTCTGTAACTTTATTTTATTTGTAGCAGACAATCTTTTTCCCCTCTTTTTTAAAGCAGAAATTAAGAACCTGACATTATCTAATTCTCAGTGTGACAGAAATGGTTGAGATGGTCACATTAATTTTCCTAGAAGCCAGTGCTGGACTCAGTTTCAGGCACACCCTATTAAGCCTTTATTTTGCACAATGAAATAAGTGGGCGGAAAAATCAGTGCAGGTAGCAAAAACGTTGTTAGAATATAACCCTGATGGACTTGTGAGATCTGTCCTTAGCATTGTTAGAATATCAGAACATATGTGATAATGTCTTACAATCAATAGTTAATAAATTCAGAGACTGACCATGTAAACCAAAATCAGTTCAAAAGGTAATCTTCATAACCTGCCAGAGAACTTCAGCTCTTGTATATTAATTTCTTTTAAGGAGTTTTCAATCCTGTGTGATTAATACTTGGCTGTTATGTTTTGTTGTCATGGAGTATGTTATCAATACAAATGGAAATTGTTATTCATGTCGTTAAGTATTGCCTTCTGTTATGTTACAGGTATAAACTTTTCTAATCCTGGTGCACACTTAGGACAGGGAGCTGAAGCTGTGGCTGTCTGGTTTATCTGCATACCATTGTAATGGACTGAAACTAGTTTTTTTCTGCTGTTTTTGAGAAACACCAGTATACACATGTAATAGAGATAGCATACAGGAACAGTACAAAGAGAGACTAAGTGAGGAAGAGGAGTAGAAGGAAGCCCTTAACAGCAGTCAAAGCTGAGAAAGGCATACTATGTACAAGGCCAGGAAGAGAGGTAGAATAATGGAGACCCTTCCTGGTTACTGTCCCAGCAGGGAGAAGGTGCTGAATGGAGAGAAGGCAGGGTGCCTGTAGCTTCCCATGGGCACTTGCCCGCTGTGGAGTGCTGAAGGTGGCATGGCATAGGAGAGGCTGCATAGTCTCCTTGCAAGTCCAGATTGGTTTTGTCTTCCTCTGCACACCGCTGTTTTTTGGGTTGGATAGTAAAGGTTAAGTCTCAGGTGACTGCATTGGGATATATATCTCAGTCTTTGCTTTTATATGGTTACCAAGTCATGAAGGTGGTTGCGGACATTATTTTATTCCTCTCTAGTCACATTCTAGTGATAACAAGTATTGCAAATTGAAGATGTTGTCTGCATTGGGCATTGCTCAAGCAGTAATGGAAACATAAGGGGCACTGGTCTACACATCTGATTTATCAAAAAGAGTCAGTATCCTTTGGAGGGGTGAAATTTATGTGACTTGTTCATTACTATTAGAGGTATGATTTCAGTGCTTTGAGTTGTCAATGTAAAACTGTTGGACCAGACTGCTCTAATGATACACACTTACAATACTGGAAAAACTGAAAATGTGGTATCTCTCAAAGTGGAAGTATATTCTCCCCCCACCCCTCCAAGTGCTCAAATAGAAACACTTTAATGCCATAGTCTTTAGAAGGGGGATTCTCCTGAAAATTTTGTCCTGTTCAGGCACTTCAAACTGATCACACGAAAACTGAGGGTCCAAAACCAGTAGTTACTTCTGGAAATTTTGACTTTGGTTTTTCAAAGTCTGTCTTCCACATTGGTGGGCAAATATTTTTATCCCAAGTGTTTGGCTTCTAGGAATGTTCCTTTATATAGAGAGCTTGTTCTCTATTAAGCTATTTGTAGTGCAGTTGTGCACAAGGTAGCTATTGAATGGTTAGTAAAAGTATTGTTCGTATCCAAAAAAATAAAACCACCTCAGGCGATATGTTGCAATTCCAGTAGCTTGAAATGGAACATTGTAAGGTATCCTAAAAAAGAAATAATTTCATTCATAGAATCCTAGAATCGTTTAGGTTGGAAAAGACCTTTAAGATCATCAAGTTCAACCATTAACCTAACGCTGACAAAACCACTGCTAAACCATGTCCCTAAGCACTACATCTACATGTCTTTTAAACACCCCCAGGGATGATGATTCCACCACTTCTCTGGGAAGCCTGTTCAAATGCCTGACAAACCTTTCAGTGAAGAAATTTTTCTTAATATCCAATCTAAACCTCCCCTGGTGCAATTTGAGGCTGTTTTCTCTTGTCCCATTGCCTGTTACTTGGGAGAAGAGACTGACCCCCGCCACGCTACAACCTCCTTTCAGGTAGTTGTAGAGAGTGATAAGGTCTCCACCCAGCCTCCTTTCCTCCAGGCTAAGCATCCCCAGTTCCCTCAGCTGCTCCTCATAAGACTTGTTCTCTAGACCCCTCACCAGCTTTGTTGCCCTTCTCTGGACACGTTCCAGCACCTCTGTATCTTTCTTGTAGTGAGGGGCCCAAAAGTCAACACAGTATTCGAGGTGGGGCCTCACCAGTGCCAAGTACAGGGGGACGATCACTTCCCTAGTCCTACTCACCACACTGTTCCTGATACAGGCCAGGATGCTGTTGGCCGCCTTGGCCACCTGGGCACACTGCTGGCTCATATTCAGCCGGCTGTCCACCAACACCCTGAGGTCCTTTTCTGCCAGGCAGCTTTCCAGCCATTCTTCCCCAAGCCTGTAGTGCTGCATGGGGTTATTGTGACCCAAGTGCAGGACCCGGCACTTGGCTTTGTTGATCCTCATACCATTGGCCTCAGCCCATCCATCCAGCCTGTCCAGATCCCTCTGCAGAGCCTTCCTGCCCTCAAGCAGATCAACACTCCTGCCCAACTTGGTGTCATCTGCAAACTTGCTGAGGGTGCACTTGATCCCCTCATCCAGATCATTAATAAAGATATTAAACAGAACTGGTCCCGATACCAAGCCCTGGGGAATACCACTTGTCACCAACTGGATTTAACTCCATTCACTACCACTCTTTGAGCCCAGCCATCCAGACAGATTTTTACCCAGTGAACAGTACACCCACCAGTGCCGAGTACAGGGGGATGATCACTTCCTTAGCCCTGCTGGCCACACTTTCTGATACAGGCAAGGATGTTATTGGCCTTCTTGGCCACCTGGGCGCACTACTGGCTCATATTCAGCTGGCTGTTGACCAACATCTTCAGGTCCTTTCCCATCGGGCAGCTTTCCAGCCACTCTTCCCCAAGCCTGTAGCGCTGCATGGGGTTGTTGTGACCCAAGTGCAGGACCCGGCACTTAGCCTTGTTGATTCCTTATGAATAACTAGACAGCAAATTAACAAGTAATTACTTTTTGCTGTCACTCATCTGCTAGTGTAGCAGAGGTCAAACTTAATACTAAAACTACTCAGTATGAAATAGACTGAAGTTTCTAGTAGCAGGTTCTGGAGCTTTTATAAGCATGGTAATGTAATACCATGGAAATGTTGAACATTAATCATGAGAAAAGTATAGGTAAGAAAATTACATTTGAAGTAGAAAAGAGTACATGAACTGAATGACCCAATAAATTCAAAACTCTTAGCAAGTCAGTGGAAATCTGTCAGTCAGAAACTCTGACAATGACTTTCATGCTTGTGTCTTTGGAAGGTGCATCACTTATTCCCTCAGCAATTTTGCAGATGACACCAATCTGAGTGGTGAAGCTTGAGGGAAGGGATGCCATCCAGAGGGATCTTGACAGGCTTGAGGAGTGGGATAATGTGAATCTCATGAAGTTCCACAAGGCCAAGTGCAAGGTCCTGCACCTGGGTTGGGGCAATCCTCAATACAGACTGGGTGATGAATGGATTCTTCTCTGCATTCCAGCAGAGAAGAACTTGGGGGTACTGGTGGATGAAAAATTGGACATGAGCTGGCAATGTGCACTTGCAGCCCAGAAAGGCAATCATATCCCGGTCTGCATAAAAAGAAGCGTGGCCAGTTGGTTGAGTGAGGTGATTCTCCCCCTCTACTCCACTCTCGTGAAACCTCACCTGGAGTACTGCGTCCAGCTCTGGGGACACCAGCACAAAACATGGACCTGTTAGACCAGGTCCAGAGGAGGGCCGTGAAAATGCTCAGAGGGCTGGAATGCCTCTCCTATGAAGAAAGGCTGAGAGAGTCGGGGTTGTTCAGCCTGGAAAAGAGAAGGTTCCAGGGAGCCTTTCAATATATAAAAGCATTTCAATATATAAAGGGGGGAGACTTTTTATCAGAGCCTGTAGTGACAGGACAATGGTGTTAAACTGAAAGTGGGTAGATTTGGACTGGACATAAGGAAGAAATGCTTTACGCTGAGGGTGGTGAGACACTGGAATAGGTTGCCCAGAGAAGATGTGGATGCCCCATCATTGGAAGTGTTCAAGGTCAGGTTGGACTGGGCTTTGAGCAAGCTGATCTAGTGAACGATGTCTCTGCCCACGGTAGGGGGGTTGGACTACATGATCTTTAAGGTCCCTTCCAACCCTAACCATTCTATGATCAGTGTTGTGCAAATGTATACTAGCTATGAACAGTTTTGGTTTTCTTAGTGTTTCTCACTGTCGTGGTTTGGGCCGGACTGGCCACTGAGACAAACGACAGACTTAAGATGCACCAAAGCATTTTATTGTGTGATGACTGGGTGTTGTGTTTAACCCTGGTAGGCAACTAAGTACCACACAGCCACTCACTCACTCCTCCCAAGCAGAATGGGAAGGAGAATCAGAAGGGTAAAAGTGAGAAAACTCATGGGTTGAGATAAAGACAGTTTAATAATTTTTTAAAAACAGAAGAAAAAAACAACCCAGCAACAAAGAGAGAGGGGAAAAAAACCCCAAAACCAAGAAAAACAAACGATGCAGAATAAAACAATTGCTCATCACCAACCGACCTATGTCCAGCCAGTCCCCAAACAACAGCAGCCCCCGCCAACCTCCACCCCCCCCAAATTTACTGCTGAGCACGATGGCATAGAGTATGGAATGTTCCTTTGGTCAGCTGGGGTCAGCTGTCCCAGCTGTGTCCCCTCCCAACTTCTTGTGCACCCCTGGGCCTATTTGCTTCTGGGTCAGTATGAGAAGCAGAAAGGCCTTGACGCTGTATAAGCACTGTTCAGCAATAACTGAAACATTCCTGTGTTATCAACACTGTTTTCAGCACAAATCCAAAATATAGCCCTATACAGGCTACTATGAAGAAATTTAACTCTATCCTGACCAAAACCAGTACATTCTCCACACCTTATTACATACCATTTACATTGTGCTCAGGTCCCACACTATCCAATACATCCTCATTAATCAACTCTCCCCTTCCTGTCATTTGATATATACACAGATATCGTTCCCTTAGTCTTTGGACCACTCCTGTAAAATGTCTGTAAAATTTTCATAAATGTCTGTTGAGTTCATTTAGTCCATGACTTTGGGCTCCATCTGTTATGCTGGTCACTCAGGACAGGAGAGGTGTTGTGTTGCGTGGAGTTATTGGGCACCAAAGCCAGCTCAGGTCACATCACTGCTGCACTTGCATTGCTTCTTGTGAGGCTCGTCCTGACCAAAACTGGGACTGTGATGCAAGTGCTTGGTAACAGGATATAGAGCCTTCACCTTTAGTTCATGGGTTCAGATCTACCTCAAGTTAAGGATGACTAAAACTTCTTACTGCCTGACAGCTGTTCATTGCTCTTGGGAAAGAAGATATGATTTTCCTCAGATAGATCTTAGCAACATGGTGTCCATATTGACAATTACCGCGCTCTGCAGGTTCCTGAGAAGGACAAAGTACTTTAATCAGCTTCCATTTAAGTCGGGGGGAAGTTCAGGAGGAGCAGCAATGTGCTTAATGGTACAGGAGACCGACTTGCTCAAGTCCAGCTGCTCTTGGGAACAAAAAGCCAGGTTGATGAAAACACAGACATGCCACCAGTGAAGGAAGAGTTAGTATGTGAACTATTACAGGAGCTTGATCCCTACAAATCGATAGGCCCTGACACTATCCACCTGAGGGTGTTAAGAGAGCTGGCTGACGTCATTGTGAGGCCACTCTCCATAATCTTTGAGAAGTCATGGAAATCAGGCCATGTCCCAGAAGACTGTAAGAAGTCTAATGTCACCCCCATCTACAAGAAGAGCTTAAAGGAAAATCCAGGAAATTATAGGCCCATCAGCTTTACTTCAGTCCCTGGGACAGTTATGGAACAAATCCTCCTGGGGGCTATCACAAGTCAAACGAAGCACATGATTGGGAAAAGCCAGCACGGATTCACCAAGGGCAAATGGTGCTTGACAAATCCCTAGAGGTGTTTAAGAAACGTCTAGATGTGGCACTTCAGGGCATGCTCTAGTGGCAGAGACTGTAGGTTGTTTGGTTGGACTCGATGATCTTAAAGGTCCTTTCCAACCATGAAGATTCTATGATTCTATGATTCTATGGCAAGCCTTCTATGAAAAAGTAACCTGCTCAGTTGATGTGGGGTGAGCGGTGGACATTGTCTACCTGGATTTCTCCAAGGCTTTTGACACTGTTCCCCACAGTCTCCTCCCAGAGAAACTGATACGTTACAGTCTAGACAAGTGGTCTGTGCAGTGAGTGGGGAACGGGCAGACAGGCTGCACCCAGAAGGTGGTGGTAAATAGCTCCTTTTCAAACTGGCAACCTGTCACAAGTGGGGTCCCCCAGGGACTGATATTAGGCCCAGTGCTGTTTAATATCTTCATAAGTGATATGGATGATGGGATCAAGTGTACCCTGACAAAGTGTGCTGATGATACCAAACTGAGTGGGGAAGTGGACACTTCGGAAGGGAGAGCCACCCTGCAGGAAGACCTGGATAGGCTGGAAGAGTGGGCTAACAAGAACCTTATGAAGTTCAACAAGGACAAGTGTAAGGTCTTGCACCTGGGAAAACATAATCCAGGAGTGCAGCACAGGCTGGGATCTACCCAGCTGGGGAGCAGCTCTGTGGAAAGGGACCTGGGGGTCCTGGTGGACAAGCAGCTCAATATGAGTGAACAGTGTGCTGCTGAGGCAAAGCAAGCCAACAGGATGCTGGGTTGCATCAACAAGGGCATCAGCAGCAGAGACAAAGAAGTCATTATCCCACTCTACTCAGCGCTTGTCAGGCCACACCTGGAATACTGTGTTCACTTTTGGTCCCTGCTATGCAAAAAAGATGCGGACAGGCTGGAGACAGTCCAGAGAAGGGCCACAAAGATGATCAAAGGACTGGGAAGCCTGCCATATGAGGAAAGGCTGAGAGAACTGGGTTTGTTCAGCCTTGAGAAAAGAAGGCTTAGGGGCGACCTTATCACCATGTTCCAGTATTTAAAGGGTGGCTACAAAGAAGACGGAGACTTCCTTTTTACAAGGAGTCACATGGAAAAGATGAGAGGTAATGGGTATAAGTTACTCCTGGGGAGATTCTTATTGGACACAAGAGGAAAATTTTTCACAATGAGAACAATCAGCCATTGGAATAATCTCCCTGGGGAAGTGGTGGATTCCCCAACATTGTACACTTTAAAGATTCAGCTGGACAGGGTGCTGGGCCATCTTATCTCGACTGTGCTTTTGCCAAGAAAGGTTGGAGCAGATGATCCTTGAGGTCCCATCCAACCTGGTATTCTATGATTAAGTTGCATCTCCTGTGTTCTGGCAAAGAACTAAGAAAGGAGCCTGTGGTTATCCGGGGAGGGGGGATGACACACACACAAATGACACATGGACACACGGGTCTTCCCTCTTCTCTGGAAAAGCCACTCAGGGGCTTTTAACAGGAACTAATATTCAGCAAAAAAGATATCTTGTCCAACCTCCATCCCAGAGTGATAAGACCTATGTTTAGAGTTTATGCCAAGGAATGGTATGCAGAGAAGCTCTTGCTTATACTGATTGCTATAACAACCTGTCCTGGTTTGAGGTGAAGTAGAGCCAACTTTCTGTTCAGTGAGAGAGGCTCTTGCTTACACTTGTTGCTGTGGCAACCAGGGTCAGCTGACTTGGTTGTTTACCCTGTGGAAGGGTTACACCTGTGGACAGGTCAGGTGTCCCAAACTGACCAATAGGGTATTCCATCCCATCTGCCCTGCTCAGTATAAAAGCTGAGGGATGAAAGGGATCATGTTGGCTCCTCTCCAAGGACTGTTCTTCAATGGCTCTTCTTCTTTGGATCTTCTCCAGTGGGCTCTTCTTCAATGACTGATGTCTGTGGAGGACCCCATTAGCTCATCTGCCTTTTGGTCCCCATCAGTGTGTTCCAGTTCCCATTTGTCACTGAGTCCAGTCTGTGACTTCCCCAATGCCTGCCAGTGATGTCTCCCTGGGAACTTGATATGGTTTTGTGTATATTTATTTATATTGTATCTATTTCATTATATCCTTTTTAAAATTTTATTATTAATTTTTCATTAAAGTAGTTTAGCTTTTTTTTAAACTCACAAATCTCTTTCTCTCTCTTCTTCTTCTTCTTGGAGCCAGAGGTGGGGGAGAGCATCTGTCGTCTTGTCATTGGCCAACCTGGCTCAAACCATGACATAACCAAGGTCAGCTAATTTTCTTATGTGCCATATTAGAGGGTCAGAAGCGGAAAAGCGTAGAGGGGTTGCACCTGCAGGGAGGAGCGGACAGAGCAGGTGACCCAAAACTGACCAACAGGGTATTCCATCCTATCCTGCCCCATGCTCAGTATAAAAGCTGAGGGATCAAAGGGGTCAGCTCTCTTTCTTCAATGGTCAGTGTCTGAGGAGGACTGTCTGTTCATCTGCCTTTGATCCTGATCTGTGTGTTCCTAAATCCAGTTCCTGAGTTCAACAGTCCAAATCCCATCTGTCACTAAATCCAGTCTGGGACTTCCTCAGTGCCTGCCGGTGATGTGATTGTCATCCTGGGAGCTTGATATGGTTTTGTATATATTTCATTATTTTTTTTATTTTATTAATATTTAATTAAAGTAGTTTAGTTTCTTTTAAACTCATAAGTCTCTCTATCTCTCTTCCTCATCTCCCTGAAGGGAGAGATGGGGGAGAGAATCTGTTGTTTGTTTCAGTGGCCAGTCCAGCCCAAACCACAACAAACACATATTCCCCAGCCCCCGAAGTTTGCTCTGGCTTTCTTTAGCCTAAGGAAGATTGACTGTATGTTGCTTTGAGTGTGGAAAAAAAAAAAAGAAAAAACCACATTAATATAAGAGATGTATGTTATCACATAACAAGAAAATGCTTTCTTGCTTAGTCCATTCTAAAATGCCCATTTGGCAATTCTGAAAGTGGTCAGGTCTGTGTTTCAGAATCTTCTCTTTACATGTGAGATATGCTTAAACATACACACAATTCTGATTTGGTAAGAAGTTAGGCTTTTCCTTACTACTGATTTTGGAAATAGCAAAATATATTTCTTTGAAAGCATAAAAACTTCTTAGGCTGTAAGTGACTTTGTTCATTGTCAACGTAAAAGGCAAAGGCATGAATATGGTGCAGATTTTGATATATATTGAAAAGTTTTTTGCATAAATTTTAGATATGTAACAGTCATCCTAGGCAGTGAATGTCTTGATTTTATAAAGTTCATAGTGACTAAAAATACATGAAAGTGAAACTGAAAGAACAAGCGGAGATACAATTACAACTGCAAGTTCATAATTGCTTAAATAATAAGACATAGTAAAGACACTGAGTATGGCCAGTCTTTTAGACATTCAAAATCTTCTCCTAACATTTCCCTTACCCTAGAGATCCCTGTATTTCTTTCTGGACATGGTCCTGAAAACTTAAGTCTCTACAGCACTGACTATTTTGCAACTAACGCTCATCTACATGCATTAATATTCACAACTAGTCTTGCCTTTGTCATCCTGCAAATGGGACCAATGCTGTGAAGCATTTTTCAAGTATCACTACCACCAGTGTCTTGCATTAAATGAAAGCAAAGGAGATTATATATCCTGTTTAACCACTTACCAGAAGATGAGCATGCTTAGGTGGGGCTAAGTACACCTAGGTAGCTTTCTTAACTCACAGTGTTTAAGGAAAGGGAAAGGAATTAATAAAAATTCAAATTTTTTACAATATAAACCCCCAGTTTTTTATAACCAGATATAAACCCCAGTTTTTAGTTTGACACAGTAAAAGGTGATTATTTTGAAAATGTTAATTAAATGGAATTGACCTGATCTTCTCTGAGAAATTTCTCAACATCTCCATATCCAGACACATAGTTGTTTAACAAGTTCTCACCACCGATGTTGAACCTTTGTGAAGAGGAAAAAAAAAAAAAAAGAAAAACATGGAACTATTATATATGTGCAAGTGCTAGTAAACAATACATTTCTAACCAGTTCTGGTGTTTTATTTAAAGACAGCTTGGCAAAAGATGTGGCCTGGGAAGCATAAAATAAAATGTACTTTAATATGTTAGGCTCACGTGAAATCCTACATGCCTTAAAATAAGAGCACAGAAGTTTCTGCTTTTAAGGGTGGGTACCATTTTCAGCAATCTGTAAATGCCTCAAAACACCACTAGATAGGTTGTGCTAGTGTGTTTGTGTGTCCGAGCTTTGAAACCCCAAAGTATCCAAAGACAGGCAGAGATTTGCAGTATCTTCACCTCAAACTTTTCCAGTCTACACTGTTTTTCTTTAAATTAGCTTAGGGATTATTTATTTTAAAATGTTAAAAAGGGGGTAGCAGGGAGATTATCACTACAAGCATCTGGAAGAGCCACAAGATAATTTCCTCTATATAAGTGTGTAATCCAGGAGATAAGGCTTCAATATAATTCTGTACCAATGCTACATTCATGCTGAAAGGATAAAAGTTAGATATAAAACCATGAAACAGGGAGCTTTCAGTTAAATAAAATGGTTTTGCCACCATAGCATAGGCAGGTAGTAGATTTTAAGCTGGGCTGTTCTAACAAATACACATAGAATTATAGAACCATAGAATCACAGAATGGCTGAGGTTGAAAAGGACCTCTGGAGTTTATCTAGACCAACCCCCCTCTGCTCAAGCAGGGGCACCTACAGCCAATTGCCCAGGATCGTGTCCAGATGGCTTTTGAATATCTGTCTCCAAGGATGGAGATTCCACCACCTCTCTGGGCAACCTGTTCCAGTGCTCAGTCACCCTCACTGTGGAAAAGTATATCCTTATGTTCAGATGGAACCTCCTGTGTTTCAGTTTGTGCCCATGGCCTTTTCTCCTGTCACACGGCAGCACTGAAAAGAGCCTGGCTCCATCTTCTTTGCACCTTCTCTTATCCCATTAGGTATTTAATCCCCCCAAAGACCTGACTAGCACAAAATCATTTAAATTATCGAATTGTTTTCACACAATTCAGATTTACACAATTTCATAATTCTATTATGGATGCAGATTCTTTTCAAAGACTGTGCTACCTGTCAAGTCAATATGCAACTTTGGTAAACAGGACTGCTTCTCACACCACTGCAATTTTGTTTAAGATGTGTTGTAAACAGAGTTAAGAATACAGAATGGAAAACAACTGCATGTGGAGCCTGGCCTTTTCTGGATGTTCTGACTTACAGTTGCCTATTGTACAGGCCATTACAAAGCCTAGAGCAAAGCCCCTCTGTGTTCTTCACGCTAGTGCCTACATACATCTAACTCAGTGCTCCAGCAGCTGGGTTTAAAAGCAAACAAGATATTTAACAAGAGTTATTTCTTGAGCTAAGCATCCACAAATTCTATGGTATGCCAAAGTTTACTGTTTGGTGAGCTATACGTATTCATTCTGTATGAGGTCAAATCAAGGTTTTAAATGAAAAAAAACCCAGAAAAACACCTTTTCTCTTCTCCAGACTAAACAGTCCTAACTCTCTTAGCCTTTCCTCATAGGAGAGACGCTCTAGTCCCTTAATCATCTTTGTGACCCTTCATTGGATCATCCCCAGTATGTCCATGTCTCTCTTGTACTGGGGGACCCAGAACTGTACATGGCATTCCAGGTGTGGCCTCACCAATGCTGAGTAGAGGGGAAGGATCGCCTCCGTCCACCTGCTGGCAATACTTTGCCTAATGCAGCCCAGGATAATATTACCCTTCTTTGCTGCAAGGGTACATTACTGGCCCATGTTCAACTTGGTGTCCACCAGGAGCCCCTGGGCCTTTTCTGCCAAGCTGCTTTCCAGCTGGGCAGCCCCCAGCATGTGCTGGTGCATGGGGTTGTTCCTCTCCAGGTGCAGGACTCGGCACTTCTCCTTTGCTGAACTGCACGAGGCTCCTGCCTGCCCAATTCTCCAGCCTGTTGAGGTCCCTCTGGATGGCAACACGAGCCTCTGGCCTATCAGCCACTCCTCCCAGTTTTGTGTCATCAGCAAACTTGCTGAGGGTACACTCTGCCCCATCATCCAGATCATTAATGAAGATGTTGAACAGGACTGGACCCAGTATATTGACCCCTGGGGTACGCCGCTAGTTACTGGCCTTCAACTAGACTTTGTGGCACTGATCGCCACTCTCTGGACTGGGACGTTTGGCCGGTTACCAACCCACCTCACTGTCTGTTCATCCAGCCCATACTTCATCAGCTTCTCTATGACAGTCTTATGGGAGACAGTGTTGAAAGCCTTTCTCGAGTCAAGGCAGACAATATCTCCCCTTGTCTACC
Organism: Sterna hirundo; assembly: GCA_009819605.1. Taxonomy (NCBI): domain Eukaryota; kingdom Metazoa; phylum Chordata; class Aves; order Charadriiformes; family Laridae; genus Sterna; species Sterna hirundo. The sequence goes on from CM020463.1 coordinate 21,997,695, forward strand.
AAGCCGGTCATTTCACTGTAGCAGGTTATCGGGTTGGTCAAGCGTGACTTCCCCTTGGAAGTTTGCTTAAGTATTCTCTGACCCGATCCTCCTCCACAAATGGTAAATATTCCTTGCCCCACGCTTTTCCCCTGGTATCTGGGATGCCTGAAGGCTTGTCTTGCTAGTAAACGCTGAGGCAAAGGAGGCATTCATTACCTCAGCCTTTTTCATGTGCTGTGTCACCCGGTCCCCTACCCATTCAGCAGCACGCCCACATTTTCCTTAGTCTTCTTTTTGTCAGCTATGTACTTATAGATACCCTTCTTATTGTCTTTGACATCCCTCACCAGATTCAGTTCCAGGTAGTCTTTCCTAATTTCATCTCTGGATGTTCGGACAGTGCCTCTGTATTCCTCCCAGGTTACCTGTCCCTGCTTCCACCCTCTGTATGCTTCCTTTTTGTGTTTGAGTGTTGCCAGGAGCTCCTTGTTCATCCACGCAGGCTTCCTGGCATTTGTACCTGACTTCCTACTTGTTGGGATGGATCACTCTTGAGCTTGGAGTAGGTGATCCTTCAATATTAACCAGCTCTCTTAGGCCCCTCTTCCCTCCAGGGCCTTATCCCATGGGACTCTTTCAAGCAGATCTTTGAAGAGGCTAAAGTCTGCTCTCTTGAAGTCCAAGGTTGTGATCTTGCTTTTTGCTCTTCTCCCTCCCCTCAGGATCCTGAACTCCACCATCTCATGGTCACAGCATCCAAGGCTGCCTTCGACCTTCATATCCTCAATGAGCCTCTCCTTGTTGGTGAATATGAGGTCCAGCAGAGTGTAGGAATGTGTCTGAGAGAAAATGGCCATGTGAGCCAGCCTCCCTACTATGAGAGATTAGATTAAGGGCAAAACAGGTGGTAGAAGATGGAATTAGTACCATGGGAAAAACGGGAACTGAGAAGGTAGAAAACATGTTGTGCTAATGACTAAGCAATTTACTATGTGAATTCTTGTAGCCAATCTGATCTGTGGATGAACTGCATGGACAGCGCGTGGACAGTGTAACTAGCTAATCAGAAATAAGCAAGTGGCATGTACGGCTACAACACAGGGTATAAAAGATGATGATCTGTGCTTAATAAACGGCTTCTGTTGATTCACATTGGATCGTCTGGAGTCCAGTTATTTCTCCTCAGATGGTGACCCCGACGTGATACCGATCAGCGCTTGGCTTGAGCAACGGAATGCGAGGGGCAGAAGACCCAGGAGGAGATCCACTGGCTGGAGGATGGCTCAGCTGGACTGAGACCGGGCGGATTGGGCGGCAATCCGGAATAGAGGAAACAGACGACGTGGCCACGGACACCCAGAGAGAGGTGAGCAGCCGGGGCAGGAGATGGGGCAACAAGTAATAAAAGAAGAAGGGGCTGTATTAAGACTTCTCCTGCATATCCTCTCTAAGAGAGGGGTGAAATACGATGAGCGTATGCTCCGAAGGTTATTAATATGGTGCAGAGAGAACGGATTTGCACCAGAGCCCCAGACAGCTTTTAAACCAGAAATATGGGAGGCTGTTGGGAAAAAAACTGTGGGAAGTGATAAGTAAAGGAGACAAAGAGGCATCACCGTTAGCGATGACATGGTGGTTGGTGTTATCGACCTTACAAGATATGAAGGCGGAGCGAGCCACGGCAGCCGGGGCTTTTGCAGCATTACAACCCATGGGAGGGGGATCGAACAAGCCAGGTCCGAAGGTCTGGGACAATCCCCTGCTGATCCCCTCTGCTCCACCTGAGGCTGATGGAGGAGGCAGAATGTCAGCAGAGAAGGACGGAGCCGGAGCTGTTTGCTCCTGCCATTGCCCGCCTCGCCCCCTCCCCTCCCCAGTCGTCTCCCTGAGATAGAAGTGCTGGTTTTGTACGTCTGCTGTGTAAGTGTGTGTGGGCGTCAGCTTATACCTGCTGATCAGCAGGTGTGCTACTGTTTGCTTTTTGTTGTGTGCAGTGTCGTTAGGTGACTCCACTTGAGCAGGTGTTCTGCCCGGTGTGGTACTGTTCTCGTATGCAACTAGGGCTGACACTCCGTCAAGTGAAGAAGTTTGTATATACACAATGTTTAGACGTAAGGCGAGCGCGCCCCAGGTAAAAACACCAGGATGGGCTGTAGAACTGGTGGAAGTCCTGAAATATTGGGGGAGTTTTCACCAGCCGACACATTTACGGTCTTGGGAATGGCTCGCCCATGGAGGGCGTATCGCTGGTTGTTTGTTGTTTGTAAAAAAAAAAAAAAAAAAAAAAAAAAAAACCAAACAGGAACAATTAGATGGGAAATGTGCCACGTTAGCACAAAAGTATGCCATACACATTACGAGAAAGCATCAGAAAAAGAGAAATAGGACACCTGATTCAAAGCAGTACCATAGAGATATGTTTTTGGTTTTTTCCTCTATGTGTATATGTTATTGCATGCCTTAGTAGATTGCTCTGTGTTAATACCCTGCGAGACTAAAATGAACCCAGCAGAAGCGGTCTCTTGAGCAAGGGGGTGGAATATGGGAAAGCAACGGAAGATTGGCGAGGAGGATTGTAAATACACTCAAGGGACTCGCACCTGGGTGCTGGAAAACACATATATCATGCCAATTCTTATTCAGTCTCGGGTGCTGGCAGGAAAAACATTTGGATGACATAAGCCTGTAATGGACTCACAGACACCTTATCTAGCTGCTTGGGAATCTTGGCCTGTTGTGGAAGAAGATCAAAGCACAGTACCAGCAAGAAGAGGGAGTCCGCATGCGCTCTTGCTAGCAAGGACTCTTTTGCTGCCAAGGATTCTTGATAACAAGGACTCTCTTGCTGCCAAGGAGAAGTTTAACAATGCTACTAGTACCGCTATTTCTGAGTTATTGCTAGATGTAGATAGTATTCGATATGCGATGTTGCAAAACAGAACTGCTACTGATTTTTTGCTTTCAGCTCACAGACATGGCTGTCAGGATTTTAAAGGACTGTATTGTATGAATCTAAGTGACCACTCCAAATCCATCCATGCCCAGTTGCAGGAACTGCACCGACCGAACCAGCAACTTGTGGAGACCACTTTTGAAAATCTTTTTGCTGGATGGACTTGGGGGTGGGGTTGGTTGAAGCAAGTTATACTCATTGCCTGTGTGGAATGAATTTGTCTGTTATGTTTAGTATGCTGTTTGCCGTGTTTAATAAGCATTATACGATCAGTTGTAGATGCCGCTTTGCATCGTACCCTTGTACGAGTTGTAGAATATGTTGCTCTAAAAACTATGTGTGTATCCATGAGAACCTTACCTTCACAGAAGAAGATAACAAGAAGGGATTACAACAAGGTAGTCACATATCAGACAGCTGCTGCTAGCAAAGCTGGATCATGAGTTTGGTGAGACTCGCTGCATACGCTGGCCACGCGTGCAGCGACTCTAGCCTGTACTTTTCTACTCGATCCAGTGCAGGAGAGTCTGGTGGGACTCGCTGCGTGCACTGGCCATGCATGCAGCGACTCGAGCCTGTACTTCTCCACTCAATCCAGTGCAGGATATAAGGGGGCTGTCTCGGGTCAGGGAGGGGGAGAGAGACATGAGCAAGGGGGAGAGAGACATGAGCGCACTTTGAAGATACAGGGGATGCCCTGAAGCGCTGTGTCTGCCCCCGCGCCCCCCCCCCCCCAAGTTCTATGTTCATTAACCCCAACATCTCCGAAGGCATTACAGCATGTTGCAAGATAAGATATAGTCTACTACTGCTGCAAGACACATTGAACACCTTCCTACAAGAATTTCAACTTTATGCCCTGACAGGACAGTGGGATGATGCACTCGCAAAGAGCCTGACTGCATTAGAGTGGGTATTTTTGCCACATACCTTTTCAAAACCAGTAACTATGATGATTGAAATGTTACCACGATGGTTTTTCCAGGTTCGTTTGTGCTGTCACCAGCTTTCTGGAATGGATCCAAGCCACAGACATGTCCCCATCAAAAAGGATGACCTTGACCCTTGGTTATCACACAGTCTTAACCTTCTTAGTACATTATATTGGGCAAATAAATTATTCTTTCCCCTAGCACAGACTATTACAGTCACTTTCACAAATTCCTTTACAGCCGCGCATCCTGCTAGCACCAAAGCCTCTTGATGGCACCTGTTCGGTGTTTGTAGATGGTTCAGGGACACAGTAAATCCTTTTGACTTATTTCAACAGGAACTGTTACATGGAAGCAGAATCTCAATATGTTACTGGTATTGTTCAAAGACTTGAAGGAGAATTTATAAAACAAGTAGAGAACCAATTGTTATTTAGTCTCTTACTGCAATTAATGTTGCTTTTATGAAAAAGACAGTTTCGTTATTTTATTGTCCACATACGCTCTCATAGCTGTTTACTTGGTCCTTTAACTGAGGGAAACACAGTTGCGGATTATCACACTGTTGGTAACAACTCCGAACATTATGCAGCAAGCTGAAATGTCGCATGATTTTTTATTTTTTTTTTTTCATCAAAATGCGAAGGCATTGAGGAAGCAATTTTCTTTAACACAACAACAAGCACATGATATTGTGTGAACTTGTGCTGATTGTCAACCGTTTATACCTAACTGCAACCCAGGCATCAGTCCCCGAGGGCATGGACCTTTGGAGTTCTGGCAGACTGATGTAACCCATGTGTCAGAATTTGGAAAACTGAAATTTATACACCTGAGTGTAGACTGTTATTCAACTGCAATTTGGGCAACTGCACAGATTGGTGAATCTAGTAAACATGTACAAAAGCATTTGTGATCTGCGTTTGCGGCCTTAGGTGTACCGCGTGTGATAAAGACTGATAATGGCCCAGGGTACGTAGCCCGTTCAACACAGGTATTTCTACAGCTGTGGGGCATTACACATGTGACTGGCACACCACATTCTCTGACGGGTCAAGCCATAGTGGAATGCATGAACCAGTCTTTAAAAAAAAATTTTTTTTTTCAAAAACAAAAAGGGGGAGAGCAAGGGCTGAGTCCTGTAGATCGACTGAACAAAGCTGTATATGTCCTGAACTTCCTACGCCTTCCTCAACACTGCCTTGTACCTCCAATTGTGCGGCACGGCGCAGGCCTGCAAAGAGACCTGGGAGATTTTAGGCAGGAAAATGGCATGGTAGCAGTTAAAAACAGTGTGACGGAGAAGTGGGAAGGACCGTGTAGATTATTAACCTGGGGTCGAGGATATGCCTGTGTCGTTACAGATACCGGAACCAAATGGGTACCAGCCAAGTGGATAAAGCCCTGGTTTGAGCAGACAGATTCGAATGAGTTACCCCACAATACCAACAACGACGATGAGGGCTGAAGAAGTGCAGTGCCCTAGGTGTGGAACTGCGACCCATAGATCCTTGTGCCTTGTGAGGATTGTTGAGGCCAGTGGTGGTTTGAAAGACCACGTGCTGCGGCCTGGTGTGCTGTGTATTTTAATTCCGGTGTGCTGCGTGTTTTAATAAGGAATTAAGTAAGGTGATGGGTTTAATTCATTTAGCTATTGCAATAGAGTAATAAGGAGTTAAGTAAGGTGACAGGGTGTGCTGTGTGTTTTAATTCCGGTGTGCTGTGTGTTTAAAATCCGGTGTGCTGTGTATTTTAATTCTAGTATTTTAATTCCGGTGTGCTGTGTGTTTTAATAAGGAACTAAGTAAGGACAGGTTTAATTCATTTAGCTATTACAATAGAGTACATAGAGTCAGGTTCACCTCAACACAAGCTGGCTAAGCAACAGGAGATTAGGGAAGTCTACCATTCACAAGGATTGGTCAGGGTGTGGCATACAGTGCTGTTACACAGTGCTACTGCCAGAGGTTTGGTCGGTTCCGGAGGACTAGTGGGAACAGGTAGTACGTCACTGTAGCAACAGGTTCGGTCATCTACAGCACAGAAAGAAGGGCAAGGGTACTGATATTTGAAGATGCCATGGGGAATTAGTGTCGGGCTTATCCTTGTGATTGGAAGTTGCAGGTGAGCACAAAAATTGCTTCTTTTAATACAGCAGGATTCAATTCAGTTTACCCAACATTTAACATGACCCTAGTGAACTTTTGTGGAGACACCACAGGGGTGATGATTGATTTTTGCTGTTAGCTCAGAGTCATGGATGTGAAGATTTTGAAGGTATGTGTTGTATGAACCTTTCTGACCACTTATCATCCATTCATAAGCAGTTACAGGAGCTGAAGGATAACATGTCCAAACTAAAAGCGGTTAAAAACAGTTTTGATGATTGATTAAGCTCATGGGGTATAACGGGATGGTTATCAGACTTACTAAAACAAGGGTTCATGCTATTGTTGGTTATATTATTATTGATTATGGTGGCCTCATGTGTTCTCCGCAAAGTGACTGACATGATAGAAAATGCCATGTATAAGGTCTGGCTGGCTCAAGAAGAAAAAGGGGGTATTGTAGGAATGTGTCTGAGAGAAAATGGCCATGTGAGCCAGCCTCCCTACTATGAGAGATTAGATTAAGGGCAAAACAGGTGGTAGAAGATGGAATTAGTACCATGGGAAAAACGGGAACTGAGAAGGTAGAAAACATGTTGTGCTAATGACTAAGCAATTTACTATGTGAATTCTTGTAACCAATCTGATCTGTGAATGAACTGCATGAACATCATCGTTGTTGGTATTGTGGGGTAACTCATTCGAATCCGTCTGCTCAAACCAGGGCTTTATCCACTTGGCTGGTACCCATCTGGTTCCATCCAGTTCCTGCAACTGGGCATGGATGGATTTGGAGTGGTCACTTAGATTCATACAATACAGTCCTTTAAAATCCTGACAGCCATGTCTGTGAGCTGAAAGCAAAAAATCAGTAGCAGTTCTGTTTTGCAACATCGCATATCGAATACTATCTACATCTAGCAATAACTCGGAAATAGCTGTACTAGTAGCATTGTTAAACTTCTCCTTGGCAGCAAGAGAGTCCTTGTTATCAAGAATCCTTGGCAGCAAAAGAGTCCTTGTTAGCAAGAGCGCATGCGGACTCCCTCTTCTTGCTGGTACTGTGCTTTGATCTTCTTCCACAACAGGCCAAGATTCCCAAGCAGCTAGATAAGGTGTCTGTGAGTCCATTACAGGCTTACGTCATCCAAATGTTTTTCCTGCCAGCACCCGAGACTGAATAAGAATTGGCATGATATATGTGTTTTCCAGCACCCAGGTGCGAGTCCCTTGAGTGTATTTACAATCCTCCTCGCCAATCTTCCGTTGCTTTCCCATATTCCACCCCCTTGCTCAAGAGACCGCTTCTGCTGGGTTCATTTTAGTCTCGCAGGGTATTAACACAGAGCAATCTACTAAGGCATGCAATAACATATACACATAGAGGAAAAAACCAAAAACATATCTCTATGGTACTGCTTTGAATCAGGTGTCCTATTTCTCTTTTTCTGATGCTTTCTCGTAATGTGTATGGCATACTTTTGTGCTAACGTGGCACATTTCCCATCTAATTGTTCCTGTTTGGTTTCTTTTTTTTTTTTTTTTTTTTTTTTTACAAACAACAAACAACCAGCGATACGCCCTCCATGGGCGAGCCATTCCCAAGACCGTAAATGTGTCGGCTGGTGAAAACTCCCCCAATATTTCAGGACTTCCACCAGTTCTACAGCCCATCCTGGTGTTTTTACCTGGGGCGCGCTCGCCTTACGTCTAAACATTGTGTATATACAAACTTCTTCACTTGACGGAGTGTCAGCCCTAGTTGCATACGAGAACAGTACCACACCGGGCAGAACACCTGCTCAAGTGGAGTCACCTAACGACACTGCACACAACAAAAAGCAAACAGTAGCACACCTGCTGATCAGCAGGTATAAGCTGACGCCCACACACACTTACACAGCAGACGTACAAAACCAGCACTTCTATCTCAGGGAGACGACTGGGGAGGGGAGGGGGCGAGGCGGGCAATGGCAGGAGCAAACAGCTCCGGCTCCGTCCTTCTCTGCTGACATTCTGCCTCCTCCATCAGCCTCAGGTGGAGCAGAGGGGATCAGCAGGGGATTGTCCCAGACCTTCGGACCTGGCTTGTTCGATCCCCCTCCCATGGGTTGTAATGCTGCAAAAGCCCCGGCTGCCGTGGCTCGCTCCGCCTTCATATCTTGTAAGGTCGATAACACCAACCACCATGTCATCGCTAACGGTGATGCCTCTTTGTCTCCTTTACTTATCACTTCCCACAGTTTTTTCCCAACAGCCTCCCATATTTCTGGTTTAAAAGCTGTCTGGGGCTCTGGTGCAAATCCGTTCTCTCTGCACCATATTAATAACCTTCGGAGCATACGCTCATCGTATTTCACCCCTCTCTTAGAGAGGATATGCAGGAGAAGTCTTAATACAGCCCCTTCTTCTTTTATTACTTGTTGCCCCATCTCCTGCCCCGGCTGCTCACCTCTCTCTGGGTGTCCGTGGCCACGTCGTCTGTTTCCTCTATTCCGGATTGCCGCCCAATCCGCCCGGTCTCAGTCCAGCTGAGCCATCCTCCAGCCAGTGGATCTCCTCCTGGGTCTTCTGCCCCTCGCATTCCGTTGCTCAAGCTAAGCGCTGATCGGTATCACGTCGGGGTCACCATCTGAGGAGAAATAACTGGACTCCAGACGATCCAATGTGAATCAACAGAAGCCGTTTATTAAGCACAGATCATCATCTTTTATACCCTGTGTTGTAGCCGTACATGCCACTTGCTTATTTCTGATTAGCTAGTTACACTGTCCACGCGCTGTCCATGCAGTTCATTCACAGATCAGATTGGCTACAAGAATTCACATAGTAAATTGCTTAGTCATTAGCACAACATGTTTTCTACCTTCTCAGTTCCCGTTTTTCCCATGGTACTAATTCCATCTTCTACCACCTGTTTTGCCCTTAATCTAATCTCTCATAGTAGGGAGGCTGGCTCACATGGCCATTTTCTCTCAGACACATTCCTACAACTGGCAATCCTAAGAACCTATATATCTGTTGCTTAAATAAACTGCACTTTTTAAGTAGCTAGTTATTTCGGTTTCTCACTGAACGCAACCAAGGACTCGAGAGTGGCCGTGCTAGTTCATGAGCATGACTAGACTGAAGGTGCAGTCCACTATTAGTGTATCCAAATCATAACAGTTTAATATATTAAATGCGACTGGACTGATAGTGCTGAATTGGGCATCACTCAGAATTTAAACCTAGCCGCACCTAGCCTCCCACCTCAGTGAGGAGTGTTAGAACACAAGGGGGTTTATTTTCTGCCAAAACCGATTTGCCCCTTTCACGCAACAGATGCAGTCCAGGAACCTCCTGGATTGCTTATGCCCTTTTGTGTTGACCCTTCAGCAGACGTCAGGGTGGTTCAAGTCCCCCATGATGACCAAGGTCTGTGAATGTGAGGGTACTCCTATCTGTCTGTAGAGGGCCTCATCCGCTTGTTCTTCCTGGTCAGGCAGCCTATAGCAGACACCTCCTACAAAGTCACCCATATTTTTCTGCTCTTTCATCCTTACCCATAACGTGTTATTTGGCTCATCATACATCCCCAGGCAGAGCTCCACGCTCTCCAGCTGCTCTCTCATATAAAGAGCAACTGCACCTACTTGTCTTCCCCCTCTGTCTTTCCTAAAGACCCTGTATCCCTCCATTGCAATTCCCCAGTCATGCAAGCCATCCCACCAAATCTCCGTGATCCCAATAAGATCATAGTCCTGCAACTGCATACAGATCTCTAACTTTGACAAATACAATTATTAACAATGTTGACAAATACGGTTACTAACAACGTTGGCAAATACAGTTATTAGCATACTGTAATGAAGAGTATGGAAATTTTCAAGCAAATTACTAGTGAAAATATTTATATTTAAATAATGTGAACAACACATCTTTGAAATGAATGCTTTTTTTTTGCCTTTAAGTTATTGACTTTGTTCTTAACCACTCTTATGGTATTAGTGTCATCTTACACTGCAGCAACACTCTCACTTGTAGGCAGTTATCAAGCTAATGTTTTATATGCCATTATTGGCTCAGCACTGACCCTAACGTTTGGACTCGATGATCTTAAAGGTCTTTTTGAACCTAAACAATTCTATGATTGTAAAGGAAAACAGTTGAGTGCAATAAAACCCTCCCACTCCACTGTTCCTTCTGTTCCAGCCTTTGTTCTTACTATTTTTTAAAAGACAGGCAACTAATAGTAACCAGTTTTTATAATAAGAGTAAAATGTAAGGAGTTTTAATATTTTTCAAAACTGAGTCCAAATTTGATATTATCAAGTAATTGAGTGTTGCATTTGGTTTATGTGTAAAGGTTTTAGTAGCAGTGGGGCTGCAGGGATGGCTTCTGTGCAGAAGCTGCCCCCATGTCCGACAGAGCCAGTTCCAGCCAGCTCCAAGATGAACCCACCACTGGCCAAAGCTGAGCCAATTAGCACCATTGGTAGAGACTATCATTCCCTGTAGAGACTACCAGCAGATGTCAGCAAATAGAGACAAAAAGCTAGTATCAAATTCCATTGAAGAGAGAGGCCTTGAAATTTGCTGCAGAATTTATTTTTAAGATGGAAATTACTGATATATCTATGTGTGTATGTGTGTTTCTGAATTTAGGCATTAACTGTGAGTTTCTACTAGGTGGAATCATCACCATCTTTTCTAGCTGGTGCTAGAGACCCCCCTGTAGCGCTTAGTTCATAGCAGCATTTGCATGTGGGCTTGTTTATGTCCACCTGCCTCTCTGGCTGTTTCAGTTGCTGCCTTAGCAGGGAGTAGCTTATTCTGGGAATTTGCTGTTAGGTGGTCTGTTCATGACTGAATGTCAAAAAGGAGTTTCTCTTGCTTGCATTGGCCATCTTCCTTTAACCATTTGCCTGGCTATTGGAAAGAAATAACCCTCATGAGCCCCTCAAGAGCCAACTAGGCGGAATCATCACCATCTTTTCTGGAGACACCAGAAAAACATAAATGTTATCTTCATAGACCACTAAATTTCTTCTTGAAATACATCACAAAAACCCTCCATTATGTCTCAACTTTTCTTTTTTGTGGGTTTACTTCTTTCTTAAAACACAAAAGTTATTAGGGCTAATCAATACACCGTATAGCATACTTTTAAGGTCATAATGAATAGCTGTAGTTGCTTACTCTGGACTGCTTAACCTAGGCCATAGCACCATGCTGAACAAATGTCAACCCCAAACCTTGCAACTGAGCTATAACATCTCTTTTGGAAAGACCTTTCTACTGGGATTTAAAGGTTTCAGATGTTGGCAAATTCAGCACATTGCATGTAATTATTCTGTATTTATCTTAGCTGTTAATTATTTTTCATCATTCCTGGATTGCTTATGCCCTTTTGTGTTGACTCTTCAGCAGACGTCAGGGTCCCCCATGATGACCAGGGTCTGTGAATGTGAGGGTGCTTCTACCTGTGTGTATGTGTCTCTAGATCATAGCCTTGCAACTGCACACAGATTTCTAACTCGTCACGTTCCCCATGCTGTGTGAATTAGTGTATATGCACTTCAGAGAGGCACCCCAGCATGCTGATTTTCCAGAAGGGGTTTGGGGGTCTTCTCTATAATGGTGCCTTGTAAGCACTTCCTTGCTTACATGCAAGATCTTCGGGTATGGCAGCCTACAGTGATTTTTGTAAACTTTCAGTTAAAAGAAGTGAAAACATCTAACTGATAGAAACTTTGTGTAATTTTTTTGTCTTCCTTCTTGTTCTTTATTGCTTATGATATATTGAAAGGCCACTGATGTATATATTTGCTTTTTGTCCATCCATATGTTTTCACATAATCTTTTTCCCTCTGCAATCTAAGTTTATAATCTTTTTATATGAGTGTTATGTTGTATAAAGTATCTGCATTTAGCCTGTGGAGTTATCTTTATTCTTTTTGGGAGAAGAAATGTTCACAATGGACCCACCAAATAAATAATTTATTGGTGTAATGCCTTAAGAAGAATGTGCAGCAGCTCCATTGTTGAATTCTGGAACGTGTGCCTGCTTTCTTGGATGTTTTTGTTATTCCTGTTTTGAATGTTAAAAGGGGAAAAAAACAGCTTCATTTTTGATGACAAGCTTGTGTGATTGATGCAATTCAGATTAGCTAAATCTGCCTTGTTCAGTTAAATTTGTTCAGTTTGACAGGATCTTGATTAGGAAGCAATCATTTCTTTTGATAATAAACAATTGATCATTTTCAGCAGATAGGAATGCTGCCCTTTGTTTTGCATGGTTTGATCTGTTGGTTCAAGTCCTAGTTAAATTCAAAAGTGAAGTGTGAGTGGAATGGGAGAGAGTATAGTAGCAGGAGTAGATGTTTATGGTTGACTCCAAAGTCCTCATCCAATTGGGTCTTTATTGACTTGGGTGGCATTTAAATAAAAAAAAAAAAAAAAGAGAAAGAGACATTTTGTGTTCTGAAGTACTTGCAATATACAGGACTGCAAAAGCAAGCTTTTGTTCCAAGACATATATATTAGAATGCATGTGCTCCCCTATCCCCACCGCTTTGTCCTTGTAAGACAAAGCAAAATTGATTAGCATATCATAGAGTACTGGCTGACGGAGAAGGACAGCAGTGGACACGAACATCAGCCTCACGAGTGAAATTGGAATTTTATAAATTATAGAATCAGAGAATACCCTGAGTTGGAAGGGACTCACGAGGATCATTGAGTCCAACTCTCGACTCCACCCAGGGCAACCTAAACGTTAATATCTAGGAGCATTGACCACCACCAGGCTTGGGGCCGTGACCACTTCCCTGGGGAGATTGTTCTAGTGCTTGACCACCCTCTCACTGAAAAACTTTTTCCTAATATCCAGTCTGAACTTCCCCCGATGCAGCTTTAAGCCATTCCCTCGCATCCTATTGCCGGACACCAGAGAGAAGAGTTCAGCACCTCCCTATCTGTTCCCCCTCATGAGGAAGTTGTAGACAGCAATGAGGTCACCCCTCAGTCTCCTCTTCTCTAAGCTGAACAAACCTGCTCTCCTCAGATCCTCAGCTGTTCCTCATAAGCCATGCCCTCTAGTCCTTTCACCATCTTTGTTGCCCTCCTTTGGACACATTCTAATATTTTTATATCCTTCTTATATTGCGGAGCCCAAAACTGCACGCAGTACTCAAGGTGAGGCCACACTAATGCTGAGCATAGTGGGACAATCACTTCTTTCAACACAGCAGCAGTACAACAAATCTGATATATGGGTTTGCAAAGTAACTTTCAATCTAGAACGATCGTTTGATATGGAGTATGCTATTTGATTTGAATTTGCATTTAGTTGTGATTAATGTGCATATACTCAAACACTCGAGGCAAAGTCTAAGTGGTTTTAGGATTTAATTATTGATATAAATGAACAGTAGCTTTTTTGTTACTGTGCATATGCAGTCTTATTTATTGTATATACTGTCACTGTAATGAGAGGGATGTTAATAAGTTATAAGGGGAATCTTGGTATGGAATTTATACTTTGCTTTTTATTTTTTGTTACTGTGAGCTGATCATTGTTACATGATGCGAAGGAGGTAGTGCCGCATATGGCAGGCTGAGAAAATGTTTGGAATGTGTTGTAGAAACACTTATTTCTTCAAAGAATTCTTGAAATAAAAATTAAGTGATGCTTCATGCCAGAATGACTATAATTGTTGAGGGCCTGATTCTAACAGCTTTATCCATGCTGGGGCCTAGCTTCTTGCCTGATGGTCTAATCCATTAGCCCCAGGGTGGTTACGGGTAGAGTGAGGGTCCAACTGATTGAAAAAGTATGTCCTAGGCTTGTTCAGACTTGAGAATGTCGTCATTCACACTGCTGACTGGTTACAGATCGGTCTTCCATTATGTGGCCTAAGAAGAGAGAGATTTACATGTATAGTTTCTATTCCCACTGTTGCAGAACTGAACTTTGACAGTAATTCAGATCATCAGTGCCAAGGTGACTAGAACTGAAGAAAATGTAACAAATTAGACCAGGTCTGTAGCTTGGACCTAGCAGACTAATAAAGTTAATAAATTGTAAGGGATGGAAACAATATATCGGTGGTGTTCTTGTCCCCCTCATCTGGATGTAGTCTTGATTCAGCTAATGGGCTGAATTAATTGAACCCTCTCCCACGTGAATTTTCTAGAGACACTATAGGGGAGGTATATATAAAGTATATGTACTCTAGCTGAATGCTTTTTTGTAAGTGAGAAGATAATTTTCCATTCTTATGTAATTTTCTCTGGCAAGGCAAGTTGAATATGGCTCCCTCTAGAGCCTGTCTCCTTTGCAGTCTCTCTCTGCCTTTTTTTTTAATCCATGTTTTGATACGGAGCACACCTGCTCAGCTCATGTGGGTTTAGAAACAGATGTTGTGTATGAATTATCCCCTGCATCACACCATGTTATGCAGGTACTTGAGCACTAAGGCAAATTGTTTGCATATGGTCCTTTCTGCTGCACTGTTGCACTCAGGACTGCACCTCTTTATGTGAATTTAATATTTTTTCACTTTATGTAAGGCTGAAAGAAGTACTCATGCTCACTTACTCTTTCCCTCTTCTGTTTTTTTAACTGAAGAGAAACATCCTCCTTTTGCCTTTGCTAAACTATTTAGAAGAGTGTAAATTGAAGCCATTTATCTTGAAATGTGCTATTGTAGCAGACTGTTTATACAAGTGAAAGAAATTGTAACATAAGAGTATTCGGTCTGGTCTGCAAGTAAAAGGTTTGGTTTTGGTTTTTTTACATATGGAATATTGGTTCTAATATAGAAAAAACACGTTACTTAAGAAGCTTCAATTTGCACAACAGTGTTTGTGCAGTAGGGAAAATGGCATTTTTTTAATGGGGAATATGTTTTTTGTTACACTGTTACTAAAATAAATTTTATATTAGATTTAGAGCTACACTGTAATCAATTTGAGGTAGAATATTCCATGCACATGGTAAAGATTTTCTGACCAGAGAGTGCTCATCGTTGAATCCAGAATAAGCTGTTATTAGCTAATACAAAACTGTTAATATTTATCCATCAGTTGGTGGACGAGTGAGTCGGGAATTAAATTACACACGGCAGAAGATTGGAGAAGAGGCCATGTTTAACCCCCAGCTCCTGATTCAGACTCCACAGGAAGACGGTGCTAATGTACTAACAATAGAAGCACTCAGACAGCACCTTGACTCTGCACTTCAGGCCAGCAGAGTAGATGTTTATATGTACAACAGGTAAGGAGAAAAGCAAAACTTTTCTTAATCATCTGTAACAGGTAGAAAGTGGACAGATGTTTCCTTGCATACATTTTTAATGGATAGCACTCCAGAACCTGTGTTTTGATTTGAATGTCACTATTTACTGATGCTTGAAATTGTGGCATGATAGCAGTGACCAGTTGACTTTTTAACAAATAAAATGGTGTAAGAGGTGTTGGATGAGATTCTGAAAATGTACCCATAGGAGCAGTGCTACAGTGTCCAGCATTTTTCTTGGTAAAGGAGTGATAACTGTGCTCTTAAAAATAGGACTTTATTGATGGGATTCCTAACAATTAAAAGCTTTCCAGTAATTTGGGTTTAAAGGGGAAATGCAAATAGAAGAGAAATGGCAGTGGGTGGAATTACTGGGCTATTTAATAACATAGATGCAATCATAGTAGAGTTGGCCTTCAGAGTGTCTATGTGTACATACTGAGGGTTGTGAGTTGTCTGAAAAGCAGGAGTTAAGAGTTGTCCAACAATAAAAATACTAGAAGTGCACCTTAACAAGGCACCAGCTTTGGGCTAGTGAGATCTCTCCATGATAAGTGGTTCCTCCAGGGTTACTACTTACATGATGATGTGCCTAGGGACGCTGTCTGCAAGGCATGAAGCCCGCTGTCTTTCAGCACATCTTTTCAGCACATCTAACTGATGCCTAAATGATTTAATACCTAGACTCCAATTATATTTTACCCAGCTCCTGCCTTTTCTAAGGGGCTATAAGTCACTACAGCGGAAGTTGTAATACAGCTGAACAAGGAAAACAGAAATTCTAATGGTTTCTTTTCTCCTACATGCATGAGTCAGAGATAGTTTGAGCCTGAAGCTGACTTGTCTCTCGTGTCACTCAGTGCTATCTTAAGTCACAAGTGGTCTCATTTATATAAAGCCACATCTCTGTCCCTTTATTTGTGTCAACTAGCCTATTAATCCAAAAGTAGCTCCAGTATTTTTAATGACTTTTACAGAGACTGTCTAGCATAAATTAAACAAATATTTCTAGTTATAACTACAAAAAAGAAAGGCCTTTTCTTTTTTGTGAGGTTGTGGTACATTGAGTAGAATTTGTCTTTCTCAGTGATTCACTAGTTGAAGCCACCATGACTATGTGAGTTGCACTTTTAATGTATGTTACATTTTAAAAATAACTTTTCAGTAATTGTGAAAGAAAAAAATACTCGTTCTTTATATTTATTACAGACAATGGAAATTGGAACACTTATGTTATAAATCAGGAGAAATCACCACAGAAGCAGGTTACATGGACCAGGTAGGCATAACAGGCATTTGGTTATAAACTTTTTATATTCTCATGATTCAGCTTGTGTTGTTTATATTATATTGTAGTCTAACTGTGTTTTTTTCCCCTTTCTGACTTTGACAGATCATGGAATATCTTTATCCTTGTTTAATTATCACTCCTTTGGACTGCTTCTGGGAGGGAGCAAAGCTACAGTCAGGAACTGCCTATCTATTGTAAGCATGCTGTTTTTAGAACTTTCCAGTCCATCTGATTTTATTAGTAAAATGATGCATGATTTTGAGTTGCATCCCATTGCTTAATCAGATTCTGGTTTAACCACAAAATAAAAAATAAATTGTAGTGTCTTTGCAGAAAATGTTCATGGATTTTTTTTAATTGAACAAAGAATTTTCTGTTTCTAAAAGATTATTTGTATGCATCAATTTAAGTCCTGTGACATTACTTTTCTCATTCTGCTAGCATGCAAAAGGAAATATAAATTCTGAATTCAAGCTTTTTAAATTGTATGCTTTTTTGGAAATAAACTTTTTCCTTTTTTTTTTTTTTGTGTCCTCTCCCCAAACTACAAAAACATTGGCTGGGAGTTAATTTTATTTCTAAGAAAATATAGATAGGTCTCTTGGGTAAAAACTCAAGTCTTCCTAAGGAATAAAACTCAAATCCTTTGCTTATGAGATCATTAAAGAAACCAAATATATCTTTTATGGGTGGTTTCTCACAATTTGCAAATGTGGTATTATATGCCCTGGATCGTTCAAAGAGTTACTTGTTAATCCGTGCAGGCATTTTCTGTTAATTATGCAAGAGTTAGCATTTGAGTTATTGTTTCTGTCCTGGTTTGCATGTCTCTGTGAAAGCAATTTGCAATGGCTATCTCCTAATGCTTAGTGTACAGTTTTAGATGGGGAAATAAGGGGGTTTGCATTTTCTAGTTGCGAGATTTCAAATAAAGAATTAAGCAGATACTGTGTGGTTTGAATCACAGAATGAGGCAGCCAAAAGCCTTTGTAGTCTGTCAACATCACAAATTCAAAAGTGGGGGGTGGGAGACGTGACAGTGATAGCAATGACAGGCATGGTAGCAGGAAAGCTTGATGGTTGATAGTCAAGTAGCCAGGGCATTTGGAGGAGCACAGAATTGTTATAAATAAAGAAAGATCAACTATATTGATTGATTACATTTGCAAGATGATTATTAGACTAGCAAGAAGTAATCTGATACTATGTGAAAGGATTTCTTTCCTTAGCCCCCTCCCTTCTTTCCCTCTCCACTCCCTCCAAATTTCTGAAGCAGCAGTTGGCTACTTTTTTTGTTATTTAGGTGCTTGATAGTTTGTTTTACTTGGTTTGTAAATGAAAGTATTTTTAACATGTGAATATTCCCTTTCATGCAGTAAATTGGTATGTAAGTACTGACTATTTTTGTTAAAATCACCACAGGGCTACAAGAAAAGTGTACATAAACAAATATAATTAAAATATGCATTTCATTTTATGAAACAACCTAACCAGAAAGGGTTATAGCTTGTAACAGAAAACAACTTCATAATTTGTGCAAAGACAAATTAAAAAATTATTTTTCAGTACTTATTTTGTCTTTTTTTGGTTTTTTTTCCCCTCATTTCTTTTACAGAGGGAAACCTCCTTTGCAGTGGATCAACTTTGACCCCTTAGAATTCTTAGAAGAATTAAAGAAAATAAACTACCAAGTGGAGAGCTGGGAAGAAATGCTGAATAAAGCAGAGGTTGGTCATGGTTATATGGATCGACCTTGTCTGAATCCTGCTGATCCTGATTGCCCAATCACAGCTCCCAACAAAAATTCCACCAAAGTAAGCTTGCTTATCTTTGTGTAGATCTTTTCAAGGGAGGCTCTGTATGTGTAGTGAGAGAAAAGGGTACCATTCTCTTCCAAGTAATATATATTTTATGTTCTTCAGGGATTTCATTATTCAATTCCTATTATGCACTATTAGCCTAGAGTCACTAACTTTCCTTCAGCCTGTGATGCAATATTAGTCACACATATTTAGAGTGAGATTACAGTTCTCAGCTACTGGCTGGGTGTGGCAATGTGGTGACATACCATTTCAGCAGGCAACATGCCTCAGTCAGACACAGTCACTCCTGGAATACGGCTGCCGCTGTACACTGACACCGTGCAGCAAGGTCTTCCTTCAAGTAGGGCCAGTTTTGTTGACTCAACTTTATATATCCCTTTCTCAGTCACACTAGGCTTTGGAGAAGTTGCTGTCTGGTGAACAAGTATTGGGCTAGTTTGTCTGCTCCATTTGTTGAACACATTTGTCTTTGTGGACCTCCTAGAAGATCTTCAGTATCTGTTATTTCAGTACACTAGATGTTGATTTAGGATATGAGTTTGTCTGAAGTTGTGCAACTGATTAATTGCTTCTTTAAAACTTTTTTCTAGCCTCTTGATGTGGCTCTTGTTTTGAGTGGTGGATGCTATGGACTGTCAAGGAAATACATGCATTGGCAGGAGGAATTGATTATAGGTGGTACAGTCAAGAATAGTTCTGGTAAACTTGTCAGGTAAACAAACAAATGTTTACAGAAAAATTTAAAATATTTCTTTGTTAGGGTTTGGGGTTTTTTTGGCAGGGGGCCAGATCATGCAAAATCAACTGCCTTTCAGAATCTGTGAATGATGTTTATCGTGAACCCTGATCTAAGAGGACATCCCTGATGAGGACAGAATTTAAAAGAGTGATTAAACAATTGTTTAAATTTAAGGAGGTGTCATTGATGCCTGTTTCTAACCTAAGAATGATAGTGTACATTGCTCAGACAATTGCTCAGTTTCCTGGCAACTTTGTTGTTTAGAATGTATGTATAAACATTGAACAGTATTTAAAACACTGAACAACTTTGATTATGTTTTTGAAATATAATCAAAGGAAAAAGGGGGAAAAATTACTTTGGTAATGTGCCCATTCATTTGACTTTTCTCAGAATTCCAAAATCTCCATTGAATTGTTTGTTTAGGGTAAATAGAGGGAGAAGTATATTCTTTATGTCACTGTATATTGAATACTTTTTTGACTGACAAAATAAGCCCTTTTGTTTCAGTCTTCTTGAAGAAGCCATGGAACACCGGACTTGGGGGGGGCAAACCCCTTGAAAGAGAACTGTGTTAAAAAAATAGGACATATAAAACCATTATTTTTTTGTAGAATCATAGAATGTGTTGGATTGGAAGGGACCTTTAAAGGTCATCTAGTCCAAGCCCACTGCACTAAGCAGGGACATCTTCAACTAGATCAGATTGCTCAGAGCCTCATCAAGCCTGGTCTTGAATGTCTCCAGGGATGGGGCCTCCACCACCTCTCTGGGCAACCTGTTCCAGTAGCTCACCACCCTCATTGTAAAGAACTTCTTCCTAATGTCTCATCTAAACCTACCCTGCTCTAGTTTAAAACCATTGCCCCTCATCCTATTGCTACATGCCCTTGCAAACAGCCCCTCCCCAGCTTTCTTGTAGGCCCCCTTCAGGTACTGGAAGGCCGCTATAAGGTCTCCCCAGAGAGCCTTCTCTTCTCCAGGCTGAGCAGCCCCATCTCTCTCAGCCTGTCTTCATAGGAGAGGTGCTCCAGCCCTTGGATCATCTTTGTGGCCCTCCTCTGGACCCATTCCAACAGGTCCATGTCCTTCTTGTGCTGAGGCTTCCAGAGCTGGACACAGAGACACATTCAGTATACACCGAATCCAAATTTATATTAAACTAAAAGAAGTATAATTCTTGCATATTTAATACAGATAATTTTTACTAGAACTTTTTATATGGATTTTGATGTTTTTTACATTGACACTAAATATTGAAGTTTAATTTCTTGCTAATTTTGATTTATTCTGGAAAAGTGCACAGAAGTGTCTTCTAACAAATAGCCAAAGACTTTATTCTTGGTGAAAAATAAAATAGCTCCTTAAGCTTCTAAAATTGTTGGATAGATTTACATACTGTGGAAATTTACAATGGATAATTATTGCCTTTTGTGTATTCTTTGCTGCTTGTCAGGTGTCAAGAGTTTAGTCTGGTATTTCTCTCCAAGGGATGAAGAAGACTGAGGTCTTCAAATGACAAATTGCCAGTAGCATTTGCAAGATCTCATAGGAATAACTGTTCCTGTGTCCTCCTGTTGTGGTTTAACCCCAGCCGGCAGCTGGGACCACACAGCCACTCATGCAGTTCTCCCCCTTCCCCCTAGAAGGGCAAGGAGAAGAGGGAGAAAAGGAGGGGAAGGGGAAAGGGAAAGGAAAAAAAAAACCTTGTGGGCTGAGATAAAGACAGTTTAATAGAACAATAACGGAAAAGGAAAATAACAATAATAATAATGACAAGTCATTCTCATCACCCGGTGAATTGGTACCTTCCCGAGCAGTGATCACGGATTCCCCCCCCCCATTTATATACTGAGCATGACATCTATGGTATGTAATATTCCATTGGCCATTATTCCATATTCTGTTGCCTATTCTGTCTATGCTCCTTCTAAGCTTCTATAGGAAGCTGAAAAGAGTCCTTGAAAAGTATAAACATCGCCTAGTAACAACTAAAACAATATGCATTATTGACATTCCTTTCACAGTAATCACTAGAAAGAAAACTAACTCTTTCCCAGCTGAAACCAGGACACCTCCTCATAGCAATCTGTCTGTCAGTCATGGTTTTTATAACTGATTTGTAGGGTTACATTCTTTGCTCCTGAAACGGATCTTATTGAAAATGATGGCAAAACTCTCACTAACTTCAGTGAAAACAGACTTAGGCTCAATACTGTATAGACCAGTACAGCTGTATCAGATACATAGTAGAATAATTATACTTTGTTCAATTTTAATGTCAACATGTGGCCTATTAAATCTAGAACTTGTGCAAGTTCCTATTAGGCTCTCATTTGAGCCTTTATGCAGTGAAAAATCATTTCCTGAAAATGCTTATTTTATGCCTCTTTCTCCTCTCTCTTCTCTCCCTGTTACAGTGCCCAAGCTTTGCAAACCATGTTTCAGTTAATGACTCCTAAGCAAATGTATGAGCACTTCAAGGGGTATGAATATGTTTCACATATCAATTGGAGTGAGGATAAGGCAGCAGCAATTCTGGAAGCTTGGCAGCGGATGTATGTTGAGGTAAAATTGAAAATAACCTAGATATCTTGCTATAAAGTTTTACTAAGATCCACTGCCTTTAATCATGGCTTTTTATAGTATTTTAAACTAAACATCTTAAACTAGAATTGAGTGTTGTCTCCTGGTTTTAAAATTATCCTTGTGCTGTAACAGACTATTTAAAAAGGCTGATTTCTTCTTTTTTTTAAATTAAGAAGCTGCTTGCTTATTCACATATGAGAAGCCATGAAGGTTTTAATGTTTGCTGGACCTTGGATTAAAGGCAAAACTCATACAACAGCAAATCAATGGCAGAGTTATGGAAAGAAGAAACCTCCTTTACATTTCAGGAATTAAGTTAAAAGTTTTGAATGAGCTGTGAATGCAGTGGCCTTTCCTGAAGGATGCAAATTCTTGTTTGATAATCAGTAGCTTGCAGGAAATGATTACCAAAAATATTTATTTCATGTAGCATAAGTGAAATCTCTTGTATAGGGTGTGTGCTTTAACAGGAACATTAAGGCAAAAGAAATTTATTTCAGATATGTACTGTAGAAGATGATAATGGGTGGTTTTTTGAGCCACACTAAGTTTTATTTTTCTTTCCATAGATTGTTCATCAGAGTGTTGCACAAAACTCTACTCAGAAGGTGCTTTCCTTTACTACAACTACTCTGGATGACATTCTAAAGTCATTTTCTGATGTCAGTGTTAGCAGAGTAGTTAGTGGCTACTTACTAATGGTAAGAAAATAAATTCTATTTATTTAATTGACTCCAGTAGTATAGCAGGGATCAAATATCTGCCTTGTTACCAGTCAACAATCCAGAACATTTTCAGAATACTTAAAATAAAAATTGCAGTTTGTAAACATTTGCCTCAGGGTTGTCACCTGTTCCTCTATGTAACATCTCTGATGTGTCTGTTCTGTTTAAAAACGCTTGTAAGCTGTGTATGTTGTTGGGGGGAGATAGCCGATAGAGAAGGATCCATTCTAATCCAGTCCCTGCTTTGCTTTCAGCTTGCCTACGCCTGTTTAACAATGTTGCGGTGGGACTGTGCCAAGTCTCAGGGTGCTGTGGGGTTGGCAGGAGTCTTCTTGGTTGCTCTCTCAGTGGCTGCAGGATTGGGTCTGTGCTCGTTGATTGGAATATCCTTTAATGCTGCCACAACTCAGGTATTAAGGAGCCACAAATCTGCTGCTAAATTACAAGAACTATATTAGTAAATGAACACATCTGAATCAATCTTTGAGGAAAAACAAAAGCTGGGAAAGTATTTTGATTTTTAGATTTTTACTTGTGTCTTTCTCCTATCTAGTAGCTTGTGCTGTGAGAAATTAGGAGAACGTGCTGCCAAATTATTTTAAAGGAAAAGGCAGACATCCTGCAGTTTGTTTAATTAGGTAGATTCTAGGATATTTGTTTTTCTGTGACCTAACATGAGTGCAAGCATCCAGTTGTACATAAGAAGCTGCAAGTTTTGTCCTTACATCTGAATATATCAGGATGTTCAATTCCTGAAAATATTTTGAAAATAACTTGAAATATTATCTGATATTCTTTGCCTACCAAAAACTGGAATTACTTTTAGTGAGGTTTTGTACCTGTGAATGGTATGCTGCAAGTTCCTCAGCAGTCTTTCAGAATAAAAGTTAATAGCTGTATTGCATCCTATTGATTTTAATTTTAACCTTGGATTTGTGTTCAGAGTGTAGTGTAAAGGTTATTTTGATTAGCCATCTAATGACTGGCTACATGGTAGATGATAATATTATAAAAATGTTCTTGGTTTTTTGCTTGTTTTATTTCTTCCCCAAGGTTTTGCCTTTTCTTGCTCTTGGAGTTGGTTTAGATGATATATTCCTTCTGGTACATGCATTTAGTGAAACAGGGAAGAATAAGAGAATTCCATTTGAGGTAATGACAAAACGGGGAGCTGGGGGAAAATAAAATAATAAAAGAAAAGAAAAAGCCTCAACCTAGAATTAGTTAGTAATGATTTTTTAAAAAACTTTTTGTTCTAGATATCTTTGTCCTAGGGCCTGATTTTCTTTCCTTTTATTTCTAATTAACCATGACATTCACATTATGAAATTTAAGATTCTCCTCACTTTTATAATCTTTTCCTTTTATTGACCTTTTTATTCTCAGTCCAAAGTTTCATATCCGAAGTACAAATCATTTAAAAGCAATATATATTTGCCAGTTTTGTTTTGTACAAGCAATGTCTTCCATGTGCTCTTTCCAGCTGGTTCAGCATGCAGGCACTACAAACTCATTGTGCTATAACCTCCACATGCTTCAAAATAACCTACTGCATTGGGAAAGGGTCCTGTGTTTGATTCTCTCTGGTTTTTTGTATGGTTCCTGGGGTTTCTGTTTTTTTTTTTCTTACATGCTGCTTCAAGATATTATGCATCTACACTGTTAATGCATGCTTATTTTGTCTGAAAAATGTTGAGAACACCAAGTGACTGGACTGATACAAAATACATCCTACTTAATAACTGATATATTTCACAGAATCACAAAATCACAGAATCTTCAGAGTTGGAAGGGACCTCTAGAGATCATCTAGTCCAACTCCCCTGCTAAAGCAGGATTGCCTAGAGCACATCACTCAGGACTGCGTCCAGGCGGGTCTTGAAAATCTCCAGAGAAGGGGACTCCACAACCTCCCTGGGCAGCCTGTTCCAGTGCTCTGTCACCCTCACCGTAAAGAAGTTTTTCCGTGTATTTGAACGGAACTTCTTATGTTCTAACTTGTGCCCATTGCCCCTCGTCCTGTTACTGGGAACCACTGAAAAGAGTCTGGCTCCATCCTCCTTCAACCCACCCTTTAGATACTTGTATGCCATAATAAGGTCTCCCCTCAGCCTTCTCTTCTCCAGGCTAAAGAGTCTCAGCTCTCTCAGCCTTTCCTCATAAGGGAGATGCTCCAATCCCATAATCATCCTAGTTGCCCTTCGCTGGACTCTCTCCAGCAGTTCCCTGTCCCTCTTGAACTGGGGAGCCCAAAACTGGACACAGTATTCCAGTTGTGGCCTCACCAGGGCAGAGTAGAGGGGGAGAATGACCTCCTTTGACCTACTGGCCACATTCTTCCCTATGCAGCCCAGGATTCCATTGGCCTTTTTGGCAACAAGGGCACACTGCTGGTTCATGGATAATTTACTGTCTACCAGGACCCCCAGATCCTTCTCCTCGGAACTACTTCCCAGCACATCCACCCCTAACCTATACTGGTGCTTAGCATTCTTCCTCCCCAGGTGCAGGACCTTGCACTTGCTTTTGTTGAACCTCATTAGGTTCTTCTCTGCCCAGTTCTCCAGCCTGTCCAGGTCACGCTGGATGGCAGCACGGCCCTCCGGAGTGTCAGCCACCCCTCCCAGTTTGGTATCATCAGCGAACTTGCTGAGGATACACTCTGTCCCATCATCCAGGTCATTAATGAATATACTGAACAAAATTGGATCGAGTATTGACCCCTGGGGGACACCACTGGTTGCAGGCCTCCAACTAGACTCTGTGCCGCTGATCACAGCCCTCTGAGTTCTGTCACACAGCCAGCTCTCAATCCACCTCACTGTCACCTCATCTAGCCCACACTTCCTCAGCTTCCTAATGAGGATGTTATGGGAGACAGTGTCAAAAGCCTTGCTAAAGTCAAGGTAGATGATATCTACGGCTCTCCCCTCATCCAGCCAACCAGTTATAACATCATAGAAAGCTATCAGATTGGTCAAGCATGATTTACCCTTGGTAAATCCATGTTGATCACTTCCAATAACTTCCTGTTCCTCAACGTGTTTGGAGACGACATCCAGAATGAGTCGCTCCATCACCTTCCCAGGGACAGAGGTGAGACTAACCGGTCTGTAGTTCCCTGGGTCCTCCTTCCTGCCTTTTTTGAAGATTGAAGATTTTTGAAGATTCTGAAGATTGGATTTGATATAATGTCAGTATCCATTTAGCTTTGACTTTTGAAGCCAGTATCAGCTTTGATAATGTTTGTTACCCTCAAAAAATGTAAGCACTTCATACGTCATCTGCTTTTCTCCTGGACAGTGTACTTAGTATATTGTATACTTAGTATATTGTTTACTCTTATGTACTCTCAAGTGCACACTTGTATTCAGAATTTCCTTGTAATAGTTTTCACTGTTACCATATCTGTTACCCCTTCATTTGCAGGACATCACCTTATTTACTTGACTTGTACGATACGTCATTTGTTTTGCAGGACAGAACAGGTGAATGTTTGAAGCGAACAGGAGCAAGCATAGCCCTTACATCTATCAGCAATTTTACTGCTTTCTTTATGGCTGCCTTAATTCCTATTCCTGCTTTACGAGCATTTTCACTCCAAGTAAGTTTTTATGTTGTTTTATTAGCTCTTGTAGGTGGTGTCATCGTGGAAAGCAAATGATAATAACTTAATGGTAGTATTAAGTCCATGTTCAGTGCTTCTGCAGTTCACTGAACCAATATGTGATCACTGTTTACCATAGATCTTGGTGATAACCAACTGCTTTCTCCCCTTGATTCTGCTCCATCCATTTCTCGTGCCTTGAGTCTCACATCCTGTTGATGGGTGAAAGAATATCCTGCCCCATCCCAACTAGGTTGAGTGCAAAAAACAAGAAGTATGCAACTAAGCAGAAACAAGTCTCCAGCAAGATTTGAATTCTTAAGGCAGTCTAGACCAGCAGACTGTATTCTAGTTTACACTATCACATTCCCAAGTAGGAATTTTATCCTTTCATTGAGGTTTGTCCAATTTGCTGCTATTATAAACCATAACCAAAGTGTAATGACAGCAGCAAGAATGCATTTGCCACATTAATTATTACTGCAGCAGTTTGTACTGACTTGTTCCCAATGTAATTTTAGCGCAACGTTGGAGGAAACTTCATCAAGAATTTTCTGTTCTGTTCTGTTCTGTGAGAAAATGTGAATTTTCTGTGCTGAAGCATGTATCACTTTCTCTCCCTTTCTCTCTTTGTCTTCTCTTTTTTTTTGTGATAGTATACCTTCAGGAAGATGAAATATTAAGGATGCTGAAGAAAGCTTCCTTTAAAAGCAAGGGCTCTTTGAAGAAAGCTCTGGGAAGTTCTCCTCTGACACGTTCTTAACACACAAGCAATTTACAGCATTGGTTGACCTTGGTGCAGAGCAGGCTACTACTTTTTCTGTAGTCATTTTTCCTGTTATAGCCCGGCTCTCCAACCATTTTTCATTCTCCTTGAGCCCCTGACCTACCCAGAGGAAGCAAAGGCTTCATTTTTTCTGAATACCTGAGGCAATTATTGCTGTTTTCAGCAATTTCAGCATGCCTGCATTAAGCTATTAAATGGTAAAGTGTTCATGATTGCAGCTACATGACCAACGTTAGTAACCTGTTTACCGTTTTCAATAGGTAATTTGGTAGTTGAGTGGATATCTGTGGCATCTTAAACTAGGGCTTTAGTCCTGAATAGTTAGCAGTATTTAGTTCTGCTGACTTGCCAAAACCTAGATCTCTCTTCTCACAGGGAATATGACAGTGAATTGTTTTATATTATAGCAAAGACCAGTTTGAGTGTGTGAAATATTTCTAAAGTGTAATGCTTATTTTGGAAAAAGTGATTTATGTCACCTAAATCTTGGGGTACCCAGCCCACTGAGATGGATGACAGAGACAGGGAGCAGAATGAAGCACTCATAATCTAAGGGGAAATGGTTAACTACCTGCTACGCCACTTAGACACACACAGGTCTATGGGGCTGGATGGGATCCACTCAAGGATACTGAAGGAGGTGGTGGAAGTGCTCACCATGCCATTTTCAAACATTTATCAGCAGTCCTGGCTAACCGGGAAGGTCCGAGTTGACTTGAGGTCAGCAAATGTGACACCCATTCACAAGAAGGGCAGCAAGGAGGATCCGGGTAATTACAGGCCTGTCAGTCTGACCTCGATGCCAGGGAAGGGTATGGAGCAGATCATCTTGAGTGCCATCACACAGCACATACAGGACAACCAGGTGATCAGGCCCAGTCAGCATGGGTTTATGAAAGTAAGGTCCTGCTTGACTAACCTGATCTCCTTCTATGACAAGATGACCCACTAAGTGGATGAGGATATTGTCTACCTGGACTTTAGTAAAGCCTTTGACATGGTTTCCCACAGCATTCTCCTGGAAAAACTGGCTGCTCATGACTAGGATGGGTGTACTGTTCGCTGGGTAAAAAACTGGCTGGAAGGCTGGGCCCAAAGAGTTGTGGTGAATGGAGTTAAATCCAGTTGGTGGCTGGTCACAAGTGGTGATCCCCAGGGCTCAGTATCAGGGACAGTTCTCTTTAACATCTTTATTAGTGTTCTGGATGAGGGGATCAAGTGCACCCTCAGTAAGTTTGCAGACTGCACCAAGTTGGGGGGGGAGTGTTGATCTGCTTGAGGGTATGAAGGCTCTACAGAGGGATCTGGACAGGCTGGATTGATTGCCTGAGGCCAGCGCTATGAGGATCAACAAGGCCATTTTTGATCTTTCAGGTAGGCAGCAACGAGGTAACAAGAAGAAGTCCAAGGGCAATGAAGAAAGATTTCAAGACCCTGGGACGGCTGGTCAAGGGATCAGGAGCGCAAGTTGTGTTCTCGTCTATCCCCCCAGTTGCGGGGAATGATGAGGGGGTAAATAGGAGGAGCCAGCAGATCAATGCCTGGCTTCGAGCCTGGTGCTGCTGGCGGGACTTTGGGTTCTTTGATCATGGCCTGATCTACAAAACACCAGGCCTGCTGGTAACAGGCGGGGATACCTTGACTTCCAGGGGAAAAAGGGTTCTAGGACAAGAGTTATCAGGGCTCATTGAGAGGGCTTTAAACTAGATTTGAAGGGGGGTGGGGATGCTACTGGGCTTGCTGGTGCAGTGCCAGGGTGTAGTTGCTCAGCACTTGTGGGCGAGTGTGGCAGTATTTCTGAAAGCCAGAAGGCACACCACCCCTCAAGGGTCAAAACTACACACACGACTCCCTCTCTGAAATGCTTATACACCAATGCACGCAGCATGGGAAATAAGCAGGAAGAGCTGGAGATCTGTGTACGGTCGCAGGACCACGATCTCATTGCAATTACTGAGATGTGGTGGGACAGCTCACATGACTGGAACGCTGTCATGGATGGCTATGTCCTTTTCAGGAAAGACAGGCCAGCAAGGCGTGGTGGTGGAGTTACACTCTGTGTGAGAGAGCAACTGGAATGCATCGAGCTCCCACTTGGGGCGGATGAAGAGAGGGTTCAGAGCTTATGGGTAAGGATTAAGGGGCAGGTGAATATGAGGGACACTGTTGTGGGTGTTTATTACAGGCCACCTGATCAGGATGGGGAAGCTGATGAGGCTTTCTACAGACAGCTGAAAGTAGCCTCACAATCACAGGCCTTGGTTCTCATGGGGGACTTCAATCACCCCGATATCTGCTGGGAAGACCACACAGCCAGGCACGCACAGTCCAGGAGGCTCCTCCAGTGCATTGATGATAACTTTTTGACACAGGTGGTGCAGGAGCCAACAAGGAGAGGAGCACTCCTGGACCTGGTACTGACAAACACAGAGGCACTGGTGGAGGACATTAAGGTTGGGGGCAGCCTTGGCTGTAGTGATCATGAGAAGATAGAGTTCAGGATCATGGGTACTATGCACAAAACAACAAGAAGTAAAATCGCAACCTTGGATTTCAGGAGGGCTAACTTTGACCTTTTCAAGAAACTGCTTGGAGAGATCCCGTGGGCTAGGGCTCTGGAAGGCAAAGGGGCTCAAGAAAGCTGGTTGTTATTCAAAGACCACTTTGAGGTCGAGGGAGGTTATCCTCCCCCTCTACTCTGCCTTGGTGAGGCCGCATCTGGAGTACTGTGTCCAGTTCTGGGCTCCCCAGTTCAAGAAGGACAGGGAACTGCTGGAGAGGGTACAGCAAAGGGCTACCAAGATGATTAGGGGACTGGAACACCTCTCTTATGAAGAAAGGCTGAGGGATTTGGGTCTCTTCAGTCTGGAAAAAAGACAACTGAGGGGGGATCTTATCAATGCTTATAAATACTTAAAGGGTGGGTGTCAGGAGGATGGGGCCAGGCTCTTTTCAGTGGTGCCCAGTGACAGGACAAGAGGTAACGGGCACAAACTTGAACATAGGAAGTTCCACCTAAACATGAGGAGGAACTTCTTTACTTTGAGGGTGGCAGAGCACTGGAACAGGCTGCCCAGAGAGGTGGTGGAGTCTCCTTCTCTGGAGACATTCAAAACCCGCCTGGACGCATTCCTGTGCAACCTGCTCTAGGTGGCCCTGCTCTGGCAGGGGGGTTGGACTAGATGATCTCCAGAGGTCCCTTCCAACCCTATGATTCTATGATTCTATGATTCTATGATTCTATGATTCTAAGGCCAAGTTCTGGGTACTGCACTTGGATCTCAACAGCCCCATGCAACACTACAGTCTTGGGGAAGAGTGGCCGGAAAGCTGCCCGGCGGAAAAGGACCTGGGGGTGTTGGTCAGCAGCTAGCTGAACACAAGCCAACAGTGTGCCCAGGTGGCCAAGAAGGCCAACAGCATCCTGGTTTGTATCAAAAATAGTATAGCCAGCAGGACTAGGGAAGTGATCATCCCCCTGTACTTGGCACTGGTGAGGCCCCACCTCGAATTCTGTGTTCAGTTTTGGGCCCCTCACTACAGGAGGGACATTGAGGTCCTGAACGTATCCAAAGAAGGGCAACAAAGCTGGTGAAGGGTATAGAGCACAAGTCTTATGAGGAGCAGCTGAGGGAGCTGGGGTTGTTTAGCCTGGAGAAAAGGAGGCTGAGGGGACACATTATGTCGTGGTTTTGGCCAAATTGGCCAATGGCCAGCAACAGATACTCCCCCCCAGCCTCGGAGAGGAGGAGGAGAGATAAAGAGAGATTTACAAGTTTAGAAGAAACTAAACTACTTTAATGAAATATTAATAATAAGATAAAAAGGAAAATAATGAAATAGATACAGTATATACAAAACCGTATCAAGCTCCCAGGATGATGTCACCAGCAGGCACTGGGGAAGTCCCAGGCTGGACTCAGCGACAGGTGGGAACCGGGTTCCAGAGTTGGAGTCAGGAACACACGGATTGGGATCAAAGGCAGATGAACAGGCAGGGTCCTCCTTGGACGTCAGCCATTGAAGGAAGAGAGTTGACCCTTTGATCCCTCAGCTTTTATACTGAGCATGGGGCAGATGGGATGGAATATCCCTGTTGGTCAATTTTTGGTCACCTGTCCTGTCCGCTCCTCCCCGCAGGTGGGACCGCTCTATGCCTTTCCGTTTCTGACCCTCCAACGGGGCAAATAACGAGATTAGCTGACCTTGGTTGTTACAGCAATAAGTATAATCAAGAGCCTCTCTGCATACCATTCCTTGGCACAAACTGTCTTATCACTCTGAACAAACTGTTTTTGGCACAACATGCTGTTAATTTCAGAGAGTTAGAAGAGGCCTAGCTAAGAAATAAAATTACTGAACGGAAAGTATGTTCTGTTTTACCTCAAACCAGGACACCTTATCACTCTCTACAACTACCTGAAAGGAGGTTGTAGCAAGGTGGGGGTCGGTCTCATTTCCCAGGTAACAAGTGATAAGATGAGAAGAAATGTCCTTAAGTTGCACCAGGAGAGGTTTGTATTAGATATTTGGAAAAATGTCTTCACCAAAAGGGTTGTCGAGCATTGGAACAGGCTGCCCAGGGAAGTGGTTGAGTCACCATCCCTGGAGGTATTTAAAAGACGAGTAGATGCGGTGCTTAGGGACATGGTTTAGTGGTGGACTTGGTAGTTTTAAGTTAATAGTTGGACTTGTTGATCTTAAGAGTGTTTTCCAACCTAAATAATTCTATGATTCTGTTCTATAATCTGTGGCCCAAACTGAAATGTCTAACATATCTTAAGCAGCAAAAAGGATACTGGACATCTTCACTAGGAAACAGAAGAGAGGTCCTGTTTTCCCATTGTCTGGTTTTGCAGTGACCATGCTTTATAGAAGGTACTTCAGCCTAAATGCCACTCTTAATAAGAACTCAAAGAGATGAGTCATTTTATCCTAGTCACACTGCTGTGCTGCTTTCTTTGATCAAACTTTGCTCAGCCTGTTCTCACTTCTCACATCAGAACATGGTAGATTGCCTTTGGAATATCTGTGGAGACGACAGCTGTAATTGTTTCTGCAATTGGAGTATAAATTAAATTTATCTTTTTTTAAAAGTCTTTTTTTTTTTTTTGCCTGCTGCCATGTCTTATAACTTCCTGTAAACAGCAGAAGTTCAGAAAAGGAAGCCCATTTGTCAAATGCATGGTGCTTTCGAAAAGTAAAACACAGTTTCCGATGAGATTTCAGCATATCCATGTATGAACATGTTGATATTATTCAGAATGACATCATGATCAAAGTTATTTTTAAGGCAGTGATTAACATGGAATCTATGTGTAGGTATATTTGGGTGTCCAGAAATGAATGTTTTGAGTGGCTCAATCTTTTCTCAGATGCACCTGTCTTACCTTGCACATAGTAACCCCTTATATGTATATAAGAGATGGAAAAATGTGCAAAAAGGCCAACCAGAGACCCATACTGAGGATTTATTGGTATTAGAGCAATCTGTGTATATGTTTGGAACCACTGAAATTACAGCCCTTATTGTTAGAAAGGAGCATCTATTACTTGCATTGTCTAGCTTCACCAGGTATAATCAAAACCAGGTAATGCATTTAATCATAGCATTCAGAATCAGATAACCATGGCAGATTTTGGTGGGTGGTCTGTATATGTGGCAATTAGTCATGGACTCCATTTGTGATAAGCACAAAATCGTTTATTGCTTCTCAGGCCTCGGCTTTTATACCCAAGCTCTAAAACTTTCCATGCACCTGCCAGGCAAGTAAACACGTATTTCAGATCACTAACCCAGTCGCCTTATTCAGTTCCCACCAAGATAAGCACGTGAAGCTGTTTTCTTGTTCCATGTTTATATTGAACCAGTTCCTCTTCATTCCATCCGTATCGATATCTGCATTCCTGTTTCTGTGTGCTCTGCTCACTGTGTCCTTGGCCGTACGCAGGCCTCTGCTCGTAGATCTGCCACATGTATATATGGATTTCTTTATTCACAGTCTTCTTCCTCCCTCTCCCTCTTACTCAGGCTTGTTTAAACAAGAATTCTTTGTCATCTTTGATAGCTTTCTAGCAAAACTTAGAAAGCAATGAAATACCGCAGTTTACTTTTCACAGACGTTGCCTTCTCATCTAGATAGTGAATTTTTATCAGATAGGCTTAAAAAATGATTGTTCTTGACCTTATTTTGCTCTTCATTTGCTTTCCTTAAGATATTAAAAGATAACTGTCAAAGTTTCCATAACTTTTGAGGACCATTATCTGTAAAATAACCCATCTGCTAGGGAAATTAAATGGTTTCCAGACTAGCCTTGCATGTGGAAGCCAAACTTTTACTTAGAAACTAATGTTTTGCATATCAGTGCTTTCTTTTTTCTGCTTCTGTTCCATCAGCTAATACAGTTCATTGATACCTGTGAGTTGTTCAGTTACTTTATGTAACTTAAACACTGCAAGTTTGCTGCTGTCATAGGTATTGGCTAGGGTTAACAACAAAGTGGGTTAGCTCTTGCTGAGTTTAAAAATCACCATTTTCCATTTCTTTAAGTGAGTTGTGGTTTGTTTTTTTTAATTAATTCCCTCATGGGGATAAGGACTATTTTAGCTTTTTAGCTGTTTGCATTTTTTTTAACATTAGCTGATCTTATTAGCCCCTTATTCAAGGAGCTTTAGGTTTTGACATGCTGAATGTATCCCAAGTGCTCAGTCACAAGAATCACCTGTTAAGAGAGTGGTCAGAACTTTGAAGGAGTAGGTCCTGAGTTTTCAGATGTGTTGCATTTCTTAAAAACAGGGGAGTTGTCTAAGAAATCCCCTGAAAGTTTTTGAAGTTTGCTGTAGGAATGTCTTAAATATAGCATTTTCTTTTGAGTATAAATGAAGGAGGCATGGCAGAGTATAAGTACCACTGGGCTGAATTCTTTCCTCGGACAGAATATTCAGACACCCTTATGGAATAAATTCTGCCCTTCAAAGAGAAGATAGAGTTTCATAAACATTCACCTAACTTCTTGCTTGCACCAGAAATTTCCTCCCCTAACAGCAGAGGAATGGTATAGACTCACTAATGAATAAGGGTGGAACTTTGCCCAATAAGTTTTAGCAGTAACTTTTTTTTCTCACAGTAGGAATGATAACTTTTTTTCCTAAATATAAAAGTGATTACCAGGTGGTGGTGGTAGGTTTGGGGGGAGAAAGAATATAAGTTTTTAAGCTCACTCATTATCGTACTCTGCTGAAGCGGTTTGTCCCCTTCCTCTTACCCAAGTCTTTTTGCTTTCCCTACTTCTGATATTAGAATTTAACAAGCAAAAATAAAGCCTAAGGAGAAGAGGCGGTGAAATTCTGAGTCTGTATGTTGTCAGGAGGGAGCTGCAGATAGGCAACATAGGGTGGAAGTTTCCCTGACGGACCTCCTCATCTGTTCAGCACCTCTGGCTGTACAGCACACCCATTCTCCTTGGGTGGGCTGCCAGGAATGGCAAATAGCAGTACATACCTTTGTCAGGGCCCCAGCCTGTCATCCTGGCTCGCTTCTTCCTTGCTGCCTTCAGCACAGACTGTCAGTCTTCTGTTTCAGTTAACAGTTGCAGCAACAGCAATAATATTTTAGGCTGTGCATTATTAAAAAATGCAAAATCAGAGCATGTGTCTCATAAAGTGATCAAGTTTTGTCTGCTTAATGGATTTATTTTTTTTACTTCTCTCTGATGTTCTCATTTCACTGAACTTCAGTTAACACCTTTGAGAAAGCCCCATGTTTTTTCCCACTCTGGTACTAATCTTACCTTTACTGATTTTTCAAGGAAAAGGCCCGAGGTCCTTTCCTCTCCCATTTGACCATTCCTCTCTGAAAGGGTGAAAGCAGATGCCTCTGCCTGTTCACAAAAATCCTCTGCTTGCTTTTAGTTCAGCTGCTGCCAGCAGATTGCTTGTACATTGGGAGATCTACCACCACAGACTTTTGCTGGTGCTTTTCTAATCAATGTCACCATTACATATTGCAGATATTGCCAAGATTAAAATCACTTTTTTTCATATGTTCCCATCCCCAACCACCAGACTTCTAAATAGTACTGGGGAGAGAAGGTGGTGGCTGATGCATCAGGTCAGAGATTCAGTCACTCCTAAACAGTTTTTCCTTCCCTCCTTGCTAATCCGAATCTCAAACCACTTCTCCTTTCCTTCTCTCGCTCGCTTCCAAGTTCCCCTGGAGTTGGGGATGTACAGCAGGAACTGGAAGGCACACTGCACCTTGTCAGTTCATGGGGTGTTTTTTGATGAGACAACAAATTTGAATTGATATACAAACAATATTTTCTGTATTTAATTGTGAAAACTGTGAAATGTTATGTCTTTGAGATGTTGGGGTGGAGGGTGAGTGAGAGAAAGTATAATATATATAGGAAGTGTGGTGTTAAGCTATAGGAATCCATCAAAATAGTCAGGATAGAGAGGCTTGTTTAGAAATAATTGACTTGCAGGATCAGTACATCAACACCAGCCATGCATTTAAGTATTAGTTTTGGGGTTTAGCGGCATTTGGGATTCAAGGTCACTGGGGTCTACAAAGAACTGATAAGGCAGGAAGTGTTTAGAGCTGATTAGGAACTGATTAGGCAGGAAGTGAGCAGAAGTAGAGGACTTCAGTTAGTTTTTCAGGCATGCTGAGAGGTATAAGAATTCTTAGACCAGGTCTCAGCTGATTTTTCCAAATCTCAGCAATTCATAGCTGATCCTTGATGGAAGCTGTTGGTTAGACACAATTACTCATGATTTATGGGTGATTCAATTTTCACTGTTTCAGCAGCAATAAGAGAGCAGTTGTATGAACAAGGTGCACCAAACACCTTGCAACAGCAGCCATTTGTTTTCCTGACAGATTCAGTCTCTTCTAGCAAGGATCAAAAGGAAATCACTTAATTTTGAAGTCTTGTCTATGACCTTACATACCTTTCTGTGTTGATATTCATAAATCAGAAAATGATCATGGGACCTCAGCATGCTGTGGGTTTTCCTGAGGCAGGCAAAGGCCAGGGCAGTGGAGACGCCTGCCATGAGCCAGCAGCTCTCGTGGGAGACACTGATGAGGCAAGGGCATTGCCAGAGCAACCTCAACTATAAAAAGTAGCCTAGGGAGAGCGAGTGACCAGGAGCGCTGCAAACAGAGCATGGCACATTAGCCAGGGCACAGCGCAGCACTTGGCACAGCAGTTGGAGCGCAGGAAGGGCATTGTCACACTACCAGCTCAAGAGGTGAGTTAAATTGGTGGTTGTCACCCTCTCGGAAGGAGCTTAGCTATGGTATCCACCCAGCAGAAAGCCATGTCCTCTGCACTCACCAGAATGGATGTGGCAACCCAGACAGAGATCCCACAAACACATGCAGCCATCCAGGTCTCAGGCTGCAGGGAGTGTCAGATCTGGGATCACTGGTAACAGATGGTGGTAGTGAGAACACCTGTGTGAAGTGTGAACAGGTGGACGATCTGCTCAGCCTGGTGGCAGAGCTACGAGAGGAAGCAGAATCATACAATTCTTTTGGTTGGAAGAGACCTTTAAGATCATCAAGTCTAACCGTTAACCTAGCACTGCCAAGTTACCCCTAAACCATGTCCCTAAGCACCGCGTCTACTCGTCTTTTAAATACCTCCAAGGATGGTGACTCAACCACTTCCTTGGGCAGCCTGTTCCAATGCTTGACAACCCTTTTGGTGAAGACATTTTTCCAAATATCTAATCCAAACCTCTCCTGGTGCAACTTAAGGACATTTCCTCTTGTCCTATTGCCTTTTACTTGGGAGAAGAGACCAAACCCCACCTCACTACAACCTCCTTTCAGATAGTTGTAGAGAGTGATAAGGTCTCCACCCAGCCTCCTTTTCTCCAGGCTAAGCAACCCCAGTTCCCTCAGCTGCTCCTCATAAGACTTGTGCTCTGTACCCTTCACCAGCTTCATTGCCCTTCTTTAGGCATGCTCCAGCACCTCAATGTCTTGTAGTGAGGGGCCCAAAACTGAACACAGAATTCGAGGTGGGGCCTCACCAGTGCCGAGTACAGTGAAGCTATGTAGGGAAAAAATCAGGAGGGCCAAAGCCCAGCTAGAACTAAACCTGGCTTCTGTTGTCAAGGACAACAAAAAAAGTTTCTATAAATATATTAGCAATAAGAAGAGGACTAAGGATTATGTCTGTCCTCTAGTAGATGGGGCCGGCAACATAGCAACCAAGGATGAGGTACTTAATGCCGTCTTTGCCTCAGTCTTCAGCAGTAGGACCAGTTGTTCCCTGAGTACCC
The DNA here is from genome assembly GCA_009819605.1 of Sterna hirundo. NCBI lineage: Eukaryota > Metazoa > Chordata > Aves > Charadriiformes > Laridae > Sterna > Sterna hirundo. Next base: position 22,034,814 of record CM020463.1, read on the forward strand.
AGACCCCTGAGCTAGAAGACAGGGATGGGGAGCAGAATGAAGCCCCTGTAATCCAAAGGGAAATGGTGAGGGACCTGCTTCAGCACCTGGAGGTGCACAAATCTATGGGGCCGGATGGGATCCACCCAAGGGTACTGAAGGAGTTGGCGGAAGTGCTCGCCAGGCCACTTTGCATCATTTATGAGCAGTCCTGGACAACCGGGGAGGTCCCAGCTGACTGGAGGTTAGCAAATGTGACACCCATCCACAAGAAGGGCTGGAAGGAGGATCCGGGGAACTACAGGCCAGTCAGTCTGACCTCAGTGCCTGGGAAGGTCATGGAACAGATCCTCCTCAGTGCCATTACACAGCACATGCAGGAGAACAGGGTGATCAGGCCCAGTCAGCATGGGTTTGTGAAGGGCAGGTCATGCCTGTCAAACCTGATCTCCTTCTATGATAAGGTGACCCGCTTAGTGGATGAGGGAAAAGCTGTGGATGTTATCTACTTGGATTTTTGCAAAGCTTTTGACACCGTTTCCCATAGCATTCTCCTGGAGAAACTGGCTGCTCATGGCCTGGACAGGTGTACTCTTCGCTGGGTAAAAAACTGGCTGGATGGCCGTGCCCAGAGAGTGGTGGTAAATGGAGTTAAATCCAGTTGGTGTCCGGTCACAAGTGGTGTCCCCCAGGGCTCGGTGCTGGGGCCGCTTCTCTTTAATATCTTTGTCAATGATCTGGATGAGGGGATCGAATGCACCCTCAGTAAATTTGCAGACGACACTAAACTAGGTGGGCGTGTTGATCTGCTTGAGGGTAGGTTGGCTCTGCAGAGGGATCTGGACAGGCTGGACCAATGGGCTGAGACCAATGGTATGAGGTTCAACAAGGCCAAGTGCCGGGTCCTGCACTTGGGCCACAACAACCCCATGCAGCGCTGCAGGATTGGGGCGGAGTGGCTTGAAAGCAGCCCGGCAGAAAAGGACCTGGGGGTGTTGGTCGACAGCTGGCTGAATATGAGCCAGCAGTGTGCCCAGGTGGCCAAGAAGGCCAACAGCATCCTGGCCTGTATCAGGAATAGTGTGGTGAGTAGGACTAGGGAAGTGATCATCCCCCTGTACTCGGCACTGGTGAGGCCCCACCTCGAGTACTGCGTTCAGTTTTGGGCCCCTCGCTACAAGAAGGACATTGAGGTGCTGGAGCGTGTCCAGAGAAGGGCTACAAAGCTGGTGAGGGGTCTGGAGGACAAACCGTATGAGGAACGACTGAGGGAGCTGGGGTTGTTTAGCCTGGAGAAGAGGAGGCTGAGGGGAGACCTTATCACCCTCTACAACTACCTGAAAGGAGGTTGTAGAGAGATGGGGGCTGACCTCTTCTCCCTGGTGACAAGTGATAGGACGAGAGGAAATGGGTTCAAGTTATGTCAGGGGAGGCTTAGATTGGATATTAGGAAACATTTTTTCACTGAAAGGGTTATTAAACATTGGAATAGGCTGCCCAGGGAGGTGGTGGATTCACCATCCCTGGAGGTGTTTAAAAAAAGGGTAGATGGGGCACTTAGGGACATGGTCTAGAAGTGGCTTTTGTCAGGGTAGGTTAAAGGTTGGACTTGATGATCTTAAAGGTCCCTTCCAACCTCAGTGATTCTATGATTCTATGATTCTATGATCACTTCCCTAGTCCTGCTGGCCACACTATTTCTAATACAAGCCAGGATGCCATTGGCCCTCTTGGCCACCTGGGCACACTGCTGGCTCATGTTCAGCTCCCTCAGTACCCTTGAGTTGATCCCATCCAGCCCCATAGATTTGTGTGCGTCTAAGTTGTGTAGTAGCTCGCTAACCATTCCCTCTTGGGTTATGGGGGCTTCATTCTGCTCCCCATTCCTGTCTTCCAGCTCAGGGGGCTGGGTACCCAGAGAACAACTGGTCTTACTATTAAAGACTGAGGCAAAGAAGGCATTAAGTACCTCAGCCTTTTCCTCATCCTTGGCCATTATGTTTCCCCCCGCATGCAATAAAGGATGAAGATTCTCCTTATTCCTCCTTTTCTTTTTAATGTATTTATAGAAACATTTGTTATTGTCTTTTACGGCAGTAGCCACATTTAGTTCTAGTTGGGCTTCAGCCCTTCTAATTTTCTCCCTGCCTAGCCTCACAAAATTTCTGTAGTCTTCCTGAGTGGCCTGCCCCTTCTTCCATAGGCCATAATCTTTCCTTTTCTTCCTGAGTTCCAGCCAAAGCTCTCTGTTGAGCCAGGCCAGTCTTCTTCCCTGCCAGCTTATCTTACAGCACATGGGGATAGCCAGCTCCTGTGCCTTTAAGATTTCCTTCTTGAAGAATGTCCAGCCTTCCTGGACTCCTTTGCTCTTCAGGACTGCCTCCCAAGGGACTCTGTCAACCAGGCCCCTAAACAGGCCAGAGTATGCCCTCCGGAATTCTAAACTAGCAGTTCTAACCCCCCTCCTTACTTCTCCAAGACTTGAAAACTCTTTCATTTCATGATCGCTATGCCCAAGATGGCCTCCAACCTTCACATCACCCACAAGTCCTTCTCTGTATGTAAACAACAAGTCTAGCAGGGTGCCTTCCCTAGTTGGCTCACTCACCAGCTGTGTCAGGAAGTTATCTTCCACACACTCCAGGAACCTCCTACACCGTTTCCTCACTGCTATATTGTATTTCCAGCAGACATCTGGTAAGTTGAAGTCCCCCATGAGAACAAGCGGTAGTGACTGTGAGATTTCTCCCATCTGCTTACAGAATATTTCCTCTGCCTCTTCATCCTGGTTGGGCAGTCTGTAACAGACTCCCACCATGATATCTGCCTTATTGGCCTTTCCCATAAACACTCAACCCTATCATCGCCAGCATTAAGCTCTAGACAATCAAAACACTCCCTAACATACAGAGCCACTCCACCACCTCTCCTACCTGGCCTATCCCTTCTGAAGAGTTTATAGCCATCCAATGCAGCACTCTAGTTGTGCATAGCATCCCACCGTGTTTCTGTGATGGCAACTATATCATAGTTTTCCTGCTGCACAATGGCTTCCAGTTCCTCCTGTTTATTACCCATGCTGCGTGCATTGGTGTATTTGCACTTCAGTTGGCCTATTGATCCCACCACCTTTTTGGGGGGAGAAGCCCTAATTCCTACCTGACCATTCCCAGGCACTTACATGATTTCTAGCCCATCAATATCCCTTGTGTCTTTGCTATCGCATGGCACTCCATCCCCTACCTCCACTGGGATGGCAGACTGAACAACCTCGCTAGCACGCTGTCCCACAAATATTGATGTGCCACCCCCAGGCTTGTCTCTAGCGAGCCTGGTTTTATCCCTTTCCCCCTTCAAATCTAGTTTAAAGCTCTTTCGATGAGCCCTGCCAACTCCTGTGCAAAAATCTTTTTCCCCCTTTGAGACAGGTGTACCCCATCTGTCGCCCACAGGCCTGGTGTCGTGTAAACCAACCCATGATCAAAAAACCCAAAGTCCTGCCGCTGACACCAGGCTCAGAGCCAGGTATTGATCTGCTGGCTCGTCTTGTTTCTTCCCTCATCATTCCCTGCAACTGGAGGGATAGAGAACATTACTTGTGCTCCTGATCCCTTAACCAGTCGTTCCAAGGCCCTGAAGTCTCTCTTGATTGCCCTTGGATTTCTTGTTGTGACTTCATCGCTGCCTACCCAAAAAATCAATAATGGATAATTAATCCTAGGGCCATACCAGGGTGGGGAGTTTTCTCACCCCAGCTTTAACCTGGGCCCCGGGGAGGCAGAGACTTCCCTACAAAGTGGGTCTCGTCGGCATATCAGGCCTTCTGTTCCTTTCAGGAGAGAGTCACCTATGACAATGACCCATCTTTTTTTCTTTGTGGGAGTAGTTTTGATGCAGGGTGTGGGCCGACTTAACCTCAGTGACACTTCCAAGCTAGACGAACCATTGTCCTTGTTACTGTTAGGTTCCACTTGCAGAGCCTCATACCTGTTATGCAAGGACACCTGGGAAGGTGGGGTTGTTGCTGAGGAGACGCACCTGCTGCGTTGGGCAGGAACTTGTCATCATTGCCCCCTATCCCTGAGGTTACTATGTTCAGTCAGGTGGAGAGAGGGTAGGGAATCCTCCGTATTATCACAGAATCACAGAATGGTTCGGGTTGGAAGGGACCTTAAAGATCATCTAGTTCCAACCCCCCTGCCATGGGCAGGGACACCTCCCACTAGACCAGGCTGCTCAAAGCCTCATCCAGCCTGGTCTTGAACACTTCCAGGGATGGGGCATCCACAACTTCCCTGGGCAGCCTGTTCCAGTGCCTCACTACCCTCACAGTAAAGAATTTTTTCCTGATATCCAATCTAAATCTACCCTCTTTCAGTTTAAAAATGTTACCCCTTGTCCTATCACTGCAGGCCCTGATAAAGAGTCCCTCCCCATCCCTCCTGTAGGCTCCCTTCAGATACTGGAAGGCTGCTATAAGGTCTCCCTGGAGCCTTCTCTTTTTCAGGCTGAACAACCCCAACTCTCTCAGCCTGTCTTCATAGGAGAGGTGCTCCAGCCCTCTGATCATCTTTGCGGCCCTCCGCTGGACCTGTTCCAACAGGTCCATGTCCTTCTTGTGGTGAGGACTCCAGAGCTGGACGCAGTACTCCAGGTGGGGTCTCACTAGAGAGACATATTATGTATCTTGTCTTCCTTTTGGGCCTGTCTCAGAGAAGGTAGGATGTGAGTCCAGTTGTCAGTCTCTCTCTCACACTCCCTGATGCTCCTCAACTTACTCACCTTGTGCCGGAGCTCTGTTACTAAGCGGAGGAGTTCCTCTACCCGGGCACACCTCCCACAGGTGTGCTCACTGCTGCTGTCCTGTACCAGTGTAAGAGCAGGGCACAACCTGCAGCCTGACACCTGGGTGGCTGCATGTTCCCACTGGAGCTCCGTCTGGGAAACTGCATCAGTTGTGATGGGTGCAGAGCTTAGAGAAGCCGTGGCTTTCTGCTGGGTAGATACCATCGCTCCCTGGTTGAGCTGGCAGAGCTTTCAGCTCCCTTCCTGCACACCCTTCCATGCGAACTATCACACAAACTGCTGTGCCATGCCCTGTTTGCCCCTCCTGTTTGCAGCACTTCTGGTCACTAGCACTCCCTAGGGCTGTTTAAATCTCCTGCAGTTGCTCCTGGCAACGCCCAAGCCACGTCAGCCTTGCTCTTGAGAGCTTCGGACTCCCGGCGGGGCTCTCTGCTCTTCCTCTGGTTTCCCTGGCTCTGGCTCTGGGAGCTCCCCCGTCCACCTCAATCTACCTCCCAAGCAAAAAAGTTAAGGAGTCTGAGAAAGAGATAGACTGGTGGAACCATGCTCTGCCCTCCCTGAGACAGAAACAGGAACAGTCTCTAGAAAAAAAACAAGACCAAGGGGATCCTGTATCCTCCCCCTGCCAGGCTGAAGGCAGTAGCTTAAAGGAAAGACATGAATGGAGGCAAGTCTGCGCTCGGGGCAGACAGCAAACACCCTCCTTGCCCACCTCACCTTCCCAGGTGCCACTGTACAACAGGTATGATGCTCTGGATGTGGAAGGCCAGTCAATGGATGATGTGGATTACAGTCCATCAACACCAGAGGTGTTGCCAGGGTCAGAAAGGCCTACCCCACGTATCATGACCACCTCTACAAGGAAGAAAAGACATGTTATAGTTATAGGTGGCTCCTTTCTGAGGGGATCAGAAGGTCCAATACGCTGGACAGACCCTTCTCTTTGGGAAGTCTGCTACCTCCCTGGGGCCCAGGTTAAGGACATCCCGTTCCAACAGGTCCATGTCCTTCTTATGTTGGGGACTCCAGAACCAGAGGCAGTACTCCAGGTGGGGTCTCACGAGAGCAGAGTAGAGGGGCAGAATCACCTCCCTTGACCTGCTGGCCACACTTCTTTTGATGCAGCCCAGAATGCAGTTGGCTTTCTGGGCTGCAAGTGGACATTGCCTGCTCATGTTGAGCTTCTCATCCACCAACATCCCCAAGTCCTTCTCCTCAGGGCTGCTCTCAAACCATTCTCCACCCAGCCTGTATTTGTGCTTGATTGCTCTGACCCAGGTGCAGGACCTTGCACTTGGCCTTGTGGAACTTCATGAGGTTTGGCATGGACCCACCTCTCAAGCCTGTCCAGGTCCCTCTGGATTGGCATCCCTTTCCTCCAGTGTGTCGACTGCACCACACAGCTTGGTGTCATCGGCAAACTTGCTGAGGGTGCACTCAATCCCACTGTCCATGTTGCCAACAGCACTGGTCCCCATACTGATCCCTGAGGAATGCCACTCATCACTGGTCGCCACTTGGACATCAAGCCGTTGACCACAACCCTTTGAGTGCGGCAATCCAGCCAGTTACTTATCCACCGAGTGGTCCATCCATCAAATCTATGTCTCTCCAATTTAGACAAGGATGTCATGCAGGACAGTGTCAAATACTTTGCACAAGTCCAGGTAGATTATGTTAGTTGCTCTTCCTTTATCCACCAACGCTGTAACGTCGTCAGAGAAGGCCACCAAATTTGTCAGGCATGATTTGCCCTTAGTGAAGCCATGTTGGCTGTCACCAATCACCTCCTTATTTTCTGTGTGCCTTAGCAGAGTTTCCAGGAGGATCTGCTCCATGATCTTACCAGGCACAGAGATGAGTCTGACCAGCCTGTAGTTCCCCAGGTCTTCCTTTTTTCCCTTTTTGAAAATGGGTGTTATGTTTCCCCTTTTCCAGTCAGTGGGAACTTCCCCAGACTGCCACGACTTCTCAAATATGATGGATAGTGGCTTAGCAACTTCATCCGCCAGTTCCCTGAAGCCACAATGTGTAGTCCGAAGGCGATCAAAATAGACTTCAGGGCCTTGGTATGGTTGGTAAGGGAATCTGAAGCACAGGTTATTTTTTCCTCTCTCCTTACAGATGTGGGCAGTGGCAATGGAAGAAACAGATGGGCCCAGTCCATTAATACATAACTCCGTGGCTGGTGTCACAGTTTTGGGTTTTTCGATAATGGGATGTCCTACAAAGCACCAGGCCTGCTGGCATCAGATGGGATTCACCTTTCTGAAAGGGGGAAGAGGGTCTTTGCTCATGAGCTAGTGGGGCTCATTGACAGAGCTTTAAACTAGACTTAAAGGGGGAGGGGGGTAATATCAGGCTTGCCCGTGACAAGCTGTGGGATGACATGCCAAGGTTAGAGGGACGGAGTGCTAGCAAGGGCCCTCAGCCTGTTGCTCTGAGACATGCTGGCTATACTGCAGCACACTTGAAGTGTTACTGAGATGAGACAGGGGCTCCTGAGGTAACAGGATCCAACAGGGAAACATCAGTGAAATACCTCAAAGGAATTAAGGGGTGTTCCTCTAAGAAGGTGACACAGCCGACATCCCAGCTGAAGTGCCTCTACACCAATGCACGCAGCACGGGCAACAAACAGGAGGAGCTGGAAGCCGCCGTGCTGCTAGAAAGCTACAACCTAGTTGCCATTACTGAAACCTGGTGGGATGAATCCCATGACTGGAGCGTGGCTGTCAATGGCTACAGGCTATTCAGAAGGGACAGGTGAAGAAGGAGGGGCAGAGGTGTTGCCCTCTACATCTGGATAATGCATCAAGGATAACTTCTTAAGCCAGGTAATAGACAGCCCCACCAGAGGAGATGCGATACTGGACCTGATGGTCACCAATGAAAGTGAGCTCATCGGTAACATCAAGATTGGAAGCAGCCTGCACTGCAGTGATCATGCACTGGTGGAGTTCGCAGTCCTGAGGGTTATGGGTCAGATGAAGAGTAAAGTCAGGACTGCAAACTTGCAGCTCTTCAAGGAGTTAGTCAATAGGACCCCCTGGGAAACTGCCCTCAGGGACAAGGGAGCAGAACAGAGCTGGCAGACCTTTAAGGACGCTTTCCATAGAGTACAAGAGCTCTCGATCCCCAGGTGTAAGAAATCAATCAAGAAGGGGAAGAGACCAGCATGGCTGAGTTGAGACCTGCTGGTCAACCTAAAGGGCAAGAAGGAAATGCACAGGCAGTGGAAACAGGGACAGGTATCCTGGGAAGAGTATAGGAACGCTGCCCGGTTGTGTAGGGATGGGGTCAGGAAGGCCAAGGTGCGACTGGAGCTGAACTTGGCAAGGGATGCAAAGAATAATAAGAAGGGTTTCTACAGGTATGTCAGCCAGAAAAGGAAGGTTAAAGAAAGTGTACTCCCACTCATGACCAAGACTGGCAAACTGTTAACAACAGACGAGGAGAAGGCTGAGGTTCTCAACAACGTTTTTGCCTCCATCTTCACTGGCAACCTCTCTTCCCACACCTCTTGAGGGGATGGACTGCAAGACAGGGACTGGGGGAGCAAAGTCCCCTCCCACTGAAAGAGAAGATCAGGTTCATGACCACCTGAGGAACCTGAACATACAGAAGTCTATGTGACCTGATGAGATGCACCCCAGAGTCCTGAGGGAATTGGCTGATGTGGCCAAGCCGCTCTCCATGATATTTGAAAAGTCATGGCAGTCAGGTGAAGTCCCCGGTGACTGGAAAAAGGGAAACATTGCAGCCGTTTTTAAAAAGGGGAGAAAGGAGGACCCTGGGAACTACCGCCCTGTCAGCCTCACCTCTGTGCCTGGGAAGATCATGGAACAGATCCTCCTAGAAGCTATGCTAAGGCACATGGAGGACATGGAGGTGATTCGAGACAGCCAGCATGGCTTCACCAGGGGCAAGTCCTGCCTGACCAACCTAGTGGCCTTCTGTGATGGAGTGACTGCATCAGTGGACAAGGAAAGAGCTATGGATGGACTTCTGCAAGGCCTTTGACACGGTCCCCCACAACATCCTTCTCTCTAAGTTGGAGAGATAGGGATTTGATGGGTGGACTGTTCAGTGGATGTGGAATTGACTGGATGGTCGCATCCAGAAGGTACTGGTCAATGGCTCGATGTCCAGATGGAGATCGGTGATGAGTGGTGTCCCTCAGGGGTCTGTATTGGGACCAGTACTGTTCAATATCTTCATCAATGATTTAGACAGTGGGACTGAGTGCACCCTCAGCAAGCTTGCAGATGACACCAAGCTGAGTGGTGCATTTGGCATGCCAGAGGGACAAGATGCCATCCAAAGGAACCTGGACAAGCTCGAGAAGTGGGCCCGTGTGAACCTCATGAGGTTCAACAAGGCCAAGTGCAAGGTCCTGCACCTGGGTCGGGGCAACCCCTGGTATCAATACAGGCTGGGGGATGAAGGGATTGAGAGCAGCCCTGCAGAGAAGGACTTGGGAGTACTGGTGGATGAAAAGCTGTACACAAGCTAGCAACGTGCGCTTGCAGCCCAGAAAGCCAACCATATCCTGGGCTACATCAAAAGAAGTGCGGCTAGCAGATCGAGGGAGGTGATTCTCCCCCTCTACTCCACTCTGGTGAGACCCCACCTGGAGTACTGCGTCTGGTTCTGGAGTCCCCAACATAAGAAGGACATGGGCCTGTTAGAAGGGGTCCAGAGGAGGGGCACGAAGATAATCAGAGGGGTGGAGTCCTATGAGGACAGGCTGAGAGAGTGTCCTGGTTTGAGACACACAGGATTAATTTCTCTTTCAGTAATTTTACTTTGCAGTAAGGTCTAATGCCCATTGCAGGGGGGTTGGACTAGATGACCTATAAAGGTCTCTTCCAACCCAAACTATTCTATGATTCTATGATCTTTTCTCTCAAAGATTAAAGTAATGATTAAATGCTTATTAGGCTTTAAACACTAGATAAACTCTATTGTAGTAGTTCTGCGTCCAGGCAATCAGCAGGACCAAAATTTTACTTTAAGTAGGCTGGAGACAACAAAAGAGAAGCATCAGTAAGAACCACTTTTGTGTGCAATATATTTATGATTGAAATAACTATAAAATGTTTACATACATAACTAATTCTGTCATTCTCAGAAAAGTACAAACAAGAAAAATTCTTTTTTTATACTTTACAGCTTCAAAACCCTAAAAATCATTCAGTATGTTACTATGATTTTCACAGATAAAAGACACAAAAATACAAAATTGCATTATTTAGAGTCACAGAAGTTGATTATTTTTAAAACATGAATTTTGGATGTCCCATCTTTTGAGTCGCCAATTTTAAGGGCTGCTTTTCAACATCAAAAGTAGCCATTCATCTGTGTTGGAAAAAGGAGGGATCATTTACATCAGGTCAGGCACTTAATTTGTGTAATCCAATTTTAGTCCTTTTTTTGACTGTTTGAACCCAAGTGGTTTTTACTTCAGATGTTACAGGTGGAGTACTTGATAATTTATATGCTTTCCTCAGTCTGAAACTGGGCTACTATAGAGATGTCTACTGATTATATAATGAGTAAAATATAAGGGTTTCCTTTTTTTTTTAATCTGTTGATAGCTCAACTATTTTTTTCCAGTTTTTGGACGTAAAAAAATAAAATCCCTCAATGACTTATCTTTATCTCTACTATTCTACTGCTGTATTCCAAACCCACCTGTGCCCAAGTTTTCCCTTTGTAAGGCTAGTGATCTTAGCTATGTTTTATTGCAAATAAATACCATTAACAATAATGATAGATGCTGCACCACATATCTTTATAGAGATTCTCTGGGAATCTCTGTTGGAAAGGGTTATGGTTTGAAGGGGGGTTTGTTATTTTTCTTTAAATAACAATCACTTTGCAAATTAACTTGACTATTCTTGTTCCAATTTAAGACTAATTTTGGTAGACTGGCTCATTAATCAAGTTATTTTAAACACAAGCAGGAGTACATCAAATGCATAGTGTTTTACTAAATAGAGCAGTTTCATTAAAATTTAATTAAACCTTTGTTTCATTACTTATTTAATAATGTGCTTTGATGTTATTGTGGTACTTAAATTACTTCAGATCCCTTAAATGTGAGAACTTCAGTCCTAGTTACAAGTTTGCTTTTGCTTCTATCTTTTTGTACTAAGAAACTAAATAGGGCAGAATCTCATATAAAAGTGTAATTTATTGATGAGACTGTTTTTTCCACTTTAAAAATCTTGGTGCTACCACATCTCTAGGTATAGAGATATTAAAATAATATGAAGATTAATGTTACAAGAAATTAATTAACTACAGTAGGCCTATGATAATGAAACTGGGATGACAAAATATACCTCCCAGTTCCCTCAGGGAGAAGCTTGAAAGGGTCTGATGAGTAAACATGATAAATGGGTAGATAGGTGAGAACTGAAAGGAGGCTTTATGCTTTGTAAAACCAATGCCCTAAATGAAGCTTCGCTTCTATTATGATTGATCTCTAGGCAGCAGTTGTGGTGGTATTCAACTTTGCTATGGTTTTGCTGATTTTTCCTGCTATCCTGAGCATGGATCTTTATCGTCAGGAAGACAAGAGACTGGATATATTCTGCTGTTTTACAAGGTGAGAATGTGTGATAGAATTACAGTATATGAGATGCATCCTTTTTGTGGTCACCAATCAGTGCTACTACCCCTTGTCAGGAGTGGGAGTTCTTCATTGCAGCAGGACAGCAACAGGGTCAGTATGTTATTGTCATGGTTTTATTGCTAGTGACTGAATTACATTTGCTACCTTGTTTTTTTATCAGACTGAGGGGAAAAGTCAAAAGGCATTTCACACACGTATACTTTTTCCTTTATTCATACGTACATCCATTTTAGCCATTGGAGGTCAACTTTCTAGAAGCATGTAAAAGAGCCCTTTTTTAGTAATATCTGTATTTTTAGAATTTTATGGGGTACTGCAGTGTGTCCAGTGCTGGTATTGGGTAACCTTGGAAGACTTAATTCCAGTCTCTTATGGAAGACTGTAAATAACTCAGGGTACTCAGAAGCCTTACTTATACACTATACCTATACACTTACTTAAACACTATGTGCTATTTTTTATGCTTTTTATGCCTTGAAACTTAAATGCATAAAAATAATGTAAAAACTATAAATTTACTTCCCTTTAGCCCAGTTTTTCATAGGACTATGAGGAATTCAGAGCGATCGATACCATTGGAAGGCAGTGATTGATAAACTTTCTGTTATGGCTCCAAAAGTAATTTAGAATGATAGTATGCACACTCTTACCTAATACACATACAGCTCTGAGGGCAGGGGCAGGCTAGGAGGAAGCTACTGTCATCAGCAGAGCCACCGCCTAGAGATAAAGCATATTTTCTACATTATTTTTTGCTTTTGCCTGCAATGAAGAGGATAAGCTGCATTTCTATACATGTACTCTCACATGCATGTCATAACCAGGATGTAGAGAAAACCCCTTGTGTCCTCTTAGCCTTTCACACCCATGTAGGAGCAGACACAGTTTGATCTTTTGAACTTCGATGTCAAAGAGAGAAAATGCTTTCCTAAATTTGTTTTTAAGGGAGTTGTCAGAACAGGGAGTTGTTCACAAGCCAGGACTCTTGCTTTCTGTTTCTGATTTAGCCATAGTTTCACTGGATGGTCTAATGTGCTTGAATTTTGGAGCCCTGATTCTCAGAAGTAGAGTAGGATTCTCAGGGTAGTCAGACCTTCCATTTATTCCCCCATCTAAAGTTGTACCAAATGTGAATCATAACTTGGGCCCATGTACATATGAAGAAATTCAGTTAATTGAATTGCTTTCTTTAGGGAGGCAACATTTTCTTCCTTTTTGTAGGATTTTTCCACTTGTTGAAAAATCTCTGATACTGTTTTCTATCAGCAATTTGTTTTTATTTACAGAAGGAGGCTTGTTTATGACTTTTTTTAAATAAACTAGGTATCTATTATGTTCTTGCATAGACTACAATAAAGGGAATGCTTCCAAAAAATGCTTCTGTAATTTTGTCTCTTCATGTTGCCTGTCCTTCCTGGGAATTAGTCCTTGTACGTGTTTACTTCAGTTTTAAAACACGCAGTCAGTGTATGGCAAGTGGTTTCAACCTGCCTCCCAAAAGTCTGAGATCTTATCCAGAAGGTCCAAATATTATTTAACAGTTACTTTAATAGTTCTAAACAGAAGAACTCAGCATGTCATGCATTTACATTTTGATCTTCTAAATAGTTTAATTCTCAGCATGGTTGTGTAGATGTAAACTCACACACACATATCATGCATTCAGACTGTGTGCAACTACCTGGCTATTGACCTGATTAGCGTGTGTAATTAATAGAGTGATGTGAGTGGATGCCAGTGTCTTCAGACAAATGCTGGTTCCTTCTTTCTTGGGCACAAGAAACATGCAGAAACAGGCTCCAAGGCCTATACTTTAAACCGTGTCTAAGAAATATTTCCTAAAAGTGCAGAAGGAAATTCTCATCAAAACATTATGCTTAATTAACATAAACAATAGTAGTAGAAGCAGTCTCAGGTGGAAGTAGATTATCCTATCTAGCCTGATTAAAATAAAGACCTATCTAAATGTGAACAGATGTTTTTCTCTTCTCTTGCAGTCCGTGTGCCACTAGAGTGATTCAGATTGAGTCTGAAGCATATGTGGAAAACAGTGATAATACTTGCTACAGTCCTCCACTCCCATACAGCAGTCACAGTTTTGCACATGAAACTCAGATTATGATGCAGTCTACAGTGCAGTTGCACACAGAATACGATCCTCATGCACAGGTGTACTACACCACAGCAGAGCCTTGCTCAGCAATATCTGTGCAGCCAGTGACAGTGATGCAAGATAATCTCAGCTGCCAGAGCCCAGAAAGCACAAGCTCGACAAGAGATTTGCTTTCCCAATTCTCAGACTCCAGTATGCATTGCCTTGAGCCACCCTGTACTAAATGGACACTCACATCTTTTGCAGAAAAGCATTATGCTCCACTCCTGCTAAAACCAAAAGCTAAGGTAATCAGAAAACTATTTACCTGTTTTTCAAAAATAGACTTCTGCCTTGGCCAATATGAAAATTATCCTGACAATAGTATTAATTATCAGGAACAAATAGAATTATTTTGGAATTATAATTCTTAATAATTTTACACCTAATTTCATACTTTAAAAGTTTTATCTTGGTAGCGTTGTAGTGACATACTTTTCCAATGTAAGTTATCAGTGAGGGGTTTGGTGACTTTCAGTAACCTAAGCTCATGAACAGTGAAACTAAATCTTCATCACCATGTAAATTTCCTGTTCATGATCTAGAACCCCTTCACTAAAACACAAATTAGTTTGGCCTCATAGTGTGTGTGCACATACATATATAAAAGCTTGAAAGTATAGTGATGGGTATTAATTTTGAACCTGGTTCTGTGTCCAACTATGAGTTATTAATTTCTTTAGGAACATAAAACCAAATGCATTTCCATTTTCTGTTGCAGACTGTGGTTATTTTTCTTTTTCTGGGTTTACTTGGGCTCAGCCTTTATGGAACTACCCAGGCGAGAGATGGACTGAATCTCACAGACATTGTGCCACGAGAAACTCAGGAATATGACTTTATTGCAGCACAGTTCAAGTATTTCTCTTTCTACAACATGTATATAGTGACACAGAAAGCAGACTATCCCAATGTCCAGCACTTACTTTATGAACTTCACAAAAGTTTCAGTAATGTGACATACATTTTGTTGGAAGAGGATAAGCAGCTTCCCAAAATGTGGTTGCACTACTTTCGAGACTGGCTGCAAGGTAAGAGAGAACTGCATGAACTTTTCTTTTTAATTCTACGGTAGCTAGCAATTATTCACTGTAGCAATGCTCTCCTCTTCCAATACGGTCACATGGTTTAAAGCATGCTAGCAGGAGGGAAAACGTCTAGGTTCTGCTCTGAACTCGGACATCGATTTGCTGTTTCTCCAACATCTCACTTAAATTCTTTGTGGCTAAGTTTTGGAGCTTTAAAAGATTATATCCATGAGAGGTCATCTCATGTCATTAATTTCTAAGTGGCTAATGAGGAGTTCTACTTTATAATTAATGGCCCAGGTTCTTGGGAAGATAAATGTTTGCTGAGTGTTTTGAGAACAAAAGTCCCGGTCCAGCAATGTATTTTGGCACAGGCTTAACTTTCAGCACATGAGTGATTCTGTTGGCTTCAGCTGGGACTGCTAGCATGAAGAAAGTTCAGTGGGTCTTAGGCGTTTTATTGGATTGGGAGATTACTACACATTCTAGACTTCCAATCAAGTATCCTCACTCTTTCTATGGTGCTACTTTTTCTGTGCTGAACTGTAACTGGGAGGTGTTATAGGTAGTATGATGACAATTATATTAAAGTGGGCTTATTAAAGGCATAATATTATAATTATTCATATCAAGGCAAATAATTCTTTTGTATTTAAAATAAATAGTAATGCTACATCTCAGCAAACTTAACAATTCTCTCTTGTCAGCAAACATCCTGCCCAGAAATACTTCTGTTCTACCTCTGTCTCACTGTTGGAAGAATCTTCAGAAAGCTTTTGCAAACAGAAAAATAAAGTGTGCTGACCTACTGAGACTGTAAATTTTATCCTTAACTGTTTACAGATGGCCAATGCAGCCAATGATTCTTAGAAAACATGCACGTAACTTCCACTGTTTGGAGTTCCTTCAGCCTAACACACCTCTTTTTTCAGAGGCTCTTGTATTTTGCTTCCTGGTATCAAATCATGTTAACATTTTCTATTATCTGAAAATGCAGCAGAAGATAGTTAACATTAATCGTTTGTTTAAACTGGAAACGTTAACATTATTTTTGTGACTGACTGAATGTAAACGAGATAGCTTAAATTCCCGGATGGCTTTTAATTAGGCTTGTTTTTGCAAAGGGTAATCTTATCTCGTGTTTCATGGTGCCAGCTGTTCACATGAGTCAGTAGGAATTCCTTCCTCACCCCCATTCCAGCATCCAGCATACTTATGGAGAATTTTACATTCTTCTATATAACATTTTAAAAATTGCCTTAGTTTGTATAATTTCTCTGCAGAAAGGGGTCAACAAGTTACTTTTATCTTTCTGCCCAGAAACATTTAATTAATTACAGCTATCTTTAAAGCAGATTGAAGGTCTTTTGAAATCATTGGTGTGAACAGTTTATAATAAAAATATTGTTTGCTTTTAAATCAGTTACTCTGTGTCGTGGTTTTGCCTCAGACGGCAACAAAGAACCACGTGCCGCTCGCTCGGCTCTTCCCAATACAGGAAGAATCAGAGGAAAAAAAAACCGCAAGACTCTAGGGTTGAGACAAGGGCATTTTAACCGAATAGCGAAGGGAACAAACAAAATAACAACAACAACACAGACAAAGGAATACACAAACGTGGTTACAAAACCGCCGCTCACCGACCCCACCGGAGACGCCTCAGCCCACTCCGAGAGAGCTCTTCCCGCCCCCTCCCCCCGGCATTTCAAGGCATGGATCACGTGGTATGGAATACCAGAGAAAATTAACCCTATCCCTGCCGGAACCAGGACATTATCCACCCCTTATTCCATACCATCTATGCCATGCCCAGATCTTACAAGTCCCAATGAATTGCCACCCCTTTCCCTGTCATATATATATATACATACATACTCGTACAAAATAATGCTCTTAGCTTATGGGCCATCCCTCCAAAGTGTCCATTGAGTTCTTTTAATCCATGACCTTGAGCTCCATCTATTAGAACAGTCTCTCAGGGCAGGTGAGATGCTGTGTGGTGCTGGACTGTTGCATCCTATATTTTTTTCGGAGGTTGTGACTGGTGCACCCGGTGTAGCTCAGTCTGTGGGCTGAAGATGTAGACCTTGAGGAAATTGCTGGGCGCCAGCTGCTAAGGTCGGTTCTTATCCCATCACCCCTGTGCCTTACTTGTAATACAACTGATAGCAATTATAGTAATGAGGATATACAGTGACAGTGCTACCTAGCAACTAACAACACACAATTTCATTCATTGGCTATTTTCACCCAAAATCAGATCCCCATGAGGTATACATCGGACTTCCCCATCCTCCCGCATCACCCACCAAGTGCACCCAGGTCCTTGGGCAAAAGCAATCCCACGGGTGGGTTTGCCTTTGCCTGAGGCGGGACTAACCCAGACTGTCTTCCCTAGCATATTCTTCATGTGCACTACGGGGACTTTATCCCCTTCTACGGTACGTAGAAATTTTGATTGGGCAGGGCCAGCCCGATTGGTAGATCCCCTGGTGTTAACTAGCCAGGTAGCTTTTGCTAGGTGTGTATCCCAATGTTTAAAAGTCCCACCACCCATTGCTTTCAGTGTAGTTTTTAACAATCCATTGTATCGTTCAATCTTCCCAGACGCTGGTGCGTGATAGGGGATATGATATACCCACTCAATGCCATGCTCTTTGGCCCAGGTGTCTATGAGGCTGTTTCGGAAATGAGTCCCATTGTCTGACTCAATTCTCTCTGGGGTACCGTGTCGCCACAGGACTTGCTTTTCAAGGCCCAGGATAGTGTTCCGGGCAGTGGCATGGGGCGCAGGGTATGTTTCCAGCCATCCAGTGGTTGCTTCCACCATTGTGAGCACATAGCGCTTACCTTGACGGGTTTGTGGCAGTGTGATATAATCAATCTGCCAGGCCTCCCCATATTTGTATTTCAGCCATCGTCCTCCATACCAGAGAGGCTTCAAACGCTTGGCTTGCTTGATTGCAGCGCATGTCTCACATTCATGGATGACCTGTGCAATAGTGTCCATGGTCAAGTCCACCCCTCGGTCACGAGCCCATCTATACGTCGCATCTCTTCCTTGATGGCCTGAGGAGTCATGGGCCCACCGAGCTATGAATAGTTCGCCCTTATGTTGCCAGTCAAGATCCACCTGAGCCACTGCAATCCTAGCAGCCCGATCCACCCGTTTGTTGTTCTGATGTTCCTCCGTGGCCCGATTCTTCGGTACATGGGCATCTACGTGGCATACTTTCACAACCAAAGTCTCTATCTGGGCAGCAATATCTTGCCATAGGTCAGCAGCCCAGATGGGTTTGCCTCTGCGCTGCCAGTTGCCCTGCTTCCACTGCTGTAACCACCCCCACAGGGCATTTGCCACCATCCATGAGTCAGTGTAGAGATAAAGTACTGGCCGTTTTTCTCGCTCAGCAATATCCAAGGCCAGCTGAATGGCTTTCACCTCTGCAAACTGGCTCGATTCACCTTGTCCTTCCCTGGCTTCTGCAACTTGTCGTGTAGGACTCCACACAGCAGCTTTCCACTTCCGATGCTTTCCCACAATCCGGCAGGACCCATCAGTGAACAGGGCATATTTCTTCTCATTTTCTGACAATTTATTATATGGTGGGGCCTCTTCCGCACGCGTCACCTCCTCCTCTGGTGACATTCCGAAATCCTTGCCTTCTGGCCAGTCTATGATCACTTCCAGAATTCCTGGGCGACTGGGGTTTCCCATTCGAGTTCGCTGTGTGATCAATGCAATCCACTTACTCCACGTAGCATCAGTTGCATGATGTGTGGTGGGGACCCTCCCTTTGAACAGCCAGCCCAGCACTGGCAGTCGAGGTGCTAAGAGGAGCTGTGCTTCTGTGCCAACCACTTCTGAAGCAGCTCGAACCCCTTCATATGCTGCCAATATCTCTTTTTCTGTTGGAGTGTAATGGGCTTCAGATCCTCTGTATCCCCGACTCCAAAACCCTAGGGGTCGACCTCGAGTCTCTCCTGGTGCTTTCTGCCAGAGGCTCCAGGTAGGGCCGTTCTCCCCGGCTGCGGTGTAGAGCACATTTTTAACATCTTGTCCTGCCCGGACTGGCCCCAGGGCCACTGCGTGGACTATTTCCTGTTTGATTTGTTCAAAAGCTTGTTGTTGCTCAGGACCCCATTTAAAGTCATTCTTCTTCCGGGTTACTTGATACAGAGGGCTTACGATTAGACTGTAATCTGGGATATGCATTCTCCAAAAACCCACAATGCCTAAGAAAGCTTGTGTTTCCTTTTTACTAGTTGGTGGAGACATAGCTGCTATTTTGTTGATCACATCCATTGGAATCTGACGGCGTCCATCTTGCCATTTTATTCCTAAAAACTGGATCTCCTGCGCAGGTCCCTTGACCTTACTTCGTTTTATGGCAAAACCAGCTTTCAGAAGGATTTGGACTATTTTACTCCCTTTCTCAAAAACTTCTTCTGCTGTGTTTCCCCATACAATGATGTCATCAATGTACTGCAGATGTTCTGGAGCCTCACCCTGTTCCAGTGCAGTCTGGACCAGTCCATGGCAAATGGTGGGGCTATGTTTCCACCCCTGGGGCAGTCGATTCCAGGTGTACTGGACGCCCCTCCAAGTGAAAGCAAACTGTGGCCTGCACTCTGCTGCCAAAGGGACTGAGAAGAATGCATTTGCTATATCAATTGTGGCGTACCACTTGGCTGCCTTGGACTCCAGTTCGTACTGGAGTTCTAGCATGTCCGGCACGGCAGCACTCAGCGGTGGCGTGACTTCATTCAGGCCACGATAGTCTACAGTTAGCCTCCACTCTCCATTAGGTTTTCGCACCGGCCATATGGGACTGTTAAAGGGTGAGCGGGTCTTGCTGATCACTCCTTGAACCTCTAGTTGACGAATGAGCTTATGGATGGGAATCAGAGAATCTCAGTTAATGCGATATTGCCGCCGATGCACCGTTGTGGTAGCAATCGGCACCTGTTGTTCTTCGACCCTCAACAACCCCACAACAGAAGGGTCCTCCGAGAGACCAGGCAAGGTAGACAACTGTTTAACTTCCTCCGTCTCTAAAGCAGCTATGCCAAAGGCCCAACGATACCCTTTTGGGTCCTTAAAATGCCCTCTCCTGAGGTAATCTATACCAAGGATGCATGGAGCCTCTGGGCCAGTCACAATGGGATGTTTTTGCCACTCATTCCCAGTTAGGCTCACTTCCGCCTCCAGTACAGTCAACTCTTGGGATCCCCCTGTCACCCCAGAAATACAAATGGGTTCTGCCCCTCTATAGCTTGATGGTATTAAAGTACACTGTGCACCCGTGTCCACTAAAGCCTTATACTCCTGTGGGTCTGATGTGCCAGGCCATCGAATCCACACCGTCCAATAAACCCGGTTGTCCCTTTCCTCCACCTGGCCGGAGGCAGGGCCCCTCTAATCCTGGTCATAGTATCCATTACTCACTTCTTGTGGAAATGACTTGGAAGTTCCTTCAAGTGGATCAGAATCAAGATCAGGCCTTCTGCTCTGCCTGGGGAACTGCTCACTGGAAACTGGGGCGGCACTTTTCCTGGAGGGATCCCCTTTTGTGGTTGTCCTTCCTTGCAACTCCTGTACCCGTGTCCGCAGGATCGAAGTAGGTCGTCCATCCCACCTCCTCATGTCTTCCCCGTGGTCACGCAGGTAGAACCACAGGGTGCCTCGTGGTGTGTACCCTCTGTACTCTCTCTCGAGTGGGGAAATGCCTGCTCCTAATAGCTGAGATGCTGGCCCGTACAGGTGGAGAGTAGGACATATTATCTTCAAGTTGCTGGACCTTCCGGGACAGTTTCTCCACAGCTGAGACAAGGGGGGAAGAGAGACTTTCTTCATATCGCCGGAGCCGGCCAGCCACCTCATCCACTGTCGGTCCCTCTTCACCTTTCCATTCCATGACTGCCAGTGAGTTGGCATATGACGATGGTGCGCTCCGTACAAACTTCCGCCACATGGGCCTTGTGCATTGCACCTCATCAGGGTCTGTGGGTAAGTCTGCATTGTCCAAGTCATAATAAATCATCTCCCGCACAGCTAATTCTCTCAGGTACTGGATACCTTTTTCCATGGTAGTCCACTTGCTTGGTTGACATACAACATCTTCACTGAAGGGGTACCTCTCCCTCACGCCTGACAGGAGTCGTTTCCAGAGGCTGAGGGCTTGGGTCTTCTTTCCAATTGCCTTGTCAATGCCGCCTTCCCTGGACAGGGATCCCAGCTGCCTGGCCTCCCTACCCTCTAATTCCAGGCTACTGGCCCCGTTATCCCAGCACCGGAGCAGCCAGGTAACAATGTGCTCACCTGAAAGTCGGCTAAAATCTTTTCGCATATCCCGCAGCTCACTCAAGGATAGGGATCGAGTAATTATCTCTGGCTCTGCCTCTTCCTCCTGCTCTCGTGATGGCCCTGGTTCATCATCATCTTTTACTAAGCGAACTGATTTCTTCGTGTACTTCCTCTTCTGTATGGGGGCAACTGATACTGGCACGGGTTGATTCCCTTGTTCAGCTGCAGGGGCTGCCGCAGGGGCTGCCGCAGGGGCCGCAGGAGCCGCCGCAGGGGCCGCCGCAGGGGCCACCGGTCTAGTTTCCATCTCTTCTCTCTGAGGGTGCTGCGTAACACTGAGCAGTGCCTGGTAGATACTGGCCAGGGCCCAGCACAGTGCGGTGAGTTGTGCCTCTCTAGAATAGCCACAGCATTTTACCTTCAAATATTCTACCACTCTATCAGGGTCCTGTAACTGTTCAGGGGTGAAGTCCCAGACCATTGGAGGTGAAAAGTTCTCTAGGTACCTGCCCATGTTCTCCCACATGCCATGCCACCCCTGACTATCCAGCCTCGGAGCACATCTCCTTGTGGGAGTCTTAAATAGTCGCTTAACCCTAAACAAAACCTGGAACATACTCAGGAGACATAACACTAGGAACATGCTGGTCTGAGTATCCCAAGGATATTCAAAATTCTCAAAAGCTGTCATACCTGGCCCAAAGGAGAAAAGGGAGGCAAAAGAGCTGGGGAAAGTGTCCCCCCCTGTTTCCTCCACAGACTGGCTGTAATTATTAACAAACTCAGAGAGACAGTGCCCAATGTACGGACAGGACAGCAGAACCGCATAAACACCCCACAATAGCTGTCTGAACAGTGACGTTATCATATCATAAACAGATACCGCACAGGACAGCAGAATGATAATCCTGATCCCTGTTCCAGACATGATAAACAGTATCACAGGGAGTACATAAACCATATAGGAATTTATATAACACAGCCATGAAAACAAACCAAGCAACATGGTGACTAGTGACTATTTACCTAAGAAATACCTACAAAAATTCGTTTTCTCCAAGCTCTGGTTAGATTCTGTTGTTATCTCAACCCTTGAGCCCCACGTTGGGCGCCAAAAAGGACTGTCGTGGTTTTGCCTCAGACGGCAACAAAGAACCACGTGCCGCTCGCTCGGCTCTTCCCAATACAGGAAGAATCAGAGGAAAAAAAAACCGCAAGACTCTAGGGTTGAGACAAGGGCATTTTAACCGAATAGCGAAGGGAACAAACAAAATAACAACAACAACACAGACAAAGGAATACACAAACGTGGTTACAAAACCGCCGCTCACCGACCCCACCGGAGACGCCTCAGCCCACTCCGAGAGAGCTCTTCCCGCCCCCTCCCCCCGGCATTTCAAGGCATGGATCACGTGGTATGGAATACCAGAGAAAATTAACCCTATCCCTGCCGGAACCAGGACACTCTGCTATTAATTTCAAAGTGTTATAGGGAATTTTTATTACTGAAATTTTGAAATCCTTCAGAAAGCAAGAACAACTGATAGTGGTTTCTTGGTATTCTTTCTGCAGCCTTTCAGTTTCAGCAGTGTAAAAGGACAGTAATAAAATGACCGAAAGTGTAAAGTGGTTAAGCCAGCTGAGAAATACAGATATAAAATAGAGCTGGATTTGAGGGATGATCAAACTTGTAAGAACCGTAGCATACATTGGAGGGGGGAAAAGAAGTGAAAGAGCTAAGTTTACACACACTGTAGTCATGTAAAATGTAACTTGCAACCACGAATTGGTAATGTTGCATGCAACTGCATATATTTGGTATTGTGTGTCTGCTTAGCCCTGTGTCAACAGTTTGATATTAGTCTGCCTCCAAATATTGTCTAGCATAGCAACTTGTCTGCTCCTCTTAAGCTGTCCTTTGAAGGTCTCTCCTTTTTTCCTACATTCTTCTTCAACAACCTCCTCTTAACTCCCAAAGGGATCTTTTACACGACTATTATGACAGCACAAATGCTTTCACATAACCACTCTCTAAGAGATTTAAATGGTGTTAGAGTTGTATTCAGAAAGGATGGATTTGTATTTCTGCACTTCACAGAATCACAGAATGGTTGAGATTGGAAGGGACCTCTGGAAGTCATCTGGTCCAACCCCCCTGCTCAACCTCAAGCCAGTTGCCCAGGACCATGTCCAGATGGCTTTTAAATATCTCCAAGGATGGAGACTCCACAACAACTCTGGGCAACCTGTTCCAGTGCTGTCACCCTCACAGTAAAAACATTTTTCTTTATGTTCAGATGGAACCTCCTGTGTTTCCGTTTGTGCCCATTGCCTCTGGTCCTGTCACTGGACAGCACTGAAAACAGCCTGGCTCTTTGCACCTTCCCTTCAGGTTTTTATATACATAAAAACCTCCAGTCCCTTAAACATCTATGGAGTCCATACTCCAGGCCCTTAAACATCTTTGTGGCCCTGTGCTGGATTCTCTGCAAGTAGCTCCATGTCTCTCTTGTACTGGGGGACCCAGAACTGTACATGGCATTCCAGGTGTGGCCTCACCAATGCTGAGTAGAGGGGAAGGATCGCCTCCGTCCACCTGCTGGCAATACTTTGCCTAATGCAGCCCAGGATAATATTACCCTTCTTTGCTGCAAGGGTACATTACTGGCCCATGTTCAACTTGGTGTCCACCAGGAGCCCCTGGGCCTTTTCTGCCAAGCTGCTTTCCAGCTGGGCAGCCCCCAGCATGTGCTGGTGCATGGGGTTGTTCCTCTCCAGGTGCAGGACTCGGCACTTCTCCTTTGCTGAACTGCACGAGGCTCCTGCCTGCCCAATTCTCCAGCCTGTTGAGGTCCCTCTGGATGGCAACACGAGCCTCTGGCCTATCAGCCACTCCTCCCAGTTTTGTGTCATCAGCAAACTTGCTGAGGGTACACTCTGCCCCATCATCCAGATCATTAATGAAGATGTTGAACAGGACTGGACCCAGTATATTGACCCCTGGGGTACGCCGCTAGTTACTGGCCTTCAACTAGACTTTGTGGCACTGATCGCCACTCTCTGGACTGGGACGTTTGGCCGGTTACCAACCCACCTCACTGTCTGTTCATCCAGCCCATACTTCATCAGCTTCTCTATGACAGTCTTATGGGAGACAGTGTTGAAAGCCTTTCTCGAGTCAAGGCAGACAATATCTCCCCTTGTCTACCAAGCCGGTCATTTCACTGTAGCAGGTTATCGGGTTGGTCAAGCGTGACTTCCCTTTGGTGAAGCCATGCTGACTACTCCCAATTACCTTCTTGTCCTTCAGGTGCCTGGAATGGTTCCCAGGATTATCTGTTCCATCACCTTCCCAGGGATCAAGGTGAGGCTGACTGGCCTGTGGTTCCCTGGGTCCTCCTTCTTGCCTTTCTTGAAGATAGGAGTCACATTTGCTTTCCTCCAGTCCTCAGGCACTCCTCCCGATCTCCGTGATCGATCAAAGATAATCAAGAGTGGCCTCACGCTTCCTAAATATTTTCCCCACTCCAAGGGCACCAACAAACAGCATTTTCTTAAAGGGGACTTTGAAGTCCCTTCAATGATATCAGAATATCTACTGTTAAATCATCCTCTTTCTGGGCAGGTGCTGAAGGGCTGCAGGTTTGGCAGGCTTATTTCATTGCTTTGTTCTCAACCTGTTGGCTTTACAAATGGGTACGATTTTGTAAGATGACCTGGGAGGCAGTTTTCTAAGGGAGGGGGGAAGAATTTATAAATGGGAATGAATACTTAGGCCCTGAGGTGGTGTCAGTAAGATCGTGTTTTCTCTTCCAACACTCTTATCTCCTTACAGCTGTGGCTAACCTATCTTACCTGTAATGATGGTGTTCATTACAACTCCTCAGTGCAGCTGTGAGGTGGGTTGGTGATTTCCACCACCACCCTACCCCTGCTGTGAGGTATTCCCTCACCTTTAAAAGGAGACAAAGAGGAAAATAACAGTTGAGAGTGTATAGCTGTTGGCTGTGATCTTTAGATGTGCTGGCAGCAGATCCTAAGACTTGTATTGGGTACACAATTTGAACAGATGGAACAAATTGAGCGCTCCCACTGTGCTCGAGAAGCAGCTGAGTTGCTGTTTGAAGTTGATAGTTTGAGTGTGGTGGGTTTTTTTCCCTTGTAGTAGAATTTCTGCTTGTATCATAGAAATTATTGCCTTGGTGCTCTGCAGTAGCCCCAGACAGTTAATGAAGTGGGGTGTGTCCCCTTCTGTTGTTTAATGTGCTTGGCCAGGATTTTGGTGGTGGGGGGGGGGGGAGTATGGAGAGTGTATTTCTCTTCTGGGTAATGGACTAAATCTCTCCTTGGTTTTAACTCCACAGTAGCCAATGAGGTTAAATCAGGGCTGAACTCAGCCCCTTCTGTTTTGGCACCATCTGTGTCAGGGTGAGACTTCAGCTTTTTTTTTGAGGAGGATGTACACGAAAGAATAATTGTTGTGGTTTAACCCCAGCCGGCAACTAAGCACCACGCAGCTGCTTGCTCACTCCCCCCACAGTGGGATGGGGGAGAGAATCAGAAGAGTAAAAGCCAGAAAACTCGTGGGTTGAGATAAAGACAGTTTAATAAGTAAAGCAAAAGCCGCACATGCAATCAAAGCAAAACAGGGAATTCATTCACTACTTCCCATTGGCAAGTAGATGTTTAGCCATCTCCAGGAAAGCAAGGCTCCACCACGCTTAACAGTTAGTTGGGAAGACAAACACCATAACTCTGAATATTCCCCCTTCCTTCTTCTTCCCCCAGCTTTATATTGCTGAGCATGACGTCACACGGCATGGAATATCCCTTTGGTCAGTTGGGGTCAGCTGTCCCGGCTGTGTCCCCTCCCAACTTCTTGTGTACTCCCAGCCACATTGGCAGGGCAGTGTGAGAAGCAGAAGAGGCCTTGACTCTGTGTAAGCACTGCTCAGCAATAATGAAAACACCCCTGTATTATCAACACTGTTTTGAGCACAAATTCAAAACATAGCCCCATACTAGCTATTGTGAAGAAAATTAACTGCTCTGGCAGGGGGGTTGGACTAGATGATCTCCAGAGGTCCCTTCCAACCCTACGAGTCTGTGATTCTGTAGAACAGTCACAACCAGCAC
Source organism: Sterna hirundo (assembly GCA_009819605.1). Taxonomy (NCBI): domain Eukaryota; kingdom Metazoa; phylum Chordata; class Aves; order Charadriiformes; family Laridae; genus Sterna; species Sterna hirundo. The sequence continues at coordinate 22,060,865 of CM020463.1, forward strand.
AGTAATAAATGCAAATATGATTATGGATTTTGAGTGGGGTGACTCTGGAACTGTAGTTCATGAAGAAAAACGCTTTTTATTCTAGACAAGTTTGACTCTTTCCTGCAGAAGTGTACAAGCAGAGTGCTAGGTTATGCTCTCACATCCAGCCTTGCGCTGAGGCAGTGGTGAGGCTATGCGAACTCAGGAATGGCTCTGAGAAGGACAGTGGACGTGAGAGTCCTAATCCCATCCCCACTCTCCCTTTTGCCTTGAGGGGAAACTGATTATTCCAGTGCAGATTGCATCTCCCTTTTGCTAGCTCACTTTTGCTGGTCAGCAACGTGGGAAGAGTCTTGAGGCTTTTCCCTTGCACCTTCTTGCTTCTCCTGCCTTTCTTTGGGGGAAGTACTGGACACGAAAAATGGTGCTTTTTACCTTCCCACACACTGACCGTGAAGCGGGGAGCCCAAATTTAGGAGGCAGCAGATGGATAATTTTCTTCCTGCTTCAGCTATAAATAGTCACAGTTTATATTAAAAAGAATCATTATTATTGTTTCTTCCTACTCAAATTTGTTTCAAAGATCTATTTGTCTTGTCCTATCTTCCTCACACCTTCCTCAACTCTTTAGGACTTCAGCATGCATTTGACAGTGACTGGGAAGCTGGGAAAATCACTTACAACAATTATAAAAATGGATCCGACGATGCTGTTCTGGCTTACAAACTCTTGGTGCAAACAGGCAACCGAGCAAAGCCCATTGACATCAGCCAGGTACTGTATCAGAGTCCATACTGGTTTACACAGGAAGCACAATCCGTCATGAGTTGGGGGAGATGCAAGGAGTATGCCACAGCCTCTTTTTTCACCTTGATAAATTGAAATTCCTGAGTTGTACCTAATTGCATAGCCTCTCTGACTTTGCTTGAGCTACATGCTAGCTGTAGAGTCTGACCTGTGCTGAGAAGCATTGAAAATCAACACCAGGAATGCCTGTCCTTGGTGATTATTGGCTGGCATGCGTTAAATGCTGTTCCTGTCTCATACACACACACAGTTTCCACTGCAGCTGGTGTGGAAGATGCTACTCTGCATCCATAGGTAGATGGAGCCTGGTCCTATGTCAGACATACAGCCAATGTTAGCCTTGTTCCCGATTTGAATTAGATTTGTTTATAGGGATGACCTTTGCTCAGCCTTCTGCTGTGGCTTTGAATCTAGTATTTGCAATTATTTGGTTAGTTCCTACCAATTTATTCAAAACACACATTTTAAAGAAAGATGTTTACAAGTGATAGTGAATGGAAGGGGACTGAAATAACTATATGCTGTACAATATTATTGTACTGTCATTACTAAATATAGATATACTGTAGTAGAACTGAGAATGACAGTTGGTTGAGCTGCCTAAATAAAATACATCTGAGCTTCTTTCATAAGGTTAGCACAGCATATGACTGCATTTGCTGCTTTTTATTATCACATAGGTAGGTGAAACATACTGGATTTGACTCCTTATGCCAAAATTTGATTTTAAAGCTCATAAGAAAAAATTCTGCAGTAACCTAGCTTCTCCTCCCCTAGAATCATCATTGACTCTCTGTGCTTTCAGGCAGAAAAACGTCTCTCTAGTGAGCTTCTCGGCAGATCTGCTTATTTTCTTTTTTTGCTGGCATTAAAGGTGACATTTACGGATTACATTGTTCAGTTACCATGGTGCGTAAAGCACATCGCTATATGGCAACACACAGCATGCTGTCAGGTTTGAATGATGCTTCAGCTATGAATTTAGCCAAGGTAGGGAGCCAAAGAGAAAACCTTTAGTGAGATTCTGTTTAGCAGTGTGTACCACATACATTGCAGAACAAATGCGATTGGGCTACAGCTGCTGATACAATTTCCTGTGCCTGGGAGGGAGAAAAATGTGGTGCACCCACAAGGGCTGAGTGCTGCACTATGCAATTCCAAAGACAGCTTGAAAACATACAATTGTTGCATATTCTGTGAATTAATTGAATCCAGATCCTTGGAATCTAGTTTTTGGGGAGTTTTTTGCCTTTTTTTTTTAACTGTTGCTCTTCATTTCATTAAAAAGACCTGAAACTGGAGCCAAGCCAGAATTTTAAATAAACAAAGCAAACCAAAAAAAAAAAAACCAAACCAAAAGCCGTAATACTTTTAATCCACAGAGTATACTCTGTCAGAGTTCTAACTGTGCGGTATTTGGCTGCAGAACCCTAGAAATGTACCACTGCTGTTTACCCCACAGATACATTTGCCAACAGTGACCCAAATAACACAGTGCACTTGTCTGGTTTTTTTTTGGCACTGGACATTTTCTGAAATACATAAGTCATAGGAGACAAGTGTTAGAAACATTTATACAGATGTTGTTTTATTTTTATCACTCTCCTCCGTTTACTGGGTGGCATTTCCTTCAATGTTAACAACAGAGGTTAACTGCACACAGGCATGTATAGGGTCTCTTGCCAAGTATTTTTCCCCTTTCTTTAAAATATGTTTCTCCAATTTGGTTGGTTTTCACCCTCGACTACAGACAGTCTTTTGGAATTCAGATGTAATTGGTTCAGTCTATTCTGGAACCATCTTCTGATTTAGTGGTTATTATAAACATCATATAAATATTAGTTTATAAATAACCACTTTCCACTGTCACTGTAGTTATTTAGATTTTTCTTTGTTTGTTCGTAAGTCACTTCAAGTGAAAGTTCATACTGTTTGTCTTTTTCTTTCCCCCCTCCTATATGTGTCGCATCTCTAGGCTTTTTGGCATAAGCTTTGCAGCAAGAGCCCTGAAAGCAAAACTCATTCTGAATGGCTTCTAATCTTTCCATTTTGCAGTTGACTAAACAGCGTTTGGTGGATGCAGATGGAATCATTAACCCAAATGCTTTCTACGTCTACCTGACAGCCTGGGTTAGCAATGACCCTGTGGCCTATGCTGCCTCACAAGCCAACATCCGGCCTCACCGCCCAGAATGGGTCCATGACAAAGCAGACTATATGCCAGAAACAAGGCTGAGAAGTAAGCAACATTTCATCTTAATGTCTTATAGCTTATATAGGTGGTCTCACTCCTTCCTTCAAGACCTAGTAATTCTATAGTTGGGTGACACTGTATAGGGCTCAGAAGCATAAACAAAATAATGTATTGTGTTACTCTCTAGCCTCAGGAGACAAATGCAGTTGTGGAATCTAGTGTAATGTGGCACCACTGAAGGGTCTTATCATGTTGAAAAATTAGTTTTATAACAGTTTCTAGCAAAGCTCTAGAAATTTATAATAAGCATTGCTTTTTAGTGTCACCTGATAGTTCTGTATGTGAGAGAAACCTGGAGATTGCATGAAATTCCTGAATTTCATCACTGAGATTACATCATGTTTATCCTCTGTTTTTAATATGTAAGGAAATTTTATCAAGTTAGCTTGTATGTATAAGCTACCAACACTGATACGGTACAAGAGCTATTTAGGGGAGCACTCTGTGTGAGTGCATGTTCTCCTTCTGTCCCTCCCACTCTGTGATGTTCACTGTTTTGCATCCTGAGCAGTAATGCTGGTTCGCCTTGCTTTGCTTCAGCTTTGTATTTATTGGGAGGATTGCTAGTTGGACACCTGCGGACAATGGGAGAGGACATGTGGTGGAGGACTGGCACTCTTGAAAATGTGCTTGGGTAACAAGCTAGCTGTGCTTCAGTGTATCCGAACCCTAGGGCAGGTATTCAGTAAAAGGCTGGTGAAGATTAAATACATATATTGAAATATATCTGTAGTTGTTAAATTGTATATAATTGTTTGGGAACTTGATACAGGCTGTGTTTATCCCAAATATAGTAATCTCCTGTATTTAGAGTTTTTAAAGTGTCAGTTATTCCAAAGATGCAAAATTTAAATTCAACACCTTTGAGCATTTTGCTATAGAGAACAAGCGTCTTGTTAATCATGCTCTCTGTGTATCTCCTTCTTCTCAAACACATTAAAACATTGTTATCCTTTTCCTAGTTCCAGCAGCTGAGCCTATAGAATATGCTCAGTTTCCTTTCTACCTCAATGGATTGCGTGAAACTTCTGACTTTGTGGAAGCTATCAAGAAAGTGAGAGCTATCTGTAATAACTATGCCGGCCTGGGGATTGCCAGCTACCCAAATGGTTACCCATTTCTATTTTGGGAGCAGTATATTGGGCTTCGTCACTGGCTCCTCTTATCCATTAGTGTGGTTTTGGCTTGCACGTTTCTGGTGTGTGCCCTCTTCCTCCTGAACCCTTGGACGTCTGGCATCATTGTAAGTTTATTATAAGGGTCTTTGTTGAAGTCAAATTCCTTTCAGCATAGCTCTTGCTGCGGTCAGGAAGGTTTTATTTATGTCTGGGCCTCTAATGGAGTATGTATATTGCATCATTCATTATATATTTATTCAACTTGAGGGGGGAGAGTTCATGCTAAAGGTACAAACCTTAATAACCTTAATCCTTTGGCCACCTTTTTGCAGCTTTAAAGGTTTCTTATAAGGATATGTGAACTTTTGCCCTTGTTCAGATGCACATTAACACGAGAAATAAAGACACAGAGGAAAATTAGGAATGTTATTAAATATTAAAGTTATTTCTATTTAGTTTTTCCTTCCTCCTTTTTATCAGACAATGTTATTTTTCAAGGCAGTTGCTTGTGACTAACTTGCCTGTAAATTTGCCCACTGATTTCTGAATGCAGTCTTTCTGGAAAGACTGAAATGGTTAGGTTGTACAGTATGCACTGAGAAAAGAGTGTAACTGGGCTATTGAGGAGAAAGAGTTATAAAATTATAAATTGAAGAGAATACTCCTCCATGCTTTCTGCAAGGCACCATAAGCCTCATAGTAAACATTCAAATTAAATTGGATGATGATGTTACTGTGTTTAAATTCCATAAACTGTTGTATGGTTTATAAAATGTGTAGTGTATGGTTTTATAAATGTTGTATGGTTTAGAAAAGTGTAAAACAGTTACTAGTTTTTGTAATATGTTTATATGGCGAGTATGTTAAAAGGTAAATGTTTAGTCTAGAATATTTTTCATAGCACTTAATCAAGCAACTTATGTTATTTTTCCTGCTTTGTTAGCTTATAAAATCATTTATTATAGTGCATACTTTTTTCCCTTGGAAAGGTGGTTTATTTTCAGAGTATGACATTGCTTTTATAAGTTTGTCTCTTTTTTTCCTGCTTGGCTTTAGAAACTTTGAAGTCAATTCCATGGATTTCCTCCCCTCCCTTATTATTTTTTACAAGGTAGATGAAAGAAAAATAAAAGCTTTCCCTTAGATTTACCTATTTGCATTGTCCATGTCAATCCCTCCAAGTATCTTTAAAGCTCAAAGGCCCTCTATAACCTGAGACTCATCAGCTAATTATGACATTCACTTTCTTTTGGGCTTTAAACCTACTCTGTAGTCATCCTCACTCACATTTGGAGTACTACAAAAATAATCCCAATGCAGTTATTTGAAAGTTAGTTTTTCTAGAAGGATTGTCACAGAAACAGGTGAAAAAGAAAATTTATCTTCCGGTGGGTATCCATGAGAAGGAAGAAAAAAATTATTTTTCAAATCACATTGATAAATTGTTACCAATAGAAAAGTGATACTTGATCTGTTAACTGGTTCTTGGAACAATAATTTAAACTGACTCTTTAGAGGGTTATTGCCACTGAGCAAAATGAAACGAGGAAAAATGGCTTGTCTTTAGGGATAAGAGAAGGACTGATCTGAGGGATATATTTTATAGTCCCCGTATTGTTTTGAAAGATCCTTCCTCTTCATTTGTCTACAGTATGAGAAGTTACTAACAGCTGCTTGAAATCATCTAGGTGGTGGTGCTGGCTCTGATGACTGTGGAGCTGTTTGGCATGATGGGTCTAATTGGAATAAAGCTGAGTGCAGTGCCTGTGGTTATCCTGGTTGCTTCTGTTGGCATTGGTGTGGAATTCACTGTTCATATTGCTTTGGTATGTAAAACTAGAAAGCATTTTCAAAGTATTTTAAAATAAAATGGTGACTGTTATGATTCCAAATCCTTACTTAGACTCCTAAGTCAGTAACATGATTCTCAGAAGAGTATCAGTCTCAAACCTTGCACAAAGTTTTGTGTGCCATTTGGCTTGTCATGGTAGAGTACATCTGATCTGATGAAATAGTTCCTAACTATTGAGTCAGTCTCCTAGAAGATAAGAGGGAATACATAACAGTATTTTAGTATCTAATAATGCTTTTTGAAGACTGTGATTAAGATCATGGGTAAACGTGGTATCTAGTTGTGTGAGCCATACAAATACATAGACAAAGCAGAGCTCTTAATATTCATTATTTTAGTCCGCTCTCTCCCACTCATTATCTGCAGCCTTGCCGTTGTTGACTCTCAGTGCTATGTAACTGTTTATGCCCTCTTGTATATAGATTCTGTATCTTGTGGGAAAGAAACCTTTGAAGGGAAATATTCAAAATCATATAATGTCATTTAATCTCTCTGGACCACTAAAATTTGAATGAGTTGAATTCTTCACGTGAAAAATCTACACCTTCTTTTCAAAACCCATCAGCTATTAATAATGGGCTCAAATGTGCAATCTGTAGGGAAAGAGTTTTCCAATGTAATAAAGAGAAGTAGAGAGGAAAAAAATATTTGAATCTTTTATATAAACATTTTCAACATTTTCAAAGCTAGATGTCCAAATCTAGAGCACATCTAATCATCCAGCTTAGTCAACATGATGTACAGAAGTGCAGAGAAATTACAGTTCTCTTGCAAGGGAGCAGTTGTGGAGGCTCATTATGCAAAACTCATCCTGCTTTATTTGGTGTCCAAGACTGGAGTAAAGGGCTATTTTTCTGTGTTCACATTTGAAAATGGCAGTGCTGATCTATGCAATGTTAAGGATAAGCTTAGACAAAGGCCTGATTTCTATTTTCTGCCAATTTATCAATATTAATACTAAGTTGGAGTTCCTAGATATTTTCTCAGGAATTGGGGAATTTCAGCATTTAAATGTTTATATACTACAAATGAAAAGCTAATTTTATCTTTGTAACTAAAATGACACAAACCCACTCCTACCAAATACTTCCAGAAAATGTAAAATATATTTGTATTTCATCTGACCATGAAAAGTAGAGGTTGAATTATCCCAAGACACGCTTTAGCTTTTTGTTTATGAGAAGTTTATAAGATTCATGATAAATTTACATAAAGCGTATAGGATAAAGCTAAGGATTGCTGGCTCTGTGGTACTTTGGTGGATGCTTAGCACGGTATCTTTGCATACCACAAGCTACACAGGGGCTTATGATACAAGTGACTTCTGATAGAAGTGTTGCTACTTACAACACTGGTACCCGCAATAGTCCCTCTTCTTTCCCAAACATGGGGGAACTGCATGCTGGCTTGCAGTTGCTAGCACATTTCCCGGAAGAGGTTTTGTCAAGACCCTTCCCTTCTTAGACTCTATAGTTTTCAGAAGTCAGGTATTATTTTTTTTGTTCCACAAAGTAGGAACAAATAGACTATTTCTCTAATCCAATTTAAGGAACAGCCACAGAGAAGGAAACAGGCAAAAAATTTCTACCCACCTCTAAGCAGAAGTAACATGTACGACAAACTGCCTTACCCAAGTGCTAAATGTTTACACAAAATGCTTCATTCAGAAAGAGAGTGAAATGTATAATCCAGCCCTATACCTATCCCCCAGAGAAATAAAAAGGGCAACAAAAGCAACAGACAAGCACCTACATTTTAAATTTCTCTACAATTTTAGAATTTGCCCCTTCTCCAAAATAGGCCAAATCTCAATCTTCCAAAAATCTCAAATTCGTGCTCCAAATTACGGAGGTTTCAGATTTGGGGTTGAGTTTGCTGAACTAAGAAATAAGACTTTATGTTGCGAGTTGGATTTAGGCTCAACTCCGACTATGAAAGTGCAAACCGACATATGATGCAACAACTATTTGACTACAGCATGTAGCAGACTTACCAATAATATAGCATGCGCCCTGAAGGATGATTGCTACTCCATAGCAATCAGTATAATTGCATGATTGTATCTGCATAGTTGACCAGTACATAAAAAAACCCCATTCTATAAACAACAAAATCCATAACCAATAAGTTACATTTTTATTCATGTCAGAATTTCTATCAGTGTTTGAACATTAATATTTAGAGAGTTTGTACAATTTCCTTTAAAGATTTAAAATGAGAACACACAAGATCACAAATGGTAGCTAAAACACAATCCAGAATTGTATGAATATTCACACCCTCTTTCTCTCTTAACACTGCTTAACACTTTCTTTTCTGCCATGGGGTTTTCAAGGAAAAGTATGCACCATAATCACATTTCAGCAGTGTTCTAAAACATAATGCTATCATCATTGCATATAAACTCTTTAAAAATACACTTCTGTCAAAAGACTTGATGATTACTATGTACACTACAAAAATAAATTTTTACATAAATAAATTATATAGCATAATTTTATCTTTGCAACTAAAATGACACAAACCCGCTCCTACCAAAATAGACAGGTGATGAGACCCAGTTTGAATATTTTTTCCTTTTACCTCCTTATGCTGAAAGCTATGATGAGTCTTTAATGTGTTATATACTCTTTACTATTTAACATTAGTAAGCACTCTATACAAATAAAAATACATTAAAAAGGAAAAACATAGCTGTAATAGTGTTTCCAATAGAAATAAAATCCCTGCATTTTGTTTGGTATAAACTGACGTGACAAATACTGTAAGAAAACATTCTTATGATACACAATATAAATATCACCCACAATTAAAAAAGGTTTTAAAAAAACCCAAACCAAAATAAATGTTGCCAGCCACTGAGTTCTCCCTTTGCCAATGTGACTATCGAAGTGCGAAGCAGCAGACAGGTCACCTGCACATAGCATGCAGAACAGGGAATCGGGCAGGGGCAGATGGGAGATATCACAGCTCTTCCTTGCCCCCTTCCCTCCTGTTGTCACCTCAGAGGAAGAGGAGGGAGAAAGGGAGCACAATGCCTGTGGGCTGCACCAGCGGTGTCAGTGGGAGCTCTGCCAACCTCTGTCACAGGAGCACACACACTTGGCAGTTGAAGGTAGCTTCCAATTAGTATCATACAGTTTTGTTGCAGGGTTTTAATGACCTGAGGTCATTATGCTGCTAGTACTAAATTGGGGCCCCTTGTCTTTTTGTCATTAAGAGTTTTCATGTTAGACAGTGAACTGGACCAGTAGGCAATTACAACATTATCCCCTAGCATGCATCCAAACAGTAGCTTATGTATCACGGGAACAACGTCAGGCTCTCACCGTGTCTTCAAGTGTTCACGCTGGGGATCTGTAAACAATGTGCCTCATATCAAAGTGTTTTCAAGTGAGCGAAAAAGGCATGAAAATTTGTGCATTCTAGTTATCCCCATTCACTGTGCTGGGAAGGTCTGCAGGCAAAGATAGACTCCCTGAAGCCACTGGAGAAATACACCTTCCCATCAAAGAATTTGCAGCTGCTGTTCAGGCACTGTATTTAAAGAAAAGCCCCACCATCACTGTGTTTAAAAATCAAATGTTGGTTGTGTGTGTTTGGCTCTGAATATATATTTGATCATCTACCTGCTCTAAAAAACAGCTTGGAGAAGGGCAGAAAAAAGATGGGGAAAGATGGAGAGAGAGAGAGAGAGAGAGAGAGAGAGAATGAGAACTTTTGTTCTAGTATTTTCAGTTAAGGTTCTCCATTCTTAGGGTTTGGTTTCAACCAGAACACAGAGACTGTAGAATTTTTCCGGACCCTTCACCCGCAGCAATCCATCTTTAGTTTAAAAATAACCAAAAAAAAGTAAAATTAGTTTCACAAAGAGATCCCAGTTTAGCCGTTTTAATTAAAAGTGCCAATGCAGCGTGGGGGAAAAAAAAATCAAAACAACAGAGAAAAAAACATACTTAAGTGTCATTCATTACAGTCCTGGATCCAACAGAAAGTCATTTATATTTAATAAGTAAAAATCTAAGATTGTTTTTTAATCCTTCCATTTGATTTTTCTCACTTACTATTAGCTTCTTTCCTGCAATGAAAGTAAGGTGACAGAGGATACTGCTTTGAATGCTATAAGGCCGTAGCTGAGCTGTGGTTTACCAACAAAAAAATAGATTATTTAGCTTCTAATGCCACTCATAGTTAACAGTATCAATATCAAAATAAGGCATACGCTCATTGAATTTCTATAGCCACCAGCACCTTTCGGTATCCAGCACCTTTTGAAGTGAAAAGAGAGTGGTTACAGTGTTTGCACTTACTTGGCACTGTTTATGAAAAATATCAAAACACTTTCACCTCTCTCCTGGGAGGTAGGTAAAGTACAGTTATACCCATTTTACAGATTGAGAAACTGAGGCACAGGGCAGTTACGTGACTTGACCAAAATCACATGTAACAAGTAATTATTAGAGTGGGAAACTGAACCATACTCCCAAAGTCTGACTTCCTCTATTGTCTTCTACTTTATCTTGTCCCTTTGATGATGGTAGTCTATGGTACATGTTGGTAAACACCAATGCGGTTTTTCACTAGTGCCTACTAACAGGGAAAGCCAGACTCATACCAGCATCAGTGGGTTCGTAAGCCCATTAAGGGTTACCATACAGTAAAAGAGAAACTACAGTACACTGGGAACATACACACACTGACATGCACGCTTCCAGATGCACACATCAATACACACAGCAAAACAAAACCTGCACACAGATAAACCTATTTAAGGCTCCAAGATTAACGTGTTTTTCTTCATATCTGCTTATTTTTAAAAAACATCACGCATAGCGTGTTTGAAAGTTAACAGTAACATTTCATACGACCACAGGGTTGTGATATGCACATTTAAAATATTTTAAACAAACATGTACCTTTACAGAAAAAATCCTATTACATAAGCAATATTTGCATATAATTATGCAAGTAAATCATACAATACTTAAGCAGCAGCAACTTATGCTGAAATTTAGAACTAGATTAAGTTTACTTGTGGCAAAGAGATGGATATACAGTAAGTACAGAGCAAAATCAATATCGTCCCCACTCTATTAACTGGAGGCAAATGACTCCAGGTTATACTACTTTACAATGTTCTTTTGTATACTACATATGCATACATCTTTAAAAATTTATAGAAATATTTAACAAAATAGTACAATAAGTTACAGTAACAGCGAATTGTTATCTTGATGCAGCATGTCCTTTTCCACAACTCTGAGCAGTTCTTCTCTTTAAGCAGTTCTGGAAATAGAGTTTTCCATCTTTGGCCTCTTCTTTGCTTCAGTTATTACCCTCTACAAATACAGAGGAAAAAAATACAAGCATGAATTAAAGTTCAAGAAAAAGAAACAAATCAAGCTAATACAACACTCATTTCATGATTCTTGTGGTTACAGTTAGCAGTCAGGCAATGTGGACTCTTTTTCCATCAGTCATGGACTTCTCGGTAAAGAAATACTCATGCCAATTAAGAAAATGTGGATGCCTTGATTTCTGAATGCCACAAATTCAGTCAAAACCAACGGACACTTCAAAGAGAGAAAATCTGTATCTGATACTGGACACAGTTAACATTCTCATATTAGCCTGCTGTTCAGCTTGGAAAATCTGAGCCCGAACATTTCCTTATTCTGAGGATACTATTACTTACTATATCCCCAGACTTTGAGTATAAATGCATTCAGGTTTATTTGCACTTTGAGATGTTTGGAGAGAAGTTTTATAAATCAGAAGGTGATTTTATCAGGAATCATCAAAACATTTCCATCAAAATTCTGCACATATATGTGCGTATATGTGTGCGCGCGCACGTGTGTGCAAAATATTTCCGCAACCAAAATAAAATGGCTTGCTTTGGTCAAACTAGTGTCTGCCACTGGAAAGCTGTGAAAAACAGAGCAAGAAAATAGGGACCAAGAGCTAAGTAAGGATTTAATGCTTATGTTTTTTCCCCCCAAATGAGGGGAAAAAAAGGAGTTAAAATAATTAAATTGGTTTTCAACCACAAGCCCCCAAAAGCTTTAGGGGTAAAAAACTCAATTTATTCCTCCCCTTCAAAGCATTCCCCATAAAATTAATGGATTTTTTTTTCAAGAAAATAAACAGCTTTAGTCTGCCCCAAACATCTAAAATATCCCATATGTTCTGAACAGCACTACATCCTGTAACTTTCTATTGCTAGCCTAAGGAGAGATAAGGATTTAAGTTTCAAAACACACAAATTCTTGGATGAACCAGCAGAATATCATTTCACGGGAACATATTAAATGCCCTGTTGAGTCAGCTTTGACCTATATGAATCTGTCATAGCCACTGCAACTGCCCCGGCAAAACAGAGTGCTTGGCCCAGGGACTCCTCCAATCTGGGAGCTTGCTGGGCATATCTCCAAATACGGCGCTGCATCCCCAAAGTGCAGGGGACTCCCCACAACACAACACAACACCGCACTAGGCAAGGTGGAGCTTTCCCATCTCTCTCACTCAGCCCATCTCCCAGAGGGATTTAGTCCTCACTATGGACTTCAAATTCTTTTGATGAATTTTATTTGAAAAAGGACAATTCTTGAAGTAACTGGCGATTTTATACTTTCACTGTCATTGCTGTGTGACGTTTTAGAAGATAGCCCGATTCAGTGATCAGAGCACTTCCCTAAGGTTTAGGGTCTTGACTATACTTTTTGCCTGGCCCATATCCCTCGAGATCATGAATTCCACCAGGGCATGCTCACTGCAGCCCAGGCTACCTACCAATCTTGGCCTCTCCAATAAGTTCCTCTGCATTGGTGAGCAACAGGCTCGGTAATGCATCTCCTCTGGTTGGGCTTTCTGTCACCTGGATTAGGAAGTTATCCTCAATGCACTCCAAGAGTCTCCTAGACTGCTTGCAGCTTGCTGTGCCACTTTTCCAACGGATGTCAGGGTGGCTGAAGACCCCCAGCAGGATCAGAGCCTGCGAGCGTGATGCTTCCTGTAGTTGAAGCAAGAACGCTTCATCAACATCCTCCTGTTTACTACAGGCCACCAACAGGTGGCCTGTAGTAAACACCACCCACGAGATTTCCTTTGTTGGCTTGGTCTCTAATTTTCACCCATAAGCTCTCAACCTGTGTACTGCTGTTTTTCAAAGACAGCTTTGTGCAATCAATCCACTTTTTTTACATAGAGAGCAACACCCCCACCCCCACCCCCCTCCTTCCTTGCCTGGCCCTCCTGAACAGCGCTCCAATCGTGATTCATCCCACCAAGTTTCAGTGATAGCTTTCCAGCTGCGCAGTGGCTTCCATGCTGCGTTCATTGGTATAGCGACACTTTAGTTGGACTGTCGACTGTCTCACCTTTTTGGCGGAACCTTTTTGGAGGGTTGGGGGGCATTCCTCACTACTCCAGTAGGTGCGCTCATCCACCCTGTTGCTTGTGAGTACACAAGTGTCATGTCTTTGGACCCCACCCCCTCCAAGTTCCTTAGTTTTAAGCGCGATTCACTAAGACAGCCAATCTGCCAGCGAAGATGCTCCTTCCTCTTCTAGATAGGTGGCTCCCATCTCTCCCCAACAGGCTGTATTCACTGAAGAATGTCCCGTGATCACAGAAGCCAAAGCCCTGGCGACGACATTGGCCACGAAGCCAGGTGTTGATCTGCATGATCATACAATCATAGAATGGTTTGGGTTGGAAGGGACCTCAAAGATCATCTAGTTCCAACCCCCCTGCCATGGGCAGGGACACCTCCCACTAGACCAGGTTGCTCAGAGCCTCATCCAGCCTGGTCTTGAACGCTTCCAGGGATGGGGCATCCACAACTTCCCTGGGCAGCCTGTTCCAGTGCCTCACTACCCTCACAGTAAAGAATTTCTTCCTAATATCCAATCTAAATCTCCCCTCTTTCAGTTTGAAACCGTTACCCCTCGTCCTATCATTACGCTCCCTGATAAAGAGTCCCTCCCCATCCCTCCTGTAGGCTCCCTTCGGGTACTGGAAGGCTGCTATAAGGTCTCCCTGGAGCCTTCTCTTCTCCAGGCAGAACAGCCCCAACTCTCTCAGCCTGTCCTCATAGCATAGGTCCTCCAGCCCTCTGATCATCTTTGTGGCCCTCCGCTGGACCCATTCCAACAGGTCCATGTCCTTCTTGTGCTGAAGACTCCAGAGCTGCACACAGTACTCCAGGTGTCGACTTCTGCCTGCACCCCTATCCCTGACTCGCAAGATAGAGGCAAAGATCACTTGGGCCCCTGTCCCCTTCACTTGTGCCCTCAGGGCTTTGAAGTCCTGCTTGATCTTGCCCAGGTTATGCTTTACCGTGTCATTGGTGCCCACATGGAAAAGAAGTAGGGGATAGTCGCCTGTGCTTTTAACCAGTTGTGGCAGTCTCTCTGTGACATCCCGGATCTTGGCTCCTGGCAAGCAGCAAACTTCCCTTGACTGTATATCAGGCTGACAGATGTGTGCCTCAGTGCCTCTCAGCAGAGAGTCGCCCACTACTAGCACTTGCCGCTTCCTTTTGCGGCTTTTAGTGCGTGCAACTGGTGCAGTTTCTCCCTGTGAGTCTTGCTCATTGGCTTCACCCACTGCCAAGACTTCGTATCTGTTGCTGGTTGGTACATACGAGGAAATGGGGGGAAGTGATATCCTGTTGCCATGAGTCACCAGAGACCATGGTGCCTCCTTCTCCAAGGTGCTGTCTGTTCGCTGTTGACACTCTTTGTCTGGTAGTCCTTGTAGGTCAGTGCCACGGGGCCCTAGCATTTCTTCTTGCAAAGTCTTGAATAATATCTATTTCTTGTTCCCCTTCCCTAATACAGCGTAACCTGCTGACTTCCTCCCGCAGCTCCTCCACCTGCTGCCTGAGTGACTCCACCAGAGCACACCTTGCACCCTCCTCCACCCAGGAGTGTGGGGTACAGACTTTACAGCCCTCCACCTGGACAGCAACTTCCCTGATAGGAAGCTCTGTCTTCGGTGGCCGCCTCCACTCGTCCCAGGCTAGCCTGGCTAGATAGATGGGCTCCCAGCTGCTGCAGGGTGCAGCCTTCTCTGGGTCTCTGCCACCATGCTTCCGACAATCCCAAAGAACTGCCTAATAAGCCCTTCTAATTCCCTGTAGACCTCAAGCTGCTGGGTAGGATTGCACTGCCAACAGCTAGCTGGGGTGACCATCGGGGCTGCAGCCGAAGCCTGTGGTTGAGCAGAGCAGGCAGCAGCCTGACAACTGGTAGAGTGTGCCGCCCTTCTCACATGCCCTTCCATGCAAACTTCTGCACTGCTCCTCTCAGAAGATGCTCCCTGTTTGCGGCGCTCCTGGTCTCTGGAGCTCCCTAGGGGCTGGTTATATGCAGCTTCCCAAGGTTTGAACTGGCCGCGGGGACCGCCGGCACCACCTGGCATCTACACGTTGTAGATGAGGTACAGAGTTGGGCATATATAGTGCTGCTAGCTAGTATGCTATATAGTTGGGCATAGTATAGTGCTGCTAGGTTTGAAGTAGAAAAAGTTGCAAAAACATTCATCTTGAGTGAAATACGAGTGTAAAAAAAGCAGCACGTGACTTAGTAGAGTTACTTTATACTGGTCCTGTTGAATACACTGGCAACTTTCTATCAGTTGAGTGCTTACTGTGTATAATATCTGATAGCATAGATCCTCAGACATATGAGGAGAAATGCACTGTATCAGTGGACACTTCTGTGTAAAGTGACAGAAAGACCTGATCCATTAGTAAATGCTACCATGGGTGTGACTGTGTGCGTGAGCAAAAGTTGCAAGTCCTTGGTCTGTTCCAAGTGTATTCAGGAAAACCTGAATCAGTATTGGCTAGTTTTACAGCAAACTTCCCATGACAGTCATGGAAGCTATGCCCTCGTGAGAGTGAGAAGAATAGCCCTATAATTTTTACACCTGAAGTGCTTTTACTACAAAATGAATTATTTGCGTGTGGAAACACGCAAACTGAGAAACAAATGAAAAGCATACCGGTGCAGGCATGCATTGTTTCCAAAATTATTACTATGGCTCTGACTCTGTAATCAATGCTTACTCTGGTCACGTGACTTCAGCAGCAGCTATATGGTATGACTTCAGACATTGTCTTGAAGTCTAGCCATCTATAGAGATACTTTAATGGACTGTAAATTGAAGTAATTAACTGGTGAAAAACCGCATACTAAGAGAGAGGCTGTTTGAAAGGCTGTACGTGTGTCTCTAATGAAATGGATTTCATTGTTTTACAGGCATTTTTAACTGCTGTAGGAGACAAGAACCGTAGGGCTGTCCTTGCGCTGGAACATATGTTTGCACCAATGTTGGATGGAGCTGTGTCCACTCTGTTTGGAGTGTTAATGCTTTCAGGATCAGAGTTTGATTTTATTGTCAGGTAAAGCATTTGTGTGTCTTGACTTTTTTTTTTTAAATAAAAATAAGTGTGCTTTTAATATTTAGACATTTCAGTGTATCTGTCATTTTATTACTATGTATGGCGTGTCAAGCATGCTTACGTCATGGTCTTGTTTTCCCCATGTTTTATTAACTCCTTGTCACATGCTAAACATAGTAGTATTTTCATTGCTGGTATTAAAATCTGCTCCAGGAAAATCTGACTCCCAGCATGAAAGGAAACAAAAATGGCCCTCTTTAGCAAAGTTTGCTAACTCTGGAATTACGTCAGTTTGAAGCAGCTAGTATTGTCCAATATTAGCTGGATTTTACCTTTAACCTTCCAGATATAGGTCTTCCAGATTTTTCATATGCACAATGATTTGCCTGGAAAGGACGCATGGAGCTACAAACATGCTGCAATTACACTGCAACTGACGCTCTCTGGGCCTTCTCCTGCTATCTTTATGTGAGGTTTACAGCAATTTATAAATGGTTGAGGAAAAAAAAGCCCTGTTTGGGAGCTAGGGAACCATAAGTATGAACACAGAACTTCATATTAAAATTTTGCAAAGCAAAGTCCGAAGGCTCTTCTGTTTAGAACTACAGGCACAGTTTCTTGTGGATTTAATTAAGAATGTGAATTTGTCAAGTATGAGAGGAGAGCAAGTTTTTCTTTTGAGGGGAATTTGAGAAGTACAATGAAACAGATTCTAATCCATTCCAAACAACCTGTGGAGCTCTGCAAATTCGCTAACCTTAGAAGTAACACAGGTTCTTTGTGGCAAAGTGCAGCACAAAAAAAAAAAAAAAAAAATCCTAGCCCTAAAACAAAACTGAGGTAGAACTGGGCCAAATAAAAATGCTCTGAAAGATGACTTAACTGCTTACGTAAACATAAACTGGATAGGTGATCAGACTTAGCTGACATCCATTTGACAACAACATGTCGGAGTCAGGAACTGAGAGATTGATTGCTAAATCTTATCAGGATCTTTTGTTTATGTATGCAAGAGATTTGCAGAAAGCAGGGAGTAGGAGGTTTACACTTCGGTCTAAATACATTAAACCTACATGGGTATTATTACTATACAGATATTGCACGCCCCGAAATAGAACTTGTATTTTTTCAGGTCAGTGTATTTTATTTTATTTTATTGGTGGTGAAGAAATAAGGAAGAATTATTCTTTTAGGACCTGATCTTGTAAGGGATGGAACACACTGACATATAGGTTGCTCATAGACTTAGCCTAAATTTACAGGGGCTACTTTCCTACTTAACAGACAAAAGATATGGCAAGCATATTTTTGTATCATGGCAAATGGAAGACTGTAGCAGCCCTTCATTCAAAATTTGCAGTGGATATTCTCTTAGTATATAAAATGAGCATTTTAGCTTTTCAGCTTCTTTTATTTTACTTTTTTTGCCCATCAATTTCTTGTTTTCTAGCACAATCTGATTTTAGTTCACCTTGTTTAAAAAGTAAAATAAAATAAAATATCAGAGCCTGATCATTGTTATAGTGGGTTAAGATGACCCCAAACTTCCAGAAAGGGATAGATTAGTCCAACAGAGTGGAATATTAAGTAAATTAACAGACTTTGTATAAACCAGGTGGTCAGAGCTATAATCTTCTTGTTTATCCTAATGTTAGACGGATGAGATGCAAATGTTTTGATGCCTGCTGTTGATCTCTGTCCCAGTATAAAGTTCTGGTGGTTTATCTTAGTGGAGTAGGTTGGTTCACCGATTTTTGCTAATGCAGATCAGGAATTCCAAAATGTTTACAGTAGCAGGATATTTTTAGTTTCACGGGACTCTGATATATTTGATCAGATGTAGAAACATGGAGGCAGTAAAGTTTGTTGCCAGCTATGTAGCTAGCTGGAAGCTATGTCAAGGCATATGGATGACAGGGAGGTGATTCGAGACAGCCAACATGGCTTCACCAAGGGCAAATCGTGCCTGACTGATCTGGTGGCCTTCTATGATGGAGTGACTGCATCAGTGGACAAGGGAAGAGCTACGAATGTCATCCATCTGGAATTCTGTAAGGCCTTTGACGTGGTCCCCCACAACATTCTTGCCACTAACTTGGAGAGATATGGGAAGATGGATGGACTGTTCGATCAATAAGGAACTGGATGGATGGCCGCGTCCAAAGAGTTACAGTCAATGGCTCAATGTCCAAATGGAGATCAGTAACAAGCGGTGTCCCTCAAGGGTCTGTATTGGGGCCAGTACTGTTCAATATATTTATTAATTATTAATTATCTCCTATGAGGACAGGCTGAGCGAGTTGGGGTTGTTCAGCCTGGAGAAGAGAAGACTCCGGGTGAGACCTTATAGCAGCTTTCCAGTATCTGAAGGGGGCCTACAAGAAAGCTGGAGAGGGACTTCTTACAAGGGCATGTAGTTATAGGACGAGGGGTAATGTCTTCAAACTGGAAGAGGGTAGATTCAGATTAGATATTAGGAAGAAATTTTTCACTATGAGGGTGGTGAGGCACCGGAACAGGCTGCCCAGGGAAGTTGTGGAGGCCCTGGAAGTGTTCAAGGCCAGGTTGGATGGGGCTTTGATCAACCTGGTCCAGTGGGAGGTGTCCCTGCCCATGGCAGGGGGGTTGGAACTAGATGATCTTTAAGGTCCCTTCCAACCTAAACCATTCTATGATTCTATAATTACATAGATATTGGGATTGAGTGCACCCTCGGCAAGTTTGCAGATGACACCAAGCTGAGTAGTGCAGCTGATACGCTTGAGGGAAGGGATGACATCCAGAGGGACCTTGACAGGCTTGAGGAGTGGGCCCATGCGAACCTCATGAAGTTCCACAAGGCCAAGTGCAAGGTCCTGCACCTGGGTTGGGGCAACCCCCGATATCAATACAGGCTGGGGGGATGAATGGATTGAGAGCAGCCCTGCTTGGAGTCCCCAGCACAAGAAAGACATGGACCTACTAGAGCGGGTCCAGAGGAGGACCACGAATATGGTCAGAGGGCTGGAACACCTCTCCTATGAAGAAAGGCTGAGAGTTGGGGTTGTTCAGCCTGGAAAAGAGAAGGCTCCGGGGAGAACTTATTGTGGCCTTTCAATATATAAAGGGGGCTTAGAATAAAGATGGAGAGAGACTTTTTACCAAGGCCTGTAGTGACAGGACAAGGGGCAATGGTTTTAAACCAAAAGAAATGCTTTACACTGAGGGTGGTGAGACACTGGAACAGGTTGCCCAGAGATGTGGATGCCCCATCATTGGAAGTGTTCAAGGTCAGGTTGGACTGGGCTTTGAGCAACCTGATCTAGTGGAAGGTGGCCCTGCCCATGGCAGGGGAGGTTGGACTAGATGATCTTTAAAGGTCCCTTCCGACCCAAACCGTTCTGTGATTCTATGATTCTATGATCTCTCAAGAGGAAATGCAATCACACAGCTTTGAATGGGCTACATAACATCTCTGCTTCATTTTCCTCTTCTGGTAAACTGGGATCTGTACATAATATGTACTCACCCACTTTGCAAGGCTCTTGGAGTAGTTTATGTTTGGATCATTGTAACTTCTTAGCACTGGAAAGCACTATCTTATCCAACCTAACTTCTATTACAAAATGTACTATATTCATGGTCAGCAGATTCCAGATGATCAGGGACTAAGAAGTAAACCTACCTGAAGGAAAGGTACTTCAGAGCATTCTTATCTTTCCCCTTTCTTCTGATCACAGCCTTACCCAAGACAGGCAAATCTATTGGCTACAGGAGACAGATCTACCTTATTCTGAGTTGTTGCCAGGTATCCATTCTTCACATTCAACATCTTGCAGTTCTATGACTTCTGCTTTAGAATTTCTTCTTTCATACCACACATCAAAAGGCACGTGGGGGTCCTCAAATGACCCATGGTCAGCTTCGTAGTATCCCTTGTAGGATGGAAAGCTCCCTCCCCAAGAGTTGTGGTTGTGCACGGCAGGGTGGACAGCAACAGTCACTGAAGCGGAGGCAGTCATAGTAGTGATGGGCTGGCAGTAGGCTGGTCCTGAGGCACTCATGGCACCAAACACCAGGCTTCTCATGTTATGAGAACAAGCCTTGTGGCCCAAGCAACTCCTATTGCTAGGTCCTGAATGCCATTCAGCAAAAATTTCAAAAGCATCCCTGCGAGGGCAGTAAGGAGGTGGTTGCAGCCCTTCCCTTGTTTCCCATTTTGGTTGTCTGCCCTGATGCCGTGCCTGCTGAGTGCCAGCCTCTGGATTCGACTGCAATCTGGGACTCGACTGATACCTTGTCCCTGGCTGAACCACCTGAAAGGGAGACACATGGCTATGCCTCTGACAAAGCAAGGCAAACAAATACTACACTCTTTTATATTTTATCCCAGGAAAAACGTAATGATATTTTCCTGGTTCTAACTCTATAAAGGTAGTGTTCTGGAGTCTTAGAACTGTTGATTTTTCCAGACATTTTTTGTCTGAAGTTGTTAAAACCTGGAAAGCATGACTTCAGATAAACACAGGACTACAGCTGAAAACATATGCGCTTCCTACATACTGCTCCATCTTTTCAAAGGGGTGGATAGCAAGCACTTGATCTTAACTGGTTCAACAAGCAGAATTGCAGGCATTTGGAAAAGGCTCCACCCAGGGTACATACACAGGATGTTAGTGGGGTAGTTTGTACAGACTGTAGGAATCTGTTTCTGGATTTCTTTAAAAAGCGTGAAGCACAGCGGCCACATCAGTCGATAGACCATAACCAACTTCAAATGTGGCTGTGCTTGTACCTATTTTTAGGCCTCTGCTGAACCAAAAGAGATCCACATTGCAGCTCAGCATGCAGCATCACGGGGAGCAGGAGATGGAGCTTTCTTACTTTCCTTTGAAATTGCAGTTATGCCAACCCAGTTGCAAGATGGAACAGACCCAAGATGTGATACAATCATACAGCTTTGAACGGACTACATAACATCTCTGCTTCATTTTCAGATGTAGAAAGATGAAGGCAGTAAAGGGTGTTGCCAGCTAATGTCAGCAGAGCCATTAGTAGGAAACTCGCCCTCAGTTCTTCTCCTACACCACCTCCTCCCGGAATTTACCCAAGACTGAGTTCTTGAAATCATTAGTAATAATGTAGCCTTAAATTTAACCTGAGCTCCAGCTGTGCTGAATACCAACTAGCAAGGCTTTCTTTTTACTGGCAGGTTTACCTTGGTATTCATGAAAGATCCCAGAACTTAGCCCTCAGTGGTGGGAAAGGACAAACACTTGAGCACTTTCCTCTTCTTCCATAGTACTTCAGCCTTTATGTTTGAATTGATGATGCAAAACAACAGTATTCAGAGGCATTAAATTGTTCAACAAAAGATTAGCCTGCAATGCAATTCTGCTATTGTGGAGTGCTATTACTCAGTAGGATGCTGAAGCTTACTATAGAATGGGCGATATTTTCTTTGCAGAAAGATGGTTCCTGTATTGTAAAAAGGCTGCAATTTGAACTGTTTAGTAAAACTGGAACTCACAGAATTCTAGGTGGAAAGTTGTGATTAATGAACAGCAAGGGAAAGCCTCACCTTACGCTGGATATTTAATTAGAGATTCCACTGTAAGATGACGAAGTATTTCACACTGGATTAACTGCTGGGAGAAGTGGGTTTCTTTCCCTTCTAGGCTAAATTGTTTAACTTCTACACCCTTCACTTAATTTGTTTGCTTCTGCTGGGCCATTCACTGCATATTCCATATTTTTGTATTTGTGTAACACATTCATAAATAACATTATGTGCAGCCATATTCTGAGGAATTAACAAATTTAATTTTCTTTCTTTCTTTTATTAATTAATACTTTGGGTTGTGTGATGTACATCCAAAGGGTAAAAAACAAAACCAAAAAATTATATATAAAGAAAGCGATATAATTATTTAGTACAATATTAGTAATATCTGAGATTTAATTTAGTATTTTTTAATATATTTAGCAGTAGTATGTAATCCCTTATTTCTAACAATATTTATACCTCTTCTCTTCCCTCTCCCACCCCCTTAAACACTACTTCAGATATTTTTTTGCTGTTTTGGTAATCTTAACCATTTTGGGAGTTCTCAATGGATTGGTGCTGCTTCCTGTTCTTCTTTCACTCTTTGGACCGTACCCTGAGGTCAGTAAAACTAATGGTGAGCAGAGGAAATGATAATCTCTCCCCCCACAACCAACCCCCTTCTCTAGAAACTCTTTATTTTTAAAATTATCTTGGATTTTTTAAATTTTTACTTTAAGTTTCTTGCTGTAGTTTTAATTTAAATCTTTATTAAGTATTATGCTTGTTATTTATTTGATATTCTTCTACTTTCTTATACTTTTAAAGTATTTTTTTAATAAGTATTGTTTTAGAGGCTGCAATCAACAAGCTAGATACAAATGTAGGTATTAGGTAAGCTTTTAAAAGCAGAATGTCATATGCAAATACAAAACCAGGCTTTTCCTCAAGACTTTGCGAAAGACAGTTCCTTTAATACACACCCCTCCTTTCCCACCCCACTGCCTCTGTTGCTTTCCTCAAAATATTTAAATCATCAGACCAATGTGTGGACCAGCATTACACCAGTGGTGGTCCACAGACCACACCCTGATAACTGTTGCCAGAAGTTTGACAAAAGGTGTCCCCCGCCCCCCAGTCCAGTCATCCCTCCCTGTGGTACCCTCTTGGCTCAAGCAAAGATCTTGGTGGGTAGAAGGCTCGACCTGGATGTTGAGGACTTTACTGTATAAAGCCTAAGTCAAGCAAAAAAGGATTCATAGCTATCAAATTTGTATTTGATTATTCATTACCTACACTTCAGTTAACACAATTATTGTGTTATGTATGGATATCTTTATCATGCATTATTAGAATCAGTAATGCTATGCTTCATGTTTATATGTGTGTGTGTGTGCATGTGTATAAAAATAAAACACAAGGTATGTATACAGAGCTAGTAATATTTGAGATGTATTTATTTTGTGTCTTAGTATTTGTGGTAGGTTAACTTTGGCTAACAGCCAAATGCCCACTGATCTGTTCACTCACTCCCCCTCCTCAGAGGGACAAAGGATAAAAAAGCTCATGGCTCGAGATAAAGACAGGGAGATTGTTTACCAGTTACTGCTTTGGGCAAAACAGACTCAACTTGGGAAAAATTTATTTAATTTATTGCCAATTAAAATAGATTCAGGTAGTGAGAAACAAAACCAAACATTAAAAATACACCTTTCGTCCCCCCTTTCCCATGCCCAACTTCACTCCTTCACTCTGGACTCCTCTATCCCCACCCAAGCGGCACAGGGGAAGATGGGAGATGGGGATTACCATCAGTAGATAGTGGTTTCTCTCTCTTCTCAATTTTTTCCCCTGCTCCTATGTAGGCTCTCCCACAGGCTGCAGTCCTTCAAAAAAAATAATTCCTCCAGCATAGGTCTTCCATAGGCTGCTCTAGTGCCGTGGAGCACCTCCTCTTCCTTCTCTCATGTTGGTGTTCCCTCTGCTGTTTTCCTGCCTGTCTGGCAGTTTCTGCCCTTCCTTAGATATATCTTCTCCCCCGCAAGAAGGGCCGGAAGGAGGATCTGGGGAACTACAGGCCTGTCAGTCTGACCTCAGTGCCTGGGAAGGTTATGGAGCAGATCATCCTGAGTGCCATTATGCGACATATCCAGGACAACCAGGTGATCAGGCCCAGTCAGTATGGGTTCATGAAAGGAAGGTCCTGCTTGACAAACCTGATCTCCTTCTATGACAAGGTGACCTGCTTAGTGGATGAGGGAAAGGCTAAGGATGTTGTTTACCTGGATTTCAGTAAAGCCTTTGATACAGTTTCCCACAGCATTCTCCTGGCTAACCTGGCTGCTCATGGCTTGGACAGGAGTGCACTTTGCTGGGTAAAAAACTGTCTGGAGGGCCGGGCCCAGAGACTGGTAGTGAATGGAGTTAAATCTCCATAAAAAAATGGAGTTGGCAGCCGATCACGAGTGGTGTTCCCCAGGTCTCAGTATCAGGGACAGTTCTCTTTAATATCTTTATTGACGACCTGGACAAGGGGATCGAGTGCACCGTCAATAAGTTTGCAGAGGACACCAAGTTGGGCAGGACTGTTGACCTGCTTGAGGGTAGGATGGCTCTACAGAGGGATCTGGACAGGCTGGGTGGATGGGCTGAGGCCAGCGGTATGAGGTTCAACAAGGCCAAGTGCCGGGTCCTGCACTTGGGTCACAACAACCTCATGCAGCGTTACAGACTTTGGGAAGAGTGGCTGGAAAGCTGCCTGGCAGAAAAGGACCTCAGGGTGTTGGTGGACAGCCGGCTGAATATGAGCCAGCAGTGTGCCCAGGTGGCCAAGGCAGCCAACAGCATCCTGGCCTGTATCAGGAACAGTGTGGTGAGTAGGACTAGGGAAGTGATCATCCCCCTGTACTTGGCACTGGTGAGGCCCCACCTTGAATTCTGTCTTCAGTTTTGGGCCCCCAAGAAAGACATTAAGACTCTGGAGCATGTCCAAAGAAGGGCAATGAAGCTGGTGAAGGGTATAGAGCACAAGTCTTATGAAGAACAGCTGAGGGAACTGAGGTTGTTTAGCCTGGAGAAAAGGAGGCTGAGGGGAGACCTTATCACTCTCTACAACTACCTGAATGGAGGTTGTAGCGAGGTGGGGGGGTTGGTCTCTTTTCCCAAATAACAAACGATAGGACAAGAGGAAATGGCCTTAAGTTGCGCCGGGGAAGTTTGAATTGGATATTAGGAAAAATTTCTTCACTAAAAGCATTATCAAACATTGGTACAGGCTGTCCAGGGAAGTGGTGGAATCACCATCCCTGGAGGTATTTAAAGGACAGGTAGACATGGTGCTTAGGGACATGGTTTAGTGGTGGACTTGGCAGTGTTAGGTTAATGGTTAGACTCAATGATCTTAAAGGTCCCTTCCAACCTAGACAATTCTATGATTCTATGTTTTCACAGATGCGCCACCAGCTTCACTGATTGGCTTGGCTGTGGCCTGCAGTGGAGCTGTTGTGGAGCCGGCTGGAATTGTCTCTGTCCAGCACAGGGCAGCCCCTCGCTTCTTCCCACAGAGGCCACCCCTGAAGACCCTGTGTGTCTATTGCAATTACGTGTGTCCATCTCTCTTTGCAACTAGACACTGAACCATGCTATACATACACATTTGAGATGATTTATGAAATCACGCTTAATGTATGCTGAGGGGGTGAGGCAAGTCCAGGAATTATTTGTGTAATTGTAATTATTTGTATAATTTGTATAAGTGTAAGTGTGCATGTTCATGTACATATATGAACTTGCTGGGACAATGATACAGAAATGGAGATCATGTCTCTCTCATGCATTTTTTCAGTGTAATAGAGGTGTTGATCAGAAAACTAGTGCTAAGGTTCTCATGACATGTAAACGTGCATTTGGCTAAAGAATATTTCTATCAAGAGCTAATAATAATAAGGGAAATGCTAATTGAATGATAATGAATGCTTATAACTATAATTATTGTCATTATCAGGTTTCTCCAGTGAGTGGACGAAACAGATTACCTACTCCATCTTCTGAGCCACCCCCCAGCATCATGAGGTTTGCACTGCTAACCGAGCACACAAATAATGGGTCAGATTCCTCTGATTCTGAGTACAGCTCTCAAACTGCAGTGTCAGGCATCAGTGAAGAGCTACATCAGTATGAGGCTACTCAAGGCTCTGAGGTACCAGTCCATCAAGTAATAGTGGAAGCCACTGACAATCCTGTCTTTGCAAGATCTACTGTAAGTAGTTCACATATTGACTGGAGGGAGGGCAAGAATATTTTTTGTTTGGTTGGGTTTTTTTTTAATTTAAATCTATTTCTGTGGGAAGGCTGTAATATTTCTTTCATGATTCTGGGTGATTATGTTCTGTAATTGTGCCAAAATTTGGAGCACTTGTAGACAGGACATGAAGGCTTTCCTGTAAAATCAAGTTGGGGGTAAAATTATGATACCAAAACTGAGGTCTTCAGCACGAGCAATTGCTGTTATATCATATTAGCACCAGCCACAAGAGAGAGCTCTCAGTTTATTCAATGACTGTTCTGGGTGACCTCCAGTAAAGGAAGTGGGGAGAGGTTTAGAGGTTTAAAAGATCCAAACCTCTTCTACACAGCTCCCGGTGGGTCACCATCTCATATATCTCTTCTCTGGACAGCTCATTTGGGGAGAAAGATTGATAGAGCCCAGAAAAAAAGGAAGGTTCGGGGTTGTATCACATCTTGGGTCTGTTCCATCTTGCAACTGGGTTGGCATAACTGCAATTTCAAAGGAAAGTAAGAAAGCTCCATCTCCTGCTCCCCGTGATGCTGCATGCTGAGCTGCAATGTGGATCTCTTTTGGTTCAGCAGAGGCCTAAAAATAGGTACAAGCACAGCCACATTTGAAGTTGGTTATGGTCTATCGACTGATGTGGCCGCTGTGCTTCACGCTTTTTAAAGAAATCCAGAAACAGATTCCTACAGTCTGTACAAACTACCCCACTAACATCCTGTGTATGTACCCTGGGTGGAGCCTTTTCCAAATGCCTGCAATTCTGCTTGTTGAACCAGTTAAGATCAAGTGCTTGCTATCCACCCCTTTGAAAAGATGGAGCAGTATGTAGGAAGCGCATATGTTTTCAGCTGTAGTCCTGTGTTTATCTGAAGTCATGCTTTCCAGGTTTTAACAACTTCAGACAAAAAATGTCTGGAAAAATCAACAGTTCTAAGACTCCAGAACACTACCTTTATAGAGTTAGAACCAGGAAAATATCATTACGTTTTTCCTGGGATAAAATATAAAAGAGTGTAGTATTTGTTTGCCTTGCTTTGTCAGAGGCATAGCCATGTGTCTCCCTTTCAGGTGGTTCAGCCAGGGACAAGGTATCAGTCGAGTCCCAGATTGCAGTCGAATCCAGAGGCTGGCACTCAGCAGGCACGGCATCAGGGCAGACAACCAAAATGGGAAACAAGGGAAGGGCTGCAACCACCTCCTTACTGCCCTCGCAGGGATGCTTTTGAAATTTTTGCTGAATGGCATTCAGGACCTAGCAATAGGAGTTGCTTGGGCCACAAGGCTTGTTCTCATAACATGAGAAGCCTGGTGTTTGGTGCCATGAGTGCCTCAGGACCAGCCTACTGCCAGCCCATCACTACTATGACTGCCTCCGCTTCAGTGACTGTTGCTGTCCACCCTGCCGTGCACAACCACAACTCTTGGGGAGGGAGCTTTCCATCCTACAAGGGATACTACGAAGCTGACCATGGGTCATTTGAGGACCCCCACGTGCCTTTTGATGTGTGGTATGAAAGAAGAAATTCTAAAGCAGAAGTCATAGAACTGCAAGATGTTGAATGTGAAGAATGGATACCTGGCAACAACTCAGAATAAGGTAGATCTGTCTCCTGTAGCCAATAGATTTGCCTGTCTTGGGTAAGGCTGTGATCAGAAGAAAGGGGAAAGATAAGAATGCTCTGAAGTACCTTTCCTTCAGGTAGGTTTACTTCTTAGTCCCTGATCATCTGGAATCTGCTGACCATGAATATAGTACATTTTGTAATAGAAGTTAGGTTGGATAAGATAGTGCTTTCCAGTGCTAAGAAGTTACAATGATCCAAACATAAACTACTCCAAGAGCCTTGCAAAGTGGGTGAGTACATATTATGTACAGATCCCAGTTTACCAGAAGAGGAAAATGAAGCAGAGATGTTATGTAGCCCGTTCAAAGCTGTGTGATTGCATTTCCTCTTGAGAGATCATAGAATCATAGAATCACAGAACGGTTTGGGTCGGAAGGGACCTTTAAAGATCATCTAGTCCAACCTCCCCTGCCATGGGCAGGGCCACCTTCCACTAGATCAGGTTGCTCAAAGCCCAGTCCAACCTGACCTTGAACACTTCCAATGATGGGGCATCCACATCTCTGGGCAACCTGTTCCAGTGTCTCACCACCCTCAGTGTAAAGCATTTCTTTTGGTTTAAAACCATTGCCCCTTGTCCTGTCACTACAGGCCTTGGTAAAAAGTCTCTCTCCATCTTTATTCTAAGCCCCCTTTATATATTGAAAGGCCACAATAAGTTCTCCCCGGAGCCTTCTCTTTTCCAGGCTGAACAACCCCAACTCTCAGCCTTTCTTCATAGGAGAGGTGTTCCAGCCCTCTGACCATATTCGTGGTCCTCCTCTGGACCCGCTCTAGTAGGTCCATGTCTTTCTTGTGCTGGGGACTCCAAGCAGGGCTGCTCTCAATCCATTCATCCCCCCAGCCTGTATTGATATCGGGGGTTGCCCCAACCCAGGTGCAGGACCTTGCACTTGGCCTTGTGGAACTTCATGAGGTTCGCATGGGCCCACTCCTCAAGCCTGTCAAGGTCCCTCTGGATGTCATCCCTTCCCTCAAGCGTATCAGCTGCACTACTCAGCTTGGTGTCATCTGCAAACTTGCCGAGGGTGCACTCAATCCCAATATCTATGTAATTATAGAATCATAGAATGGTTTAGGTTGGAAGGGACCTTAAAGATCATCTAGTTCCAACCCCCCTGCCATGGGCAGGGACACCTCCCACTGGACCAGGTTGATCAAAGCCCCATCCAACCTGGCCTTGAACACTTCCAGGGCCTCCACAACTTCCCTGGGCAGCCTGTTCCGGTGCCTCACCACCCTCATAGTGAAAAATTTCTTCCTAATATCTAATCTGAATCTACCCTCTTCCAGTTTGAAGACATTACCCCTCGTCCTATAACTACATGCCCTTGTAAGAAGTCCCTCTCCAGCTTTCTTGTAGGCCCCCTTCAGATACTGGAAAGCTGCTATAAGGTCTCACCCGGAGTCTTCTCTTCTCCAGGCTGAACAACCCCAACTCGCTCAGCCTGTCCTCATAGGAGATAATTAATAATTAATAAATATATTGAACAGTACTGGCCCCAATACAGACCCTTGAGGGACACCGCTTGTTACTGATCTCCATTTGGACATTGAGCCATTGACTGTAACTCTTTGGACGCGGCCATCCATCCAGTTCCTTATTGATCGAACAGTCCATCCATCTTCCCATATCTCTCCAAGTTAGTGGCAAGAATGTTGTGGGGGACCACGTCAAAGGCCTTACAGAATTCCAGATGGATGACATTCGTAGCTCTTCCCTTGTCCACTGATGCAGTCACTCCATCATAGAAGGCCACCAGATCAGTCAGGCACGATTTGCCCTTGGTGAAGCCATGTTGGCTGTCTCGAATCACCTCCCTGTCATCCATATGCCTTGACATAGCTTCCAGCTAGCTACATAGCTGGCAACAAACTTTACTGCCTCCATGTTTCTACATCTGATCAAATATATCAGAGTCCCGTGAAACTAAAAATATCCTGCTACTGTAAACATTTTGGAATTCCTGATCTGCATTAGCAAAAATCGGTGAACCAACCTACTCCACTAAGATAAACCACCAGAACTTTATACTGGGACAGAGATCAACAGCAGGCATCAAAACATTTGCATCTCATCCGTCTAACATTAGGATAAACAAGAAGATTATAGCTCTGACCACCTGGTTTATACAAAGTCTGTTAATTTACTTAATATTCCACTCTGTTGGACTAATCTATCCCTTTCTGGAAGTTTGGGGTCATCTTAACCCACTATAACAATGATCAGGCTCTGATATTTTATTTTATTTTACTTTTTAAACAAGGTGAACTAAAATCAGATTGTGCTAGAAAACAAGAAATTGATGGGCAAAAAAAGTAAAATAAAAGAAGCTGAAAAGCTAAAATGCTCATTTTATATACTAAGAGAATATCCACTGCAAATTTTGAATGAAGGGCTGCTACAGTCTTCCATTTGCCATGATACAAAAATATGCTTGCCATATCTTTTGTCTGTTAAGTAGGAAAGTAGCCCCTGTAAATTTAGGCTAAGTCTATGAGCAACCTATATGTCAGTGTGTTCCATCCCTTACAAGATCAGGTCCTAAAAGAATAATTCTTCCTTATTTCTTCACCACCAATAAAATAAAATAAAATACACTGACCTGAAAAAATACAAGTTCTATTTCGGGGCGTGCAATATCTGTATAGTAATAATACCCATGTAGGTTTAATGTATTTAGACCGAAGTGTAAACCTCCTACTCCCTGCTTTCTGCAAATCTCTTGCATACATAAACAAAAGATCCTGATAAGATTTAGCAATCAATCTCTCAGTTCCTGACTCCGACATGTTGTTGTCAAATGGATGTCAGCTAAGTCTGATCACCTATCCAGTTTATGTTTACGTAAGCAGTTAAGTCATCTTTCAGAGCATTTTTATTTGGCCCAGTTCTACCTCAGTTTTGTTTTAGGGCTAGGATTTTTTTTTTTTTTTTTTTTGTGCTGCACTTTGCCACAAAGAACCTGTGTTACTTCTAAGGTTAGCGAATTTGCAGAGCTCCACAGGTTGTTTGGAATGGATTAGAATCTGTTTCATTGTACTTCTCAAATTCCCCTCAAAAGAAAAACTTGCTCTCCTCTCATACTTGACAAATTCACATTCTTAATTAAATCCACAAGAAACTGTGCCTGTAGTTCTAAACAGAAGAGCCTTCGGACTTTGCTTTGCAAAATTTTAATATGAAGTTCTGTGTTCATACTTATGGTTCCCTAGCTCCCAAACAGGGCTTTTTTTTCCTCAACCATTTATAAATTGCTGTAAACCTCACATAAAGATAGCAGGAGAAGGCCCAGAGAGCGTCAGTTGCAGTGTAATTGCAGCATGTTTGTAGCTCCATGCGTCCTTTCCAGGCAAATCATTGTGCATATGAAAAATCTGGAAGACCTATATCTGGAAGGTTAAAGGTAAAATCCAGCTAATATTGGACAATACTAGCTGCTTCAAACTGACGTAATTCCAGAGTTAGCAAACTTTGCTAAAGAGGGCCATTTTTGTTTCCTTTCATGCTGGGAGTCAGATTTTCCTGGAGCAGATTTTAATACCAGCAATGAAAATACTACTATGTTTAGCATGTGACAAGGAGTTAATAAAACATGGGGAAAACAAGACCATGACGTAAGCATGCTTGACACGCCATACATAGTAATAAAATGACAGATACACTGAAATGTCTAAATATTAAAAGCACACTTATTTTTATTTAAAAAAAAAAAGTCAAGACACACAAATGCTTTACCTGACAATAAAATCAAACTCTGATCCTGAAAGCATTAACACTCCAAACAGAGTGGACACAGCTCCATCCAACATTGGTGCAAACATATGTTCCAGCGCAAGGACAGCCCTACGGTTCTTGTCTCCTACAGCAGTTAAAAATGCCTGTAAAACAATGAAATCCATTTCATTAGAGACACACGTACAGCCTTTCAAACAGCCTCTCTCTTAGTATGCGGTTTTTCACCAGTTAATTACTTCAATTTACAGTCCATTAAAGTATCTCTATAGATGGCTAGACTTCAAGACAATGTCTGAAGTCATACCATATAGCTGCTGCTGAAGTCACGTGACCAGAGTAAGCATTGATTACAGAGTCAGAGCCATAGTAATAATTTTGGAAACAATGCATGCCTGCACCGGTATGCTTTTCATTTGTTTCTCAGTTTGCGTGTTTCCACACGCAAATAATTCATTTTGTAGTAAAAGCACTTCAGGTGTAAAAATTATAGGGCTATTCTTCTCACTCTCACGAGGGCATAGCTTCCATGACTGTCATGGGAAGTTTGCTGTAAAACTAGCCAATACTGATTCAGGTTTTCCTGAATACACTTGGAACAGACCAAGGACTTGCAACTTTTGCTCACGCACACAGTCACACCCATGGTAGCATTTACTAATGGATCAGGTCTTTCTGTCACTTTACACAGAAGTGTCCACTGATACAGTGCATTTCTCCTCATATGTCTGAGGATCTATGCTATCAGATATTATACACAGTAAGCACTCAACTGATAGAAAGTTGCCAGTGTATTCAACAGGACCAGTATAAAGTAACTCTACTAAGTCACGTGCTGCTTTTTTTACACTCGTATTTCACTCAAGATGAATGTTTTTGCAACTTTTTCTACTTCAAACCTAGCAGCACTATACTATGCCCAACTATATAGCATACTAGCTAGCAGCACTATATATGCCCAACTCTGTACCTCATCTACAACGTGTAGATGCCAGGTGGTGCCGGCGGTCCCCGCGGCCAGTTCAAACCTTGGGAAGCTGCATATAACCAGCCCCTAGGGAGCTCCAGAGACCAGGAGCGCCGCAAACAGGGAGCATCTTCTGAGAGGAGCAGTGCAGAAGTTTGCATGGAAGGGCATGTGAGAAGGGCGGCACACTCTACCAGTTGTCAGGCTGCTGCCTGCTCTGCTCAACCACAGGCTTCGGCTGCAGCCCCGATGGTCACCCCAGCTAGCTGTTGGCAGTGCAATCCTACCCAGCAGCTTGAGGTCTACAGGGAATTAGAAGGGCTTATTAGGCAGTTCTTTGGGATTGTCGGAAGCATGGTGGCAGAGACCCAGAGAAGGCTGCACCCTGCAGCAGCTGGGAGCCCATCTATCTAGCCAGGCTAGCCTGGGACGAGTGGAGGCGGCCACCGAAGACAGAGCTTCCTATCAGGGAAGTTGCTGTCCAGGTGGAGGGCTGTAAAGTCTGTACCCCACACTCCTGGGTGGAGGAGGGTGCAAGGTGTGCTCTGGTGGAGTCACTCAGGCAGCAGGTGGAGGAGCTGCGGGAGGAAGTCAGCAGGTTACGCTGTATTAGGGAAGGGGAACAAGAAATAGATATTATTCAAGACTTTGCAAGAAGAAATGCTAGGGCCCCGTGGCACTGACCTACAAGGACTACCAGACAAAGAGTGTCAACAGCGAACAGACAGCACCTTGGAGAAGGAGGCACCATGGTCTCTGGTGACTCATGGCAACAGGATATCACTTCCCCCCATTTCCTCGTATGTACCAACCAGCAACAGATACGAAGTCTTGGCAGTGGGTGAAGCCAATGAGCAAGACTCACAGGGAGAAACTGCACCAGTTGCACGCACTAAAAGCCGCAAAAGGAAGCGGCAAGTGCTAGTAGTGGGCGACTCTCTGCTGAGAGGCACTGAGGCACACATCTGTCAGCCTGATATACAGTCAAGGGAAGTTTGCTGCTTGCCAGGAGCCAAGATCCGGGATGTCACAGAGAGACTGCCACAACTGGTTAAAAGCACAGGCGACTATCCCCTACTTCTTTTCCATGTGGGCACCAATGACACGGTAAAGCATAACCTGGGCAAGATCAAGCAGGACTTCAAAGCCCTGAGGGCACAAGTGAAGGGGACAGGGGCCCAAGTGATCTTTGCCTCTATCTTGCGAGTCAGGGATAGGGGTGCAGGCAGAAGTCGACACCTGGAGTACTGTGTGCAGCTCTGGAGTCTTCAGCACAAGAAGGACATGGACCTGTTGGAATGGGTCCAGCGGAGGGCCACAAAGATGATCAGAGGGCTGGAGGACCTATGCTATGAGGACAGGCTGAGAGAGTTGGGGCTGTTCTGCCTGGAGAAGAGAAGGCTCCAGGGAGACCTTATAGCAGCCTTCCAGTACCCGAAGGGAGCCTACAGGAGGGATGGGGAGGGACTCTTTATCAGGGAGCGTAATGATAGGACGAGGGGTAACGGTTTCAAACTGAAAGAGGGGAGATTTAGATTGGATATTAGGAAGAAATTCTTTACTGTGAGGGTAGTGAGGCACTGGAACAGGCTGCCCAGGGAAGTTGTGGATGCCCCATCCCTGGAAGCGTTCAAGACCAGGCTGGATGAGGCTCTGAGCAACCTGGTCTAGTGGGAGGTGTCCCTGCCCATGGCAGGGGGGTTGGAACTAGATGATCTTTGAGGTCCCTTCCAACCCAAACCATTCTATGATTGTATGATCATGCAGATCAACACCTGGCTTCGTGGCCAATGTCGTCGCCAGGGCTTTGGCTTCTGTGATCACGGGACATTCTTCAGTGAATACAGCCTGTTGGGGAGAGATGGGAGCCACCTATCTAGAAGAGGAAGGAGCATCTTCGCTGGCAGATTGGCTGTCTTAGTGAATCGCGCTTAAAACTAAGGAACTTGGAGGGGGTGGGGTCCAAAGACATGACACTTGTGTACTCACAAGCAACAGGGTGGATGAGCGCACCTACTGGAGTAGTGAGGAATGCCCCCCAACCCTCCAAAAAGGTTCCGCCAAAAAGGTGAGACAGTCGACAGTCCAACTAAAGTGTCGCTATACCAATGAACGCAGCATGGAAGCCACTGCGCAGCTGGAAAGCTATCACTGAAACTTGGTGGGATGAATCACGATTGGAGCGCTGTTCAGGAGGGCCAGGCAAGGAAGGAGGGGGGTGGGGGTGGGGGTGTTGCTCTCTATGTAAAAAAAGTGGATTGATTGCACAAAGCTGTCTTTGAAAAACAGCAGTACACAGGTTGAGAGCTTATGGGTGAAAATTAGAGACCAAGCCAACAAAGGAAATCTCGTGGGTGGTGTTTACTACAGGCCACCTGTTGGTGGCCTGTAGTAAACAGGAGGATGTTGATGAAGCGTTCTTGCTTCAACTACAGGAAGCATCACGCTCGCAGGCTCTGATCCTGCTGGGGGTCTTCAGCCACCCTGACATCCGTTGGAAAAGTGGCACAGCAAGCTGCAAGCAGTCTAGGAGACTCTTGGAGTGCATTGAGGATAACTTCCTAATCCAGGTGACAGAAAGCCCAACCAGAGGAGATGCATTACCGAGCCTGTTGCTCACCAATGCAGAGGAACTTATTGGAGAGGCCAAGATTGGTAGGTAGCCTGGGCTGCAGTGAGCATGCCCTGGTGGAATTCATGATCTCGAGGGATATGGGCCAGGCAAAAAGTATAGTCAAGACCCTAAACCTTAGGGAAGTGCTCTGATCACTGAATCGGGCTATCTTCTAAAACGTCACACAGCAATGACAGTGAAAGTATAAAATCGCCAGTTACTTCAAGAATTGTCCTTTTTCAAATAAAATTCATCAAAAGAATTTGAAGTCCATAGTGAGGACTAAATCCCTCTGGGAGATGGGCTGAGTGAGAGAGATGGGAAAGCTCCACCTTGCCTAGTGCGGTGTTGTGTTGTGTTGTGGGGAGTCCCCTGCACTTTGGGGATGCAGCGCCGTATTTGGAGATATGCCCAGCAAGCTCCCAGATTGGAGGAGTCCCTGGGCCAAGCACTCTGTTTTGCCGGGGCAGTTGCAGTGGCTATGACAGATTCATATAGGTCAAAGCTGACTCAACAGGGCATTTAATATGTTCCCGTGAAATGATATTCTGCTGGTTCATCCAAGAATTTGTGTGTTTTGAAACTTAAATCCTTATCTCTCCTTAGGCTAGCAATAGAAAGTTACAGGATGTAGTGCTGTTCAGAACATATGGGATATTTTAGATGTTTGGGGCAGACTAAAGCTGTTTATTTTCTTGAAAAAAAAATCCATTAATTTTATGGGAATGCTTTGAAGGGGAGGAATAAATTGAGTTTTTTACCCCTAAAGCTTTTGGGGGCTTGTGGTTGAAAACCAATTTAATTATTTTAACTCCTTTTTTTCCCCTCATTTGGGGGGAAAAAACATAAGCATTAAATCCTTACTTAGCTCTTGGTCCCTATTTTCTTGCTCTGTTTTTCACAGCTTTCCAGTGGCAGACACTAGTTTGACCAAAGCAAGCCATTTTATTTTGGTTGCGGAAATATTTTGCACACACGTGCGCGCGCACACATATACGCACATATATGTGCAGAATTTTGATGGAAATGTTTTGATGATTCCTGATAAAATCACCTTCTGATTTATAAAACTTCTCTCCAAACATCTCAAAGTGCAAATAAACCTGAATGCATTTATACTCAAAGTCTGGGGATATAGTAAGTAATAGTATCCTCAGAATAAGGAAATGTTCGGGCTCAGATTTTCCAAGCTGAACAGCAGGCTAATATGAGAATGTTAACTGTGTCCAGTATCAGATACAGATTTTCTCTCTTTGAAGTGTCCGTTGGTTTTGACTGAATTTGTGGCATTCAGAAATCAAGGCATCCACATTTTCTTAATTGGCATGAGTATTTCTTTACCGAGAAGTCCATGACTGATGGAAAAAGAGTCCACATTGCCTGACTGCTAACTGTAACCACAAGAATCATGAAATGAGTGTTGTATTAGCTTGATTTGTTTCTTTTTCTTGAACTTTAATTCATGCTTGTATTTTTTTCCTCTGTATTTGTAGAGGGTAATAACTGAAGCAAAGAAGAGGCCAAAGATGGAAAACTCTATTTCCAGAACTGCTTAAAGAGAAGAACTGCTCAGAGTTGTGGAAAAGGACATGCTGCATCAAGATAACAATTCGCTGTTACTGTAACTTATTGTACTATTTTGTTAAATATTTCTATAAATTTTTAAAGATGTATGCATATGTAGTATACAAAAGAACATTGTAAAGTAGTATAACCTGGAGTCATTTGCCTCCAGTTAATAGAGTGGGGACGATATTGATTTTGCTCTGTACTTACTGTATATCCATCTCTTTGCCACAAGTAAACTTAATCTAGTTCTAAATTTCAGCATAAGTTGCTGCTGCTTAAGTATTGTATGATTTACTTGCATAATTATATGCAAATATTGCTTATGTAATAGGATTTTTTTCTGTAAAGGTACATGTTTGTTTAAAATATTTTAAATGTGCATATCACAACCCTGTGGTCGTATGAAATGTTACTGTTAACTTTCAAACACGCTATGCGTGATGTTTTTTAAAAATAAGCAGATATGAAGAAAAACACGTTAATCTTGGAGCCTTAAATAGGTTTATCTGTGTGCAGGTTTTGTTTTGCTGTGTGTATTGATGT
Organism: Sterna hirundo; assembly: GCA_009819605.1. Lineage (NCBI taxonomy): Eukaryota > Metazoa > Chordata > Aves > Charadriiformes > Laridae > Sterna > Sterna hirundo. The sequence goes on from CM020463.1 coordinate 22,098,161, forward strand.
GTGCATCTGGAAGCGTGCATGTCAGTGTGTGTATGTTCCCAGTGTACTGTAGTTTCTCTTTTACTGTATGGTAACCCTTAATGGGCTTACGAACCCACTGATGCTGGTATGAGTCTGGCTTTCCCTGTTAGTAGGCACTAGTGAAAAACCGCATTGGTGTTTACCAACATGTACCATAGACTACCATCATCAAAGGGACAAGATAAAGTAGAAGACAATAGAGGAAGTCAGACTTTGGGAGTATGGTTCAGTTTCCCACTCTAATAATTACTTGTTACATGTGATTTTGGTCAAGTCACGTAACTGCCCTGTGCCTCAGTTTCTCAATCTGTAAAATGGGTATAACTGTACTTTACCTACCTCCCAGGAGAGAGGTGAAAGTGTTTTGATATTTTTCATAAACAGTGCCAAGTAAGTGCAAACACTGTAACCACTCTCTTTTCACTTCAAAAGGTGCTGGATACCGAAAGGTGCTGGTGGCTATAGAAATTCAATGAGCGTATGCCTTATTTTGATATTGATACTGTTAACTATGAGTGGCATTAGAAGCTAAATAATCTATTTTTTTGTTGGTAAACCACAGCTCAGCTACGGCCTTATAGCATTCAAAGCAGTATCCTCTGTCACCTTACTTTCATTGCAGGAAAGAAGCTAATAGTAAGTGAGAAAAATCAAATGGAAGGATTAAAAAAACAATCTTAGATTTTTACTTATTAAATATAAATGACTTTCTGTTGGATCCAGGACTGTAATGAATGACACTTAAGTATGTTTTTTTCTCTGTTGTTTTGATTTTTTTTTCCCCCACGCTGCATTGGCACTTTTAATTAAAACGGCTAAACTGGGATCTCTTTGTGAAACTAATTTTACTTTTTTTTGGTTATTTTTAAACTAAAGATGGATTGCTGCGGGTGAAGGGTCCGGAAAAATTCTACAGTCTCTGTGTTCTGGTTGAAACCAAACCCTAAGAATGGAGAACCTTAACTGAAAATACTAGAACAAAAGTTCTCATTCTCTCTCTCTCTCTCTCTCTCTCTCTCTCCATCTTTCCCCATCTTTTTTCTGCCCTTCTCCAAGCTGTTTTTTAGAGCAGGTAGATGATCAAATATATATTCAGAGCCAAACACACACAACCAACATTTGATTTTTAAACACAGTGATGGTGGGGCTTTTCTTTAAATACAGTGCCTGAACAGCAGCTGCAAATTCTTTGATGGGAAGGTGTATTTCTCCAGTGGCTTCAGGGAGTCTATCTTTGCCTGCAGACCTTCCCAGCACAGTGAATGGGGATAACTAGAATGCACAAATTTTCATGCCTTTTTCGCTCACTTGAAAACACTTTGATATGAGGCACATTGTTTACAGATCCCCAGCGTGAACACTTGAAGACACGGTGAGAGCCTGACGTTGTTCCCGTGATACATAAGCTACTGTTTGGATGCATGCTAGGGGATAATGTTGTAATTGCCTACTGGTCCAGTTCACTGTCTAACATGAAAACTCTTAATGACAAAAAGACAAGGGGCCCCAATTTAGTACTAGCAGCATAATGACCTCAGGTCATTAAAACCCTGCAACAAAACTGTATGATACTAATTGGAAGCTACCTTCAACTGCCAAGTGTGTGTGCTCCTGTGACAGAGGTTGGCAGAGCTCCCACTGACACCGCTGGTGCAGCCCACAGGCATTGTGCTCCCTTTCTCCCTCCTCTTCCTCTGAGGTGACAACAGGAGGGAAGGGGGCAAGGAAGAGCTGTGATATCTCCCATCTGCCCCTGCCCGATTCCCTGTTCTGCATGCTATGTGCAGGTGACCTGTCTGCTGCTTCGCACTTCGATAGTCACATTGGCAAAGGGAGAACTCAGTGGCTGGCAACATTTATTTTGGTTTGGGTTTTTTTAAAACCTTTTTTAATTGTGGGTGATATTTATATTGTGTATCATAAGAATGTTTTCTTACAGTATTTGTCACGTCAGTTTATACCAAACAAAATGCAGGGATTTTATTTCTATTGGAAACACTATTACAGCTATGTTTTTCCTTTTTAATGTATTTTTATTTGTATAGAGTGCTTACTAATGTTAAATAGTAAAGAGTATATAACACATTAAAGACTCATCATAGCTTTCAGCATAAGGAGGTAAAAGGAAAAAATATTCAAACTGGGTCTCATCACCTGTCTATTTTGGTAGGAGCGGGTTTGTGTCATTTTAGTTGCAAAGATAAAATTATGCTATATAATTTATTTATGTAAAAATTTATTTTTGTAGTGTACATAGTAATCATCAAGTCTTTTGACAGAAGTGTATTTTTAAAGAGTTTATATGCAATGATGATAGCATTATGTTTTAGAACACTGCTGAAATGTGATTATGGTGCATACTTTTCCTTGAAAACCCCATGGCAGAAAAGAAAGTGTTAAGCAGTGTTAAGAGAGAAAGAGGGTGTGAATATTCATACAATTCTGGATTGTGTTTTAGCTACCATTTGTGATCTTGTGTGTTCTCATTTTAAATCTTTAAAGGAAATTGTACAAACTCTCTAAATATTAATGTTCAAACACTGATAGAAATTCTGACATGAATAAAAATGTAACTTATTGGTTATGGATTTTGTTGTTTATAGAATGGGGTTTTTTTATGTACTGGTCAACTATGCAGATACAATCATGCAATTATACTGATTGCTATGGAGTAGCAATCATCCTTCAGGGCGCATGCTATATTATTGGTAAGTCTGCTACATGCTGTAGTCAAATAGTTGTTGCATCATATGTCGGTTTGCACTTTCATAGTCGGAGTTGAGCCTAAATCCAACTCGCAACATAAAGTCTTATTTCTTAGTTCAGCAAACTCAACCCCAAATCTGAAACCTCCGTAATTTGGAGCACGAATTTGAGATTTTTGGAAGATTGAGATTTGGCCTATTTTGGAGAAGGGGCAAATTCTAAAATTGTAGAGAAATTTAAAATGTAGGTGCTTGTCTGTTGCTTTTGTTGCCCTTTTTATTTCTCTGGGGGATAGGTATAGGGCTGGATTATACATTTCACTCTCTTTCTGAATGAAGCATTTTGTGTAAACATTTAGCACTTGGGTAAGGCAGTTTGTCGTACATGTTACTTCTGCTTAGAGGTGGGTAGAAATTTTTTGCCTGTTTCCTTCTCTGTGGCTGTTCCTTAAATTGGATTAGAGAAATAGTCTATTTGTTCCTACTTTGTGGAACAAAAAAAATAATACCTGACTTCTGAAAACTATAGAGTCTAAGAAGGGAAGGGTCTTGACAAAACCTCTTCCGGGAAATGTGCTAGCAACTGCAAGCCAGCATGCAGTTCCCCCATGTTTGGGAAAGAAGAGGGACTATTGCGGGTACCAGTGTTGTAAGTAGCAACACTTCTATCAGAAGTCACTTGTATCATAAGCCCCTGTGTAGCTTGTGGTATGCAAAGATACCGTGCTAAGCATCCACCAAAGTACCACAGAGCCAGCAATCCTTAGCTTTATCCTATACGCTTTATGTAAATTTATCATGAATCTTATAAACTTCTCATAAACAAAAAGCTAAAGCGTGTCTTGGGATAATTCAACCTCTACTTTTCATGGTCAGATGAAATACAAATATATTTTACATTTTCTGGAAGTATTTGGTAGGAGTGGGTTTGTGTCATTTTAGTTACAAAGATAAAATTAGCTTTTCATTTGTAGTATATAAACATTTAAATGCTGAAATTCCCCAATTCCTGAGAAAATATCTAGGAACTCCAACTTAGTATTAATATTGATAAATTGGCAGAAAATAGAAATCAGGCCTTTGTCTAAGCTTATCCTTAACATTGCATAGATCAGCACTGCCATTTTCAAATGTGAACACAGAAAAATAGCCCTTTACTCCAGTCTTGGACACCAAATAAAGCAGGATGAGTTTTGCATAATGAGCCTCCACAACTGCTCCCTTGCAAGAGAACTGTAATTTCTCTGCACTTCTGTACATCATGTTGACTAAGCTGGATGATTAGATGTGCTCTAGATTTGGACATCTAGCTTTGAAAATGTTGAAAATGTTTATATAAAAGATTCAAATATTTTTTTCCTCTCTACTTCTCTTTATTACATTGGAAAACTCTTTCCCTACAGATTGCACATTTGAGCCCATTATTAATAGCTGATGGGTTTTGAAAAGAAGGTGTAGATTTTTCACGTGAAGAATTCAACTCATTCAAATTTTAGTGGTCCAGAGAGATTAAATGACATTATATGATTTTGAATATTTCCCTTCAAAGGTTTCTTTCCCACAAGATACAGAATCTATATACAAGAGGGCATAAACAGTTACATAGCACTGAGAGTCAACAACGGCAAGGCTGCAGATAATGAGTGGGAGAGAGCGGACTAAAATAATGAATATTAAGAGCTCTGCTTTGTCTATGTATTTGTATGGCTCACACAACTAGATACCACGTTTACCCATGATCTTAATCACAGTCTTCAAAAAGCATTATTAGATACTAAAATACTGTTATGTATTCCCTCTTATCTTCTAGGAGACTGACTCAATAGTTAGGAACTATTTCATCAGATCAGATGTACTCTACCATGACAAGCCAAATGGCACACAAAACTTTGTGCAAGGTTTGAGACTGATACTCTTCTGAGAATCATGTTACTGACTTAGGAGTCTAAGTAAGGATTTGGAATCATAACAGTCACCATTTTATTTTAAAATACTTTGAAAATGCTTTCTAGTTTTACATACCAAAGCAATATGAACAGTGAATTCCACACCAATGCCAACAGAAGCAACCAGGATAACCACAGGCACTGCACTCAGCTTTATTCCAATTAGACCCATCATGCCAAACAGCTCCACAGTCATCAGAGCCAGCACCACCACCTAGATGATTTCAAGCAGCTGTTAGTAACTTCTCATACTGTAGACAAATGAAGAGGAAGGATCTTTCAAAACAATACGGGGACTATAAAATATATCCCTCAGATCAGTCCTTCTCTTATCCCTAAAGACAAGCCATTTTTCCTCGTTTCATTTTGCTCAGTGGCAATAACCCTCTAAAGAGTCAGTTTAAATTATTGTTCCAAGAACCAGTTAACAGATCAAGTATCACTTTTCTATTGGTAACAATTTATCAATGTGATTTGAAAAATAATTTTTTTCTTCCTTCTCATGGATACCCACCGGAAGATAAATTTTCTTTTTCACCTGTTTCTGTGACAATCCTTCTAGAAAAACTAACTTTCAAATAACTGCATTGGGATTATTTTTGTAGTACTCCAAATGTGAGTGAGGATGACTACAGAGTAGGTTTAAAGCCCAAAAGAAAGTGAATGTCATAATTAGCTGATGAGTCTCAGGTTATAGAGGGCCTTTGAGCTTTAAAGATACTTGGAGGGATTGACATGGACAATGCAAATAGGTAAATCTAAGGGAAAGCTTTTATTTTTCTTTCATCTACCTTGTAAAAAATAATAAGGGAGGGGAGGAAATCCATGGAATTGACTTCAAAGTTTCTAAAGCCAAGCAGGAAAAAAAGAGACAAACTTATAAAAGCAATGTCATACTCTGAAAATAAACCACCTTTCCAAGGGAAAAAAGTATGCACTATAATAAATGATTTTATAAGCTAACAAAGCAGGAAAAATAACATAAGTTGCTTGATTAAGTGCTATGAAAAATATTCTAGACTAAACATTTACCTTTTAACATACTCGCCATATAAACATATTACAAAAACTAGTAACTGTTTTACACTTTTCTAAACCATACAACATTTATAAAACCATACACTACACATTTTATAAACCATACAACAGTTTATGGAATTTAAACACAGTAACATCATCATCCAATTTAATTTGAATGTTTACTATGAGGCTTATGGTGCCTTGCAGAAAGCATGGAGGAGTATTCTCTTCAATTTATAATTTTATAACTCTTTCTCCTCAATAGCCCAGTTACACTCTTTTCTCAGTGCATACTGTACAACCTAACCATTTCAGTCTTTCCAGAAAGACTGCATTCAGAAATCAGTGGGCAAATTTACAGGCAAGTTAGTCACAAGCAACTGCCTTGAAAAATAACATTGTCTGATAAAAAGGAGGAAGGAAAAACTAAATAGAAATAACTTTAATATTTAATAACATTCCTAATTTTCCTCTGTGTCTTTATTTCTCGTGTTAATGTGCATCTGAACAAGGGCAAAAGTTCACATATCCTTATAAGAAACCTTTAAAGCTGCAAAAAGGTGGCCAAAGGATTAAGGTTATTAAGGTTTGTACCTTTAGCATGAACTCTCCCCCCTCAAGTTGAATAAATATATAATGAATGATGCAATATACATACTCCATTAGAGGCCCAGACATAAATAAAACCTTCCTGACCGCAGCAAGAGCTATGCTGAAAGGAATTTGACTTCAACAAAGACCCTTATAATAAACTTACAATGATGCCAGACGTCCAAGGGTTCAGGAGGAAGAGGGCACACACCAGAAACGTGCAAGCCAAAACCACACTAATGGATAAGAGGAGCCAGTGACGAAGCCCAATATACTGCTCCCAAAATAGAAATGGGTAACCATTTGGGTAGCTGGCAATCCCCAGGCCGGCATAGTTATTACAGATAGCTCTCACTTTCTTGATAGCTTCCACAAAGTCAGAAGTTTCACGCAATCCATTGAGGTAGAAAGGAAACTGAGCATATTCTATAGGCTCAGCTGCTGGAACTAGGAAAAGGATAACAATGTTTTAATGTGTTTGAGAAGAAGGAGATACACAGAGAGCATGATTAACAAGACGCTTGTTCTCTATAGCAAAATGCTCAAAGGTGTTGAATTTAAATTTTGCATCTTTGGAATAACTGACACTTTAAAAACTCTAAATACAGGAGATTACTATATTTGGGATAAACACAGCCTGTATCAAGTTCCCAAACAATTATATACAATTTAACAACTACAGATATATTTCAATATATGTATTTAATCTTCACCAGCCTTTTACTGAATACCTGCCCTAGGGTTCGGATACACTGAAGCACAGCTAGCTTGTTACCCAAGCACATTTTCAAGAGTGCCAGTCCTCCACCACATGTCCTCTCCCATTGTCCGCAGGTGTCCAACTAGCAATCCTCCCAATAAATACAAAGCTGAAGCAAAGCAAGGCGAACCAGCATTACTGCTCAGGATGCAAAACAGTGAACATCACAGAGTGGGAGGGACAGAAGGAGAACATGCACTCACACAGAGTGCTCCCCTAAATAGCTCTTGTACCGTATCAGTGTTGGTAGCTTATACATACAAGCTAACTTGATAAAATTTCCTTACATATTAAAAACAGAGGATAAACATGATGTAATCTCAGTGATGAAATTCAGGAATTTCATGCAATCTCCAGGTTTCTCTCACATACAGAACTATCAGGTGACACTAAAAAGCAATGCTTATTATAAATTTCTAGAGCTTTGCTAGAAACTGTTATAAAACTAATTTTTCAACATGATAAGACCCTTCAGTGGTGCCACATTACACTAGATTCCACAACTGCATTTGTCTCCTGAGGCTAGAGAGTAACACAATACATTATTTTGTTTATGCTTCTGAGCCCTATACAGTGTCACCCAACTATAGAATTACTAGGTCTTGAAGGAAGGAGTGAGACCACCTATATAAGCTATAAGACATTAAGATGAAATGTTGCTTACTTCTCAGCCTTGTTTCTGGCATATAGTCTGCTTTGTCATGGACCCATTCTGGGCGGTGAGGCCGGATGTTGGCTTGTGAGGCAGCATAGGCCACAGGGTCATTGCTAACCCAGGCTGTCAGGTAGACGTAGAAAGCATTTGGGTTAATGATTCCATCTGCATCCACCAAACGCTGTTTAGTCAACTGCAAAATGGAAAGATTAGAAGCCATTCAGAATGAGTTTTGCTTTCAGGGCTCTTGCTGCAAAGCTTATGCCAAAAAGCCTAGAGATGCGACACATATAGGAGGGGGGAAAGAAAAAGACAAACAGTATGAACTTTCACTTGAAGTGACTTACGAACAAACAAAGAAAAATCTAAATAACTACAGTGACAGTGGAAAGTGGTTATTTATAAACTAATATTTATATGATGTTTATAATAACCACTAAATCAGAAGATGGTTCCAGAATAGACTGAACCAATTACATCTGAATTCCAAAAGACTGTCTGTAGTCGAGGGTGAAAACCAACCAAATTGGAGAAACATATTTTAAAGAAAGGGGAAAAATACTTGGCAAGAGACCCTATACATGCCTGTGTGCAGTTAACCTCTGTTGTTAACATTGAAGGAAATGCCACCCAGTAAACGGAGGAGAGTGATAAAAATAAAACAACATCTGTATAAATGTTTCTAACACTTGTCTCCTATGACTTATGTATTTCAGAAAATGTCCAGTGCCAAAAAAAAAACCAGACAAGTGCACTGTGTTATTTGGGTCACTGTTGGCAAATGTATCTGTGGGGTAAACAGCAGTGGTACATTTCTAGGGTTCTGCAGCCAAATACCGCACAGTTAGAACTCTGACAGAGTATACTCTGTGGATTAAAAGTATTACGGCTTTTGGTTTGGTTTTTTTTTTTTTGGTTTGCTTTGTTTATTTAAAATTCTGGCTTGGCTCCAGTTTCAGGTCTTTTTAATGAAATGAAGAGCAACAGTTAAAAAAAAAAGGCAAAAAACTCCCCAAAAACTAGATTCCAAGGATCTGGATTCAATTAATTCACAGAATATGCAACAATTGTATGTTTTCAAGCTGTCTTTGGAATTGCATAGTGCAGCACTCAGCCCTTGTGGGTGCACCACATTTTTCTCCCTCCCAGGCACAGGAAATTGTATCAGCAGCTGTAGCCCAATCGCATTTGTTCTGCAATGTATGTGGTACACACTGCTAAACAGAATCTCACTAAAGGTTTTCTCTTTGGCTCCCTACCTTGGCTAAATTCATAGCTGAAGCATCATTCAAACCTGACAGCATGCTGTGTGTTGCCATATAGCGATGTGCTTTACGCACCATGGTAACTGAACAATGTAATCCGTAAATGTCACCTTTAATGCCAGCAAAAAAAGAAAATAAGCAGATCTGCCGAGAAGCTCACTAGAGAGACGTTTTTCTGCCTGAAAGCACAGAGAGTCAATGATGATTCTAGGGGAGGAGAAGCTAGGTTACTGCAGAATTTTTTCTTATGAGCTTTAAAATCAAATTTTGGCATAAGGAGTCAAATCCAGTATGTTTCACCTACCTATGTGATAATAAAAAGCAGCAAATGCAGTCATATGCTGTGCTAACCTTATGAAAGAAGCTCAGATGTATTTTATTTAGGCAGCTCAACCAACTGTCATTCTCAGTTCTACTACAGTATATCTATATTTAGTAATGACAGTACAATAATATTGTACAGCATATAGTTATTTCAGTCCCCTTCCATTCACTATCACTTGTAAACATCTTTCTTTAAAATGTGTGTTTTGAATAAATTGGTAGGAACTAACCAAATAATTGCAAATACTAGATTCAAAGCCACAGCAGAAGGCTGAGCAAAGGTCATCCCTATAAACAAATCTAATTCAAATCGGGAACAAGGCTAACATTGGCTGTATGTCTGACATAGGACCAGGCTCCATCTACCTATGGATGCAGAGTAGCATCTTCCACACCAGCTGCAGTGGAAACTGTGTGTGTGTATGAGACAGGAACAGCATTTAACGCATGCCAGCCAATAATCACCAAGGACAGGCATTCCTGGTGTTGATTTTCAATGCTTCTCAGCACAGGTCAGACTCTACAGCTAGCATGTAGCTCAAGCAAAGTCAGAGAGGCTATGCAATTAGGTACAACTCAGGAATTTCAATTTATCAAGGTGAAAAAAGAGGCTGTGGCATACTCCTTGCATCTCCCCCAACTCATGACGGATTGTGCTTCCTGTGTAAACCAGTATGGACTCTGATACAGTACCTGGCTGATGTCAATGGGCTTTGCTCGGTTGCCTGTTTGCACCAAGAGTTTGTAAGCCAGAACAGCATCGTCGGATCCATTTTTATAATTGTTGTAAGTGATTTTCCCAGCTTCCCAGTCACTGTCAAATGCATGCTGAAGTCCTAAAGAGTTGAGGAAGGTGTGAGGAAGATAGGACAAGACAAATAGATCTTTGAAACAAATTTGAGTAGGAAGAAACAATAATAATGATTCTTTTTAATATAAACTGTGACTATTTATAGCTGAAGCAGGAAGAAAATTATCCATCTGCTGCCTCCTAAATTTGGGCTCCCCGCTTCACGGTCAGTGTGTGGGAAGGTAAAAAGCACCATTTTTCGTGTCCAGTACTTCCCCCAAAGAAAGGCAGGAGAAGCAAGAAGGTGCAAGGGAAAAGCCTCAAGACTCTTCCCACGTTGCTGACCAGCAAAAGTGAGCTAGCAAAAGGGAGATGCAATCTGCACTGGAATAATCAGTTTCCCCTCAAGGCAAAAGGGAGAGTGGGGATGGGATTAGGACTCTCACGTCCACTGTCCTTCTCAGAGCCATTCCTGAGTTCGCATAGCCTCACCACTGCCTCAGCGCAAGGCTGGATGTGAGAGCATAACCTAGCACTCTGCTTGTACACTTCTGCAGGAAAGAGTCAAACTTGTCTAGAATAAAAAGCGTTTTTCTTCATGAACTACAGTTCCAGAGTCACCCCACTCAAAATCCATAATCATATTTGCATTTATTACTGTGCTGGTTGTGACTGTTCTACAGAATCACAGACTCGTAGGGTTGGAAGGGACCTCTGGAGATCATCTAGTCCAACCCCCCTGCCAGAGCAGTTAATTTTCTTCACAATAGCTAGTATGGGGCTATGTTTTGAATTTGTGCTCAAAACAGTGTTGATAATACAGGGGTGTTTTCATTATTGCTGAGCAGTGCTTACACAGAGTCAAGGCCTCTTCTGCTTCTCACACTGCCCTGCCAATGTGGCTGGGAGTACACAAGAAGTTGGGAGGGGACACAGCCGGGACAGCTGACCCCAACTGACCAAAGGGATATTCCATGCCGTGTGACGTCATGCTCAGCAATATAAAGCTGGGGGAAGAAGAAGGAAGGGGGAATATTCAGAGTTATGGTGTTTGTCTTCCCAACTAACTGTTAAGCGTGGTGGAGCCTTGCTTTCCTGGAGATGGCTAAACATCTACTTGCCAATGGGAAGTAGTGAATGAATTCCCTGTTTTGCTTTGATTGCATGTGCGGCTTTTGCTTTACTTATTAAACTGTCTTTATCTCAACCCACGAGTTTTCTGGCTTTTACTCTTCTGATTCTCTCCCCCATCCCACTGTGGGGGGAGTGAGCAAGCAGCTGCGTGGTGCTTAGTTGCCGGCTGGGGTTAAACCACAACAATTATTCTTTCGTGTACATCCTCCTCAAAAAAAAAAGCTGAAGTCTCACCCTGACACAGATGGTGCCAAAACAGAAGGGGCTGAGTTCAGCCCTGATTTAACCTCATTGGCTACTGTGGAGTTAAAACCAAGGAGAGATTTAGTCCATTACCCAGAAGAGAAATACACTCTCCATACTCCCCCCCCCCCCCCACCACCAAAATCCTGGCCAAGCACATTAAACAACAGAAGGGGACACACCCCACTTCATTAACTGTCTGGGGCTACTGCAGAGCACCAAGGCAATAATTTCTATGATACAAGCAGAAATTCTACTACAAGGGAAAAAAACCCACCACACTCAAACTATCAACTTCAAACAGCAACTCAGCTGCTTCTCGAGCACAGTGGGAGCGCTCAATTTGTTCCATCTGTTCAAATTGTGTACCCAATACAAGTCTTAGGATCTGCTGCCAGCACATCTAAAGATCACAGCCAACAGCTATACACTCTCAACTGTTATTTTCCTCTTTGTCTCCTTTTAAAGGTGAGGGAATACCTCACAGCAGGGGTAGGGTGGTGGTGGAAATCACCAACCCACCTCACAGCTGCACTGAGGAGTTGTAATGAACACCATCATTACAGGTAAGATAGGTTAGCCACAGCTGTAAGGAGATAAGAGTGTTGGAAGAGAAAACACGATCTTACTGACACCACCTCAGGGCCTAAGTATTCATTCCCATTTATAAATTCTTCCCCCCTCCCTTAGAAAACTGCCTCCCAGGTCATCTTACAAAATCGTACCCATTTGTAAAGCCAACAGGTTGAGAACAAAGCAATGAAATAAGCCTGCCAAACCTGCAGCCCTTCAGTACCTGCCCAGAAAGAGGATGATTTAACAGTAGATATTCTGATATCATTGAAGGGACTTCAAAGTCCCCTTTAAGAAAATGCTGTTTGTTGGTGCCCTTGGAGTGGGGAAAATATTTAGGAAGCGTGAGGCCACTCTTGATTATCTTTGATCGATCACGGAGATCGGGAGGAGTGCCTGAGGACTGGAGGAAAGCAAATGTGACTCCTATCTTCAAGAAAGGCAAGAAGGAGGACCCAGGGAACCACAGGCCAGTCAGCCTCACCTTGATCCCTGGGAAGGTGATGGAACAGATAATCCTGGGAACCATTCCAGGCACCTGAAGGACAAGAAGGTAATTGGGAGTAGTCAGCATGGCTTCACCAAAGGGAAGTCACGCTTGACCAACCCGATAACCTGCTACAGTGAAATGACCGGCTTGGTAGACAAGGGGAGATATTGTCTGCCTTGACTCGAGAAAGGCTTTCAACACTGTCTCCCATAAGACTGTCATAGAGAAGCTGATGAAGTATGGGCTGGATGAACAGACAGTGAGGTGGGTTGGTAACCGGCCAAACGTCCCAGTCCAGAGAGTGGCGATCAGTGCCACAAAGTCTAGTTGAAGGCCAGTAACTAGCGGCGTACCCCAGGGGTCAATATACTGGGTCCAGTCCTGTTCAACATCTTCATTAATGATCTGGATGATGGGGCAGAGTGTACCCTCAGCAAGTTTGCTGATGACACAAAACTGGGAGGAGTGGCTGATAGGCCAGAGGCTCGTGTTGCCATCCAGAGGGACCTCAACAGGCTGGAGAATTGGGCAGGCAGGAGCCTCGTGCAGTTCAGCAAAGGAGAAGTGCCGAGTCCTGCACCTGGAGAGGAACAACCCCATGCACCAGCACATGCTGGGGGCTGCCCAGCTGGAAAGCAGCTTGGCAGAAAAGGCCCAGGGGCTCCTGGTGGACACCAAGTTGAACATGGGCCAGTAATGTACCCTTGCAGCAAAGAAGGGTAATATTATCCTGGGCTGCATTAGGCAAAGTATTGCCAGCAGGTGGACGGAGGCGATCCTTCCCCTCTACTCAGCATTGGTGAGGCCACACCTGGAATGCCATGTACAGTTCTGGGTCCCCCAGTACAAGAGAGACATGGAGCTACTTGCAGAGAATCCAGCACAGGGCCACAAAGATGTTTAAGGGCCTGGAGTATGGACTCCATAGATGTTTAAGGGACTGGAGGTTTTTATGTATATAAAAACCTGAAGGGAAGGTGCAAAGAGCCAGGCTGTTTTCAGTGCTGTCCAGTGACAGGACCAGAGGCAATGGGCACAAACGGAAACACAGGAGGTTCCATCTGAACATAAAGAAAAATGTTTTTACTGTGAGGGTGACAGCACTGGAACAGGTTGCCCAGAGTTGTTGTGGAGTCTCCATCCTTGGAGATATTTAAAAGCCATCTGGACATGGTCCTGGGCAACTGGCTTGAGGTTGAGCAGGGGGGTTGGACCAGATGACTTCCAGAGGTCCCTTCCAATCTCAACCATTCTGTGATTCTGTGAAGTGCAGAAATACAAATCCATCCTTTCTGAATACAACTCTAACACCATTTAAATCTCTTAGAGAGTGGTTATGTGAAAGCATTTGTGCTGTCATAATAGTCGTGTAAAAGATCCCTTTGGGAGTTAAGAGGAGGTTGTTGAAGAAGAATGTAGGAAAAAAGGAGAGACCTTCAAAGGACAGCTTAAGAGGAGCAGACAAGTTGCTATGCTAGACAATATTTGGAGGCAGACTAATATCAAACTGTTGACACAGGGCTAAGCAGACACACAATACCAAATATATGCAGTTGCATGCAACATTACCAATTCGTGGTTGCAAGTTACATTTTACATGACTACAGTGTGTGTAAACTTAGCTCTTTCACTTCTTTTCCCCCCTCCAATGTATGCTACGGTTCTTACAAGTTTGATCATCCCTCAAATCCAGCTCTATTTTATATCTGTATTTCTCAGCTGGCTTAACCACTTTACACTTTCGGTCATTTTATTACTGTCCTTTTACACTGCTGAAACTGAAAGGCTGCAGAAAGAATACCAAGAAACCACTATCAGTTGTTCTTGCTTTCTGAAGGATTTCAAAATTTCAGTAATAAAAATTCCCTATAACACTTTGAAATTAATAGCAGAGTGTCCTGGTTCCGGCAGGGATAGGGTTAATTTTCTCTGGTATTCCATACCACGTGATCCATGCCTTGAAATGCCGGGGGGAGGGGGCGGGAAGAGCTCTCTCGGAGTGGGCTGAGGCGTCTCCGGTGGGGTCGGTGAGCGGCGGTTTTGTAACCACGTTTGTGTATTCCTTTGTCTGTGTTGTTGTTGTTATTTTGTTTGTTCCCTTCGCTATTCGGTTAAAATGCCCTTGTCTCAACCCTAGAGTCTTGCGGTTTTTTTTTCCTCTGATTCTTCCTGTATTGGGAAGAGCCGAGCGAGCGGCACGTGGTTCTTTGTTGCCGTCTGAGGCAAAACCACGACAGTCCTTTTTGGCGCCCAACGTGGGGCTCAAGGGTTGAGATAACAACAGAATCTAACCAGAGCTTGGAGAAAACGAATTTTTGTAGGTATTTCTTAGGTAAATAGTCACTAGTCACCATGTTGCTTGGTTTGTTTTCATGGCTGTGTTATATAAATTCCTATATGGTTTATATACTCCCTGTGATACTGTTTATCATGTCTGGAACAGGGATCAGGATTATCATTCTGCTGTCCTGTGCGGTATCTGTTTATGATATGATAACGTCACTGTTCAGACAGCTATTGTGGGGTGTTTATGCGGTTCTGCTGTCCTGTCCGTACATTGGGCACTGTCTCTCTGAGTTTGTTAATAATTACAGCCAGTCTGTGGAGGAAACAGGGGGGGACACTTTCCCCAGCTCTTTTGCCTCCCTTTTCTCCTTTGGGCCAGGTATGACAGCTTTTGAGAATTTTGAATATCCTTGGGATACTCAGACCAGCATGTTCCTAGTGTTATGTCTCCTGAGTATGTTCCAGGTTTTGTTTAGGGTTAAGCGACTATTTAAGACTCCCACAAGGAGATGTGCTCCGAGGCTGGATAGTCAGGGGTGGCATGGCATGTGGGAGAACATGGGCAGGTACCTAGAGAACTTTTCACCTCCAATGGTCTGGGACTTCACCCCTGAACAGTTACAGGACCCTGATAGAGTGGTAGAATATTTGAAGGTAAAATGCTGTGGCTATTCTAGAGAGGCACAACTCACCGCACTGTGCTGGGCCCTGGCCAGTATCTACCAGGCACTGCTCAGTGTTACGCAGCACCCTCAGAGAGAAGAGATGGAAACTAGACCGGCGGCCCCTGCGGCCCCTGCGGCAGCCCCTGCGGCAGCCCCTGCAGCTGAACAAGGGAATCAACCCGTGCCAGTATCAGTTGCCCCCATACAGAAGAGGAAGTACACGAAGAAATCAGTTCGCTTAGTAAAAGATGATGATGAACCAGGGCCATCACGAGAGCAGGAGGAAGAGGCAGAGCCAGAGATAATTACTCGATCCCTATCCTTGAGTGAGCTGCGGGATATGCAAAAAGATTTTAGCCGACTTTCAGGTGAGCACATTGTTACCTGGCTGCTCCGGTGCTGGGATAACGGGGCCAGTAGCCTGGAATTAGAGGGTAGGGAGGCCAGGCAGCTGGGATCCCTGTCCAGGGAAGGCGGCATTGACAAGGCAATTGGAAAGAAGACCCAAGCCCTCAGCCTCTGGAAACGACTCCTGTCAGGCATGAGGGAGAGGTACCCCTTCAGTGAAGATGTTGTATGTCAACCAAGCAAGTGGACTACCATGGAAAAAGGTATCCAGTACCTGAGAGAATTAGCTGTGCAGGAGATGATTTATTATGACTTGGACAATGCAGACTTACCCACAGACCCTGATGAGGTGCAATGCACAAGGCCCATGTAGCGGAAGTTTGTACGGAGCGCACCATCGTCATATGCCAACTCACTGGCAGTCATGGAATGGAAAGGTGAAGAGGGACCGACAGTGGATGAGGTGGCTGGCCGGCTCCGGCGATATGAAGAAAGTCTCTCTTCCCCCCTTGTCTCAGCTGTGGAGAAACTGTCACGGAAGGTCCAGCAACTTGAAGATAATATGTCCTACTCTCCACCTGTACGGGCCAGCATCTCAGCTATTAGGAGCAGGCATTTCCCCACTCAAGAGAGAGAGTACAGAGGGTACACACCACGAGGCACCCTGTGGTTCTACCTGCGTGACCACGGGGAAGACATGAGGAGGTGGGATGGACGACCTACTTGGATCCTGCGGACACGGGTACAGGAGTTGCAAGGAAGGACAACCACAAAAGGGGATCCCTCCAGGAAAAGTGCCGCCCCAGTTTCCAGTGAGCAGTTCCCCAGGCAGAGCAGAAGGCCTGATCTTGATTCTGATCCACTTGAAGGAACTTCCAAGTCATTTATGCAAGAAGTGAGTAATGGATACTATGACCAGGATTAGAGGGGCCCTGCCTCCGGCCAGGTGGAGGAAAGGGACAACCGGGTTTATTGGACGGTGTGGATTCGATGGCCTGGCACATCAGACCCACAGGAGTATAAGGCTTTAGTGGACACGGGTGCACAGTGTACTTTAATACCATCAAGCTATAGAGGGGCAGAACCCATTTGTATTTCTGGGGTGACAGGGGGATCCCAAGAGTTGACTGTACTGGAGGCGGAAGTGAGCCTAACTGGGAATGAGTGGCAAAAACATCCCATTGTGACTGGCCCAGAGGCTCCATGCATCCTTGGTATAGATTACCTCAGGAGAGGGCATTTTAAGGACCCAAAAGGGTATCGTTGGGCCTTTGGCATAGCTGCTTTAGAGACGGAGGAAGTTAAACAGTTGTCTACCTTGCCTGGTCTCTCGGAGGACCCTTCTGTTGTGGGGTTGTTGAGGGTCGAAGAACAACAGGTGCCGATTGCTACCACAACGGTGCATCGGCGGCAATATCGCACTAACTGAGATTCTCTGATTCCCATCCATAAGCTGATTCGTCAACTAGAGGTTCAAGGAGTGATCAGCAAGACCCGCTCACCCTTTAACAGTCCCATATGGCCGGTGCGAAAACCTAATGGAGAGTGGAGGCTAACTGTAGACTATCGTGGCCTGAATGAAGTCACGCCACCGCTGAGCGCTGCCGTGCCGGACATGCTAGAACTCCAGTACGAACTGGAGTCCAAGGCAGCCAAGTGGTACGCCACAATTGATATAGCAAATGCATTCTTCTCAGTCCCTTTGGCAGCAGAGTGCAGGCCACAGTTTGCTTTCACTTGGAGGGGCGTCCAGTACACCTGGAATCGACTGCCCCAGGGGTGGAAACATAGCCCCACCATTTGCCATGGACTGGTCCAGACTGCACTGGAACAGGGTGAGGCTCCAGAACATCTGCAGTACATTGATGACATCATTGTATGGGGAAACACAGCAGAAGAAGTTTTTGAGAAAGGGAGTAAAATAGTCCAAATCCTTCTGAAAGCTGGTTTTGCCATAAAACGAAGTAAGGTCAAGGGACCTGCGCAGGAGATCCAGTTTTTAGGAATAAAATGGCAAGATGGACGCCGTCAGATTCCAATGGATGTGATCATGGACTGGCCAGATGGCAAGGATTTCGGAATGTCACCAGAGGAGGAGGGTGACACATGCGGAAGAGGCCCCACCATATAATAAATTGCCAGAAAATGAGAAGAAATATGCCCTGTTCACTGATGGGTCCTGCCGGATTGTGGGAAAGCATCGGAAGTGGAAAGCTGCTGTGTGGAGTCCTACACGACAAGTTGCAGAAGCCAGGGAAGGACAAGGTGAATCGAGCCAGTTTGCAGAGGTGAAAGCCATTCAGCTGGCCTTGGATATTGCTGAGCGAGAAAAACGGCCAGTACTTTATCTCTACACTGACTCATGGATGGTGGCACATGCCCTGTGGGGGTGGTTACAGCAGTGGAAGCAGGGCAACTGGCAGCGCAGAGGCAAACCCATCTGGGCTGCTGACCTATGGCAAGATATTGCTGCCCGGATAGAGACTTTGGTTGTGAAAGTATGCCACGTAGATGCCCATGTACCGAAGAATCGGGCCACGGAGGAACATCAGAACAACAAACGGGTGGATCGGGCTGCTAGGATTGCAGTGGCTCAGGTGGATCTGGACTGGCAACATAAGGGCGAACTATTCATAGCTCGATGGGCCCATGACTCCTCAGGCCATCAAGGAAGAGATGCGACATGTAGATGGGCTCGTGACCGAGGGGTGGACTTGACCATGGACACTATTGCACAGGTCATCCATGAATGTGAGACATGCGCTGCAATCAAGCAAGCCAAGCGTTTGAAGCCTCTCTGGTATGGAGGACGATGGCTGAAATACAAATATGGGGAGGCCTGGCAGATTGATTATATCACACTGCCACAAACCCGTCAAGGTAAGCGCTATGTGCTCACAATGGTGGAAGCAACCACTGGATGGCTGGAAACATACCCTGCGCCCCATGCCACTGCCCGGAACACTATCCTGGGCCTTGAAAAGCAAGTCCTGTGGCGACACGGTACCCCAGAGAGAATTGAGTCAGACAATGGGACTCATTTCCGAAACAGCCTCATAGACACCTGGGCCAAAGAGCATGGCATTGAGTGGGTATATCATATCCCCTATCACGCACCAGCGTCTGGGAAGATTGAACGATACAATGGATTGTTAAAAACTACACTGAGAGCAATGGGTGGTGGGACTTTTAAACATTGGGATACACACCTAGCAAAAGCTACCTGGCTAGTTAACACCAGGGGATCTACCAATCGGGCTGGCCCTGCCCAATCAAAATTTCTACGTACCGTAGAAGGGGATAAAGTCCCCGTAGTGCACATGAAGAATATGCTAGGGAAGACAGTCTGGGTTAGTCCCGCCTCAGGCAAAGGCAAACCCACCCGTGGGATTGCTTTTGCCCAAGGACCTGGGTGCACTTGGTGGGTGATGCGGGAGGATGGGGAAGTCCGATGTATACCTCATGGGGATCTGATTTTGGGTGAAAATAGCCAATGAATGAAATTGTGTGTTGTTAGTTGCTAGGTAGCACTGTCACTGTATATCCTCATTACTATAATTGCTATCAGTTGTATTACAAGTAAGGCACAGGGGTGATGGGATAAGAACCGACCTTAGCAGCTGGCGCCCAGCAATTTCCTCAAGGTCTACATCTTCAGCCCACAGACTGAGCTACACCGGGTGCACCAGTCACAACCTCCGAAAAAAATATAGGATGCAACAGTCCAGCACCACACAGCATCTCACCTGCCCTGAGAGACTGTTCTAATAGATGGAGCTCAAGGTCATGGATTAAAAGAACTCAATGGACACTTTGGAGGGATGGCCCATAAGCTAAGAGCATTATTTTGTACGAGTATGTATGTATATATATATATGACAGGGAAAGGGGTGGCAATTCATTGGGACTTGTAAGATCTGGGCATGGCATAGATGGTATGGAATAAGGGGTGGATAATGTCCTGGTTCCGGCAGGGATAGGGTTAATTTTCTCTGGTATTCCATACCACGTGATCCATGCCTTGAAATGCCGGGGGGAGGGGGCGGGAAGAGCTCTCTCAGAGCGGGCTGAGGCGTCTCCGGTCGGGTCGGTGAGCGGCGGTTTTGTAACCACGTTTGTGTATTCCTTTGTCTGTGTTGTTGTTGTTATTTTGTTTGTTCCCTTCGCTATTCGGTTAAAATGCCCTTGTCTCAACCCTAGAGTCTTGCGGTTTTTTTTTCCTCTGATTCTTCCTGTATTGGGAAGAGCCGAGCGAGCGGCACGTGGTTCTTTGTTGCCGTCTGAGGCAAAACCACGACACAGAGTAACTGATTTAAAAGCAAACAATATTTTTATTATAAACTGTTCACACCAATGATTTCAAAAGACCTTCAATCTGCTTTAAAGATAGCTGTAATTAATTAAATGTTTCTGGGCAGAAAGATAAAAGTAACTTGTTGACCCCTTTCTGCAGAGAAATTATACAAACTAAGGCAATTTTTAAAATGTTATATAGAAGAATGTAAAATTCTCCATAAGTATGCTGGATGCTGGAATGGGGGTGAGGAAGGAATTCCTACTGACTCATGTGAACAGCTGGCACCATGAAACACGAGATAAGATTACCCTTTGCAAAAACAAGCCTAATTAAAAGCCATCCGGGAATTTAAGCTATCTCGTTTACATTCAGTCAGTCACAAAAATAATGTTAACGTTTCCAGTTTAAACAAACGATTAATGTTAACTATCTTCTGCTGCATTTTCAGATAATAGAAAATGTTAACATGATTTGATACCAGGAAGCAAAATACAAGAGCCTCTGAAAAAAGAGGTGTGTTAGGCTGAAGGAACTCCAAACAGTGGAAGTTACGTGCATGTTTTCTAAGAATCATTGGCTGCATTGGCCATCTGTAAACAGTTAAGGATAAAATTTACAGTCTCAGTAGGTCAGCACACTTTATTTTTCTGTTTGCAAAAGCTTTCTGAAGATTCTTCCAACAGTGAGACAGAGGTAGAACAGAAGTATTTCTGGGCAGGATGTTTGCTGACAAGAGAGAATTGTTAAGTTTGCTGAGATGTAGCATTACTATTTATTTTAAATACAAAAGAATTATTTGCCTTGATATGAATAATTATAATATTATGCCTTTAATAAGCCCACTTTAATATAATTGTCATCATACTACCTATAACACCTCCCAGTTACAGTTCAGCACAGAAAAAGTAGCACCATAGAAAGAGTGAGGATACTTGATTGGAAGTCTAGAATGTGTAGTAATCTCCCAATCCAATAAAACGCCTAAGACCCACTGAACTTTCTTCATGCTAGCAGTCCCAGCTGAAGCCAACAGAATCACTCATGTGCTGAAAGTTAAGCCTGTGCCAAAATACATTGCTGGACCGGGACTTTTGTTCTCAAAACACTCAGCAAACATTTATCTTCCCAAGAACCTGGGCCATTAATTATAAAGTAGAACTCCTCATTAGCCACTTAGAAATTAATGACATGAGATGACCTCTCATGGATATAATCTTTTAAAGCTCCAAAACTTAGCCACAAAGAATTTAAGTGAGATGTTGGAGAAACAGCAAATCGATGTCCGAGTTCAGAGCAGAACCTAGACGTTTTCCCTCCTGCTAGCATGCTTTAAACCATGTGACCGTATTGGAAGAGGAGAGCATTGCTACAGTGAATAATTGCTAGCTACCGTAGAATTAAAAAGAAAAGTTCATGCAGTTCTCTCTTACCTTGCAGCCAGTCTCGAAAGTAGTGCAACCACATTTTGGGAAGCTGCTTATCCTCTTCCAACAAAATGTATGTCACATTACTGAAACTTTTGTGAAGTTCATAAAGTAAGTGCTGGACATTGGGATAGTCTGCTTTCTGTGTCACTATATACATGTTGTAGAAAGAGAAATACTTGAACTGTGCTGCAATAAAGTCATATTCCTGAGTTTCTCGTGGCACAATGTCTGTGAGATTCAGTCCATCTCTCGCCTGGGTAGTTCCATAAAGGCTGAGCCCAAGTAAACCCAGAAAAAGAAAAATAACCACAGTCTGCAACAGAAAATGGAAATGCATTTGGTTTTATGTTCCTAAAGAAATTAATAACTCATAGTTGGACACAGAACCAGGTTCAAAATTAATACCCATCACTATACTTTCAAGCTTTTATATATGTATGTGCACACACACTATGAGGCCAAACTAATTTGTGTTTTAGTGAAGGGGTTCTAGATCATGAACAGGAAATTTACATGGTGATGAAGATTTAGTTTCACTGTTCATGAGCTTAGGTTACTGAAAGTCACCAAACCCCTCACTGATAACTTACATTGGAAAAGTATGTCACTACAACGCTACCAAGATAAAACTTTTAAAGTATGAAATTAGGTGTAAAATTATTAAGAATTATAATTCCAAAATAATTCTATTTGTTCCTGATAATTAATACTATTGTCAGGATAATTTTCATATTGGCCAAGGCAGAAGTCTATTTTTGAAAAACAGGTAAATAGTTTTCTGATTACCTTAGCTTTTGGTTTTAGCAGGAGTGGAGCATAATGCTTTTCTGCAAAAGATGTGAGTGTCCATTTAGTACAGGGTGGCTCAAGGCAATGCATACTGGAGTCTGAGAATTGGGAAAGCAAATCTCTTGTCGAGCTTGTGCTTTCTGGGCTCTGGCAGCTGAGATTATCTTGCATCACTGTCACTGGCTGCACAGATATTGCTGAGCAAGGCTCTGCTGTGGTGTAGTACACCTGTGCATGAGGATCGTATTCTGTGTGCAACTGCACTGTAGACTGCATCATAATCTGAGTTTCATGTGCAAAACTGTGACTGCTGTATGGGAGTGGAGGACTGTAGCAAGTATTATCACTGTTTTCCACATATGCTTCAGACTCAATCTGAATCACTCTAGTGGCACACGGACTGCAAGAGAAGAGAAAAACATCTGTTCACATTTAGATAGGTCTTTATTTTAATCAGGCTAGATAGGATAATCTACTTCCACCTGAGACTGCTTCTACTACTATTGTTTATGTTAATTAAGCATAATGTTTTGATGAGAATTTCCTTCTGCACTTTTAGGAAATATTTCTTAGACACGGTTTAAAGTATAGGCCTTGGAGCCTGTTTCTGCATGTTTCTTGTGCCCAAGAAAGAAGGAACCAGCATTTGTCTGAAGACACTGGCATCCACTCACATCACTCTATTAATTACACACGCTAATCAGGTCAATAGCCAGGTAGTTGCACACAGTCTGAATGCATGATATGTGTGTGTGAGTTTACATCTACACAACCATGCTGAGAATTAAACTATTTAGAAGATCAAAATGTAAATGCATGACATGCTGAGTTCTTCTGTTTAGAACTATTAAAGTAACTGTTAAATAATATTTGGACCTTCTGGATAAGATCTCAGACTTTTGGGAGGCAGGTTGAAACCACTTGCCATACACTGACTGCGTGTTTTAAAACTGAAGTAAACACGTACAAGGACTAATTCCCAGGAAGGACAGGCAACATGAAGAGACAAAATTACAGAAGCATTTTTTGGAAGCATTCCCTTTATTGTAGTCTATGCAAGAACATAATAGATACCTAGTTTATTTAAAAAAAGTCATAAACAAGCCTCCTTCTGTAAATAAAAACAAATTGCTGATAGAAAACAGTATCAGAGATTTTTCAACAAGTGGAAAAATCCTACAAAAAGGAAGAAAATGTTGCCTCCCTAAAGAAAGCAATTCAATTAACTGAATTTCTTCATATGTACATGGGCCCAAGTTATGATTCACATTTGGTACAACTTTAGATGGGGGAATAAATGGAAGGTCTGACTACCCTGAGAATCCTACTCTACTTCTGAGAATCAGGGCTCCAAAATTCAAGCACATTAGACCATCCAGTGAAACTATGGCTAAATCAGAAACAGAAAGCAAGAGTCCTGGCTTGTGAACAACTCCCTGTTCTGACAACTCCCTTAAAAACAAATTTAGGAAAGCATTTTCTCTCTTTGACATCGAAGTTCAAAAGATCAAACTGTGTCTGCTCCTACATGGGTGTGAAAGGCTAAGAGGACACAAGGGGTTTTCTCTACATCCTGGTTATGACATGCATGTGAGAGTACATGTATAGAAATGCAGCTTATCCTCTTCATTGCAGGCAAAAGCAAAAAATAATGTAGAAAATATGCTTTATCTCTAGGCGGTGGCTCTGCTGATGACAGTAGCTTCCTCCTAGCCTGCCCCTGCCCTCAGAGCTGTATGTGTATTAGGTAAGAGTGTGCATACTATCATTCTAAATTACTTTTGGAGCCATAACAGAAAGTTTATCAATCACTGCCTTCCAATGGTATCGATCGCTCTGAATTCCTCATAGTCCTATGAAAAACTGGGCTAAAGGGAAGTAAATTTATAGTTTTTACATTATTTTTATGCATTTAAGTTTCAAGGCATAAAAAGCATAAAAAATAGCACATAGTGTTTAAGTAAATGTATAAATATAGTGTCTTGGCCACAGGGATCATGAAATGGTTGAGTTTAAAATTTTCAATGTAATGAGAAAAAAGGACAGCAGAGTTTCTATCCTGGATGTCAAGAGAGCAAACTTTAAACTATTCAGGGAGCTACTTATCAGTGTCCCCTGGGAATCTGCCTTTGAGGACTTAGGAGTCCACGAGTGCTGGTCAGTCTTTAAGAATCACCTTTTAAAAGCACAGGAGCAGGCAATCCCATTGTGTCGAAAGTCAAGCAAACAGGGCAGAAGACCAGCTTGGCAGAACAGGGAACTCCTTGTGGAGCTCAAGAGGAAAAAGAAATGGTATGATCTCTGGAAGCAAGGTCAGGCTCTGCAGGAAGATTACAGAGCTGCGGTTCTTATGTGTGGGGAGAATACATGAAAGGCCAAAGCACAACTGGAGTTGAAACTGGTCAGTGTTGTGTCAGACAACAAGAATGGCTTCTTTAAGTGCAATAATAGCAAGAGGAGGTCTAAAGAAAACATTGGATTGATACTTGTTGAAGATGGTCACCTGCATAACAGGGAAGCATTCAATGCTTTTTTTGCCTCAGTCTTTAATAATACTGATAGACCTTGGGCTGCCCTGTCCCTTGAGTCGGAGGACCACGAGTGTGGGAGCAGTGACTTTCCATTTGTGGACACTGAAATTGTAAGGGACCGGCTGTATCAGCTGAATGTTTGCAAGTCCATGGGGCCTGATGGGATTCATTCCAGAGTACTGAAGGAGCTAGCAGATGTTATGGCAGGACCCCTCTCGATCATCTGCCAAAGGTCTTGGGAGTCTGGGGAGGTCCCTGCTGACTGGAAGATAGCCAAATGTGGTGGATTAACCCTAACAGGACACCAGGTGCCCACCAAAGCTGCTCTATCACTCCCCTTCCTCAGTTGGACAGGGAAGAGGAAATATAACAAAAGGCTCATGGGTCAAGATAAGGACAGGGAGAGATCACTCACCAATTACCATTATGGGCAAACCAGACTCAACTTGGGGAAATTAGTTTAATTTTTTACCAATCAAATCAGAGTAGGGTAATGAGAAATAAAAACTAAATCTTAAGACACCTTCCCCCCACCCCTCCCTTCTTCCCATGCTCAACTTATCTCCCAATTATCTCTACCTCCTCCCCCCTGAGTGGCGCATGCGGATGGGGAATGGGGGTTGCAGTCAGTTCATTACACATTGTCTCTCCCACTCCTTCCTCCTCAGGGGGAGGACTCCTCATACTCTTTCCCTGTTCCAGTGTGGGGTCCCTCCCACAGGAGACAGTTCTCCACGAACTTCTCCAACGTGAGTCTTTCCCATGGGCTGTAGTTCCTCATGAACTGCTCCAGCATGGGTCCTTTCCATGGGGTGCAGTCCTTCAGGAACAGACTGCTGCAGTGTGGGTCCCCCACGGGGTCACAAGTCCCACCAGCAAACCTGCTCCAGCCTCCTTCGGGCGTATTCACCTGTTCCAGCATGGGGTCCTCCAAGGGCTGCAGGGGGATCTCTGTTCCAGTGCCTGGAGCACCTCCTCTGCCTCCTTCTTCACTGACCTTGGTGTCTGCAGAGTTGTTTCTCTCACATATTCTTACTCCTCTCCTCCGGCTGCTGTTGTTGCACAGCAGGTTTTTTTCCCCTTCTTAAATATGTTATCACAGAGGCGCTACCACTGTCGCTGATTGGCTCAGCCTTGGCCAGCAGCAGGTCCAGCTGGAGCTGGCTCTATCCAACATAGGGGAAGCTTCTAGCAGCTTCTCACAGAAGCCACCCCTGTAGCGCACACCCCACACCCCCCCGCTACCAAAACCTTGCCACGCAAACCCAATACACCAATGTTACTCCAATTTACAAGAAGGGCATGAGGGAAGACCCAGGAAACTACAGGACTGTTAGTCTAACCTCAGTACCTGGAAAAGTTATGGAGAAGATTATACCGGGTGCTACTGAAAGGCATTTAAAGAACAATGCAATCATCAGACGCAGTCAACTGTTTAACTAATTTGATCTCCTTCTATGATAAGGTCACCCGCTTAGCGGATGAAAGGAAGGCAGTGGATGTAGTTTTTCTGGATTTTAGTAAGGCTTTTGTTACTGTCCCTCACAGCATCCTTCTGGACAAGTTGTGCAGCTGTGGGATGAGCGGGTTCACGGTGCGCTGGGTGAAAAACTGGCTGAAGGGCAGAGATCAAAAGGTTGTAGTGAATGGGGCTACATTTGGCTGGCAACTGGTCACCAGCAGTGTTCCTAAATGTTCAGTTCTAGGGTCAGTTCTGTTCAATATATTTATCAATGATCTAACTGCAGGAGTTGAATGCACCGTTAGCAAGTTTGCTGATGATACTAACCTGGGAGTTGCTGTTGACTCTCTGGAGGGACAGGAGGCCTTGCAGAGGGATCTAGATAGATTGGAGCATTGAGCTATGATTAATGGGATGAAATTTAACAAGTTGAAATGCCAGATTTTGCACCTAGGATGGAGTAAAGCCAGGCACAAGTATAAATTGGGAGAGAAGTGGCTGGAGAGCAACCCTGCAGAAAGGGACCTGGGGGTGCTGGTTGACAGCAGGTTCAATATGAATCAGCAGTGTGCCCTGGCAGCCAAGAGGGCAAACCGCATCCTGGGGTGCGTCAAACACAGCATAACCAGCTGGTCAGAAGAGGTGATTATCCCACTGTATTTAGCATTGGTGCGGCCTCACCTTGAATACTGTGTGAAATTCTGAGCCCCACAATTTAAGAAGGATGTTAAGGTACTTGAACGTGTCCAGGCAAGGTGAAAGGGCTGGAAGGCATGTCCTATGAGGAGCAGCTGAGGACTCTGGGTTCATCTAGTTTGAAGTAGGCTGAGGGGCGACCTCATTGCTCTCTACAGCTTCCTGAGGAGGGGAAGTGGAGAGGGAGGTGCTGAGCTCTCCTCCCTGGTATCCAGTGACAGGACATGTGGGAACAGTTCAAAGCTGCGTCAGGGGATGTTCAGCCTTGACACTAGGAAACTTTTCTTTACCGAGAGGGTCTTGTCTTGTCTTGTCTTGTCTTGTCTTTTCTTTTCTTTTCTTTTCTTTTCTTTTCTTTCCTTTCCTTTCCTTTCCTTTCCTTTCCTTTCCTTTCCTTTCCTTTCCTTTCCTTTCCTTTCCTTTCCTTTCCTTTCCTTTCCTTTCCTTTCCTTTCCTTTCCTTTCCTTTCCTTTCCTTTCCTGTTTAGATTTCTTATAAATGACACTTCTTGCTGTCAGTCTTATTAACCCCAAGTAAGTTTTTATTCAGATTTTTTCAGCGATCAGCCATACGTATTCAAGCCTTAAGTAATATGTGGCCAAATTTTTGTTGGCATAATGCATGTATTTAACAGCTCCAGGAATGCTGCATGCTGCTAAACTGTAGCAGCACTGATGCATAAACGTGTTTCATTTTTGGTATCATCCACTCCCAATTAGCATCTGAGACATTGACTGTTTATATCTGAAAACCACCTTTGCCAAAGTGTAATTACTTTTAATGACTGATGCAAGTAATGAGAACTAATTCCTTATTCCATTTAATCATTCTTGTCCTTTTTGTTGCAGACATGTTGGACCTTATTGCTAGAACAGGATGCATGCCACAAAACTGCACTATCCAGCCTGAGTGGCTTAAAAAAATACTTGCATGATTTAACTTTACGTGGTTAATTGCAACTAATTAAACACAAAAATTAGGGCAGTTTGCTGCTGCTTGTACAAAAAAGTTGAATATATACTAGCATATTTGGTACTGTGGAAACCGTTCTGCCCTCGTGGGTACTATGTAAGAAAAGGAAATCTCTGCCTCACATTTTGAGGTCACCTACAGCGGCATCCAAGCCATTTACTACCCTATAATATCTTTTCTTAGGAACATTTCCACCCTCATTTGAACAGCTGTATCTGCATAGTCACGTTACTAGTGTTTGTGCTGCCGCGGCAGCTATACCTATACCTGCGTGGCACTGATGTAGGGTAAGGCTCTGCAGTGGAGAAAGTCATATCTACCTTGAGTTAGTTAATGTGCCATTTTGCCTAAAGAAGCAGCAAACACATGGCAGCATGCATTTTAATTTGTATCGCTAATCAAAGCATATCCCTGGGCTCTTCTCCAGGCTTAACTCAAGCTGCTAACTCTAGTTAAGAGTTGCAGGGTCTCTGAGTCAGCTAATCTGAATTAGTCCAGGTGGTGGAGATGCACTTTTGTGTGACACAGCACAAAAACCCATGACACCCAGTGTGTGGGAGCACTTCCTGCTCTGTAGTGATGCTGCCTGTGCTCTCCCAGGCCCTAGCCAAGGTGCTTCTCAAAACACGCTTCTCTGCCCTTCCACAACAGGGAGCTCCTAAACTGAGGCTGAAGCTGGAGATAAATCACAGGAGGAAGGGCTCTTCCCAAGGCTGTCTCCTGAGTAGGTCTTTCTGTCCCTTGAGCTCAGGCCTTTGAGGTAGGGCTGACTTTGCATGTCCCCAGTTGCCCACAGACAGCAGAGTCTTGTGAAACCTTCTGGGGAGCAAGGTTATAAACTGCAGCAGCTGAGAAGGAGGAGGGTTGGAGGCTGGAGGTTGGAAACCGCTTCCCAGGGAAGGCTTGGTCTTGGTTGGAGAAGGAAGGATTGGGAAGTGGGTCCATGCCACACAAGTGAATTAAGTGGTTGTTAGTGGTTGTGTGTGGAAAAACCCATCTGTTGAGGGGGAAAGACTGCTGAAGTTTTTAGAAGGGGATTTATGGCAGAAGTGAGATACCCTGGATGCTCTGGAAGAGAGCATGCTCCAACATCTGGTTTAGGAGACCCAGAATGATATTACCAGCATATTTTAAAGCCTGGGTAAGAAGACCAATTGTTCTATTCCAAGTTTTTCCCAGTTTAGCAAGCCTGAGCTTTTTGTCCTTTTTGTCTGAACTTTGCGTTGGGAAATAGACCTGTAAGGGGGAAAGTCTGGCTAGTCTTTTGAAAAGAAAGAAGAAAGCAATTAAACATTAATTATTCAGTAGCTAGAAAGGATTTAAAAGAAGAGTATTATTATGCTTCTTTTTTCCAGCTTACATCACTTTGACTCATGGAAATCTCTCTTAATAAACTTTTAATAAACTTAATAAACTTTTGCAGCACTGAAGATTAAGTAAGTTTGCAGATGACACCAAGTTAGGCAGGAGTGTCGACCTGCTTGAGGGAAGGAAGGCTCTGCAGAGGGATCTGGACAGGCTGGATGGATGGGCCGAGGCCAATGCTATGAGGATCAACGAGGCCAAGTGCTGGGTCCTGCACTTGGGTCACAACAACCCCATGCAGCGTTACAAGCTTGGGGAGGAGTGGCTGGAGAGCTGGCCGGCAGAAAAGGACCTGGGGGTGTTGGTCAACAGCCAGTTGAATATGAGCCAGCAGTGTGCCCAGGTGGCCAAGGCGGCCAACAGCATCCTGGCCTGTATCAGAAATAGTGCGGCCAACAGGACTAGGGAAGTGATCATCCCCCTGTACTCGGCACTGGTGAGGCCCCACCTTGAATTCTGTCTTCAGTTTTGGGCCCCTCATTACAAGAAAGATGTTGAGGTGCCGGAGCATGCCCAAAGAAGGGCAACAAAGCTGGTGAAGGGTCTAGAGCACAAGTCTTATGAGGAGCAGCTGAGGGAACTGGGGTTGCTTAGCCTGGAGAAAAGGAGGCTCAGGGGAGCCCTTATCGCTCTCTACAACTACCTGAAAGGAGGTTGGGTGTCAGTCTCTTCTCCTAAGTAGCAAGTAATAGGACAAGAGGAAATGGCCTTAAGTTGTGCCAGGGGAGGTTTAGATTGGACAGTAGGAAAAAATGTCTTCACCGAAAGGGTTGTCAAGCATTGGAACAGGCTGCCCAGGGAAGTGGTGGAGTCACCACCCCTGGAGGTATTTAAAAGAAGTGTAGATGTAGCGCTGAGGGAGATGGTTTAGTGGTAACTTGGCAGTGTTAGGTTAATGGTTGGACTTGATGATCTTAAAGGTCCCTTCCAACCAGAACGATTCTATGCTTCTGTGACTGTACTCTCTGAAATTAATGGTATGTTTTCCAGACAGTGGCTGCTTCTGGCAGTGATAAGGCCTGATGTTTATAGTTAATACCAAGGAATGGTACGCAGAGAGGGTCTTGCTTATACTTATTGCTATAGCAACCAAGGTCAGATAACTTTGTTATTTGCCCCGTTGGAGGGTCGTAAGCAGAAAAGCGTAGAGGGGTTGCACCTGTGGGGAGGAGCGGACAGGACAGGTGACCCAAAACTGGCCAACAGGGTATTCCATCCCATCTGCCCCATGCTCAGTATGAAAGCTGTGGGAACAAAGGGGTCAGTCTCTTTCTTCAATGGCCGGTGTCCGAGGAGGATCCTGTCTGTTCGTCTGCCTTTGATCCTGACCTGTGCATTCCTGACTCCAGATCCAGAATCCAGTTCCCGTCTGTCGCTGAGTCCAGTCTGGGCCTTTTCCAGTGCCTGCCGGTGATGTGATTATCATCCTGGGAGCTCGATAAGGTTTTGTATATATTGTATCTATTTCATTATTTCCTTTTTATTATTTTATTAATATTTTCATTAGAGTAGTTTAGTTTCTTTTCTAAACTCACAAGTCTCTCTCTCTCTCATCCTTCTTTCCCTGAAGGGACATGCTCTCCCTTCTTTGAAGGGGAGAGAAGTAAAAGAGAGCATGTGTCGTTCCTTTTAGTGGCCAGCCCAGACCAAACCATGACAACAATTAACCTTTTTTCTCTTCTCCTCCTGGAACCACTCTGTGGGAGAATGGAAGAATAGCACCTCCCCCCTCTCCTCCAGGCTACTTGTTTCCTGTCTTGTTACAATGTCCCTTCAGTTCCTTGAACATCCCTGTGTAACCAGAATGCTCATACTGGCGTGTGCCATGAGTGAATCTGATTTGACTTCTCCTACGGTCCATCTGTCTGGCAACACCACACAGGGATGTGCCCCGAGGCAGTCGAGTCATGGGTGGCAAGGTGCAAGGGAGAATTTGGGCAGGTACCTAGAGCAATTTTCACCTCTGGGACTTCATACTCAAACAGGCACAGAATCCTGTTGAGTTATCAGACCACCTGAAGAAAGGATGCCTTGCCATCCAGCATGGTGGTGTGGCCTGACCTACACCTACCCAGTCTCTGTCCAGCACTCTCAAAGGGTCAAGAGTGTCTCTGGATTTGTGGACATACAAACAGACACTGTGGCTAAGACAGAGACCCAACACTCAACTACAACAGTCGCTCCTATAGTCAAGAAGAAAAAATGAAAGAGGAGTAAGGGGGGAAGAAGCTCCTCCTGAGGTGGAGCAGGAGGAAGAATCAGAAGACGCAGCCTGTTCTGCAGCAGAACAGCCAGAAGAACAAGAGAGGGTAGAGACAGAAACCACAGAAGAGTTGAAAACCTCCCAGTTTCAATCCCTGAGCAAGGTGAGAGATATGCAGAAAGATTACGTCTGTCATCCAGGCAAGCAAATTATCTCCTGGTTGCTCCGAAGCTGGGATAATGGGGCCCACAGACAGGAATTAGAGGACAAGAAAGCCTGGCAGCTGGGATCCCTAGCTAGGGACTGGGGAATTGACAAATGGATCAGAAAAGGGGACAACAATCTGCAGCCTCTGGAGGTGGCTTCTGTCAACTATGAAGACAAGGTATCACCTCAAGGAAGATCTTGTAAACTACCAAGGCAAGTGGACCAGCCACATCGCCCAAATCGCAGAAGGCAAAGGCAGGGACTGGGAGAATGAGGAACTGCCCAGTGTAGAAGACCAGGTTCGAGACCATCTGAGGAACCTGAAGGTGCATAAGTCCATGGGACCTGATGAGATACATCCGCGGGTCCTGAGGGAGCTGGCAGATGAAATTGCTAAGCCACTGTCCATCATATTTGAGAAGTCATGGCAGTCCAGTGAAGTTCCCACTGACTGGAAAAGGGGAAACATAACACCCATTTTCAAAAAGGGAAAAAAGGAAGACTCGGGGAACTACAGGCTGGTCAGTCTCACCTCTGTGGCCGGCAAGATCATAGAGCAGATCCTCCTGGAAACTCTGCTAAGGCACACAGAAAATAAGGAGGTGATTGGTGACAGCCAACATGGCTTCACTAAGGGCAAATTGTGCCTGACAAATTTGGTGGCCTTCTACGACGACGTTACAGCATTGGTGGATAAGGGAAGAGCAACTGACATCATCTACCTGGACTTATGCAAAGCGTTTGACACTGTTCTGCATGACATCCTTGTCTTTAAATTGGAGAGACATGGATTTGACAGATGGACCACTCGGTGGATAAGGAACTGGCTGGATTGCCGCACTCACAGAATCACGGAATCACAGAATCTTCAGAGTTGGAAGGGACCTCTAGAGATCATCTAGTCCAACTCCCCTGCTAAAGCAGGATTGCCTAGAGCACATTACTCAGGACTGCATCCAGGCGGGTCTTGAAAATCTCCAGAGAAGGGGACTCCACAACCTCCCTGGGCAGCCTGTTCCAGTGCTCTGTCATTCAAAGGGTTGTGGTCAACGGCTCGATGTCCAAGTGGCGATCAGTGACAATTGGCGTTCCTCAGGGGTTGGTACTGGGACCGGTGCTGTTTAACATCTTTGTCGGTGACATGGACAGTGGGATTGAGTATACCCTCAGCAAGTTTGCTGACAACACCAAACTCTGTGGAACGGTTGACATCCTGGAGGGAAGCTATGCCAGGCTTGAGAGGTGGGCCTGTGCAAACCTCATGAAGTTCAACAAGGCCAAGTGCATGGTCCTGCACATGGGTCGGGGCAATCCCAAGCACAAATACAGGCTGGGTGGAGAATGGATTGAGAGCAGCCCTGAGGAGAAGGACTTGTGGGTGTTGGTGGATGAGAAGCTCAACATGACCCGGCAATTATCTTTAAGGTCCCTTCCAACTCTAACCATTTTATGATTCTATGATTCTATGACTACTGCAGAGGAAGGTGTCCAGTATTTGAGAGAATTAGCAGTGTTAGAGGCGGTATACAGCGACCTGGAAAACAACCAGCCCTCCAAATATCCTGAAGATGTCTAGTGCATGCAGTCTATGTGGTGGAATTTGTACGGAGCGCACCAATGTCATTCACCAGCACTCTGGTGATAATGGATTGGACAGATGTTGAGTCACTAACTATGAATAGACTAGCCTGGAGCTCCAGCAATTCAAAGAGAATCTCTCTTTCTCCATGACCCTACGGGCCTGCATCTCAGTGGTGGAGAAACTGTCCCAACAGTTCCAACAATTCAAAGAGAATATGCATTCTGCCTCACCCCTACAGGCTCATGTCTCAGCTATCAAGAGTGTTGGATGGAGTCAGCCTTTCCCTGCTTGAGCGAGAGGGAACTGTGGGCGCACTCCATGTGTCACCCTGTGGTTCTACCTGCGTGACCAAGGGGAGGACATGAGGAAGTGGGATGGTGCAGCTACCTCAAACCTGGAAGCTGGCATCCATGAATTGTGAGGGAAAACAGTGACCAAAAAGCATCCACCCAGAAAGATTACTACTCTGCTTGCTGATCCTTCTTCTGATCCTGATGAAGGGACTTCTGATTTGCAATTACAGGAGTCAGGTAATGAATGCTCTGACCAGGAATAGGGAGGCCCTGTTTCTGGCCAGGCAAAGGAAAGGGACAACAGGGTTTATTGGACTGTTTGGATATGATGGCCTGGCACATTGGACCCATGGGAGTATGTCTGGTGGACACCTGCGCACAGTGTACCCTAATGCCATCAGGGTACAAGGGGATGGAATCCATTTGGATTTCTGGAGTGACGGGGCACCCCAACAGTTGCCTGTGTTGGAGGCTGAAGTGAGCCTAACAGGGAATGAGTGGCAGAAGAATCTGGTGGATTCTTCTGTTGGAGTGGCAGATACACTGGCAACAGTACTGCACTAACCGGGGCTCCTTGATTCCGATCCACGAGCTGATTCATTGACTGGAGAGCCAAGGAGTGATCAGCAAGACTTGCTCACCCTTTAATAGTCCCATATGGCCAGTGTGAAAGTCTGACGGAGGGTGGAGGCTAACAGTGGACTACTGTGGCCTGAACGACGTCATGCTGCCATTGAGTGCTCCAATATTGGACATGCTAGAACTCAAAAATGAACTATAGTCAAAGGCAGCCAAGTGATATGCTACAACTGATATTGCCAATGCATTGTTTTGATTCCTTTGGCAGCAGAGTGCAGGCCACAGTTTGCTTTCAGGTGGAGGAGTGTCCAATACACCTGGAACCAACTGCCTCTGGGGTGGAAGAACAGCCCTACCATTGCCATGTAGGAACTGCATGTGCCACGACTGCACTGGAACAGGGTGTTCTGCACTGAGTGGTGGGGGTGAGAAAGAGAAACGGTGCAGGGTTCTTTCTGGATCTCAATAAGAAAGGCCCAACAACAAATGGCTTAATAAAATAGCTGGTTTAATAAGACAAAATAAGAAGAGGAATATAGATAGCAAGTAAATCTTACGTCTCTTCAGATGCTGGGAACCCCATGTTCGTACAGCATCAGATGGACCCCGGATGGATTTCTTCAACTGCACGCTGCACTGATCCCATACCTGGAGAGAATCTCCCCTCTCTCTCCCCCCCTCCCCTTTTTAGTCATTTGAGTTATTATAGGATTTTTCTTACAAGTAAAACAACTCTATTAATAATTTCTACTGTCAAACAGAAAGGATGTTCACATGAGAACTTCTTGCTGCACTGTTAGATAAAGGCAAGGCCACGCAGGTGGCATAATCTCCAGTACCAAGTGGGAGCTGCCCGAGGGCTCCTCTGTTACAATGAGCTGGCTGAGTTTATCCTGCGGCCAAGGGTTTGTGCAATCCAACACAGGCCTGAAAGCCATGCTGTATGTGTGGCATAATGCAGCACAGCGCAGCCCCTGAACACCTGCAATACATCAGCATCACGTGGGGCAGCATGGCAGAGGAAGTGTTTGAGAAACAGAAAAGAATAATTCAGATCCTTCTGAAAGCTGGTTTTGTCATTAAACAAAGCAAGGTTAAAGGACCCGCAAAAGAGATCCAGTTTTTAGGAATAAAATAGCAAGATGGGCATAGTCACATCCTTATGGATTTGATCAATAAGATAACAGCTATGTCCCTACCAGCTAACAAAAAAAAAAAAGCTTTCCTAGGCCTTGTGGATTTCTGGAGAATGCATATTCCAGGTTATAGTCAGCTTGTGAGCCCTCTCTATCAAGCAACCAGTGTTTTGACTGGGACCCTCAGCAGCAACAAGCCTTTCGACAGATCAAACAGGAAAAAATGTATGTGGTAGCCCTTGGGCCGGTACAGAAAGGACCAGCTGTGAGAAATGGGGTCTAAACTGCAGCTCGGGAGCATGGCCTCACCTGGAGATGTTGGCCGAAAGCAAATGGAGAGACCTGAGGTTGACCTCTAGAGTTTTGAAACTGGAGGTATAGAGGATCTGAGGCCTGCTATGCCTTGACTGAAAAAGAGATATTAGCAGCATATGAGGGGGGATCAGGCTATTTCAGAAGTAGTCGGTACAGAAGCACAGCTCCTCTTTGTGGGAACAGAGAGCAGCATAGGTCTGTTCGACCTTGATGAGATAAAGCTGTGTCTTTGAGAGAGGATTTGAGAGAACAGAAAAACAAGTATCAGGGAGTATCAGCAAGAAACAGGATGTGAGAGTGAAGTTGCTGTGGGAGAGTGAAGTTGCTGCTCCTCGTGAACAGACAGCAGAAACCAATCGGAAGAAGTAGAGAAGCGCATGGCAGTCGACCTTCAACCTATCAGCAGGACACAACTTGCACGTGGAGAGTGTGTATAGCTATAAAGCCTGTCAGATTGTTGCAATAAAGGTCTTTGGTCTGTACCCTGCCAGAGTCCGTGAATCCATGCTCCACAAATGGCGCCCGAACAGGGACAAAAATCATAGGAATGTACGACTGGTGGAGCAGCCCAGCTGAACGAGAAAAAAGCAGCGGGATAGGAGAGCTGCAGTCCGGACGAATAATCACCAGAAAAAGGTGAGCAGCCGGGGACGTGTGAAAATGGGATCGAAAATGTCCTCAGAGGAAAAGGCAATTGTATGTATATTAGAAAAGTTTTTAAGTAGAAGGGGTATTCAATACGATGAAGGAACTCTTCAGCTTTTACTGGCATGGCTAAAAAGCAAAGGTCTTCCCGCTGATTCTACAATGGCTTTCCAATTATCAAGTTGGGAGCATGCGGGCGAAACTTTATTTGAGGCTGCAACAAAAGGGGATGCGACTGCCACAAAGGTTTTGACAACCTGGAGGTTGATTAAAGATACTTTACAGCAGGCAAAATCTGAACGAAATGTCACAGCAGCCGTTGTTGCAGCTATGGCACCGGACAGCCCGATTACTACTCAGACAGAGGGGGGGAAACCTGATCCCCCGAGCTGTCCGTCTGCACCGTTAGCACCCCCGCTAGATGTGACGTTGATACCACCGCAGTCTCCTGTGTTACCGGGTTGGGGCGATTCCTTGCCAAGTCCAGCACCAAGTCCGGCGGTCACGGCAACTTATGATCCTGCTCAACGCTGGCAGAACTTACATAAACAGGCATTACAGGACGGCGATATGGAAGCCGCTACTGCCATCGCCTGTCCGGTACTGTTTAATCAAAATGGACCAAACACCTGGGAACCTGGTTTAATCAAAATGGACCAAACACCTGTAAAACGATTATGCAGCATGGACTAACCTCCCCTTATGCACAAGGACTATTAAATAACATTATGAAAGGACACATACTAACTCCATTCGATATCAAGCAGCTAGCCAAAGTTATTTCTACCCCAACACAACGAGTTCTTTTTATGGCTCACTGGAGAGATGCGTGCAGCGCCAACGCAGTAGATAATTTGTCAAGAGGGGACGGCGATCTGTTACAGGGAGCGGGCATCCCTCAATTGTTAGGGGAAGTGCCTGTTGATACCCCACAGCTGCAGGTGAGATTAATTCCAGAGATACTAAGACAGTCAGCAGACCTTGCTTTACAAGCTATCGTAAAAGTTCCTGACATAGGAAAGGCAACTCAATCTTTCACAACTGTCAAGCAGGGTCCTAATGAACCCTACATGGCATTTATTGACCGCCTGCAGGAAGCTATTCATAAACAAGTGGAGAACATAGAAGCTAAGGAAGCACTGATGTTAAAGCTTGCAGTGGAGAATGCTAATGTTGATTGTAGGTGTATCTTACAAGCCTTAAAGAATCCAGGCTTAATAGATATGATAGAAGCTTGCAACCGAGTGGTGACAAGTGATAGGACAAGAGGAAACGGGTTCAAGTCACGTCAGGGGAGGTTTAGATCAGATATTAGGAAACATTTTTTCACCGAAAGGGTTATTAAACATTGGAATAGGCTGCCCAGGGAGGTGGTGGATTCACCATCCCTGGAGGTGTTTAAAAAAAGGGTGGATGTGGTACTTAGGGACATGGTTTAGAAGAGGTTTTTGTCAGGGTAGGTTAATGGTTGGACTTGATGATCTTAAAGGTCCCTTCCAACCTCAGCAATTCTATGATTCTATGATTCTATCTCTTATCAAATCAATTGGCGGCAAATTCTAGAGATGATACAGAAACAGGAGGATATCAGACAAGCTGCAAGCAATAACGATGCTGCTCCATCTGGGGCAACCACCGCACCTCCTAATTTTAAAGCAGATGATTGCCCCCCAGTCTTGCCGAGATCAGAACATGCCGAAGGGAAAGGAGGCACTCAAGTTCACTCTACCCTATTCTGTAATAGCCCTGAGGATGATCCTGGGAGCCCTTTTGATCCTGGTCCAATAAATCCAGAGACTGAACCTGATTTATATCCACCTTTAACCCCAGTTAAAGCTATGCCTACATCTGCTCCAACTGCGGAGATTTTACAGCAACAGCGACAAAAGTTGTTATCGTGCTCCTCCGTTCTTAACCTTTTGTGCCAGGTACTGCATCTGTTCCTCCTTATCAACTGCTTATACATGCGCAGCCGGAATAGGGGTATTGCGGTGTGTTGTCAGAATGTCAGCAGAGAAGGACGGAGCCAGAGCTGCTTTGCTCCTGCCACCGCCCGCCTCAGACCCTCCCCTCCCCAGCTGTCTCCCTGAGATAGAAGTGCTGGTTTTTGTATGTCTGCTGTGTAAGTGTGTGTGGGCGCCAGCTTATACCTGCTGATCAGCATCTGTGCTACTGTTTGTTTTTTGTTGTGTGCAGTGTCGTTAGGTGACTCCACTTGAGCATGTGTTTTGCCCAGTGTGGTACTGTTCTCATACGCGACTAGGGCTGACACTCCGTCAAGTGAAGAAGTTTGTATATACACAATGTTTGGACATAAGGTGAGCGCACCCCAGGTAGATAGACCAGGATGGGCCATAGAACCTATGAAAGTCCTGAAATATTGGGGGAGTTTTCACCAGTCGACACGCTTACGCTCTCGGGAACGGCTTGCCTGTGCAGGGCGTATGGCTGGTTGTTTGTTGTTTGCCTATAAGATCATGGTTGATTGGGAAAAGGAGTTGAGCCAAAATCTATAGGATGCTCTGTAGGAAAATGAGAAACTTAAGGGAAATGAGAAACTGAGCTCTTGTTGCAAAGGCAGACTTTTATGTCAGTCGTAAGTGATGGAAAAAAAAAAAGAAAAAAAAACAAACAGGAACAATTAGATGGGAAATGTGCCATGTTAGTACAAAAGTATGCCATATGCGCTACGAGAAAGCAGCAGAAAAAGAGAAATAGGACACCTGATTCAAAGCAGTACCATAGAGATATGGGGTTTTTTTTCCTATATGTGTATATATGTTATTGCATGCCTTAGTAGATTACTCTGTGTTATACCCTGTGAGACTAAAATGAACCCCAGCAGAAGCGGTCTCTTGAGCAAGGGGGTGGAATATGGGAAAGCAACGGAAGATTGGCGAGGAGGATTGTAAATACACTCAAGGGACTCGCACCTGGGTGCTGGAAAACACATATATCACACCAGTTGTTATTCAGCCTTGGGTGCTTGCAAGAAAAACATTTGGATGACATAAGTCTGTAATGGACTCACAGACACCTTATCTAGCTGTTTGAGAATCTTGGCCTGTTGTGGAAGAAGATCAAAGCACAGTACCAGCAAGAAGAGGGAGTCCGCATGCGCTCTTGCTAACAAGGACTCTTTCGCTGCCAAGGATAAGTTTAACAATGCTACTAGTACAGCTATTTCTGAGTTATTGCTAGATGTAGATAGTATTCAACATGTGACGCTGCAAAACAGAGCTGCTACTGATTTTTTGCTTTCAGCTCACAGACATGGTTGTCAGGATTTTAAAGGACTGTACTGTATGAATCTAAGTGGCCACTGCACATCCATCCATGCCCAGTTGCAGGAACTGCACCGACCGAACCAGCAACTTGTGGAGACCACTGGGTGCAATCTCTTTGCTGGATGGACTTGGGGGTGGGGTTGGTTGAAGCAAATTATACTCATTGCTTGTGTGGAATGAATTTGTCTGTTATGTTTAGTATGCTGTTTGCCGTGTTTAATAAGCATTATATGATCAGTTGTAGATGCCGCTTTGCATTGTACCCTTGTACGAGTTGTAGAATATGTTGCTGTAAAAACTATGTGTGTATCCATGAGAACCTGACCTTCACAGAAGATAACAAGAAGGGATTACAACAGTGGAGTCACGTATCAGACAGCCACTGTTGGCAAAGCTGGATCATGAGTTTGGTGAGACTCGCTGCATACGCTGGCCACGCATGCAGCGACTCTGGCCTGTACTTCTCCACTCAATCCAGTGCAGGATACAAGGGGGCTGTCTCGGGTCAGAGAGGGGGAGAGAGACATGAGTGAACTTTGAAGGTACAGGGGGCGCCCTGAAGTACTGTGTCTGCACGCCCCCCCCCCCCCCCCACCGTAGGTTCCACATTCATTAACCCCAACAGCTCAGAAGGCATTACAGCATGTTACAGATAAGATATAGTCTACTACTGCTGCAAGATGCATTGAACACCTTCCTACAAGAATTTCAACCTTACGCCCTGATAGGACAGTGGGATGATGCACTCGCAAAGAGCCTGACTGCATTAGAGTGGATATTTTTGCCACATACCTTTTCAAAAACAGTAACTATGATGATTGAAATGTTACCACGATTGTTTTCCCAGGGTCGTTTGTGCTGTCAGCAGTTTTCTGGAATGGATCCAAGCCACATACATGTCCCCGTCAAAAAGGACGATGTTGACCCTTGGCTATCACAAAGTCTTAACCTACAAATTGCCTTAGTACATTCTATTGGGCAAATAAATTATTCTTTCCCCTAGCACAGACTATTACAGTCACTTTCACAAATTCCTTTACAGCCGCGCATTCTGCTAGCACCAAAGCCTCTTGCTGGCACCCGTACGGTGTTTGTAGATGATTCAGGGACACAGTAAAGGCTTTTGACTTATTTCAACAGGAACCGTTAAATGTAGTGGCAGACTCTCAATATGTTACTGGTATTGTTCAAAGACTTGAAGGAGAATTTATAAAACAAGTAGAGAACCAATTGTTATTTAATCTCTTACTGCAATTAATGTTGCTTTTATGAAAAAGACAGTTTCCTTATTTTATTGTCCACATACGCTCTCATGTTTTAAATTTTCCAAACATGTCTTCTTTGTCATCCACAGCAGTAGAGCGACATTTCGTAAGAACTGTTCAATGGCCTGAACAACCGAAGGTGTATTATAAGCACCTTAAATCGGGGTGCCTGCTAACCACAGATAATACTACAACAAATAGAAGTTGTGAGCAAGAAAATTCTGTAATGATTTGTACTTCTCATCCGTATGTTTGCTTTGGCTCAAAATGCAAGTATACAAGAATGTAATCAATCTTATTGTGTAAATTTAACGTGACTAGGGTATAAAACAGCAGTAATATGGATAGGGGATCAGCAAAATGCATTAAAACCACGTCTTTCTCTGT
The DNA here is from genome assembly GCA_009819605.1 of Sterna hirundo. Classification (NCBI taxonomy): domain Eukaryota; kingdom Metazoa; phylum Chordata; class Aves; order Charadriiformes; family Laridae; genus Sterna; species Sterna hirundo. The sequence goes on from CM020463.1 coordinate 22,139,415, forward strand.
ATTGTGACTAGGAGTACAACTCTCGAAGACTTTGTGTTACATCTCTCCCCTGGAATACATCGCTACATGGCTGGGAAATGGTTAAACACCATCTCCAAGGTGCTTTTGACATGTCGTTGCAACAAAATATTCGTCCTTTACATGATCAGCTTAAAGCTCAAATACTAAAGATTCAAGACTTAATGAACCGCAATGTATTTGAAATATTACAAAAGGACTTCTCGTGGGTAAATCCAAAGAAATTGGCTTTCTGGCCTAAATTCAGGAATCTGGGTATTTATTGCCTTAGCAGGGTTCTTTTTGATTCTGTTTTTAATTGTGTTTAGTATATAACCTGCTAAGAGCGTCACGACGAGTAGAAGCACAAGTCATGGCGACCTTGTTAATAAATGGTCTGGTGTTAAACAAAAAAGGGGGAGATGTGGCAGATCTACAAGCAGAGGCCTGCGTACAGCCAAAGACACAGTGAGCAGAGCACACAGTAAATACAGAGCCAAGAGAACAGTTCATACCTTTGCTCCATCCTGTGACGACCATATAACATTCCCGAATCTCAGACAAAGAATAGGGCTAAATATTCTCCCTTCGCTAGGAACAGCAATGGCTGAATATGCTGAATAAAATAGGGTGTTGTCTGTCTAAACAGACCAATGCCACATTGTTAGCATTAAGTGGGTTATTAGCAGATGTAGATTCTATTTTGCTTTTAGTGCAAGGCCACGGGTGTGAAGATTTAGAGGGTATGTGTTGTATGAATCTTCCTGACCACTCTGAGTCTATCCATAAAAGTATCCATCAATTGAAAAAAAGGTTTAATCAGCTACAGATTGATAATGAATGGGACTGGCTAAACAACCTGCTGCACACTTGGGGTATTTCTGGATGGCTATCATCAATTGTAAAAGCTGGATTGTTGTTGCTATTCTTTATGTGTGCCTTAATGCTTATTGTGCCCTGTATCTTAGGCTGCCTACAGAAAATAATGTAAAGAATGATTAATCAAGCTTTTGTAGTAGAAAAACAAAAAGGGGGAATTGTGGGAATAGAGAGCAGCATAGGTCTGTTCGACCTTGATGAGATAAAGCTGCGTCCTTGAGAGAGGGCTTGAGAGAACAGAAAAAAAAGTAAGAATCAGCAAGAAACGGGACGTGAGAATGAAGTTGCTGCTCCTCATGAACAGACAGCAGAAACCAATCGGAAGAAGTAGAGAAGCACGTGGCAGTCGACCTCCAACCTATCAGCAGGACACAACTTGCGCGTGGAGAGTGTGTAATAAAGGTCTTTGGTCTGTACCCTGCCAGTGTCCATGAATCCATGCTCCACAGGTGGGGTCTCACGAGAGTGGAGTAGAGGGGGAGAATCACCTCCCTCGACCTGCTGGCCATGCTTCTTCTGATGCAGACCAGGATATGGTTGGCTTTCTGGGCTGCGAGCACACATTGCCAGGTCATGTCCAGCTTTTCATCCACCAGTACTCCCAAGTCCTTCTCGGCAGGGCTGCTCTCAATCCCTTCATCCCCCAGCCTGTATTGATACCAGGGGTTGCCCCGACCCAGGTGCAGGACCTTGCACTTGGCCTTGTTGAACCTCATGAGGTTCACGCGGGCCCACTTCTTGAGCTTGTCCAGGTCCCTTTGGATGGCATCTTGTCCCTCTGGCACCACTCGGCTTGGTGTCGTCCACAAACTTGCTGAGGGTGCACTCAGTCCCACTATGTCATTGATGAAGATATTAAACAGTACTGTTCCCAATATGGACCCCTGAGGGACACCACTTGTCACCCTTCTCCATCTGGACATCGAGCCATTGACCAGTACCTTCTGGATGCGACCATCCAGTCAATTCCACATCCACTGAACAGTCCACCCATCAAATCCCTATCTCTCCAACTTAGAGAGAAGGATGTTGTGGGGGACCGTGTCAAAGGCCTTGCAGAAGTCCATCCATAGCTCTTTCCTTGTCCACTGATGCAGTCACTCCATCACAGAAGGCCACTAGGTTGGTCAGGCAGGACTTGCCCCTGGTGAAGCCATGCTGGCTGTCTCGAATCACCTCCCTGTCCTCCATGTGCCTTAGCATAGCTTCTAGGATGATCTGTTCCATGATCTTCCCAGGCACAGAGGTGAGGCTGACAGGGCGGTAGTTCCCAGGGTCCTCCTTTCTCCCCTTTTTAAAAACGGCTGCAATGTTTCCCTTTTTCCAGTCACCGGGGACTTCACCTGACTGCCATGACTTTTCAAATATCATGGAGAGCGGCTTGGCCACATCAGCCAATTCCCTCAGGACTCTGGGGTGCATCTCATCAGGTCACATAGACTTCTGTATGTTCAGGTTCCTCAGGTGGTCATGAACCTGATCTTCTCTTTCAGTGGGAGGGGACTTTGCTCCCCCAGTCCCTGTCTTGCAGTCCATCCCCTCAAGAGGTGTGGGAAGAGAGGTTGCCAGTGAAGATGGAGGCAAAAATGTTGTTGAGAACCTCAGCCTTCTCCTCGTCTGTTGTTAACAGTTTGCCAGTCTTGGTCATGAGTGGGAGTACACTTTCTTTAACCTTCCTTTTCTGGCTGACATACCTGTAGAAACCCTTCTTATTATTCTTTGCATCCCTTGCCAAGTTCAGCTCCAGTCGCACCTTGGCCTTCCTGACCCCATCCCTACACAACCGGGCAGCGTTCCTATACTCTTCCCAGGATACCTGTCCCTGTTTCCACTGCCTGTGCATTTCCTTCTTGCCCTTTAGGTTGACCAGCAGGTCTCAACTCAGCCATGCTGGTCTCTTCCCCTTCTTGATTGATTTCTTACACCTGGGGATCGAGAGCTCTTGTACTCTATGGAAAGCGTCCTTAAAGGTCTGCCAGCTCTGTTCTGCTCCCTTGTCCCTGAGGGCAGTTTCCCAGGGGGTCCTATTGACTAACTCCTTGAAGAGCTGCAAGTTTGCAGTCCTGACTTTACTCTTCATCTGACCCATAACCCTCAGGACTGCGAACTCCACCAGTGCATGATCACAGGCTGCCTCCAATCTTGATGTTACCGATGAGCTCACTTTCATTGGTGACCATCAGGTCCAGTATCGCATCTCCTCTGGTGGGGCTGTCTATTACCTGGCTTAAGAAGTTATCCTCGATGCATTATCCAGGAGTCTCCTGGATTGCCTACAGCTTGTTGTGCTACTTTTGCAGCAGATATTGGGATGGTTGAAGTCCCCCCAGAAGGACGAGAGCCTGCAAACACGATGCCTCCTGTAGCTGGAGTAAGAAGGCTTTGTGAAGCCTGATGTGTAACATGTGAAGACTAATCTGTAACTGGATAATGGTGTGATTCCTGTTTGTCACAGAATCTTTATTCCAAATTAAGAAACGGCAGGGAGAAAATACAAGAGGCCTGATCTTTTAAGACAGTCTGCCGCCACGGAAAAAAACCCCATTTTTAAAGTCATTTTGCTACTTTACCAGCATATAATGTAAAATTATAGTAAAACCTACTACATCTTGTTCAGAGAACATGTAACTAGGTTAGATATAGTAAAGTCATACTAGCTCAGTTACAGATAATGGTTTAACTAGAAAGATCACTGCTGTGAAAGATTCTTTATATTAACAACAGCAGTATTTTTTTGTCAGCTATAGATATGAATTTATGTATGAAACCTCATGCTGCTTTATCCTCATCTTCAATTTTTTTCATATCCACATGATAAAATTCCTTAACCTTAATGTGACAAAAGTCATTTATCATATTATATTTAGTAGTGTTACAGATCTATAGTATCTGTCTCCTCTCATTCACAATTTAAAAAGAGGCAGTTTTAACAGTGGCTTACCTGGAATTTGTTTCAGATTGTATTTCTATACGGTGCAGCCAGATGCTGCAGTGATCCTGACTGGAATACCATTGTGCATCAAGGAGTTAGTGATCCACAATGCAGTTAGCCTAGGTAGGCCCAGGCCTGTGCTGTGCTGCACTATGCTGCACATACAGCATGGCTTTCAGGCCTGCGTTGGATTGCACAAATCTCTTGGCCGCAGGATAAACTCAGCCAGCTCATTGTAAGAGAGGAGCCCTCGGGCAGCTCCCACTTGGTACTGGAGATTATGCCACCTGCGTGGCCTTGCCTTTATCTAACAGCGCAGCAAGAAGTTCTCATGTGAACATCCTTTCTGTTTGACAGTAGAAATAATGACAGTGCATGGATCGGAGGCTCATTCAAATCACAGAATCACAGAATGGTAGGGGTTGGAAAGGACCTTTGGAGATCATCTAGTCCAACCCCCCTGCTAAAGAAGGTTCACCTAGAGCAGGTTGCACAGGATCATGTCCAGGCGGGTTTTGAATATCCCCAGAGAAGGAGACTCCACAACCTCTCTGGGCAGCCTGTTCTGCCACCCTCAAAGTAAAGTAGTTCCTCCTCATGTTCAGATGGAACTTCCTGTGTTCCAGTTTGTGCCCATTGCCCCTCGTCCTGTCGCTGGGCACCACTGAAAATAGTCTGACCCCATCCTCTTGACACCTGACCTTTAGATATTTCCAAGCATTGATGAGATCCCCTCTCAGTCTTCTCTTCTCCAGGCTAAACAGACTCAGGTCTCAGCCTTTCCTCATAAGAGAGGTGCTCCATTCCCTTGATCAACTTTGTAGCCCTCCGCTGGACTCTCTCCAGTAGTTCCTTGTCTTTCTTGAACTGAGGAGCCCAGAACTAGACATAGTACTCCAGGTGCGATCTCACCAGGGCAGAGTAGAGGGGGAGGATGACCTCCCTCGACCTGCTTGCCACCCTCTTTTTAATGCACCCCAGGATGCCATTGGCCTTCTTGGCCACAAGGGCACATTGCTGGCTCATGGTTATCCTGTTGTCCACCAGGACTCCCAGGTCTCTTTCCGCTGAGCTGCTCTCCAGCAGGTCAGCCCCCAACCTGGACTGGTGCATGGGGTTATTCCTCCCCAGGTGCAGCACCCTACACTTGCCCTTGTTGAATTTCATAAGGTTTCTCTCTGCCCAACTCTCCAGCCTGTCCAGGTCTCTCTGTATGGTGGCACAGCCTTCTGGTGTGTCAGCCACCCCTCCCAGCTTTGTGTCATCAGCAAACTTGCTGAGGGTGCACTCTATCCCCTCATCCAGGTCATTGATGAATATATTGAACAGGACTGGACCCAGTACTGACCCCTGGGGAAGACCGCTAGTTACAGGCCTCCAACTAGACTCTGCCACTGATCACAACCCTCTGAGCTCTGCCATTCAGCCAGTTAGTTCTCAATCCACCCCGCTGTCCATTCATCTAACCCACACTTCCTAAGCTTCCCTATGAGGATGCTGTGGGAGACCGTGTCAAAAGCCTTGCTGAAGTCAAGGTAGACAACGTCCACTGCTCTCCCCTCATCTACCCTAAGATCTCCCCTCATCTACTCTAACCCTCATCATCATCTAAGGGGAAATCATGCTGGACCAACCTGATAGCCTTCTATGATGGCATGACTGGCTGGGTAGATGAGGGGAGAGCAGTGGATGTGGAGTGGGTACAAAGCCTGATCCAGAGCTTCCTGCTGATTTTAGTGGCCTCCAGACCATACACTTTGTGCTTTTCATAACTATATCTTCATCTCCTTCCTTTAGTTTGTGCCATCTACTTGTTATGTACTCATTTCCAACCTGACACAATAAATAACATGACTCACTCTGTTCTTCAGCCAAAACCCACTGAAAACAATGGAAAAATCTCACTGGGATTTGCCACCAATTTCAGCAGGCTTTGGGGAAAACTCTTTATGCCCACAACCCATCTGATTGACGTAGCCTGAGCTCCTGGGGTCAACCAGGGTCCACCTCCCAGCACCTGGGATTGCATGAATAATGCTACTGAAGTCAATGAGGTTTCCTCACATGCAAGAAGTCATTGATCACTCCTGCACAACACGCAGGAGTGTTTGCTGGATAAATATGGTGGATTGACCTTGGCCAGCTGCCAAACACCCACCCAGCCGCTTTCTTACTCCCCCTCCATAGCAAAACAGGGAGAGAAGATATATGATAAAATAAATGCAAAATCCCAGAGCAAACAAAGGAAACAATGCTGCAAACTGATCTGAATGCAACTCCCCATTCCCCCTGCACCGCTAAGGGTGTGGAGGAGGAGGTAGATGAGTTGGGAAGTTGAGCCTGGAAAGAATTTTATCATATATGATAAGACCTTAGGGAATGAAGGATTGTGAGGAGTATGTGGCTCTAAGCCACATAAGCGGCTGGGTGGGTGTCTGGCAGCTTTTAAATGTGTGATAATGTAAAATTTTGCAACTGTTCCACTGATTTGAATTTGCAGATTCAGACTTTGTTGTAGTTAAGTTAAGCAGTCATCAAAAAAGGAGAAAGGTTATACTTACTGTGATTTTATGTGAATAAATAAACAATGGAAACCAAAGCTGATGTTCTCAACCCAAGAGTTTTATTGCTTTTGCTCTTCCTGTTCTCTCTCCTGTCCTGCTGGGGCAGGGAATGAGTGAGCAGCTGTGTGGTGCTTAGCTGCTGTCTGTGGTCAACCCATCACATCCAGTTATTTCTGAAATTGAATTGTTATATTTCTGAGGAGATACATTTCTCCAAAAACTTTTCAAATATAGACAGAACTTGTGCTTTATAATATTACAGGTCTTGTTTGTTGGCTGACAGCGCTGGTTGCAGCAATATAGTTCTCTACAGACAAAGGGATGCAAAGAAAGGCCAAATGGTTTGTTGGAGCCTATTTTTTATGTTACTGTAGTTTTGGCTGCCCTTCTGATTACCTGCAAGAAAGATGTCCACAACATCACTACAATTTTTAAGACCATCTCGCTTGGTTTATAGAGCTCTTCAATCAGAAGGTCACTGTAGGTGTCTGCTCCAGCTATTGCTCTGTTCTTTCCTTCACTGCACTTACACTCACAATGTCCTTATTCTTTGTAGTTGTACCATTCCCCCAGTCTGGGACCACTAGGGGGCCATTTGCCATCAGAGTTGCTTTTATAGTTTGAAGGTTCGAAGGGCAGGTTTTGTCCCTTTCACATGCACAACCACAGCCTAGAAAGAGGGCCAGAAAAAGAGCACTTCTTCCCCCTCATACCTGTCATGGAGAAAGATGTCCTCTAAAATTGCACACAAGGTGCAGCCCACTTTTCAGATCTGGAGTCAGAGTCTACTATTTCCTCAGGTTTGCTTGAGTTACTTGAGTACTGGTTGTGTTACTTGAGGTGGTTGAGACACACAGTATATCCAGGGGCAAGGAGGGAACAGCGTCCTTTCATCCTCTGACACAGGTCCTGTTTTGGTATGGATCCAAAGCCACAACGGGCTTCCTGCCAGCCTTGTCCTTCAGGAGCTGACACAAGGAATAACTAGCCTTTTCCTAAATCTGAATGTATACTGAGAAATAAGGCAAAATTTCTGGGTAGAAATCAGTGCATCTGATTCACATATGAGGCAATGCTCTTTGTTGCCTGTATAAAAATCAAGCTCCAAATACAGCTAGCTTCCTGAACAGGACTCAAAGTAGACTTTCTGCCATCCGTATGCACCTGAATTCCTGGTGCTTGCAGCAAGCCTGCAAAATCTAGTGTAAATGCTTTGTAGTTTATCTCAAACTTGGCTAACATCTTTCTAAACATGTCATGAAAATTATCAAAAGATGTTCCTCTTTCCTTGGCTAGCAAGCTTTACCTCCTAAATTTTTACTGCTGCTTAATGTCTTCAGATAATAAATCATGGAATATAAATCAAATACTTTTATAAAGTATTTTGGTGAACTTTACACCTCCAAGTTTATTCTACTTATATATCAAGAGAACAGAAATATCTGCAATACCTGAATATTATACATACACTCCTCACAGAAACAGGCCCACATAACAAATACTTTGTACCCACTCAGTCTCAATACAAAAGGGTTCTTCCTTTATTATTTCATACTTTGCACATGCCACAAAATCAACCTCTTCCACTTCATGAGGGTCTGTGGCTTCCTTCCCCTCACTTTTCAACCACTTTTCAGCTTTTCACAAATATTCACCTTCAAATACAGAGAAGAAATCATGCTCCTAGTCAGCATTCCTCATGTTTAGGTCCAAATTTTCTTTAAATCTTGTTTTGGCTTCCCCTTCCTGGCTTGATTCCTGGTAGGATCCTGCCCAGTGCTCCATGCTACATTTGGATACCTGGGGTCCAGGGATTCCTTATTCCTAGCTCACACAGATGTCAGGGGCATTTTCAGCACTGAGGTTAGCAGAGGCAGGACCTTTAACCATATTTTCCACCATATTTCGAAATTCCCTTTCACCTAAGCTGATATGTCCCATCTCCATCCTCTTTTTTTTACAGTCCTTTCTGAAAATGAAGCTTGTGAACTCCATCCTGCTCATACTCATGCCTTGTGCACAATAACACTACAGAAAATACCAGGGAATTAACAAGGCTTGAATTAAGCTGCATGATTCCATTGCTATTCATTACTGCTTTTTACAAACTGGGTCACACTCTTATCCTGCAAAGATTTGTACATTATTTGTGTTTATAACGAGTCAATAGTCTGAGTATGAATTCCCTTGGAATTTGGGCTTAGTATCAAGACTATGTTTCAAATAACCACCAGCAGATTTCTTATCTAAAAAAGGATTTAATTGCACTTTAAAAATTATAAACATGCCTAAGTCCATTGTTAAAATAAGAAAGGATGATTAAATAATTAGCATCAAAAATGATCCTAAAGTTCTTTTGGTAGCAGAAAAGAATCTTGTCTTTTCATGATTTTCTGCTATTTCTGATCCAGATAGAGCCAGAAGTGAAAATGCAAAAACACCACGGAACTGACTTTCTCATTAGATTTATGATTCAACATTGAAGATTCATGAAAATCAGATACTGTTGAAAAGCTTTGGCTAAGCATAAGATTTTCACTGCTTATCAGACTAACCTTTGGAATTTTTTTGACAATTCAGCTGATTGGCAGACCATTAATATTTCTAAAATCTTTTACAAAACTTTCAAAGTGCCACTTTTTAGCTATTTGAATCACATACATATGGCTTGAGTAAATGGAAAAAATGAGTCAAAAATGCAATCAGAAAGAGGGAGATTGGATATAATTATTAACATATTTGTCTTACAGATGACACAAATAATTTTGAAACAAATGGAGCCAAGGTAAAAATATATTTTTCTAGAACTTTCAATAGGTTTTAATTGATGCCTCCAGTTTATTCAGTAGCATTTATACTTTTCATGATTAATTTCTCCACTTCGTGGTATGTCACTCAGTAAGATATATTTTTCTTGCTCTTAGTGCTGTGTGAATGAGTGATAGGAACTGCCACAAACTGTCAGTCAACTATAGAAAGTATAAAATATCGGTCTCTGTTTCCAGTAAAAAATTACATGTGTTGCAGAAATAAAATGGCATGGGATGGGTCTAATTAGGCAAGCAGTTGCATTTGAATATATTGTAATATTTTTCTAAGAGTGGTAGTTGTGGTTGGAATAATTCTGTTCAAGCACTGGAAATACCTGTACTTCATCAGAGAGATTAATTAAGCTATATAAATAAGAATCCCTTTTCTCCTTTTAATACAATGTGTATTTTAGACATGGGGGTCTTTAAACCAGAAGTTAAGGTCTTCAGATGCAATTTCTAGAAAACTACTGTGTTTTAGACAGTCTTGGCAACAAAATAAGCTTTTACTGTTTAATTGTGGGATTTTTTCCTGGCTGTTGCTGAAAGAATTGTTTTTAGTGACTTGTACAGGGAGTTGTGAATAGGGAAACTAAAGCAACAGATGCATGAAGCAGAAAAAAGAATGTGATGGTTAATGAGCAAAGGGGACCTACCAATTACTTAGGAGCATACAGTATTTCATCTGATGATAGTTTTTGCTCTGTTAGATGTACAATAGCATGTGCAATGTTGCCATGGTTCTGGTTGTACTAGGCATTTAAATTTCACTTATGACATTATTTCTAGCTGTTTTACACTTAATTGCACCTAACTAAAATATAAAAAACGAGTCTTTGGGGAATGTAGTTTATACATCTAGTAGTCTAACAGAAGAGCTCTGCCTTCTGGGGAAAAAAAGTTGTGCAGGTTTTTACTGTAATGCTGTTAAATGCAAACTGAATGTAACTTTTAAAATTAAATTTCAGACTGAAAGGTCTTATTCTGAATCTGTCCCCTGGTCTGGGTACTTTCCCTTGTCAGTTATATACAATGTACTCAGCTTCTAAGGTAAGTCTTTCACATTGCTTTATAAAGAAATCTCTATCAAGCGTTCACTAAAATGTTTTACATTTCTCCCCACTCTTAAATCTTTTGTTAACCTCTTTTTGGTTTTGAACTAACTTATCCAGCTTCTCTTTTTGCTCCCTTCTCTACAACTGGTGGAAGCCAGTTTGTCTAATAACAAGTGGCTTTTGCACAAAGCATTTTGTATTTCGTTTTGTACGTTGGGGTAAGTTGTGCTCATCATTCCAGAACAGGTCTGGGAGTATTGAGATGCCAGGAAAAACCCATCCTAATGTACAAATGCCAGTCCAATTAACAGGCAGAATCTTATAGGTCTTAGAACCACATGCAAAATCCCAGAACAAAGGAAAAATTTTCCAGACACAATTGACAGGTCCAGATGATAACAACAGGGTCATCAAAGACTATTTGCAGGGTTGTAGGTTGTTCTTCTGTTGATACTTGATCAAAGGAAGTTCATCCAGATCATTCTGCTCTGATGTGACAGGTGATACACTCTGCATAGTGCCTGAAGGTGGTGTGACCCTTTTACAATGGGAAAACATGGATTCAGTTGAGTAGCCCCATGGTCTTTACTGCAATATTAGTAATTACGAATACCTGCTAAGGTCCCTTCCAGTGCAGCTGAAGTGTGTATTTTCATGGGTATATGTGTTAGGGATAATAGAGGATGGTCCGAGTGAGACACAATGGAAAATTACTAGTTGAACCAAACCCAGTATACGTGCCGAGAAAAAGGGACTCAGTACTGTTACTGCAAAAACTATGTGCGTATCCATGAGAACCTGACCTTCACAGAAGAAGATAACAAGAAGGGATTACAACAAGGTAGTCACGTATCAGACAGCCACTGTTAGCAAAGCTGGATCATGAGTCTGGTGGGGCTCGCTGCATGCACTGGCCACGCGTGCAGCGACTCTAGCCTGTACTTTTCCACTCAATCCAGTGCGGGATACAAGGGGGCTGTCTTGGGCCGGAGAGGGGGAGAGAGACATGAGCGCACTTTGAAGATACAGGGGACGCCCTGAAGCACTGTGCCTTGCCTTCCTCTGCCGTACCGATGGAGCTCCTCGTCATCCTGCTGCTCAGCGGTGCTACTACGGTCTATGGGGTTGGTAAGACTCTCTGAAGTAACTTTTGGGACATTTGGGAACTGCTTAGCAAGGCTTCGCAATAAAGCTGAATTCACTGCTTTTTTTTTTTCCTCTAGCAAGGCTTCACAATAAAGCAGAGTTAACCTTTTTTTTTTTTTCCATTGTGTGGGCTCCGGTTTGTACATTGGAATCTTTAAAAAAGAACTGGTTACAGTATATATATATGTAGAGTCAATCTCCTAGTTTCAAGGAATGACAGAGTTCAGTGGCGGGTTCTGGAAAAGCTTCTTTCAGCTGTGTGTGGAAAGTCCTTAAACATTTCATTAATACTTGATGATATTTTAGAAGACTGTTATTTGTCAGTTTTAAGTTTGACTGCGTGGGAGTTAAAGGTGCTGTGTAAGACAGTCACATGGGTCTGCCCATTAAAATCTCATGAGGTGACAGCCTGCTGGCTACAAAACTGTTAAGGGATATTAAGAGTATATCCGTCTCCTCCAGCAGCGCCAGCCAGGACCCTCCTGCCCAGTCCAGTGCAGGGTCTCTGGGATCTCTGCCCAGACTGAGGGACAGAGCTGCTGCTTTCCCAGTTGCAGGTTCAACAAGTAGCAAAGCTGACCATGTATCTCAGAGACACACAGGACATATACAGAACACTGACACAGCTGGTCACCCAGACTGCCACAGACAAGGCAGTCAAAAACACCCATGTGTAGAATTCACATACAACATAAACACAGACAGCCAAGTCCCCTTCCTCCTCTTTGGCTGGTAGGGATATAAGTTCACTAGTGAAAGTGCGCGTGCGTGTGCACACGCATACCCTGCTCTCTAGATTCACAAGCACACGCACATTCGTGGATCCCCCAAGTACCAGCACAGACCCTTCTGTCCTCTGTGCTAACATTAGTTTAATTTCAACATAATGAATACGCTTAGTATGCTTTATAATGAACATACCTGTCGAATTCCAAGAAACATTGGTGATGGGAAGCTGAAAAGTATAAACAGACATTTAATACAGAGGAAAGAAAAAAGAAAAAAAAAGAGGAGTTTAAAACTAGCACAAAATTCCACAACTGACATATGGATGACTGGCCAGTCTCAGAAGAGCTGTGGAACTGCTATACTTACAGAAGTCTTAGTATTTTACTGCTGCAATCCAAAATCCACATCCAAATAATATAGCATACACGCAGTTGACCAATTTCAAAGAGCAAATTGTTTTTGGTATAACTGTTAGTGAAGGTTTCATATTTGGAGAATTGTAACAAAACATAATTTTTAGTGGTGTCCTGGTTAGAGGTAAAACAGAACCAATTTTCTGTTTTGTAATTTTACTTTTTAGCTAGGCCTCTTCTAACTGACTAAACTCTGAAATTAACAGCATATTGTTCAGACACTGTTCACTCCCAGAGTGATAAGACCTGATTATGCCAAGGAATGGTATGCAGAGAGGCTCCTGCTTATACTTACTGCTATAGCAACCAAGGTCAGCTCTTTGTTATTTGCCCTGTTAGAGGGTCGGAAGCAGAAAAGCATATTGGGGTCGCACCTGCAGGGAGGAGTGGACAGGACAGGTGACCCAAAACTGACCAACAGGGTATTCCATCCCATCTGCATCATGCTCAGTATAAAAGCTGAGGGATCAAAGGGTCAGCTCTCTTTCTTCAATGGCTGGCATCTGAGGAGGACTTTGTCTGTTCATCCGCCTTTGATCCCGATCCGTGCATTCCTGACTCCAGATACAGAATCCTGCTCCTGTCCATTGCTGACTCCAGTCTGGGACTTTCCCAGTGCCTGCTGGTGACACGACTGTCATCCTAGGAACTTGATACGGTTTTGTATATATGGTATATATTTCTATTATTATTATTATTTCATTAATTTATTAATATTTTCATTAAAGTACTTTAGTTTTTTTCTGAACTCATAAATCTCTTTATCTCTTCCTCTCCTCTCTTTGGAGAGTGAGGTGGAGGGGGAGCATCTGTCATTCTGATTGGCCAATCTGGCCCAAACCACAACAGATTTATTGGCGCCCAACGTGGGGCTCAACTACGGCATGACCAGGGCTCTGATATATTGTCTGAATAGTTTGAATTCCAGCTTGCACAGAGATTAAAACAGACAGCTCACATCACGTTGGTTTTGGACAGAATACTGTATCATTTCTTTAAAGGCATTTCTTTAAAGTTAGTTGATACGGCACTGTTTAACTTGCCTTATGTATTGTATAATTTACTTGCTCTTTGTGTCTGTATGCGGTGGTTCAAATGTGCTGTTCTGCTGTTGTGTTTAATTCCGATCCATACTGGGATTGAATGGATAGCTTCTTTACCTGCATACCTTGGGCATTATGTAATGAATTCAGTTACTAACTATACTTTGAATTTTATGTTGGGAAAGTTTACTTCGCCCTTTACTGCTCATGTCAAATTGTCACCATCAGAGCCAGAGGATGGATCCCATTCAGTTATCGGAAATGACAGTTGCTTTCTTAAAATTGTGATTTTATTGTCAATCTTCCTGCATGGGTTGCAGGGGTGGTTTCTCTTTAAATCTTGGTGTAGGAGTAGGTGTTGTACGACATGCACTGACACTACTCAGACTCTAACAGCACCAGTAAAGTTGCCCTGATGACCAGAAAGAAAAAGAGGAGGTCAGTTCATTCCCCTGCCCCTTGTGACAAAGACCAGATCAAGCCAGATACCAGGGGAGAGGACTCTTCTGATGAATATCTAGGAAAGTATCCTTCTAAAGACGAGCCTTCTCATGGAGATCACGACTGGAGGAAAGCCAATGTCACTCCAGTCTTCAAAAAGGGCAAGAAGGAGGACCCAGGAAACTACAGGCTGGCCAGCCTCACCTCCATCCCTGGAAAGATGATGGAACAGCTCGTTCTGGGCGTCATCTCAAAGCATGTGGAGGAAAAGAAAGCTATCAGAAGTAGTCAACATGGATTCACCAAGGGGAAATCATGTCTGACTAATCTGATAGCCTTCTGTGATGGCATGACTGGATGGATAGATGAGGGGAGGGCAGTGGATGTTGTCTACCTTGACTTCAGCAAGGCTTTTGACACGGTCTCCCACAGCATCCTCATAGGGAAGCTTAGGAAGTGTGGGTTAGACGAATGGACAGTGGGGTGGATAGATAACTGGTTGAAAGACAGAGCTCAGAGGGTCGTGATTAAGGGCACAGAGTCCAGTTGGAGGTCAGTCACAAGTGGGGGTCAGTACTGGGTCCAGTCCTGTTCAATATATTCATCAGTGACCTGGATGAGGGGATAGAGTGCACCCTCAGCAAGTTTGCTGATGACACAAAGCTGGGAGGGGTGGCTGACACACCGGAAGGCTGTGCCGCCATACAGCAGGACCTGGACAGGCTGGAGAGTTGGGCAGAGAGACACCTTATGAAATTCAACAAGGGCAAGTGTGAGGTGCTGCACCTGGAATAACCCCATGCACCAGTCCAGGTTGGGGGCTGACCTGCTGGAGAGCAGCTCAACTGAAAGAGACCTGGGAGTCCTGGTGGACAACAGGATGACCGTGAGCCAGCAATGTGCCCTTGTGGCCAAGAAGGCCAATGGCATCCTGGGCTGCATCAAGAAGAGTGTGGCCAGCAGGTCGAGGGAGGTTACTACCTCTACTCTGCCCTGGTGAGGTTGCGTCTGGAGTACTGTGTCCAGTTCTGGGCTCCCCAGTTCAAGAAGGACAGGGAACTGCTGGAGAGGGTGCAGCAAAGGGCTACCAAGATGATTAGGGGACTGGAACACCTCTCTTATGAAGAAAGGCTGAGGGATTTGGGTCTTTTCAGCATGGAAAAAAGAGGACAGAGGGGGATCTTATCAACGCTTATAAATACTTAAAGGGTGGGTGTCAGGAGGATGGGGCCAGGCTCTTTTCAGTGGTGCCCGGCAACAGGACAAGAGGTAACGGGCACAAACTTGAGCATAGGAAGTTCCACCTAAACATGAGGAGGAACTTCTTTACTTTGAGGGTGGCAGAGCACTGGAACAGGCTGCCCAGAGAGGTGGTGGAGTCTCCATCTCTGGAGACATTCAAAACCCATCTGGATGCGTTCCTGTGCAACCTGCTGTAGGTGACCCTGCTCTGGCAGAGGGGTTGGACTAGATGATCTCTAGAGGTCCCTTCCAACCCTATCATTCTGTGATTCTGTGAGGCTCCTGTGTCAGCCCAGGAGGAGGAATCAGATACAGAGGTGATCATTAAATCCTTCTCTATGAAGGATCTGCGAAATATGAGAAAGGATTTTACCCGGAATGATGGTGAGACACTTGTCTCCTGGTTGCTCCGATGCTGGGATAATGGGGCTGATAGCATGGAGTTAGATGGTAGCGAAGCTAGGCAGTTAGGAAACCTGTCCAGAGAGGGCGGTATAGATAAAGCTCTTGGGAAAAAGTCACAGACTCTCAGTCTCTGGAGGCGACTCGTATCAGCCGTAAAAGGCAGATATCCTTTTAAGGATGATATTGAATGCTGTCCGATTAAATGGACCAGCACAGAGAAAGGTATTAAGTACCTGAGAGAAATGGCTGTGAAAGAGGTGATTTATGGTGACTGGGAAGTGAATGTAGATCCTGATGAAATGCCATGTAGATGACCTATGTTGCAGAAGTTTGTACAGAGTGCACCACCAACATAATCCCATACTTTGTCAGTACTGATTTGGGGAGGAGGTGATGGTGATGCACTAACTGTAAATGAAGTGTCTAACAGAATGTGACAGTATGAAGACAGTCTCTCTTGTCCCCTCACTGTAGCAGCTGTGGAAAGATTGACTGATAAAACTGAGAAAATGATTGAGAAAAATGAGAAACTGTTTGATAAACTGCCTAGGATGGAGGAGAGATCCTATTCTTCCCCTGCACAGACCCGTGTTGCAGCCATTAGGAGAAGACACCCTCCTACGAGACCAACTCAGAGGAAAAAGAACACACTACGAGGTGTCCTGTGGTTTTGCCTCTGTGACTATGGAGAGGACATGAGTAAGTGGGATAAAAGACCTACCTCAGCCCTACAGGCACAAGTGAGTGAGTTGCAAGGTAACACAGGTAGAAGAACAAAATATTCCAGGAGGACTGCTGCTCGAGTCCGCAGGGGGCGGTTCTCTGGTCCAGGTAGAAACTCATCTACTAATTATAGACATTAGAGGTGCCCTGCCTCCAGCCAGGAGGAGGAGAGGGACAACAGAGTTTATTGGACTGTGTGGATTCGATGGCCTGGCACATTAGAGGCACAAAAATATACAGTCCTAGTGGACACTGGTGCACAGTGTACCCTGTTGCCATCGAATCATAAAGGGACAGAATCTGTCACTATTTCTGGAGTGAGAGGTGAGTCTCAGGAACTGACTGTACTGGAGGCCAAAGTGAGCCTAACTGGGAATAAATGGGAGAAGCACCCCATTATTACTGGCCCAGAGGCTCCGTGCATCCTTGGCATAGACTTCCTCAAAAGAGGGTATGTCAAAGACCCAAAAGGGTACTGGTGGGCTTTTGGTATAGCAGCTGTAGAGACTGAGGATATCACACAGCTGTCTACCTTGCCCAGTCTTGCAGATGACCCTTCTGTGGTGGGACTGCTGAAGGTTAAAGAACAGCAGGTGCCAGTTGCTACTGCCACGGTGCATCGGCAACAGTATCGCACTAACTGAGACTCCCTGATTCCCATCCAGAACCTGATTCATCGGCTAGAGACCCAAGGAGTGATCAGCAAGACTCGCTCACCCTTTAACAGCCTTATATGGCCAGTGCAAAAGTCTGAGGGAGACTGGAGATTAACAGTAGACTATCGTGGCCTGAATGAAGTCACACCACCACTGAGTGCTGCTGTGCCAGACATGCTAGAACTCCAATATGAACTGGAGTCAAAGGCAGCCAAGCAGTATGCTACAATTGACATTGCTAATGCATTTTTCTCTATTCCTTTAGCAACAGAGTGCAGGCCACAGTTTGCTTTCACCTGGAGGGGTGTCCAGTACACCTGGAATCGACTGCCCCAGGGGTGGAAACACAGCCCTACTGTTTGCCATGGACTGATCCAGACTGCACTGGGGAAGGGTGGAGCTCCAGAACACCTGCAATACATTGATGACATCATTGTGTGGGGTAACGCAGCCCAAGAAGTTTTCAAGAAAGGTAAGAAAATCCAATCAAGGTTCTTTTGGAAGCAGGTTTTGCTGTAAAAAGAGGTAAGGTCAAGGGACCTGCACAAGACATCCAGTTCTTAGGAATTAAATGGCAAGATGGGCATCGTCAGATCCCAATGGATGTGATTGATTAACAAAATAACAGCTATGTCCCCACCTACTAACAAGAAGGAAACACAAGCCTTCTTAGGTGTTGTGGGTTTCTGGAGAATGCATATTCCAGGTTATAGTCAGATTGTGAAACCTCTCTATGAGGTGACTCGAAAGAAAAATGAGTTTACGTGGGGTCCTGAGCAACGACAGGCCTTTGAGCAAATTAAACAAGAGATTGTGCATGCAGTAGCCCTTGGACCAGTCCGAACAGGACAGGACATTAAAAGTGTGCTCTACACCGCAGCCGGGGACAATGGCCCTACCTGGAGCCTCTGGCAGAAAGCACCAGGGGGGACTAGAGGTCAGCCCTTAGGATTTTGGAGTTGGGGATTGTGGTGGTGCAACCCCCCACCCGCTTCAGGCCACTCGGTACTTGGCGTGATCTCC
This sequence comes from Sterna hirundo, assembly GCA_009819605.1. NCBI lineage: Eukaryota > Metazoa > Chordata > Aves > Charadriiformes > Laridae > Sterna > Sterna hirundo. The sequence continues at coordinate 22,157,473 of CM020463.1, forward strand.
CTCCCAACCTGGGCCGCAGAACAACACAATGGAACAGAACATATCACAATGGTCTAACATGAAAGAAAAGGTAGAGTGCAACATACCAGAACACAATAGTGTGCCTAGTCCCCATGGCTCCTACCGTTTTAAGATAATAACTATAATTGATTACTCCTGACACCATATGGATCATGGCCACAGAATAGGGGATACTAGGACCCCAAGATCTAGCAAGCTCTGGGGTTGTGTAACTATCATCCAAAGCCAGAGTGGAAAAGTACCTGACAGAAGTCAATTATCTTGGATCCTATAAGTAGCGATTCTAGTAAAGACCCTTTGAGCTCTTCAAACCATGACAAGTGGCCTCACCTATAGAGAGTATATGTCCTAAGACTTGTATGGCTGTCAGTTAAATCTCTTGCATTTGTCCTCACTTGGAAGCTTATCTTCACAGCCAAATCAGGCTAGCGATCTTTTTGTAAAAGGAAAGTACATATGTAAATGTAGAAACACCTACCGTCTGCTAAAAAGGCCAAATTCCTACCATTCCCTTTCAGTTAGCTTCAGATGAAAGCATGGATACTTGAACAGTAATAAAGCAGAAGCTTTAGCAGGACACTTGAAGAACCCAAGAGCCTCCATTTTTTTCACCTAACTCTACATCAAGTTAAAAAAACAATAAAACTGTGTTAGTAAGTGCTTATTATTGAGAGCAGCCCTGAGGAGAGGAACTTGGGGGTGTTGGTGGATGAGAAGCTCAACATGAGCCTGCAATGTGCGCTTGCAGCCCAGAAAGCCAACCGAATCCTGGGATGCATCAAAAGAAGCGTGGCCAGCAGGTTGAGGGAGGTGATTCTGCCCCTCTGTTCCACTCTGGTGAGACCCCACCTGGAGTACTGTGTCCAGCTCTGGAGCTCCCACCATAAGAAGGACATGGACCTGTTGGAGAGGGTCCAGAGGAGGGCCACAAAGATGACCAGAGGGCTGGAGCACCATGAAGACAGGCTGAGAGAGTTGGGGTTGTTCAGCCTGGAGAAGAGAATGCTCTGGAAAGACCTTATAGTGGCCTTCCAGTATGTGAAGGGGGCCTACAAGAAAGCTAGAGAGGAATTTTTTACAAGGGCATGTAGTGATAGGATGAGGGGTAATGTCTTCAAACAGGAAGAGGGGAGATTTAGATTAGATATCAGGAAGAAATTTTTTACTGTGAGGGTGGTGAAACACTGGAAGAGGTTACCCAGAGAAGTTGTTGAGGCCCCATCCCTGGAAGTGTTCAAGGCAGTGGTGAAGAAAGCTATAAAAATGTTAGTGTTGCGCTCCAGGGTCATACATCCTTTGGCATGCTTCTATGGGACAGTGGCTGTGTCCTCATCAATAGAATCACAAGAGGACACATCATAAGCCGGAAAAAAGCAATAAGCATACAACTCATCTGGTTCTCTTACAATGGTGATGTTGGGTAGGTTGGATCTCTGTCATTTTCCCCACAGGGAATTTAAGAATAGTTTTGCAATTTGGCATCTGGCAGAGGTTTTTTTCATATGTTTGGGCTGCAAAATGACATCTCCTTTCTGACAGTAATCTTCCACATATGTAGCTTTTTTGTCATCATTTGTGCACCAGCCTGGGTAGCCTGAAACATCCTACTTCTGATGGAGGTGAAGTTTTATGTAATCTGAGAAAAGACTCTTTGTTCAAAATGCCAAATCTCACAGATGTCAAAAAAACTGTAGCCCTCCTCCAAGCCTTGTTCAGTTCTGATGAACACCAGGTACCCACAGAGGCTCTTTCTCCGTCATTATGGGTGCACACTCTCTTTAGGTGGTTCATCTTTTGCTGTCTTGTGTAGTATAAATATCTAAAGGTTGCCCCTGCCAGAGAGTGCCAGTCATTTTCATTGTAGCATTGATGCAGCCATGGAAAAAACACCCAGTAAATTAAAAGCTGTTTACATCCAATCAGTGACTGCATAGCCATCCAAGAAGTAGGATCCTACTTGATATTCACAACCTTGTAACATGTGACAGATTTGAATATTTTCCTTTTTGATCACATACATAAGCCACTGAATAGAGGGGGTCAAATATCTCTTTTTCGCCTGATGATGGCCATCTGAAGGGAGGAGTGCTACTGTGTTAGGTTTAGAGAAACATAAATCAATACGCGGACATGCATGTAGAGGCCAGAGTAGTATACTGAAAGGGATCTATACAGCATTAAACCTTCACCTTTTCACTGCTCTCTTTCTTATAGAATGTTGTCTGGGTCTGGCTGGGATGGAGTTAATTTTCCTCATAGTAGCCCTCATAGTGCTGTGCTTTGTATTTGTAGGTAGAAGGGTGATGATAACACACCGGTGTTTTGGCTACTGCCAAGCAGTGCTCCCACAGCATCAAGGCTTTCTTTCTAACTCCCCCGCCCAAAGGCCAGTAGGCTGGGGGTGGGTAAGATCTTGGGAGGGGACATAGCCAGGAAAGCTGACCCAAACTGACCAAAAGGATATTCCATACCCTATGACACTCTGCTCAGCAATAAAAACTGAGCGAAAGGGGGGGAGCAACATTTGTGGTTATGGCATTTGTCTTTCAAAACAACTGTGACACGTACTAAGGCCCTACTTCCAAGGAAGTAGCTGGACATTGCCTGATGATGGGAAGTAGTGAATAAATTTCCTCTTTTTGCTTTGCTTCTGTGTGCTGCCTTTGCTTTTCTTATTAAACTGCCTTTATCTCACCCATGAGCTTGTCCATCTTATTTTCGCCCCCTGTATTGTTGAGGAGCGGAAGCGAGAGACCAACTGGGTGAGGGTCTGGCAGCCAGCCAAAGTCAACCTACCACAAATGTGCAACAGGTCATGACCGTAATCTCATTCCTGTATGATCTGCAAGCCTCCCTCAAAATTTAGATCTTGTTGGCAATAGTAACTCAGTTCTTTCTGCAAGTAAAAAATCTTCTGATTAACTTTGTGCCATGCCAAGAACTGTATTTTCTCTTCAAGCATCATGCTGTCCACCAAATAATATTCTGGTGGTGGAAGAGGGCCTACTTAAATTGATTTTCAGAAGTGTTGAAAAAAATGGGGGAATAACATTTGCAGCCCTCAATACCCAAAGCTTGTGTAAGGCTGCTTAGTTTCATGGGTAAAAAATGCAGTCTATGAAGCATATACTCAGACTGGGTACTTCTATGCACATAAGTTTACCACTTTGTGTGATTAATTGCACATCCATTTTCTCTTTCAGAAGCTGACTAATAATAAAATAGCCATCATAGCCTTTGGCATTATGCGCTAGGAATGTGTAGCCCTGAAAATTTGTGTCCTTAAACAACCCAATAAAGTCCACAAGACGTGTATCCCCTTTAAACTCCCATTCTCCTCCTCCTCCTTCTTCCCAAGGGGCATCTGGTGCTACCTCCATGGCAAAAATGTAGTTCAGGACATGTGTTCTGGTTTCCTGCATACATTCTATGTCACAGATAATATAGCCCTGCCCTGCTTCGGGATTTTTGATCATGGGGATGAAACACTGGTGCTGATTTACATTGCACATCTGTTCATAGCATGTTATGCACTTCCAGCCTTTACATTTGTGCTGTTTTTCTACATAGGCCTTCTCACAGAAAATCATAGCCAATCAGTTTTTTGGGGTTTTTTTAATTGCCAGGGCCTTGTACCTCTGTAAGCATTCCCCAGACTTGTTGTTATGCAAAATAGCAGGAATGGGTTCAAATTCAGAAACAAACCACAACAATGCTGAAATTAATATCCTTTTATTCTGTATGCTCACAAATCCCACAGCAGGGGGAAGCTCCAGGAGCACCCTGAAGGGAGGCAGTGGGGAAGACCCAGGCGTGACAGAGCGTCCAGCTGTGTCTGAGGCTTCAGCAGCTGTGAATTTTTAGGGTGTTTTTCTAAGCAGGGATTGCGTCATTCCTTGCATAAACATACAATTACTTGTCAGTGAAGTGATTTATGTGTGCAATAAATATAGGCTACTTTGTACTTGTTCCATACATTTCTGCACAGATATATTATCTATCTTTTGTTTGTATGTTTGCCAAGCCCTCAAGAAGTGGGACATCCAGCTGCACACGTTTCTCTAGAGAACTGGGTGAATCAGTCAACATGAGCTACTCCTCCTCACCATTCTTGTTATTTAGTAGTTCCCAGTGCACTTGTACAACAGCCTGCAGCTGGGGCACCTTATCCTTGTTCCCAAGTTAACTGCACAGTCATGAGACAAGCAGAGCCAGCAATAATAGTGACAGCTGTGGTCATGGTTATCCAGTGTATGATAAAATTTACAGAAGTTTCTCACGCCAAATACCTTCTTGACTTCCTTAAAAGGAGGAAACAGGTCTTGGGATATCTAAGGCAGTTGTTTGAATTAAAAAATCCCCCAAACTTTTTCCCCTCACACAAGAGGATGATGCATATATTAACATGTAGCAGATCCTCAAACAAGGGGATGTCACTCAGCATGACCTTCCTGTGTACAGGCTATCCCAGTTTGTCATGTAGCTGTCACAGGTGAATTATTAAGAGAAGTCATCATTATGGGGTTAACTAAAAGGGTTTTATTAATGATCAAATGGTAATTAATTGATGACTGAATGAAAATGCAATGGCAATCAAATGGTGATTAAGCAAACTTGATGATCTTAAAGGTCTGTTCCAACCAAAACAATTCTATGATTCTATGAAGGGTAAGTAAACCACATAACAGTTAACCTACGTAGGTCCAGGCTTATGCTGTGGTATGCTGCGCTATGCTGCATGTAAAGGTTGGCCTGTGTTGGGCTGTGCATATATATCCCTTGGCCACAGGATAAACTTAACCTGTTGATTTTTACAGAGGAGCCTGCAGGCAGCTCCCACTTCAGTACTGGCAATTACATAACCTGTATGGCCTTGCCTTTATCAGATGCCATCCAGAGGGACCTGGACAGGCTTGAGAGGTGGGCCCATGCAAACCTCATGAAGTTCAACCAGGCCAAGTGCAAGGTCCTGCACCTGGGTCATGGCAATCCCAGGCACAAATACAGGTTGGGTAGAGAATGGCTTGAGAGCAGCCCTGAGGAGAAGGACTTGGGGGTGCTGGTGGATGAGAAGGTCAACATGAGCAGGCAATGCACACTTGCAGCCCAGAAAGCCAACCACATCCTGGGCTGCATCAAAAGAAGTATGGCCAGCAGGTCGAGGGAGGTGATGCTGCCTCTCTACTCCACTCTGGTGAGACCCCACCTGGAGTACTGCATCCAGCTCTGGAGTCCCCAACATAAGAAGGACATGGACCTGTTGGAACAGGTCCAGAGGAGGGCCACAAAGATGATCAGAGGGCTGGAGCACCTCTCCTATGAGGACAGGCTGAGAGAATTGGGGCTGTTCAGCCTGGAGAAGGTTCCAGGGAGACCTTATAGCAGCCTTCCAGTACCTAAAGGGGGCCTACAGGAAAGATGGGGAGGGACTCTTTATCAGGGCCTGTAGCGATAGGATGAGGGGCAATGGTTTTAAACTGAAAGAGGGTAGATTTAGATTGGATATTAGGAAGAAATTCTTTACGATGAGGGTGGTGAGACAATGGAACAGGTTGCCCAGAGAAGTTGTGGATGCCCCATCCCTGGAAGTGTTCAAGACCAGGCTGGATGGGGCTTTGAGCAGCCTGGTCTAGTGGGAGGTGTCCCTGCCCATGGCAGTGGGGTTGGAACTAGATGATCTTTAAGGTCCCTTCCAACCTGAACCATTCTATGATTCTATGAAAGTGCAGCAAGAAGCTCTTATGCAAACACCCTTCCTATTTGACAGTAGAAATGATGAACAGAGTTGTTTTCTTGTAAGAAAATCCTATAATAGCTCAAATGACCAAAATGGAATAACCCTTCCATGGACAGGATCTACATGGCATGCTGTGTCCTCATCAATGTTCAATGCTACACAGCTCAGGGTACCCAGAACCTGAAGGGATGTAAGGTTATCTATACTGTCCTCTCCTTCATAGTGTTAGCTCTAATAAATAGCCTTTTAAAATGATACTTTACAGAGTGTGAGTGCCTTTCTTACTGGGATCATAACAAACTAGCACCTCCTTTTACAAAACACCAGTCTCACCAGAAAAAAATTCTCAACTATGAGCACATGGGAATTCGAGCATCTATAAGCACTCACATTGTAGAACTGAAAAAAAATAAATTGCTGCAGATCTGTATCGTGTGTATGGCAAGGTTTTGGTAGTGGGGGGGTGCAGGTGTGGTCTCTTGTGAGATGAGACCAGGGGCTACCCTGTGCTGAACACAGCCGGTTCCAGCCAACTTGGCAATGGACCCACCACTGGCCAAATCTGAGCCAATCAGTGCAGTTGGTGATGCCCCTGTGAAAACATTTAAATGAAAGGGCAAAATGCTGCACAGGCAGTGAGTAGTGTGGAAAAAAGTGGGAGAAACAACCCTGTGAACACCAAAGTCGAAGGAGGAGGGGGAGGAGGTGCTCCAGGCACTGGAGCAGACATTCCCCTGCAGCACATGGAGGACCCTACGTTGGAGCGGTTGGATATTTTCTGAAAGAACTGCAGCCTGTGGAGAGCTCACGCTGGAGCAGATTTTTTTCCTTAAGGACTGCACCCCGTGAAGAGGACCCACGCTGGAGCAGGGGAAACGTGTGAGGAGGAAGGAGCAGAAGAGAGGAACTGTTATGGCCTAAACACAAACCCCTATTCCCCCTGCACCATTTGGAATGAAGGAGTGAAGTTGAACCTGGGAAAAAGGGGGAGGGGGCAGGAAGGTGGTTTTGGTTTTCACCATCCTACTCCATTTTTAATTGGCAATAAATTTAATTAACTTTCCCCAACTCGAGTCTGCTTTGCCCATGACAGTAATTGGTAAGTGATCTCCCTGTCTTTATCTCGACCCACAAACTTCTCCATCTTATTTTTTCCCCTTGTCCTGCTGAGGAGGGGGAGTGAGAGAGTGGCTGAGTGGGTGTCTGGCAGCCAGCCAAGGTCAACCCACCACACCATCTCTAGATTAAAGCTGCTTCAAGAAGTTCTAGGCACTACTTGCTTGCTTGTTTTGGGCTGCCACATCACATCAGATCTGGGCTTTGTTTCAAAGGAATTCTCAAAGTTTTTGGTCAGAGAACTACTAAAAAAATTGGCCTCAACATGCTTGAGAAGGTTAACTTATAATATGCTAAATTTCAACAAACAGGAAACACAAACACCTATATGTTCTGTGGCATGTCAGAATGATAGGATTATAACTACGAGGAAGAGAAGGATTAAGAATTACCAAACACCACTGAAGGGGAAATTCAAATTTTAACTGATCAGCAGTGGTAATTTGTGACAAAGGAATGATCCAGCATAGAAGGCAAGAAGGCCTAAGTGCACAAGGGGTTAAACTGGCTGGAAGCAGGAATTCCAGATAGAGAACAACTCCCTGTAAGGGAACAAAGTTTCCCTCAGTGATGAGATAAGAAACAGCCACAGCATTGTCTTGTAGTAATCCTGGAATGCAAGTGCTCAGGAGCCACAGTTGGGCAGCAGAGCTGGCTCTCAGGGATGAACCCAGTGCTGGGCCAAGGCACTCCATGCCTACACTCATGGGACTGGTATTGGTGCAAGTGTATATAAGGGATCTACTTGTGACGCATCTTTGCAGGCTCCTTGTAGAACCGCTTACAGCGGTAGGACTGTCCAATGTCCAATGCATTGTTCATAATTTTTTTTTTTATTTAAGCACAAACGTGTGTTTAATTCACCTCAAGGGGTACAATACAAATTCCCCAACACCACATGTGTAAACTAAAGTTGAAAGTTAAGTCAACTTTTTATACAAAGCACCTATTAAAATGACAGCACATTTACTCTTCTGCTGTTAAGTCATGCCAAACTACAGCTTAATTTTATGAAGCATAGTACACTTCAATATTTCTTGTATGCACTTTTTAATAAAACAAAAAGCAGTCTTCCACCTCAGGTTACTTGTTACTTTACCCAAAATTTATTACTTACACAAAAGTACTTGAGCTGTCTGAATTTTTTTCTACAGCTACATAGAATTCAGTGCGCTTGTCATACTGAAAGAAGTACTGTGCAAGTTATAGAACAGAATCATAGAATCATAGAATAGTTTGGGTTGGAAGGGACCTTTAAAGGTCATCTAGTACAACCTCCCAGGGACATCTTCAACTAGATCAGGTTGCTCAGAGTCCCATCCAACCTGACCTTGCATGTTTACAGGGATGGGGCATCTACCACCTCTTTGGGCAACCTCTTCCAGTGTCTCACCACCCTCATTGTAAAAAATTTCTTCCTTATATCTAGTCTAAATCTACCCTCTTTCAGTTTAAAACCATTACCCCTTGTCCTATTGCAACAGGCCCTGCTAAAAGGTTTGTCCCCATCTTTCCTGTAGGCTCCCTTTAAGTACTAAAAGGCCACAATAAGGTCTCCCCGGAGCCTTCTCTTCTCCAGGCTGAACAATCCCAACTCTCTCAGTTTGTCCTCATAGGAGAGGTGCTCCAGCCCTCTGATCATCTTCATGGCCCCTCCTTTGGACTTGCTCCAACAGGTCCATGACTTTCCTGTGCTGAGGGCTCCAGAGCTGGACACAGTACTCCAGGTGGGATCTCATGAGAGCAGAGTAGAGGGGCAGAATCACCTCCCTTGACCTGCTGGCCATGCTTCTTTTGATGCAGACCAGGATATGGTTGGCTTTCTGGGCTGCAAGCACACATTGCCAGGTCATGTCCAGCTTTTCATCCACCAGTACCCCAAAGTCCTTCTTGTCAGGGCTGCTCTCAATCCCTTCATCCTCCAGCCTGTATTGATACCAGGGGTTGCCCTGACCCAGGTGCAGGACCTTGCACTTGGCCTTGTTGAACCTCATGAGGTTCACACGGGCCACTTCTTGAGCTTGTCCGGGTCCCTCTGGATTAGCATACCGTCCCTCAGGCATGACAACCACACCTCTCACCTTGGTGTCATCTGCAAACTTGCTGAGGGTGCACTCAGTCCCACCGTCTATGTCATTGATGAAGACAATGAACAGTACTGTTCCCAATATGGACGCCTGAGGGACACCACTTGTCACCGATCTCCATTTGGACATTGAGCTGCTGACCACTACCCTCTGGATGCGACCATCCAGTCAATTCCACATCCACCAAACAGTCCACCCATCAAATCCGTATCTCTCCAATTTAGAGAGAAGGCCTTACAGAAGTCCAGATAGATGACATCCGTAGCTCTTCCCTTGTCCAAGTTGTCAAAAGATGTCAAAAGCATTACAGCTGATTGGGAAAATAGGTTCTATTGAATTAAGTTATGACTTGGATCTGCAACCAGCTGGTGATTAGTCTTGTGCCCTGTGAAATACCACTCAGAAGCAATTCCGAGTCATGAGTCACAAGTACAACAGATTCATGCTCAAGGCTCATTTTGGGATCAGACTATTTGTATGCAGCCAACTGAACAGTCAAAAGCATGTAACTGAGAAATTCTAAACCCACATCCATGAATTGCCAGGTAGTTTTATATAGGCTAAGAAGCCTGAAATTACTATGAAGTGTTTCATTTTTTTAAGCCCAAAAGACCAAAACTGAAGTGCATTAATACATTATTTTAAACAAACTGGGTTAATACAATTTTCTACCACAACAGGTATCAATTATCAGAGAACATAACCCAACAATTGCAGTTTCTGCTGTAGAATTAGACTACTTTTCTGAAACAGATGTATGCATCTAGTCAGTCTATATCAAGTAATTGAATGGTTTTTTTCTTCTCACTTAAGAAAGAGGGAAAGTCTGAATTTTTATCCGAATTTCCCGACCTTCAATGAGAGGGAGGAGTTAAGAGCAAGCAGGTCAATAAATATGACTTATTAACATCCACTAAAGCAGTAGCTCAACTAAAGAGTTTATCTAATTTGGAAACAAAATTTTTCTGGTTGCCTTCCAAGCAAAATACAGAAAGTGATCATCATGAGACAATGGTATTTGAAAGTACACAATACTCACGAGGTGACAAGATGTACTGCTAAATGCTTTTTATCTGCATCTTAGAGCACTAGGCAGTGTTCTGTAACTTCATTTATTTGGGAAATATATGAAATCACAGAGTTAACATACTCAAAACTACCTTTGGAAGCCTATTTTCTAGTTATATATGAATACTTCTTTTGCCATGTTTAACTGATAGCTGTGCTACAGTTAGCAAACACAAAATTGGCATGTTATCCTGAAGTAAAGCAATAAGGTGCCTTTATGCACAGCAAGTATGGAGGCTTCTATTTGCTAATAAACATATAAGAGCAATACTTTAAAACTTAGTGTTTGCTAATAGGAGATCTAAAATAGTTTAGTACAAATCAATACCACCCTGTCAATATCCCCTTTATTAACAAAAGCAAGTGCCAAATCATTAAAGGGTCCAAAATATCTAAAAAAATATTACCAATTGTTTACCTTTGTCTAGACTTTGCAAGACTAATCATTTTCAGATAAACCCAACAACGTGCAAAAGTTCCTAACATCATACATTAGGAATAACAAGTGCTACTCAAACCAAGAGGTTCTGCTGAGATCAAATAAAAAAACCATAAAATAGCAAAGTCAAGTCTTATATCTTGAGCAGTCACAGTGAAGATCCTGAACTATCTTACAATTTCCTACATGAAGCAGTTTCTTATGAGTTGAGATATCTAAGCTTTGCCTTCTGCCTTAGTGATAATAGGTAACAATATACTGACAGTAGAAAACTTGGTTCCATTGCTGCTTACAGTATCTTCAGACCTACCACTTTATATAGTTTTGCTTAAACAGTGTGATAAATACTTTCCCTTTTCTCAGCCTTCTTTGGCCACATGTACCATTCTGTTAACCACAAACACTGCTCAGAAAGTGCTTCCTGTGAAAATGGTTTCAAATAAATGAGTTAACCTTGCAAAAATCTAGCTTCCCACAACATGAAGTTTGTCCACCCTGCATTATGCAGTTCCATATTTACAAGACACTTAAACTTTACATTTGTCTTTTACCTTACAAAAAGTGCAACTCTCTCACCCCATGTTATGGGGTGACGACATTCTTCATAAATTCTACAGAACAGCAGCCTATGATAAGTAAATAAGGTGCTTAGATTATGCCCAGGATCTAATTGATTAAGAACCACCAAGTACCACCATTTCATAAAGGCAGACTCCATTCCTATGCTACTGTCACAGTGGTGCCACAGCTAGGTTTGCAAGCTCAATAAGAGCCAATGCACCATGCATGCGTTCATGCTGTTCCTGGAGGCAGCGGCGAGCAGCTGAATAAGCACTATTTTTCTCTTCATCATCCTCTTCATCAGACTGAAGATATCCCATTGGGTCCTTCTGTTCCTGATCCGTTTTCTGGATTGTTTTACTTTTCAAAGTGGGAGCACGCTGTTCTCTAGTCTCCCAGTATCTGCAACATCAGAAATGGAGAATGCTTTTAAATTATGTACAGTTTATGTAAGAACTACCATTCAAAGCTAGCAAAGACCTTCCAAGTACTATCTTGCACATGACTAATCGCTGCATTTATTTTTCCTCTTTCAACCCTTTTATGGCACTATTTAAGCTGTCAGAAGCCTCCTTTATTCAGCATTTTAAGTGCAGAAGCGTCCAAAGGATAGCTGATCTTTCACACAGATCTTTCTGCTACATGGTATTCCTACCAGTCAGCTCTCCCTGTGCACGATTGTTGTTCCTCACATAGATGCAAATTCAGCAGTATGACTGTAGCACTAACTAACATGGTATTAGCAGGTGTTGTTCAAGCAAAGCCTTCGGCTGGGGCTGCACGGCTAGAAGGCGCGTCCCCTGGGTGGTGGATAGGGGATCCTCCTCTGGAGGGTGCACCGGTTAAAACTTAAGAAGGTGCCGTGAACCAACGCAGCCTAAGGGAAGGACACCCTGACAAAAAACCACTGGCCCTCCAAGTTATGGGGGTTGGGCAGGAGGCTAACTACCTCCTCCCGGAAAAAATGAAAAAGTTGCAGAAACGCTACACAACAATATCCAATTGGAACAATTGGAGCAATTGTTCCAATTGGAAGATTGTTGTTCGTGCCTTATGTGCCTCCTGGCACTAAGAGAATTCAGAGAGAGAGAGAGAGTTCAAGCAAAGAGAAGCATTTAAGTAGAGAAGGAAAAGCAGATGAGAAAGCCTCATGAGGAACTTTGTCTTAACCAGGAGCCAGCAACAAAAGGCAAGGCTGGGTTAAATCATACTAAAGGAACAGCTGGGGTTTGTTTATTGTTTTTCATATTTTTTTTGCCCCTAAGAATAAAACACTTTCTCAGGCCACTCTGTGTTATAAGTTTAGAGAGAGATCACACCATAAGGAAACTTACTTTGCTAGCCACTCAGCTGCAGCTTTATTGTCAGCTGTCTGTTTTTTACTCAGTCTGACTGTGAGTTCTTCCCTCTTCAGCCGGGCATACGGGTGTTTGGTGCAATGACGGTTTGCATGTGTGAATCTGCTTAAACAGCCTTAAAAAAACCAAAATACCAGTGGAGAATGCATTAAGGAAATCAGTCAATTGACATGTTAACATAACATCCCTGGGATGAAGATGCTCCTTACTCCACAAAAACCTGTATTCAGTTAAAAACAGCACACTAGTCGCAAGGCCCATAACACGCCCAATCATTTATTATGCATTATGCATTGGTATTAACTGATACAATTACTGATAACTTGGCTTATATAATAAAGCATGCAATCCTTACATCTAAGTTTGCATGATTATGCACAGATTCTGTGCAGTTTCTCCCTTCCCTAGAAGCTCCTCTAAAATTAAGATCCAAAGCTTTTATAGATTGCTGCCACATGAGCATCCATACATTCCCAGTACTGGACTGACACTAATTCTGAAAGCCACAAGTTATTCTCTGAAGGCTCACCATTCTCTGAGCAGACGAAAGGCTTCTCCCCCGTGTGAAGACGCTGGTGAGTTTTGAGTTGCCCACTCTGAACAAAGGCTTTCCCGCAGTCTGGGTAGTCACACAAATAAGGTCTTTCACCTTTAAAAACAAAACAAACAAAAAATAAAAACAAACAAACAAACAAAAACCACAAAAAAAGCAACTTCCCCCCCCAACCAAACCCAAAACCACAACCACACACACAGATTTATGAAAGCTGAATATAGAAATCATACTATCCAGTGGTGGTCCTTTTTTTCCCCAGAAAAATAACAAAATTATATTTTTGCCTTATCATATTCCTAATCTTGCACATTATTTAAATAATCTATACTCAAGTCAGCTTCTGGCATGTTGAAGTACAAGATAATTCTAGAAGGCATAAAAAGGATGGGCTGACAGCAGTTCAGAGAAATCATGGACCTTGCTTTTTTCCCCCCCCGTGATAAGATTGGATGTCATTGTCCTGTCACTGTCCGGATTTTTTTGGACTGCAGTAGGAATTTGAGTGAGGCAGACAGAGCACTACAGCAACTGCAAATAAGATGACTCCTTATCAAGGAGTCATCCTTAGTTCTGTTCATTTTGGTATGTGAGTCAGTGGCAAGCAATGTTACACACTGTTCTCGTTTGAAAACTTCTGCTTCAGCATGTAAGCAGACGTGTGAACTTAGTAGTGGACAGATTTCCAGAAAGGCTACAGTTTCATAGTTCTGCAGTGTTAGCAGCATCTCATCATCTTTGGTTCCAGAGAAGAGAAGAATTTGACAATGTTTTCCCTTTGAGCACTGCATCCTCTCTTTCAGAGTATCATGAAAGACTGAGGGCTTAGAGTATTTTGTTTGTTTGTTTAAGAACTTTTTTTTGGACCTAAAACTTTCCTAAAGCACTGAGATAAGTCCTAGAACTGATACTTGTAGTTAGGTAGAATGAAACATACACAGTATATTGTATAGATAGCATCCTATAGTATAGGTAGAACAAAGTAAAGGCAAACAATTTAATTCCAGTTGCAACTAGATACATTTTATCATTAATATAAACTGATCTAGGGTAAAATAACTGAGGTTAATGATATAGGGATGTATAAAGTCGCAGAAGTATCTTATTAGAGAGTTTTACTAGACTATTTGAAAAAAGTTGTAATGAATAAATGGAGGTAGGAAAAGAAACTCATTCTAGACTCAAGCCAAGAGAATTTTAGGCAAATCATCAAGAATGACTTCCCCATGCAAACTGCAACAAGAGGAATGGAGATAGTGGGTATGTCCCCTCTGTCTCTCTTGAGAGTATGATTGGGTGGCAAGTTTGCAAAGGTGTGCCATGCCACCACTCCTCAGAAAGGACAACTAAAAGAAGGTAACACTGACTTACTAAGTCAGAAAAGTAACACCAAGGTGAGTTCTGCTCAATTAAGTAGTCCGTGTCTAATACACAAGTTCAACACCTAATTCAAGCAAGTGAAATGAAAACATCTTTTGACCAAAAGGCATGAAGAATCTGGTGTTTAATATAAGTATTCACAGACTTGTTTGAGTCAGAAAAAGAGACAACAGCAGCCAAGGCTTTATGTGTCTACAATAGTTCATACTTTATTGCAACTGGGAACTGGGGTTGTTTAGCCTGGAGAAAAGGAAGCTCAGGGGAGACCTTATCGCTCTCTACAACTACCTGAAAGGAGGTTGTAGAGAGGTGAGTGTCAGTCTCTTCTCCCAAGTAGCAAGTGATAGGACGAGAGGAAACAGCCTCAAGTTGCACCAGGGGAGGTTTAGATTGGATATTAGGAAAAATTTCTTCACTGAAAGGGTTGTCAAGCATTGGAATAGGCTGCCCAGGGAAGCGGTTGAGTCACCATCCCTGGAGGTATTTAAAAGACTTTTAGATGTAGTGCTGAGGGAGATGGTTTAGTGGTGGACTTGGTAGTGTTAGGTTTACAGTTGGACTCAATGATCTTTTCCAACCTAAATGATTCTATGATTCAATTACCATGTAAAAACTACACAAAAGAAGAAGGAACCAGAAGTCAGAGAAGAGGTAGAATGAAAAACACTATCAAGTACAGAACACCAAGCTCAGGAAAAATTTTTCCTCTTATTAAGAAAGTCTGACAACATTAGATAAAATATTTACGCTATATGCCTTTACTATTAGAGCCCAAATTACTGTTATGGTTACCCAGTGACAAAAACAGTTACAGAAAGACTTTCCTTTGATTGCACTAACAAGCCCTGGGAGAAAAGTATGATTGATCTAACAATTACAATAAGATATTAACAGGTTGAGGGTTGGGTTTTTTTGCCTTCCCAACTGCTTCATAAGTGTTTGTCAGCTACTCACATCTTCCTTTTAATCTCTTCACTTACCGGTATGAGTTCGTTTGTGTGCCTGTAGTGATTTCTCTCGTGGAAACACCCTGTTGCAGATATTGCAACGTATTCTGCTAGAAGAATGCTCTCCTTCATTTATTAGATCACGAACTGTGTCTGCTCTTGGTCGGCCACGTCTTACCCCATCCTGTATTAAAATAATTAAGAAACTGAAGTGCCATACTTTTCCATGCAAGCAGTTTAGCAAAGAACATCCCCCCTTCCCCAAACAAACAAACCCACAAGCAACCACATACACATTATTCTTACATAAGCTCAACAAAAATGAAGGCTCTGCTAAAATCATACATAGGAAACAACAAGTATTTTTATGCAAAAAAAAAGCAAAAGAAAAAAGACACTAAAGCTCATTTAGAATTAGCCCAAAAATTATTCTACAGAGCTATAATGTAGATATATCCAAAGATGGGTAAAACAGCAGAACTGTGCGAACCAAGTCTAAGTCTATCCAACAATATAGCTTATATTATCACAGGATTCATCAAATAAGCAGGATGGAGGAGGTTGGTTTTGTGTGTGGGGTGTGTGCACAGGATATGTGAGGTGTGTGTAGCATGGTGTACGTAGTACGCATGAGGTGCATGGTGTGTGTACACATGGTTCATGGTGTGTGCATGGAGTGTGTGTGTGCACAGGGGCATAGTGTGTGGGGCAGATGTCATGTGGGCAGTATGTGGTGGGCAAGAGCAGTGTGTGAGTGTGGTGTGTGCGGTGCATGGTTGTGTGTGTGTGTGCGCTGTGGGTAGGTGCAGGTGTTATGTGGTGCATGGGGAGGTGTACATGTGCATGCGCAGTGTGTGGTGCGGGTATGTGTGCATGGGGTGTGTAGTGCATGCATGGGTGCTGTGTGGGGTGCATTTGTGGTGTACATGTGGTGGGTTGTGGGTAGGTGTGGGGTGTGTCAGGACTAGGTAGGGGGTAGAGATGTGTGCATATGGGGGCTTTGGGGGCATCTGTTTTGGTTGGGTTTTTTTCCATGACAGGGTCTTGAGTCATCTGGATTTTTTTTCATTCCATGGTTTTGGGTTGTCAGGGTTTTTTTTCATTCCATGGCTTTGGGTTGTTGGGGATTTTTTTGGCTATGAGCTTTTGGGTTTCCAGTGTTTTTTGTTTTTTTTAAAATTATTTTTAGTTTGGTTCCTGCTTTTTGGGTCATCTGAGGATTTTTTTTATTCTGGGGTCTTGGGTTGTTGGGGGTTTTATTTGTTCTGGGGTCTTGAATTGTTTGTGGTGTTTCATTCCAGTGCTTTGGGTTGCTTGGGCTTTTTTGATGTTTTTTTTTTAGTTACGGGGTTTGGGGTTGTTTGGGGTGTTTGACTGTGGGGTTTTGGGTTGTTTGGGTATTTTTCGATTTAGTTTTGGGGGTTCTTATTTGGTTCTGGTTTTTTTTGGGGGGAGATCTTTGCTTCTTGCATTTTGTGGCTTTGGGATTTTGCATTTCTGGGGTCTTGAGGTTGTTTGCTTCCAGGCTTCTGGGCTGTCCAGGTTATTTTTTTGGTTCCAGGCTTTTAGGTCTTACATGGCTTTTTGTTCGTTCCAGCCTTTTGGGTGATAGGGGTTGGGGTTTTTATTGGTTCTTGGCTTTTGGAGCATCTGGTAGTTTTCTTTGTTCTGGCCTTTTGGGGCATCTGTTTTTTCCTTTTTGTTCCGGGCTTTTGTGTCATCTGGGTTTTTTGTTTAGTTCAGGGCTTTTGGGGCATCTGGGTTGGTTTTTTTTGTTTTATTCTGGGGCTTTGGTTTTGTGGTGGGTTAACCTTGACTGGCTGCCAGGTGCCCACCAAGCCACTCTCTCACTCCCCCTCCTCAGCAGGACAGGGGGAGAAAATAAGATGAAAAGCTCATAGGTTGAGATAAGGACAGGGAGATTGCTCTTTCCTCCTCACATTGTTCCCCTGCTCCAGCATGGGGTCCCTCCCACAGGATAGTCCTTCAAAAACGGCTCCTGTCAGCACCTGTCCCCACAGCCAGTTCAAACCACAGGAAGCCGGCACTAGCAGCAGCAGCAGTTGCTGCATGCTGAAAGGAGTGTGAGACTTCTGAGGTCCCTGGGGGTGTCTGAGAGGGTTTCTGGGCCCCTGACACCCTTGGGATGTGTGCGTGGGAGGGACCGGCCAGATGGCAGTAAGTCTCATGAGAGGGGCAGGCAAGAGTTGGGTGGTGCCAGCAGTCCATGCAGCCAGTTCAAGCCATGCAAAGCTGCATATAACTGGTCCCTAGGGAGCACCAACAACCAGGGTGTGCAAACAGGGAGTGATGCTTGTTGGAAGCTGCATCAGCAGTTCTTGCGGGAAGGGCTGTGCACTCTGCCAGTTATTGGGATGATGCCTGCTCTGCTCATCCTCAGGCTTAGGCTGCAGCCCTGACGGTCACCCCAGCTAGCTGGTGGCTGTGAAAACCTACCCAGCAGCTTGAGGTCTCCAGGGAATTAGAAGGGCTTATTAGGCAGTGCTTTGAGGTTGTTGAAAGCACGGTGGTAGAGAACAGGCAAGGGCTGTGCTCTGCAGCAGACAGGAATCAGTTACCCAGCCAGGCTAGCCTGGGATGAGTGGAGGAAGCTGCTGTCCAGGTGGAGGGCTGCAAAGACTGCACCCCACACTCCTGGGTGGAGGAGCTGCAGGAGGAAGTCAGCAGGCTATGCTGTATTAGGGAGGGGGAACAAGAAACAGAGTATATTCGAGACTGCAAGAAGAAATACTAGGGCCCTGTGGCACTGACCTCCAAGGACTACCAGACAAAGAGTGTCAACAGCGAACAGACAGCACCTTGGAGAAGGAGGCACCATGGTCTCTGGTTACTTGTGGCAACAGGATATCACTTCACTCCCCTTCCTGTATCAACCAGCAACAAATAGAAACTCTTGGCAGCAGAAAAAAACAATAAGCAAGACTCACAGAGAGAAATTGCACCAGTTGCACACACTAAAAGCTGCAAAAGGAAGCAGCAAGTGCTAGTAATGGGCAACTCTGCTGAGAGTCACTGAGGCACCCATCTGTCAGCCTGATATACAGTCAAGGGAAGTTTGCTGTTTGCCAGGAGCCAAGACCTGGGATGTCACAGACTGACACAACCGGTTAAAAGTGCACACTATTATCCCCTACTTCTTTTCCATATGGGCACCAATGACATGGTAAAGCATAACCTGGGCAAGATCAAGCAAGACTTCAGAGCCCTGGGGAGGCAACTGAAAGGGACAGGGGCCCAAGTGATCTTCTCTGTCTTGCCAGTCAGGGATAGGGGTGCAGGCAGAAGTTGACGCATCATGCAGATCAACACCTTGGCTTGGTGGCTGGTGTCGTTCCCCCAAGGCTTTGCTTTCTACGATCATGGGACTTCCTTCAACAAATACAGCCTATTGGGGATCCACCTATCTAGAAGAGGCAGAGGAATCTTTGCTAGCAGATTGGCTGACAGTGAATTGTGCTTTAAACTAAGGAACTTGGGGGGTGGGGTCCACAGCTGTGACACACGTATATCCATAAGCAACAGGGTGGATGAGCACACCTACCAGAGTAATGAGGAATGCTCCCCAACCCTCTCCAAAGGCAAGAACCCTAAGTCCAGCCACCTCAAGAGCATGTATATCAATGCAAGTAGTCTGGGCAACAAACAGGAGGGACTGGAGCTCTGTACCCAGTCTGAGAGTTATGATGTCATAGGAATCACAGAAACTTGGGGGGAAAACTCTGTATTGGGTTTGCGTGGCAAGGTTTTGGTAGTTGGGGGGCTACAGGGGTGGCTTCTGTGAGAAGCTGCTTGAAGCTTCCCCTATATCCGATAGAGCCAATGCCAGCTGGCTCCAAGACAGACCCGCCGCTGGCCAAAGCTGAGCCAATCAGCGACGGTAGTAGTGCCTCTGTGATAACATATTTAAGAAGGGGGAAAAAATGCTGCGCGACAGAAGCCAGAAGAGAAGAGTGAGAATATGTGAGAGAAACAACTATGCAGACACCAAAGTCAAAGTCAATGAAGAAGGAGGGGAAGGAGGTGCTCCAAGCACCGGAGCAGAGATTCCCCTGCAGCCCGTGGTGAAGACCATGGTGACACAGGTTGTCCCCCTGCAGCCCACGGAGGTTAACGGTGGAGTAGATATCCACCTGCAGCCCATGAAGGACCCCATGCTGGAGCAGGTGGATGCGCCTGAAGGAGGTTGTGACTCCGTGGAGAGCCCACGCTGGAGCAGGCTCCTGGCAGGACCTGTGACCCCATGGAGAGCGAAGCCCACGCTGGAGCAGGTTTTGAGTAACCCGAAATAAGAACTATTTTGAGTGGGGCCTTAAGCAACAGCAAGCCTTTGAGCAGATCAAAGAGGAAATAGCTCATGTGGTAGCTCTTGGGTATGTCCAGATAGGACCAGCTGTGAAAAATGTACTCTACACTGCAGCTGGGGAGCATGGTGTCACCTGGAGCCTCTGCCAGAAAACATCAGGAGAAACCCAAGGTCGACCTCTAGGGTTTTGGAGCCAGGAGTATTGGGGATCAGAAGCCCACTATACCCCAACTGAAAAAAAGATATAGTAGCAGCATATGAAGGCCGCTTCAGAAGTTGTTGGTACAGAAGCATATCTCCTTTTGGCACCACGATTGCCTGTGCTACACTGGATGTTCAAAGGAAACATCCCCTACACATCATACAACCAGCACTACATGGAGTAAGTGGGTAGCATTGATCAGGCAACGAGCTCGATTGGGGAAACCCAACTGCCCAGGAATCCTGGAAGAGATCATGGACTGGCCAGAAGGGAGAGATTTTGGAGCATCGCCTGAGGAGGTGGCTCATGCCCAAGAGGGACCACATATAATCAGTTAGAAGATGAAAGACTTTATGCTCTGTTTATTGATGGATCCTGTTGTGTTCTAGGACACTATCAGAAGTGGAAAGCTGCTGTGTGGAGTCACACACAAGTTGTTGAAGCCACTGAAGGAGAAGGTGAGTCAAGTCAGTTTGCAGAAGTGAAAGCCATTCAACTAGCCCTAGAGATTGCTGGACAAGAAAAGTGGCCAGTACTCTATTTCTATACTGACTCCTGGATGGTGGCTAATGCCCTATGGGGATGGCTACAGCAGTGGAAGAAGACCAATCACAGTACAGGGGTAAACCCATCTGGGCTGCTGCATTGTGGCAGGATATCAATGCCCAAGTAGAAAACATGGCTCTAAAGGTACACCATGTAGATGCTCACATGCCCAAAAGCCATGCCACTGAAGAATATCGAAACAACGAACAGGTAGACAAGGCTGTCAAAACTGAAGTAACTCAGTTGGTCCTGGACTGGGAGCATAAGGGTCACCTATTTGTAGCTTGATGGGACCATGAAACATCGGGACATCTAGGGAGAGATGCAACATACAGATGGGCTCATGATTGAGGGGTGGACCTGACCATGGAGGCCTTCACACAGGTCACTCATGAATGTGGAACATGTGCTGCAATAAAGCGAGCCACACGAGTAAAGTCTCCCTGGAACTGCTGGAGAGAGTGCAGCAAAGGGCTACAAAGATGATTAGGGGACTGGAACACCTCTCTTATGAAGAAAGGCTGAGGGGTTTGGGTCTTTTCAGTCTGGAAAAAAGATGACTGAGGGGGGACCTTATCAACACTTATAAATACTTAAAGCGTGGGTGTCAGGAGGATGGGGCCAGGCTCTTTTCAGTGGTGCCCAGTGACAGGACAAGAGGTAATGGGCACAAACTTGAACATAGGAAGTTCCACCTAAACATGAGGAGGATCTTCTTTACTTTGAGGGTGGCAGAGCACTGGAACAGGCTGCCCAGAGAGGTGGTGGAGTCTCCGTCTCTGGAGACATTCAAAACCTGCCTGGACACGTTCCTGTGTAACCTGCTCTAAGGTGACCCTGCTCTGGCAGGGGGGTTGGACTAGATGATCTCCAGAGGTCCCTTCCAACCCTATGGCTCTATGATTCTATGAATAGAGGGCGGTGGCTGGGTTTTTGATATGGTGAGGCCTGGTAAATTGACTATATTGGACCACTTCCATGAACGTGCCAAGGCAAGCACTACATATTCACCGTGGTGGAAGCAACTACTAGTTGGATAGAAACCAAGGATAGAAACCCTGTAAACCATGCCACTGCCTGAAACACCATCTTGGGCCTTGAAAGGCAAATTTTATGGTACCCCAGAAAGAATTGAATCAGACAATGGGACTCATTTCTAAAATAACCTCCTAAACTCCTTGGCCAAGAAACATGGCATTGAGTGGGTGTATCACATCCCTATCACCCACAAGCCTCTGAAAAGATTGAGAGACATAATGGACTGTTAAAGACTATGCTGAGAGCATTGGGCAATGGGGCATGGAAGCACTGGGATATAAATTTAGCAGAAGCCACTTGGATGGTTAACACCAGAGGGTCTGCTAAGTGTCCTGGTTCTGCCCAAACAAAACCCTTACATACTGTGGGAGGAGATAAGGGCCCCATAGTGCACATAGGAAAGTGGCCAGGGAAGGCGGTGTGGATTGCTCCTCCCTTGGTAAAAAGGCAAACCCATTCATGGGACTGTTTTCGCTCAAGGACCTGGATGTACTTGGTGGGTAATGCAGAAGGATGGGGAGACCCGGTGTGTGCCTCAAGGAGATTTAACCTTGGGGGAAAAATAGCCTGCTCTTGTGAACATCTGGAGAAGTGGAGGAAGCCCATGGAATCTGTTATTTTCCTTTGCTTCCGTGCACGGCCTTTGCTTTTGATTTATTAAACGGCCTTCATCTTGACACATGAGGTTTTTTCCATCTTATTTACTCCCCCCTGTGTCCTGCTGAGGAGGGGGAGTGATAGAGCAGCTTGATGGGCACCTGGCATCCAGCCACGGTCAACCCATCACAAACTCACACAACTAGAAGACCACAATGGATGGCTACAAGCTCTTTCAGAAAGATAGGAAGGGAAGAAGAGGAGCTGGAATTGGACTTTATGTAAAAGAGAAATTTGAATGTATGGAGGTGAGCTACAGAGACCACAAAAGTTCTATCAAATGCTTTTGGATCAAGATTGGAGGGATCATCACCAAGGGGAATCTTATGGTAGGTATCTGTTATGGACCTCCCAACCAGGGTGACAAGGCCAACGAAACCTTACTTTGGCTGCTCAAGGAAGTCTCAGGCACACAGAACCTGGTCCTCATGGGTGACTTCAGTTACCTGGACATTTGTTGAGAAAACAACACAGCAGTGTACCAGTCACCCATCAGGTTCCTAGAATGCATTGAGGACTGCTTCCTGCTACAGATGCTGGACATGCCAACTAGAAACAGCACATTGCTACATTTACTGCTCGCAAACCAAAAAGACTTATTTGACAACATAACTACCAATGGTAGCCTTGGATATAGCAATCACAACATTGTGGAGTTTAAGATTGTGCTGAGCATGCTGAAGACCAGTAGTAGGACAAAGATCATGGGTTTTAGAAGAGCTAACATCAATACGCTCAGAGCCCAGCTGCGAGGGATTCCATGGGAAGCATCCACGGAGGGCAAAGGAGCTTGCAAGTGCTGGGAGTTATTCAAGAACAGCCTCCTGGAAGAACAAGAACAGTCCATTCCCTACAAAGGGAAAGGAAGAAGGCAGAACAAGAGACCACCCTGGCTTAACAATGACCTTATGGGTGTACTTAAAGGCAAAAAAGAAGCATACTAGCTATGGAAAGGCAGCCAAATAGCCATCGAGGACTAGAAGAACCTTGCTAGTGCATGCAGAGATACAGTCAGGAAGGCTAAGGCTCAGATAGAACTGAAATTGTCCAGAGATGTCAAGAACAAGAAAGGGTTCTTCAGGTACGTGAGCATTAAGCAGAAGCACAGGGAAGATATAGGTCCATTGCTAAACAGGGCAGGGAAACTAGTCACTAATAATGCTGACAAGGCAGAGGTTCTCAATACCTTCTTTGCCTCTGTCTTTACTGGTGTAGCTGGACCCCAGATCACAAGATCAACTAGCTACGTCAACACATGTGTCGACCCACCAGTAGTGTAGGGAGGGCTGGTCTGCGGCCTCTTTCAAGAGCTCAACCCACATAAATCTATGGGCCTGGACAGAATCCACTCCAGAGTGTTAGGATAAGCGGCTGACATTGTTGCAAGGCCACTGTCTATAATCTTTGAAAAGTCATGGAGATCAGGGGATGTCCCTGATGAGTGGAAGAGACTCAGGGATCAATACTGTGCCCCACACTGTTCAATGTATTCATAAATGACTGGGATGATGGAATTGAAAGCACCCTCACCAATTTTGCTAATGACACTAAACTGGGTGGACACATCAGAAGGGAGAGCCATCTTACAACAGAGAGACCTGGACAGGCTGGAAGGAGTGGGGTTAGAAAGAACAGCATGAAGTTTAACAAAGACTGTATTCCAGTACTTAAAGGGTAGCTACACAGAGGACAGAGGCTCTCTCTTCACGAGGAGCCCCATGGACAAGACAAGGTGCAACAGGTACAAGCATCACCGGGAGAGGTTTCATCTTGACACAAGAAAGAATTATTTCACAGTGAGAACAATCAGTCACTGGAACAACCTCCCCAGGGATGTGGCAGAGTCCCCATTACTGGAGGTATTCAAGATGAGATTGGACAGGGTGCTTGATAATCTCATCTAGGCTTCCTTTCCCACAAAAGGTTGGACCAGGTGATCTTTTGAGGTTCCTTCTAACCTGGGCTGTCTATGATTCTGATTCTCCAACATGGGTCCTTTCCACAGCTGCAATTCTTCATGAACTGCTCCAGCATGGGTCCTTTCCATGTGGTACAGTCCATCAGGAAAAGACTGCTCCAGCATGGGTCCGCCATGGGGACACAGGTTCCACCAGAAAATTTGCTCCTGCGTGGGCTCCTCTCCACAGGCCAAAGCTCATGCCGGGAGCTTCTCCAGCATAGGCTATCCATGGGCTGCAGCTTCCTTTAGAGCATATCCACCTGCTCCAGTGTGGGGTCAGAGTTTATTTTGGGTCTGGAAGTTTTGTGTAATTTTTTTGGATCTAGAATTTTGAGGGTTTTGGATTCCAATGATTTTGGGTTATTTAGTTTGGGGATTTTCAGATTCTGGAGTTTTGGGATTTGGGGGTTCTGGGGTTTTGGGTCACCTGGGATTTTTTTTTTGTTCGTGCTTTTGGAGCATCTGGGTTTCTTGGTTTTGATTCTGGGTTTTGGGGTTTTTCTTGGTTCAGGGCTTTTGGGTCATCTGGGGTTTTTGTTTGGTTCTGGGCTTTTAGTTTTTGGGGTCTGGGGTTTGGGTTTCTAGGGCTTTGGGGGTTCTGGGATGGATTTTTTTTTCAGTCCTGGGTATTGTTTTGTTGTTTGTTTTTTTTTTTTATCTTAGTGGGTTTAGGGATTTTTTCTTTTTGATCCAGGAGGGTTTGGGAATATTTTTTGGTCCTCAGGGGTTTGGGGAGTTTTTTCTAGGGTTTTTTTGGTTCTGGGCTTTTGGGTCATCTGGTTGGGGGGAGGTGGGGGGTGTCAGTTCCAGGCTTTTGGGGTGTTTGTTTTGGGTTGGGTGTGGTTTTTTTTGTTCACAGGCTTTTGGGTCATTTGGGGTTTCTTTGGATCTGGGCTTTTGTGATTTCATGTTTTTCTTGGTTTGGGGCTTTTGGGTCCACTGGGTTTTTTATGGTTCCAGGCTTTTGAGTCATCTGGGTGGGTTGGTTGGTTGCTCTTATTTCTGGGATTTTGGTTTGTCTGGGATTTTGGGTTCTAGGCTTTTGGACCATCTGGGTCTTTTTGGTTCTGAGCTTCGGGTTCAGCATTGTTTTTTCAGTTCCAAGTATTTGGGTGGTTTGATTTATTTTGGTTCTGGGCTATTGGATATCTTGTTCTCTTTGGTTCCAGGATATTGGTTATCTGTTTTTCTTTAGTTCTGGGCTTTTGGGGGGGCTGGGTTTGGCATGTTTTTGTTTTCGCACGTTTATTTTGGTTTTTTTTTGTTTGGTATTTGGGGGAGCTGCATTTGGCATGTTTTGGGTGATTTTTGGCATATTTTTTTTTCATTCAGTGGTTAGTGGGGCTGGGTTTGACGCAGTTTTGGTTTGGTGTATTTTGGGTGGGTTTTTTTTGTTCAGTGGTTTGGGGGGCTATGTTTGGCATGGTTTTGGTTTGGCTTGTTTTTGGGGTGGGTGGTTCCCTGGTTGGCAGGCCTAGGTTTGGCACAGGACGGTTTTTTTGTGTCATTTCGGGGGGGTGGGTGGAGTAGTGGCTCTTTTGTTTGGTTTTTTTTTTATGTGATTGTTACCGGTACCCCCTGCTCCTGACCCCTGGTAATGTGGTTAGCATAACTAATGCCATTTTATAAGGCCAAGCAGCCATTCTCTGTGACCGAGCAGGTCACGTATTCATTCCTTTTCCCCTCATTATCAGGCCCTGAAGCTTCTGTGAACCAAGTAGACAAACCAGATTTTTTTCTTCCCCTCCTTGTCAGCCTCAAGATTCCTGGGCACCAGGCCGATCACTCCCTTCCTTACCAGTCTTGAAGGTCCCAGGCTAACCAGGTGTTGTTGATGAACCCATGTATTGGGTCTGGCTGGGATGGAGTTAATTTTCCCCATAGCAGCCCTCACAGTGCTGTGCTTTGTATTAGTAGCTAGAACGGTGTTGATAACACACCAGTGTTTTGGCTACTGCTGAGCAGTGCTCCCACAGCATCAAGGCTGTCTCTCCAACATTCCCCTCCCTCACTCAGTAGGCTAGGGGTGGGCAAGATCTTGGGAGGGGACATAGCCAGGACAGCTGAACCAAACTGACCAAAGGGCTATTCCGTACCATATGAGGTCTGCTCAGCAATACAAGCTAAGAGAAAGGAGGAGGAAGGGGAGGGCATTTGTTATTATAACGTTTGTCTTCTGAAGCAACCTCTCCAAGTACTGAAGCCCTACTTCCCAGGAAGTAGCTGGACATCGCCTGCTGATGGGAAGTAGAGAATAAATCTTTTCCTTTGCTTCAGCACACAGCCTTTGCTTTTGCTTTATTAAACTGCCTTTATCTTGACCCATGAGGGTTTTTTTCCATCTTACTTTCTTCCGCCCCCTCCTGTCCTGCTGAGGAGGGGAGTGATAGAGCAGCTTGGTGGGCACCTGGCATCCAGCCAGGTCAACCCACCACAGTCCTTTTTGGTGCCCAACATGGGGCTAGAGGAATTTGAGATAAGGATAGTAATTAGGAGAGGTAATGGGCAAAACATGGACTGAACACAGCTAGAGAGCTAAGAGCGGAATGATTGTGGTGAAGGGATGAGGGGTGGATTGTGTGGAATTTGTCCACTTTCATTTGGTGCTGTGATGATGTTATTTTGATTTTGCTGTGGGGAATTCTTTTCGTTGCTGTGAGTGAAGTTTGTGAAGATTGTGTGATGAATGTGGATTTTAATGATAATTCTTAAATATGTGATTCACAGAGGCGAGGGGTGGATTGTATTGGGTTTGCGTGGCAGGGTTTTGGTAGTTGGGGGGCTACAGGGGTGGTTTCTGTGAGAAGCTGCTTGAAGCTTCCCCTATATCCAACAGAGCTAATTCCAGCCGGCTCCAAGATGGACCCACCGCTGACTGAGGCTGGGCCAATCAGCAACGGTGGTAGGACCTCTGTGATAACATATTTAAGAAGGGGAAAAAAACCTGCACAACACCAACAGCAGCGGAGAGAGAAGAGTGAGAATATGTGAGAGAAACAACTATGCAGACACCAAAGTCAATGAAGAAGGAGGGGAAGGAGGCGCTCCAGGCACCAGAGCAGAGATTCCCCTGCAGCCCATGGTAAAGACCATGGTGAGGCAGGCTGTCCCCCTGCAGCCCATGGAGGTTAACAGTGGAGCAGATATCCACT
This sequence comes from Sterna hirundo, assembly GCA_009819605.1. Lineage (NCBI taxonomy): Eukaryota > Metazoa > Chordata > Aves > Charadriiformes > Laridae > Sterna > Sterna hirundo. Next base: position 22,184,619 of record CM020463.1, read on the forward strand.
CTGCAGCCTGTGGAGGACCCCACGCCAGAGCAGGTGGATGCGCCTGAAGGAGGCTGTGACCCCATGGAGAGCCCACGCTGGAGCCAGGCTCATGGCAGGGCCTGTAGCCTCGTGGAGAGAGGAGCCCACACTGGAGCAGGTTTGCTGGCAGGTCTTGTGACCCCGTGGGGGACCCACACTGCAGCAGTCTGTTCCTGAAGGACCGCACCCTGTGCAGGACCCACGCTGGAACAGTTCATGAAGAATTGCAGCCGTGGGAAGGACCCATGTTGGAGAAGTTCATGGAGGACTGTCTCCCATGGGAGGGACCCCATGCTGGAGCAGGGGAAGAGCGTGAGGAGTCCTTCCCCTGAGGAGGAAGGAGCGGCAGAGACAATGTGTGATGAACTGACCACAACCCCCATACCCTGTCTCCATGCGCCACTTGAGGGGAGTAGAGAAAATCAGGAGTGAAGTTGAGCATGGGAAGAAGGGGGGGGGTGGGGGGAAGGTGTTTTAAGATTTGGTTTTATTTTCTCATTATCCTACTCTGATTTGATTGGCAATAAATTAAATTAATTTTCCCCAAGTCAAGTCTATTTTGCCCGTGACAATAACTGATGAGTGACCTCTCCCTGTCTTTATCTCGACCCACGAGCCTTTTGTTATATTTTCTTTCCCTTTTTCAGCTGAGGAGGGGGAGTGATAAAGCAGCTTTGGTGGGCACCTGGCATATAGAATCATAGAATCACTGAGGTTGGAAGGGACCTTTAAGATCATCAAGTCCAACCTTTAACCTACCCTGACAAAAGCCACTTCTAAACCATGTCCCTAAGTGCCCCATCTACCCTTTTCTTAAACACCTCCAGGGATGGTGAATCCACCACCTCCCTGGGCAGCCTATTCCAATGTTTAATAACCCTTTCAGTGAAAAAATGTTTCCTAATATCCAATCTAAACCTCCCCTGACATAACTTGAACCCGTTTCCTCTCGTCCTATCACTTGTCACCAGGGAGAAGAGGTCAGCCCCCATCTCTCTACAACCTCCTTTCAGGTAGTTGTAGAGGGTGATAAGGTCTCCCCTCAGCCTCCTCTTCTCCAGGCTAAACAACCCCAGCTCCCTCAGTCGTTCCTCATAAGGTTTGTCCTCCAGACCCCTCACCAGCTTTGTAGCCCTTCTCTGGACACGCTCCAGCACCTCAATGTCCTTCTTGTAGCGAGGGGCCCAAAACTGAACGCAGTACTCGAGGTGGGGCCTCACCAGTGCCAAGTACAGGGGGACAATCACTTCCCTAGTCCTACTCACCACACTGTTCCTGATACAGGCTAGGATGCTGTTGGCCTTCTTGGCCACCTGGGCACACTGCTGGCTCATATTCAGCCAGCTGTCGACCAACACCCCCAGGTCCTTTTCTGCCGGGCTGCTTTCAAGCCACTCCGCCCCAATCCTGCAGCGCTGCATGGGGTTGTTGTGGCCCAAGTGCAGGACCCGGCACTTGGCCTTGTTGAACCTCATACCATTGGCCTCGGCCCATTGATCCAGCCTGTCCAGATCCCTCTGCAGAGCCAACCTACCCTCAAGCAGATCAACATGCCCGCCTAGTTTAGTGTCATCTGCGAACTTACTGAGGGTGCATTCGATCCCCTCATCCAGATCATTGACAAAGATATTAAAGAGAAGCGGCCCCAGCACCGAGCCCTGGGGGACACCACTTGTGACCGTACACCAACTGGATTTAACTCCATTTACCACCACTCTCTGGGCACGGCCATCCAGCCAGTTTTTTACCCAGCGAAGAGTACACCTGTCCAGGCCATGAGCAGCCAGTTTCTCCACCTGTCCAGGCCATGAGCAGCCAGTTTCTCCAGGAGAATGCTGTGGGAAATAGTGTCAAAAGCTTTGCAAAAATACAAGTAGATAACATCCACGGCTTTTCCCTCATCCACTAAGTGGGTCACCCTATATACCAGGGTCAACCCGCCACACCCTATCACAGAACAGGGAAGTGTAACAGCACATAGAGCACTCTCTATAAAATCAAGCAGTTACAAATCCTAAATGGGGAACTTGGACCAGAACCGCTGCTGGACAGTGAGATCCATGAATCCCTGGTGGCCAGGGACACCTCCACCATCATCTGCTTCCTCTGAGGATTAAGTGACTTGTATTCTTTTATATGATTTTCAAGTCTAGATTATGATTGTTATTTTGATACAGCAAACCACATATTAAGATTTGACCTGATCTGCAGAGGGTCCAGGTGATTAGAAATTATAAGTTAAATTGTGTTATAAAGTATGCATTACACTACTTATAGATTATACTATATTGATTCTGCTTGTAGAAATCCTGTGCCATTCTAATCAATAAATTCTGTGCTATAATAATCACAATATCCAGTTAAGAAAATAAAGATTTAATTTTAACTACGATTTAGTGCCATCATCATTCTGCCAAGGATCCCTAAAAGAACCTGTCTGTCCCCTTAGTGTTGGGTGACAGTGTTTTGCAGGGCTTTTTGGTTCAGTGGTTCTGGGGGATTTATTTGGCAGATTTTTGTTTCAGCATGTTCTGGACTTTTGGGGGGGTTCTTGTTGAGGGGGTTCAGTTTGGCTAGGTTTTGTTTTGGCGCATTTTTCTTTTGGCACGTTAATTTTTTTGTGGTTCAGTGGTTTGAGGACCTGGGTTTAGTGTATTTTTAGCACATTTTTCTTCTAGCATGTTATGGGGGTTTATTAAATTGGTGGATTTTAGTTTTTGCGTGATTTGGTTTTTTTTCAGTGGATGGGGGACTGGGTTTGGGGCATTTTTGATTTGGCATGGTTTCAGGCCTTTTTGTTTCAGTTGTTGGGGGTCTGAGTTTGGCATGGGTTTTTTGGATCGGTAGTTGGGAGCGCTGGGTTAGGTGCAGTCTTGTTTTGGCATGTTTGGGGGAATTAATATTGTGTTTGGGGGACTTACAGCATTGGGGTTTGGGGTTTTTTTTGCTTGATAGTTGGAGGGCTGGACTGGGCATGTCTTTGTTTTGGTGTGATTTTGGGAAGCTTAGCGTGTTTTGACATGTTTTCAGCATTTTCTCCATGCTGTGGGGTATTTTTTGGTTCGGTGACTGGCTTAGTTTAGGCTGTTTCTCTTTTGCATATTTTGGGTGGCTTTTTTTGTTCTGGGTTTGGCAGGACTGGGTTTTGCACATTCTTGTTTTAGCACGTTTTTGTTTTGTCCCATTTTTGTTTTGGTGCATTCTGGGGGCTTTTTTTGGTTTGGTGGTTTTCCCCCCAACCACCTCATTGGGTTTGGTGTGCTTTTATTCTGGCAAGTTTTGTGAGATTTTTGGTTCAGTGGGGGGGGGGAGGGCTGGGTTTAACATGCTTTGGGAGAGAGTTGCATGTCTTAGGGATTTTTTTTGTTCAGTGGTTCAGTGGGCTTGTTTGGCATGTTTTTGGTTTGGCATGTTTGGGGGTTGTTTTGGTTCAATGGTTTGAGGTGCTGGGTTTGGTGGTTTCTGTTTTGACATGTTTTCATTTTGGTGTGTTTGGGTTTTTTTTTGGTTCAGTGGTTGTGGGACTGTTTGGCATGGCTTTGTTTTGGCATGGCTTTATTTTGGCGTGGATTAGGGTTTTTTTTGTTTGATGGTTGAGGGAGGTGGGTTTGGCATACTTCTGGCATAGTTTTGGGGGCCTTTTTGGTTTGGTGGTTGAGGGGGCTGGATTTGGCATGTTTTGAGGGGTTAATATTGGGTTTGAGGGTTTTGAAGGGTTGGGGTTTGGGGTTTTTTGTTCTGGTGGTTAGGGGTGGGGTTTGGCGTGTTTTTGTTTTGGTACGTCTTGGGGTTTTTTTGGTTCAGTAGTTCAGGGGCTAGGTTTGTCACAGTTTTGTTTTGGCTATTTTTTTTGGTGCACTTCTGGGGGTGGTGGTACAAATTTTGGAGGTTTTCATGGTTTTTCATGAGCTTTAGGGATTTCTTTAAGGTTTGATGGCTCAGAGGACTTGTTTTGGCACTTTTTACTTTTGACATGGTTTGGGATTTTTTGGGGTGTTACGTGGCTGAGGGAGATAGCTTTGGCATATTTTTCTTTTGTGTACTTTGGAGATTTTTTTGGTTCAGTGGTTCAGGGGAGCTAGGTTTGGTATGGTTTTGTTTTGGCAAATTTGGGGGGATTTTCAGCTTGCTTGTTGAATGGAGCAGAGCTTTGCATGTTGTAGTTTTGGTGTGTTTTGGAACGTTTCTTGGTAGCGGAGGCTGGTGTTAGCGTGTTCTTCATTTGGTGCATTTTGGGGGGCTAGGTTGGCATGTTTTTCATTTGGCGTGTTTTAGGTAGTTAGGGTTTTTTTTAAAGTTTGGTGCATTGGGTGGCTGGGTTTGGCACATTTTTTAATTTGGCCTGTTTTGGAAGATTTTTCCGGGACTGGGGGGGCCTGGGTTGGCACAGTTTTTTATGTAGTGCGTTTTAGGGCAGGAGGTTGCCTTCTTGGTGTTCAAGGGGCTGGGTTTGGAACATCTTTTCATGTGGTACGTTTTAGAAGGAGGTTGCCTGGGTTTGGCGCTTTTTCATGTGGCTTGTTGGGGGGAGGACGAGTAGGTGTTCTTCCCAAAGTTTGGGACACTGGATTTGTTGCACTTTCTCATGTGGCACATGTTGGGGAGAGGTGTTACCTTCGCAGCATTCAGGGGTCTGGCCTTGGCATGCTTTTTCACATGGCGCATTTTGGGGAATGCGGTTGCTTCCTCAGGGTTCAGCGGGGACTGGGTTTTGTGTGGTTTTTTGTGTGGCATGTTTGGGGGGGGGAGTTGTCTACTTGGGATTCAGGGGGCTGGGGTTGGCATCTGTATTCATGGCAAGTTTTTGTTTTCGGGGTGGGGTTGTTGCCTTCTCAGTGTTCAAGGGGCTGGGTTTGGAGCATCTTTTTGTGTGACATGTTTTGGGGAGAGGAATTCCATTTGAGGATTCCGAGGACTGGGTTTGGTGCGTTGTTTAGTGTGGCACATTTGGGGGGGGGGGCTTGCCTTCTTGAGGTTTGGGGGCCTAGGTGTGGCTAGTCTTTTCATTTGCTGCATTTTAGTTTGGTTTTTTTTTTTTCATTTCGGTGATTCGGGGTCTGGTTTTGGCACGCTTTTTGTTGTGGCATGTTTTGGGGTGGGAGGTTGCCTTCTCAGGGTTCAGCAGGCTTGGTTTGTCACACTTTTTATTTGGCACGTTGGGGGAGTACCTTCTTGGGGTTTGGGGGGCTGGGGTTGGCGTGCTTTTTCCTGTGGCTCATTTTGGGGTGGGAGGTTGCCTTCTCAGGGTTTGGGGGGCTGGGGTTGGCATGCTTTTTCCTGTGGCTCATTTTGGGGTGGGAGGTTGCATTCTCAGGGTTTGGGGGGGCTGGGGTTGGCACACATTTCCACATTTTCACTGGGTGGGGTTCAATGGGCTAGGACTGGCGCTTTTTCGTGTGGCTTGATTTGGTGGTGGTGGGTGCCTTCTCAGATTTTGGAGGGCTACATTTAGTGCGCTTTTTTGTGTGATGCATTTTGGATAGGGGTTGCTTTCTAGGGGGGTTGGGGAACTTGGTTTGACACACTATTTATGGAACATGTTTTGAGGCAGAAGGTTCCCTTCACGGACTTCGGGCGGGGGCTGAGCTTGGCACACCTTTTTGCGCAGCATGTTTTGGAAGTGGTTCAGAGAGCAGGGTTTGGCGCACTTTTTCGTATGGTGCATTTTGGGGCAGAAGGTTGCCTTCTCAGGATGTGGGGGGCTATATTTGGAGCATCTTTTCCCGTGGCACGTTTTTGGAAGTGGTTGCCTTCTTGGCGTTTAAGGGGCTAGAGCTGGTGTGCTCTAGAGCAAAATGTGTCCTGTGACACATTTTAGAGAGGAAGGTTGCCTTCTTGTCATCCAGGGGACTGGATTTGGCACGCTTTCTCGTGTGGAACATTTTTGGGTGGAAATTTGCCTTCTTGGGGTTCAGGGGGCTGTGCTTGTTGTACTTTTTAGTGTAGCGTGTTGTGGGGCCATTGTTTGTGTTCTTGGGGTTCAGGGGCCTGGTCTTGGGCATACTCTTCCATGTGACAGATTTTTGGGCAGGAGGTTGCCTTCTTTGGCTCTACAGAGGGATCTGGACAGGCTGGATCAATGGGCTGAGGCCAATGGTATGAGGTTCAACAAGGCAAAGTGCCGGGTCCTGCACTTGGGTCACAATAACCCTATGCAACACTACAGGATTGGGGCGGAGTGGCTTGAAAGCAGCCCAGCAGAAAAGGACCTGGGGGATGTTGGTCAACAGCCGGCTGAATATGAGCCAGCAGTGTACTGCCCAGGTGGCAAAAGCAGCCAACAGCATCCTGGTCTGTATCAGGAACAGTGTAGTGAGTAGGACTAGGGAAGCGATCATCCCCCTGTACTCGGCACTGGTGAGGCCCCACCTCGAGTACTGTGCTCAGTTTTGGGCCTGTCACTACAAGACATTAAGACTCTGGAGCATGTCCAGAGAGGAGCAACACGGCTGATGAGGGGTCTGGAGAACAAGTCATATGAGGAGAGGTTGAGGGAGCTGGGCATGTTTAGCCTAGAGAAAAGGAGGCTGAGGGGAGATGTTATGGCTCTCTACAACTACCTGAAAGGAGGTTGTAGCGAGGTGGGTGTCACAGAATCACAGAATGGTAGGGGTTGGAAGGGACCTCTGGAGATCATCTAGTCCAACCCCCCCGTCAGAGCAGGGTCACCTAGAGCAGGTTGCACAGGAACACATACAGGCAGGTTTTGAATGAGTCCAGAGACGGAGACTCCACCACCTCTCTGGGAAGCCTGTTCCAGTGCTCTGCCACCCTCAAAGTAAAGAAGATCCTCCTCATGTTTAGCCGGAACTTCCTATGCTCAAGTTTGTGCCCGTTACCTCTTGTCCTGTCGCTGGGCACCACTGAAAAGAGCCTGGCCCCATCCTCCTGACACCCACCCTTTAAGTATTTATAAGCATTGTTAAGATCCCCCCTCAGTCGTCATTTTTCCAGACTGAAGAGACCCAAGTCCCTCAGCCTTTCTTCATAAGAGAGGTGTTCCAGTCCCCTAATCATCTTCGTAGCCCTTTGCTGCACCCTCTCCAGCAGTTCCTTGTCCTTCTTGAACTGGGGAGCCCAGAACTGGACACAGTACTCCAGATGCGGCCTCACCAGAGCAGGGTAGAGGGGGAGGATGACCTCCCTCGACCTGCTGGCCACACTCTTCTTGATGCACCCCAGGATGCCATTGGCCTTCTTGGCCAAAAGGGCTCATTGCTGGCTGTGGGAAAGCAATGGAAGATTGGAAGATCGACGAGGAGGATTGTAAATATGCTCAAGGGACTTGCACCTGGGGTACTGGAAAATACATATATCACACTAATTGTTATTCAGTCTCGGGTGCTTGCAAGAAAAACACTTGCACTTAGATAACAGAAGTCTGTGATGGACTCAAGGACGCCTTATCTAGACACTTGAGAATCCTGGCCTGTTGTGGAAGAAGATCAAAGCACAGTGGGAAAACTATGCCTCTTTGAACCCTTTAAACACCAGCGAGAACAGGGAGTCCGTGCGCACTCTTGCTAACAAGGACTCTCTCTTGCGCCGCAGTGCCTGTGGTCCCTGCTTGTGTGCCTCTACCCAGGTGTTGCTTCAGAGATTCCCTGGTCTGAGAAGTATTGAGATTAAACTTGTTCTTTGCCTTTCATCCGTGGTTTTGTGCTTGTTCCTGTGTCCTGCCTGCATCGGCTCACACATTTGGCATAGTCAGCAGCTCCAGGAACAACCATGCCATGGCTGAGGAAAAAACAGTGGGCTGGGGGGGAAACTGAGATGTCTTCCTATATTTCGGGATGGGCCAGTACTGAATACTGGACTCCTGTTGCTGCTTTTCTGGATCAATTGACTCTGCCGCAGGCATGGCCTGAATTAGATGATGGAGCAGGCAACTGAAACAGCTATGCATCGGTTGCCATGGAAAACGGCATCGCATTCTTCGTGTGAATTAGCAGGGAAATTAGGATGGCTGTTAGCTACTGGACTTAGAGCTCTTAATCATGAAGTTGTTGCATTACGTAGTAAAGTGAGAGAGTTGGAAAAGGAATACAGGAGTTTACAGGATGAAAAGGTGATCGCGCAAGAAGTAATTACTGTTCAAGCACAGTGGTGCCAGGAGCTGCAAGATAATGTAGACTGGTTGGTAGCATGTACTGTTAATAAACAAAGGGAGAAATATGGGAAAAGTAAGCTTTCAATTTCCCAAGTTCGTGCTCTCACCACAAAATGGTCATGGGATGGAAATATTTGGAGTGAACCCTCAGACTCCAAGACTGAGTTTGAATTTGATGCGGACTTAAAAAGCAGTGAGGTGGTGGTAGCATGACCCCTCATTCAAATGAGGAGAGAGCAGGAACGAGCAGACAGGGGAGTGCAGATCGTGCGTACTGACACTCCGAAAGAGTTAAGGGAATTTTTAGAGATTTATCAGCAAAAGAGTGGGGAAGGTATACTGGCATGGATTCTGCTAGCTTGGGATAGTGGAGCTGCATCTATCCATTTATCAGAGAGTGAAAAAGATTTATTAAACCCTATCCCCATTCGTGATCAGATACGAGGATATGCTCAGCTGCAAAATGTCAGAGGTCCTGACGGGCAAGACATTATTGCACCTGTGTCGTATCAGTGGTTGTGTGCAGCAGTTTTAACAGCATATACAGAACTGGTTGAATTAGCGTCGTCCCTCAGAAACTGGTGTGCAACCAAGAAAGGTATTAATTTGGTGCAGCAGATGGGGATGGCTCATGTGTTGGTTACAGGATGCAATCCGGACAGTGTAGCAGTGACGAGAAGTATCAAAATGCAGTTTGGATGCGCCTGCCTCACTAAACCCCTTGATTATACCAGCAGTGACAAATACTATGGGTAATGTAGGTGCCCTAGGAAATACCTTGAGGGAAACTGAGGCTGTGATTTCGGGACCATCTGTGTGGGTGGTCAGTAAAGGAAAGCCAGCAAAACAGAAAGGAGTTACAGCATAGGTGACAAGGAAACAAACGTGGAATGATTTTGTACAAGCTGTTATCCCACAGTCAGAAATAGATGGGATCACATCAGAAATGTTTCCCCAGTGGCAAAGGTTAGCATTTATGCAGAAAAGCCGACCACCCCCAGCCCCACCACCAACTCTGTGCCCTCCCTCGGCCCTGCCTGACACCTCAATGCAAGATGTGACCCGGCAACAAAAGCAATATACTTCACAAGTGTTGCCTCAGGGATACAAACACAGTCCCTCCATTTGCCACCTAATGATAGCAGCTGATTTAGCAGTACGGTCGGGTACTGTTACTGTTTACTATTATATTGATGGTCTATTGATTATGGCAGAGTCACAACAAGAAAGTGAAGCAGCTGCCAAATTGCTGAAAGCGCATTTGCAGGACCGAGGCCGGGCAATTAATCCAAAGAAAATACAGGGCCCTAGTGCTATTGTACAGTTTTGGGGAATAGTTTGGCATGGACAGATTAGAGAAATATCAAATCAGGTACAGCAAACAGTCCAGCGATTTCTTTTACCAATCACAGTAAAACAGTTACAGATCTTTTCAGGACTTTTAGGGTATTGGAGGACTTTTATCCCACATCTGGTGATATTAATGTGCCCTCTGCAGAAATTAACTAGGAAGAAAGTTGTCTGGCAGGGTACCAAGCAGCAACAAGAAGCCTTTGATGACTGCAAAAATGCTTTGATTGAGCATGCACAATTATACACTCCTAAGCAAGGATACCCTTTTGAATTAGAAGTAACAATTCCAGACGATACAGTCTCAGGATTGTGGCAGATGACTGGGATGAAAAATCAGAAAGAACCTGTAGGATTTTGGTCCAAGGCATTACAAGGTTCCCCTATACATCATAACCCAACTTCTCCTCTTACTTTACATCCTTTGTTAATATCAGATTCTCGAGTTCTTGTATTTCAGGTGTCCTCGACAAGTACCTGTGCCTTATCTAGAGGAGATAGCATTGGAATGGTGTTACTGGTATCGTGAGCCCAGTATTGAATTGAAGTCCAATCCAAAAAAGCACAAGCCACAGCTCCCCAATCTGCGTGGGCAGTTACCCTGCATCAGGTCGTCAAACCTGGGGTAATATTGGCTGAAGGAGCTGGAGCAATAGCGTATGTATTGCTGGAAAGTGATGACACTCCTGTATTCCTCCCCTGTCACAGGTTGGCTCGTCGTGCTTTATAGTCTGGTACTAAAAGTACACGCCTTGGATATATCTCTGCAAAAACAAAACGTAAATACTTGGATGTGGTTAGCCTCTACTGTAACTAACTCGCCTTTTATATATTAAGGGAAGGTCAACAGCTGCAGATATTTAGATAACTTGTTTTCAGTGGTGCATCAACCCCAGCAGCTGTATTACAGAATGATACTATGCTAAGTGATTTTTGATATTAATGTCTTTCGTTGCTATCTTTTCTGAGTAGGTAATGGCTGTATGCCAATGAATACTACAACGTCAACTGAAGGTAGACTATTTCCCCCCCCGACACCAGAAATGCCGCTTCGACTGTGAAGGCATGTGTTGCCTCAACATAACTGATGAAACAGCCAGCATGGAGCATGACATTCAGCATTCTCTGGGACTTAACACACCAAATGAACCAAACTACTGGTAGTGCCTGCCTGGCTGAGTGGTTTAATCCCCTGACAAGAGGAATGGGACACCTGATTCAAAGCATTATTGTAGAGATATGCTTATTCCTTTTTCTATATATATGTTTATTGCATGCTTTTGTCAATTACTCTATGTTATACCCCACGAGAATAAATGAAACCCAGCAGAAGCGGTCTCTTGAGCAGCGAGGGGGTGGAATGTAGGAAAGAAACGGAAGATCGCGAGGAGGACTGTAAATACACTCAAGGGACTCGCACCTGGGGTACTGGAAAACACATATATCACACTAATTGTTATTCAGTCTCGGGTGCTTGCAAGAAAAACACTTGCACTTAGATAACAGAAGTCTGTGATGGACTCAGGGACGCCTTATCTAGACACTTGAGAATCCTGGCCTGTTGTGGAAGAAGATCAAAGCACAGTGGGAAAACTATGCCTCTGAACCCTTTAAACACCAGCGAGAACAGGGAGTCTGCGCGCGCTCTTGCTAACAAGGACTCTCTCGCTGCGAAGGACTCTTGCTAACAAGGACTCTCTCTTGTGCCGCAGTGCCTGCGGTCCCTGCTTGTGTGCCTCTGCCCGGGTGTTGCTTCAGAGATTCCCTAGTCTGTGAGGTATCGAGATTAAACTTGTTCTTTGCCTTTCCATCCATGGTTTTGTGCTTGTTCCTGCGTCCTGCCTGCATTGGCTCACACACTGGCTCGTGGTTATCCTGTTGTCCACCAGGACTCCCAGGTCTCTTTCCACCAAGCTGCTCTCCAGCAGGTCAGCCCCCAACCTGGACTGGTGCATGGGGTTATTCCTCCCCAGGTGCAGCACCCTACACTTGCCCTTGTTGAATTTCATAAGGTTCCTCTTTGCACAACTCTCCAGCCTGTCCAGGTCTCGCTGTATGGTGGCACAGCCTTCCGGTGTGTCAGCCACCCCTCCCAGCTTTGTGTCATTGGCAAACTTGCTGAGGGTGCACTCTATCCCCTCATCCAGGTCATTGATGAATATATTGAACAGGACTGGACCCAGTACTGACCCCTGGGGAACACCACTTGTCACTGACCTCCAACTGGACTCTGTGCCCTTAATCACGACCCTCTGAGCTCTGTCTTTCAACCAGTTATCTATCCACCTTACTGTCCATTCATCTAGCCCACACTTCCTAAGCTTCCCTATGAGGATGCTGTGGGAGACCATGTCGAAAGCCTTGCTGAAGTCAAGATAGACCACATCTACCACCCTCCCCTCATCTATCCATCCAGTCATGCCATCATAGAAGGCTATCAGATTAGTCAGACGCAACTTCTCCTTGGTGAATCCATGTTGACTACTGATAGCTTTCTTTTCCTCCACATGCCTTGAGATGACACCCAGAATGAGCTGTTCCATCACCTTTCCAGGGATGGAGGTGAGGCTGATCGGCCTGTAGTTCCCCGGCTCCTCCTTCTTGCCCTTTTTGAAGACTGGAGTGACGTTGGCTTTCCTCCAGCCCTCAGGCACCTCGCCTGTTCTCCAGGACCTTTCAAAGATGATGGAGAGCGGCCCAGCAATGACTTCCGCCAGCTCCCTCAGCACTCTCGGGTGCATCTCATCAGGACCCGTGGACTTGTGGATATCCAGTTGACTTAACTGATCTCTCACTTGATCCTCCTCAATCAAGGGGAAGTCTTCCTTCATCCAGACTTTCCCTGTTACCTCCAAAGTCTGGGACTCCTGAGGACTGGGCCGGGCAGTAAAGACTGAAGGAAAGAAGGCATTCAGTAACTCCGCCTTCTCCACATCCTCCGTCGCCATGGCACCTGTCTCATTCAACAGGGGCCCTCATTTTCTCTAGTTTTCCTTTTGCCTCCAATATACTTGAAGAAGCCCTTCCTGTTGACCCTGACATCCCTTGCCAGGTTTAATTCCAAGGAGGCCTTGGCTTTCCTCGTTTCATCCCTGCATGCTCTGGCAGCATTCTTGTAATCTTCCCAAGGGGTCAGTCCCTTCTTCCACTTACTGTAAACTTCCTTCTTCCACTTGAGCTTTTTCAGAAGCTCCCTGCTCAACCATGCAGGTCTCCTGCGTCCCTTGCCTGGTTTCTTGCTCTTAGGGATGCACCAATCCTGAGCTTGGAGAAAGTGGTCTTTGAATACCAAACAGCTGTCTTGAGCCCCCCTGCCTTCCATATCCCTAGCCCACGGGATCTCTCCAAGCAGTTTCTTGAAGAGGTCAAAGTTAGCCCAAAGTTGCAAACCTACTTGTTCTTTTGTGCATAGTACCCATGATCCTGAACTCTATCTTCTTGTGATCACTACAGCCAAGGCTGCCCCCAACCTTAACGTCCCCCACCAGTGCCTCTGTGTTTGTCAGTACCAGGTCCAGGAGTGCTCCTCTCCTTGTTGGCTCCTGCACCACCTGTGTCAAAAAGTTATCATCAATACACTGGAGGAGCCTCCTGGACTGTGCATGCCTGGCTGTGTGATCTTCCCAGCAGATATCGGGGTGATTGAATTCCCCCATGAGAGCCAAGGCCTGTGATTGTGAGGCTACTTTCAGCTGTCTGTAGAAAGCCTCATCAGCTTCCCCATCCTGATCAGGTGGCCTGTGATAAACACCCACAGCAGTGTCACCCATACTAGCCTGCCCCTTAATCCTTACCCATAAGCTCTCAACTCTCTCTTCATCTGCTCCCAGGGAGAGCTCAGTACATTCCAGATGCTCTCTCACATAAAGAGCAACTCCACCACCACGCCTTGCTGGCCTGTCTTTCCTGAAAAGGACATAGCCATCCATGACAGCGTTCCAGTCATGTGAGCTGTCCCACCACATCTCAGTAATTACAATGAGATCATGGCCCTGCAACCGCACACAGATCTCCAGCTCTTCCTGTTTATTCCCCACGCTGTGTGCATTGGTGTATAAGCATTTCAGAGAGGGAATTGTGTGTGTAGTTTTCACCCTTGAGGGGTGGTAGTCCTTCTAGTTCTCAAAAATACTAGCATGCTCCCTCACAAGTGCTGAGCTGGCACCTCACCAGCAAGCCCAGTAGCATCCCCACCCCCCTTCAAATCTAGTTTAAAGCCCTCTCAATGAGCCCTGATAACTCTTGTCCTAGAACCCTTTCCCCCTTGCAAGATAAGCTATTCCCGCCTGTTACCAGCAGGCCTGGTGCCTTATAAATCAAGACGTGGTCAAAGAACCCAAAGTCCTGCTGGTAGCACCAGGCTCGGAGCTAGGCATCGATCTGTTAGCTCTTCTTATTTACCCCCTCATCATTCCCCACAACTGGAGAGAGAGAGGAAAATACGACTTGTGCTCCCGATCCCTCAGCCTCTTCTCCCAAGTAACAAGCGATAGGACAAGAGGAAATGGCCTCAAGTTGTGCCAGGGGAGGTTTAGATTGGATATTAGGAAAAATTTCTTCACTAAAAGGGTTATCAAACATTGGAACAGGATGCCCATGGAAGTGGTGAAATCACCATCCTTGGAGGTATTTAAAAGACGTGTAGACATGGTGCTTAGGGACATAGTTTAGTGGTGGTTTTGTCAGTATTAGGTTGATGGTTGGACTCTATGATCTTAAAAGTCCCTTCCAACCTAGATAATTCTATGATTCTTGGGGTTTGGGGGGGGGGGGCTGCATTTAGAGCGCTTTCTCCTGTTGCATGATTTTTCAGTAGGAGGGTTGCCTTTTAAGGGTTCATGGGCTGGGATTGGCGCACTTTTTCATGTGACATGTTCTGGGGGTAAGTGCGCCTTCCTGAGATTTTGTGGGGCTGTATTTGCTGCAGATTTTTGTGTAGTGTGTTATGGCGTGGGTGGTTGCCTTCTTGGGGTTGAGAGGGATGGGGTTGGCATGTCTTTTTGTGTGGCATGTTCTAGGGGTGAGGGTGCCTTTTTGGGGTTGGGAGGGGGCTGGGTTTCACACTTTTTTGTGTAGCACATTTTGGGGGAAGCTGGAGCATTTTTTCATGGTGCTTTTTGGGGAGGGAGGTTGTTGTCTTGGTGTTTGAGAGGCTGGGTTTGAAGCATCTTTTCATGTGATGCGCTTTGGGTAGAGGGTTTGATGTTCAGGGTTTGGAGGGCTTCATTTGGTACACCTTTTTTTAGTGTGGCGCTTTTTGATGGAGGTAGCTTCTTGGGGTTTAGGGGCTTGGGTTAGTGTGCTTTTTCATGTTGCACATTTAGGGGGTGGAATGCCACCACAAAGATAGAGGGGGGAGGAAGAGGCTTTTTCATGTGGCACAGTTTGGGGAGTGTTTGCCTTTTTGGGGTTGAAGGAGCTGGGGTGTGCATGCTTTTTCCACGTGGTGCATTTTGGAGAGTGTAGTTGCCTCCTCAGGGTTCAGCACACTTTTTTTGTGTGGTGTGTTTTGAGGGGGTTGCTTTCTCATGGGGCTGGGCTGGAGCATTTTTCTTTCAGCTCATTTTGGGGATTTTCTGGCTCTGTGTTTAGAAGGGTGGGTTTATTGGGTTAGAGGGTATATTGGGTGGGTCTATTTTTTTTTTGGGGGGGGGGGTGTTATTGGTTTGGGCTTTTTACAGGGGGTTGGGATGTTTTGTTGGGGTTTTGGCAGGGCTGAGGTGTTTTGGGCAGGAGGGGTTGGGGCAGTTGTAATTTGTGGGGTTTTTGGGTTTAGGTACGATTTATCAGTTTTGGGAGTTATGAAGTTCTTGAGAGGCAGGGGTTGGGTATTCATAGGAGTTGTGAGTTTTATTGGATTGGGGGTGTGTGTGTGGGTGTTGGGTTTGGGGTTTTTTTTGCATTTGGGGCTTTCATTTTGGGGGGGCGGGGGTGGGTGGGTGTTTTGGGGAGGTTTGAGCTGTGAGGGCTTCTGGGGTTTGGGGCATTGTGCATGGTTGGGACTTTTGGAAGGAGTGTGAGCATTCGGGGGGTTGGAGACGTCAAGGTTTCTTGTATTTAGGGGCTTAGGGTTTTTTGCTTGGGGTGGGTTTTGGGGGATTTTGGTTTGGGGAACTTTGGGGGAGTGGGATTCACAGAGTTTGGGGGTCATGGAGGGTTTTTTTGTTTGGTGGTTGGGATTTGTGGGGGATTGGAGGGTTTGTGGGTTTTTTGAGGGGTTGGAAGTTCGGGTTTTTTGTTTTGGGGGCAGGGAGCTTTTAGGGTGTGGCATTTTTGATGTTTTGAGGGTTTTGGAGGGTTATCAGCACGTAGATGCCCAGCCGTTGACGGGTTGTCATCCCTCTGCAGCTAGCTCCGCCCCCATCCCACCCCTCGGGGACCGTTAAGGGCGGCTCGCCTCTTCCCCCCCCCCCCCCCCATGCGGTTGGGCGCGCCGTAGTGTCATCGGAAGTGACTTCACTTTAAGTGGCCAGGAGGAGCTAGACACTGAGAATAAGGAAGGGGCGCTCGGCGCGTCGCCCTTTAAATTTGCGTCTCTACTGTTCCGTAGTGAAGCCCCTTACCGCCGCACTGACTCCAGGCTGCACGCACAGGGGCAGCGGAGTTCGCCCTATCGCGCCCAGCTGCTTGGCCTGTCCCGGCACACTCACCTTGAGATGGTTGTCGCTGCTACTGCTGCCTGGGGTACCCGCCTCCTCTTCTTCCTCGCTATAGGTTCTGACTGCCCCCCCACGGGGCTGCTGGACGAATGAAGGGGCGGTGGAACCACCAGGGCTAAAGGTCACACTGTAGGCGTTCTCCCCCCAGCGCCAGGGGTAAACCATGAAGTCGCTGAAGCCAGGGCTGATGGGGATGGGCGGGGGGAGTGCTGGCTGCTCACCTCTTCCCTGGGAGAGTGGTTTGATCGAGGTGGTCTTTATAACGGAAACCAGGACGCGCTTCGGGGAGTCCCGGCAAAAAGTCACCGGGGGACCCGGTGGCGGCCTCTCCACCATCACCACCCCCTCGCAAACACCAGCGCGGAAGAGGGAGTGGAGAAGCTCCACAACGGCTCAGCTCCCCTTTCACAGTCTATGTCCCAGGGCTGGGAAGGCGTAGAAATCTTGCAACAACCACCACCACTTGTCACCTCCCAGGTCTGCTTTAGTTGTTTACCGCCGGAGACGGCAGCTCCTCTCGGGGCCTCACCCTCCTTTCCCAGCTACCACCGTCGCAAAATCTATGATGGCTACAACCTCCCCACACCTTTCTGAAGTGGCGCCGGTCCCCGCTTGTAGTCCCAGTCCTGGTGGCTCCTGAGGAAGAGCTACTGTTGCACAACCTAGGCCAAACCCGAGATTTTCCCGCGTTACGTTTCGCGCCTGGGCGTAACCAATCACTGAACTAGGCGCTGACGTTACAGAGCAACAGTTCCCACTCACCAACCACTTTGCCCTGTGGGCGGGGACAGAGCGGGACTCGGCTTCACTTCTGCCGTTCTATTGGCTAGGCGCCAGGCTGACTGGTAGAATTCGAAACTGACAGGGCTGGTAGGCTGCTGGGGGTGTTTTGCCTCACTATAACTCATTTCCTCTCAGGAGGCGCAGCCTGGTTGTTGATTGCCCCGCCACGGTGGGTGGACGAACTGGGGAGGGTTTGTTCGTCTGCTCTAGCTTGGCGTGTGTTTTTGTTTCGCCGTTTGGTCGCTTGGTAGACGAGCTCTGGCGCACCTAGCTCTGGACGCGGCGCGTCACGTGTGAGGTCGGCCACCGCTCGGGTATTTGGTGCTTGTCATGCAGAAGAGATGCTAGAAAGCTCCCAGAAGGCGCTGAGATTTCATTGCTTGTGTGGATTTGTGCCCTACCGCAAGGAAAAGTCTTCTGTCACGACTCTGTCTCTAGAGGTGGGGAACAGATGAGGATTGCACATAGCAACGGGAGGAGCGGAGGGAAGTCGCCACCAGGACGTGCTGCTGCCATGACCGAGATGTATTTAGGGCGGGAGACACGGAACAGAGGCTGTGGAGGCTGCTGCAGCGCGGTCATTGCGGCACGCGGTGTCTGTTATGGGGCACTGCAGCGGCAAGCGTGTGGTCGCGCCCTGTGAGGACGCAAAGCAGGGAGCTTGGAGCCGCTGATGGGCTCTTGCGGGCTGCTGCCTCCCTGCGGTACCGGGATATCGCTGGGGGGGGGGCCGAGGGGGGCTGAGAAATGCCTGTTTCGGTACTAGACCTTAACACTGATAAGCCACACTGAGTCGGCAGCTCTGCTCCTCCATGCACACGTTTAAAATAATCTACAGCTCTTTCCAATTGCCTGATCATACACTAACAGGGAGTCCAATGACTCTAATGCTCTTTTGTGATGGTTGGTAGGAAAGGCAAGATGATAACTGCAATATGACTTGCTTAGAAGAATGAATGCTACCTGACACTATGAGCTTTTACCTCAGCGTTGATGTGACCTGAAGACCCAACCTAAGACGGTTCTTACTGGCTGAGAACACCCCATACTGATGATAAAACAATAGAAGATTTGCCTTTCAAAAAAACCCAAACAAACAACAGGCATATAACCATAGTCACCTGCATGGGACAAGCGCATACTGATTACATGAGCAATAGTAACTGATTAGTCCACCTGTAACATGAGTGATTTGATTAGGCTGCACAACTGTATTGTAACATATACAAACCCTGCTTTCGTCTGTAACGGTCCTCTGTGCATTAGGCTGGGGCATTGCTATGTGTATAACATATGAGAGAATAAATTCCCTTGGTAATTCTATGCTAAGCATCCTTGTCTCCCTCCTTGGCCAGCAAAGAACTGACTTTTACATTGGTCATACACAGTTCATATAGAACTGTCTTATAAGCTTCTAGCTAGACAGCCTGACCTATACCACCACCATGTTACCACTGAGTAACTATGGCACCATTCACAAAAGTTTATGAAATAAATAGGAGTTATGTGCCAAATACAGATCTAGCTCCAGATAGCCATTGCTTTATGAACTCTAACCAGTCTGTATGAGTCAAAGTGTGAGGTTTAGAAACTTTGCATAAAACATACTAGATAAAAGTTATTAATTTTACTATGTAGTAATTACTGATTTTTTAAAAAAGCAGGAAACTGGGATTCATATCAGCTTGTATTTGATCCATGTGAGTAAAAGACATACATCTGAATGATAAAAGATTTGGTGATAAAGATGAATAATTAGAAAATACAGTGGCATACGTTGATTTGGCTTTATCTGGTAAAATCCTGAAAGATAGGTTGTATGTTTGATTTTTAAATCTCAAAGTAACCACAATGCCTCATTTACTAAATCCTTAAGAAATACTTTAAATTAGGGAGGCTTTGGCTTTATCAGATACAGCAGTTCCTAATTTATTTTATGCTGTGTTTCTGCATTTTTTTAAAGCAGTACACCTCACTAATATAATGTATTTCTTTTGACATTTGGTTCAGGCCTTTAACATGAAGATAACTAGTACTAGTAAAGTAATATTCTACTTTTTATGTAAATAGTTCACTTGAGCCCAGCTACTGAATGCTCTAGAAGGAAGGAAACAGAATGAGATAATCATGCCCATAATGAAAATTAATTGCTATCCCTTCCTATGAAGGCAATGGAAGAATAGTAGTTAATATGTAGCACCCCGATACAGAGGAACAATAAGACGTTCTTTCCCTGTACTCAGAACTGGCGAGGCTGCACCTCATACTGTGTTTAGTTTTTGGCCCCTCACTACAAGAAAGACATTGAGGTGCTGGAGCGCATCCAAAAAAGGGCAATGAAGTTGGTGAAGGGTCTAGAGAACAAGTATTATGAGGAGCGGCTGAGGGAACTGGGGTTGTTTCGTCTGGAGAAAAGGAGGCTCAGGGGAGACCTTATCGCTGTCCACTACTACCTGAAAGGAGGATGTAGAGACGTGGGTGTCATTCTCTTTTCCCAAGTAGCAAGTGATAGGATGAGAGGAAATGGCCTCAAGTTGTGCCAGGGGAGGTTTAGACTGGATATTAGGAAAAATTTCTTCACTGAAAGGGTTGTCAAGCATTGGGACAGGCTGCCCAGGGAAGTGCGATGCCGTGAAATGCTGAAGTTAAGACTCAATAGCCTTGGCGACTATTAAGCAGGTATTCTTTATTGCAGCGCTGGGCACACAGGGGAATGCTCCACCTAATGTGCGCGCCGACTGATTTAGATTTACAGTTTAAATACATACTATGTATGCATATTCACTAGTTTTCCACGAAATGATTACCTATTCATTAACTCATTATTACAGGTTACTGCCCACTCACACATGCACACTAGAGTCTCTTGGTGGTCTTCAGAGACATCTGGTGGTTGTTTACTTCCTCCACTCCTCTTCATTGTTGTGACTTCTGGGTGAACTGCAGGCCTCTACTCTACTCCTTTATTCTTGCTGGCGCATCAAAAGTGTTAGCTTTGACTAGTCTCTGCATTCCTCAGTAGTCCTGGGCCCCTTGTTTTGAGAGATAAGCTTCTACTACAAGGTTATATTGTCCTAAAGCATTCTTTCTTAAAAAATAAGAGATAAGTTCTGACATTTAGTACTACAGCTGTTGCATCTGCTCTTTGTACAGCCTTAAAGCACCCAGTCTCCTAAATTAAGCTCCTACTTCAATTAGTCTACAGCTTTAATATATCAAACCCTACTTCAAGTGGTTGAGTCACCATCCCTGGAGGTATTTAAAAGATGTGTAGGTGCGGTGCTTAGGGACAGGGTTTAGTGGTGGACGTGGCAGTGTTAAGTTAACGGTTGGACTCAATGATCTTAAGGGTCTTTTCCAACCTAAATGATTTTATGTTTCTATGATTCTAACATAAGTTGGTCCATCTTCAGTGATGTAGCTCTTTATTGCTCATCTGAAAACTTCATGCAGTCAACTGAGTTCAGTAGTATTATATTGCTGGAAAATGTATGTAATAACTAGATCCACTAAGTGACAGTGTTACACTCTCTACCTGTTTAGGTGTCCAGTCACAGAATGGACCTTGTGTCCTGCAGTACGTTTGTGAGGTTTCTACTCAGGGCAGGAGATGTTTAGGCACTTGAGAATGAGATTAATTTTGAGGGGGGTGAAAGAGTGGCTGTAGGAAAGGTCAAGGATGGGATGCCACTCACTGGTATGCCTCGCTGTAAAGGTCAGAGGAATGTCAGCCTCCATTCAGGTTTCACTGTCTCCTGTAATTAGGAACCTTTGCCCATTAAAAAAGAATGAAGCAGGAGGTCATTTAGTAAAGATGCCATATTCCAAATCTATACATGCTTAGGAAGCTGAGTCTCCCCTACTTGTGTGGGGCTGCTATTCTGTGCACATGAAAAATCCACCTGTGGAAAGAACCTGGATGGAGGAGTGTACTAGGTCTGACCGGAATGTAGCTATGTTTCTTCATAGTACCTTGTATGGAGTTCCATTTTAGAGTTGTGATTAAAACAGTGTTGTTAACACACCAATGTTTTAGCTATTACTGAATATTGCTTGCACAGCGTCAAGGCTTTCTCTGTTTCTCACTCTGTCCCTGCAGCAAGTAGGCCAGGGGTGGGCAAGAAGTTAAGAGGGGACACAGCCAGGACAGCTAACCCAAACTGACCAAAGGCATATTCCATGCCATATAGCGCCATACTTGGCAATAAAACTGGAGGGGGTAATCTTTCCAAAGTAGCAGTTGCTCAGAGACTGGTTTGGCATCGGTCTGCTGGTGGGAGGTGGTGAGTGATTGCCTTTGCATCCCTTGTTGGTTTTCCTCTTTTCCCTTCGCTTATTCAACTGTCTTTATCTCAACCCATGAGTTTCTTGCTTTTGCTCTTCTGATTCTTTCCTCCATCTCGCTGGGATGGAGAGTGAGCAAGTGGCTGCTAGGTGCTTAGTTGCTGGCTGGGGTCAACCCACCGCAGTCCTTTTTGGTGCCTAATGTGGGGCTTGAGGAGTTTGAGATAACAATAGATTTCATTGGAGTGTGTTAGACTGAATTTATAGGTGTTATACCTGTTTAGCTGTTACTTGCAGGTTATTACTTGCTGTTGCTGGTCACAATGTTGACTTGTTTGCTATCAGTACTGGTTTATTTTTTCTCTTTGCCTGCTCCATGGCATGCTCCCTTTGTTGCTGTACATCAAAATCCAGGGCTTGTTAATGGCTGCTTTCAATTTTTGCTCTTTGCTGTGCTGTTTATCACTTTGTTTTGTTTTGCCTGGAAGAGCTATGATAAAGGCACTGGCCTTGAGCCTAATCTGGTATTTGGGCCCTACATTGCTGCAGTCCCAGTACTCCAGGAACCATCTCATGGAAACAATTAACAATTATGCCTTTCTCCTCTGGCATCTGCCCACTATGATGCACATGGCTCAGAGGCCCATTTGATGCTACACCACCTGGGGTCCCCACCATCTAAAGGGACGTAAGATTATCTATGCTATTCTCTCCTTATAGTGTTAGCTCTAATAAATAGCATTTTAAATGATACCTTACAGTGTCTGAGTGCCTTTCTTACTGGGATCATAATGGACCAGCACCTCCAGGTGACAAACAATTGCCTGGCACATTGGACCCACAGGAGTATAAGGCTCTGGTTGACACCAGTGCACAGTGTACCCTAATGCCACCTGGGTATAGCATATATGGGCCTCCAATCCACACACAGCATGCTGGGCAGACCCTGTCCATAGAAGAGATTCTCCCATTTTGGTCATTCAAACTATTTAAAGGATTTTCTTACAATAAAACAACTCTATTCATTATTTCCACTGTCAAAATAAAGGCTGTTCACATGAGAACCTCTTGCTGCACTCCTCGATAAAGGCAGTCTAATCACTGATACCAAGCGGGAGCTGCCCACAGGCTTCTCCGCTACAATTAGTTGGCTGCTTATCCTGTGTCCAAGGGATTTGTACGGCACAGCACAGGCCTGAAGTCCACACTGTATGTGCAGGATACCATGGTGCAGCACAGGCCTGGACCTACTCAGGCTAACTGTTATGTGGATCACTAACCCCTCAATGTACAATGGTCTCCTGATCAGGATCAATACATTCTGGTCAGAGCATTCATTACCTGACTCCTGTAATTGCAAACCAGAAGCCCCTTCATCAGGATCAGGAGGAAAGGTGTCCTCAGCCCTTCTATTGCCTCTGAGGAATTGCTTGACAGAAACCAGAGCAGTAACCTTCCTGGATGAACCCCTCTTAGCTGCTGTTTTTCCTGCAATTCACGTACACAGGCTTCCAGGTCCAAGGTAGGTGCACTGTCCCTCTTCCTCATGTCCTCCCCATAGTCATGTAGATGGAACCACAGGGTGGCATGTGGTGTGCGCCCACAGTACCCTTTCATTTGAGCATAAAAAGGTTGACTCTGTATGGCATTCTTCATAGCCAAGATGCTGGTGTGGTAGGTTGACCTTGGCTAGCCATCAGGTGCCCACCAAGCTGCTCTATCACACCCCCTCCTCAACTGGACAGGGTAGAGAAAATATGAGGAAGGCCCATGGGTCGAGATAAGGACAGGGAGATCACTCAGCAATGACCATCACAGGCAAAACAGACTCAACATGGGGAAATTAATCTATTGCCAATTAAACAGAGCAGGATAATGAGAAATAAGAACAAATCTAAAAACACCTTCCCCCCACCCCTCCCTTCTTCCTGGGGTCAACTTCACTACCTACTTCTCTACCTCCTCCCTGCAAGTGGTGCAGGGGATTGGGGAATGGGGGTTGCGGCCAGTTCATCACATGTTGTCTCTGATGCTCCTTCCTCCTCACACTGTTCCCCTGCTTCAGCATGGGATCTCTACCACAGGAGACAGTCCTTCATGAACTTCTCCAACATGGGTTCTTCCCATGGGCTGCAGTTCTCCATGGGGCCACAGGTCCTGCCAGGATCCTGCTCCAGCACAGGATCTCCATGGGGTCACAGTTTCCTTCAGAGCGCATCCATCTGCTCCGGCACAGAGTCCTCCACAGGCTGCAGGGGGGACAACCTGCGTCACCATGGTCTTCTCCATGGGCTGCAGGGGAAACTCTGCTCCGGTGCCTGGAGCACCTCCTCCCCCTCCTTCTTCACTGACCTTAGTATGGCAGATGCACCCGCCCTGACAAAGATCAGATAAGATCTGAAAAAAGCCTGCAAAAACCTAACAAAGACTCAACAAAAAACTTCCTGACACAGCTCTTGTTACGCCCACACGGTGGTGGTCATTTCAGTCGAAAGGTGAAGAAGTTGGGGTCTTCAGCCAATGGGAGGGCTACATGACTATATATGACCATAGGTCAGATTCGAATTGGGTATAAACAGGGGCCCGCCTGAGAGCCATTTTGAGTCAGACTCCCTCAGAGCAGTGGGTCTGCGGTTGGGGGCTCTCCCCGTGGGTTGGGACGCCTTCCATGGTTCATCTTCTGTACAGATGGAGAGACATCTTATTTAGGTGAGTGATTATGCGTATTTTGGGTCATCAACCATAAACCTCAAGAATTTTTAAGTCTGCAGTGTGGTATTGTCCTGGTTTGAGGTAAAACAGAACCAATTTTCTGTTTTGTAATTTTACTTTTTAGCTGGGCCTCTTCTAACTGACTAAACTCTGAAATTAACAGCATATTGTTCAGACACTGTTCACTCTCAGAGTGATAAGACCTGATTATACCAAGGAATGGTATGCAGAGAGGCTCCTGCTTATACTTACTGCTATAGCAACCAAGGTCAGCTAATTTCGTTATTTGCCCCATTGGAGGGTTGGAAACAGAAAAGCGTAGAGGGGTCGCACCTGCAGGGAGGAGTGGACAGGACAGGTGACCCAAAACTGACCAACAGGGTATTCCATCCCATCTGCATCATGCTCAGTATAAAAGCTGTGGGATCAAAGGGGTCAGTCTCTTTCTTCAATGGCTGACGTTTGAGGAGGACCCTGTCTGTTCGTCTGCCTTTGACCCCGATCCGAGCATTCCTGACTCCAGATCCGGAATCCTGCTCCTGTCCATTGCTGACTCCAGTCTGGGACTTTCCCTGTGCCTGCTGATGATGCAATCGTCATCCTGGGAGCTGGATACAGTTTTGTATATATTGTATACTTTATAAAAAAAAAGTTATTATTATTATTACTTATTTATTTATTAATATTTTCATTAAAGTAGTTTAGTTCTTTTTCTAAACTCGTTAATCTCCTTATCTCTTCCTCTCCTCTCTTTGGAGAGAGGAGGGGAGGGCCATCTGTCATTCTGATTGGCCAATCCGTCCAAAACCACAACAAGTATTAACTCCTGAACAACATCCTGAACCTGTGGATTGTTAGTGTTTGTCAGAGTCTCAAAGCGGTTTTGGTTAGAGTAAAACTTAGTTTGATTTTGTTACCATCTTGTAAAAATAAATCCCCTTTTGGAGTTTGTAAGTTGGTGTGGCTTGGTTTTGTGAGGTTCCGTGACATTTAAATTGGTGTAGTCGACAGGATGTCAAGAGAGGAATTATTATGGAGGGTCAGCTGTAGTCCTTCTCCTCCAGGCATAAATTGGGCAAGGGAGAAGAGGTCCAACCTGGTAGCGGTCATGGAGAGAATAGAACAATGCCGCAGAAATAGTCAAAATGGAAAAAGTAAAGGAACTATGTGTGCCATCCTAGGCACCTGCTTGATTCAAGCACAGGAACAAAATAATGATTGCAAAAGATTAGGCAAGGATAATTTAAAGAAACAACTAGAAATAGATTGTTTAAAAGGAGAATTGAAAAGAGAAAGAGAGCGGATGTGTCTGTTGGAACAAAAAATTAAAATAATGCTAGCACAAGCAAAAAAGCCCCCCGGCATTGTCCAAATCCAAAAGTTGATCGCGGGCACAGATCCCGAGAATTGGGATGGGGATATCTGGGGAGACCCTGATGAAAATAGCTCCAAAGAAGCAGAGGAGCTGGAGGAACGGGATGTGCAACCTTTTATTAAAACAGAGAGGCACATGGATCCGCAAGGTGGAGACTCTTGAACCACAGTCCACAGGATTCCCTGGACAGGACCCGAGCTCAGCAAATTGCAAAGTAAGTTTTCGTGCAAGCCGAGTGAAATGGAAACTGAGTATTTGTGGAGAGTATCTCTAACCGGGGGGTGACTGGATACTGTTGAGCGAGGATGAAGCAAGAGGGTTCTGGGGTCCGGGAGTGTTTCTGAGTGATGGACCGCAGGGCTACCAGCCAATAACATCCCGAATGGCTTATTGGGCTGGGGGTGTGGACCCCAAAGAGCAGGGGGAACCTATTACTATTAAAATAAAGGGATTGTCAGAGCTAGTGGAAAGAGTGCAAAAAGCCACTTGTCTTCAGGCAATGTATGAAAGAGGGCAGCGAGGGATACCTATGGCTGCACCGGTGGACCCTAGCCACCTTGTTGTCCCAAAAGTGGGGTCGTTTACCTGGTGTGCAAGATGCCAATGTACACACAGAGCAGAGGTATTTTATTATTGCATATTTGCTCAGATATGAGTGCTAGGTAGTATTCCACAAAGCTAGCACACCAGTTCACAAAATCTTCAGTACATTTATACGATTCAAAACACAGAAGTACACATCTTTATTTATGATTATTGGTTAGTACCTTATCTTGACAATTTCTATTGGTTAGTATTATTCCTCACTTTCATTTAAAGTTACAGTGACCTTTAATTGATGTGTGCATGCTCCAATACAGTGTCGGGGGGTAAGCCTGCTCGGTCTCTAATTGAGTCGTCGGTCACGATCTCCCCCTGCTGCCTTTACCTTTCCCTTAGTTACAACTGACTTTTGCTGACTTCATGCTTTTTTTGCAATTATCCGGCGCCTCCTGGGGTAGGATGTTCTCTTTTTATCAGTCTTTAGTTCTTTATCAGCCTTTCAGTTCCTCTTCAAGGATACAGTCGTAAGGCATGCATTGCTAAAGTAGCCAAGCTTATTTATTATGAAGTAGAATATCCCTTTTTCTGCTGTACATCAGCCTTAGACCTCTTATTAGGGGATTGCCGGAAGCTTTGAAAATACACGTTCAGTCCCTGCGAGAAAGGATTCAGAGAGCCATTGAGCGCAATCAGCAAGACCCTCAGAACCCCCCCACGCACGTTTTGACTTGGGCGGAGATGCTACGCAATATAGTGATTTATGGGCTCGAGAAGGGATGGACTGATCCGGGGGGTCGCGCTGACTGGAATAGGAGGGTCCGACAAGCCAGCTGCAAACCCCACCCCGACCGGCCTCCTTGCCAGGAATCTGAGCCTTTCCAGGGTAGATCAGACTGGACTAACGGTTTAGAAAGAAATAGCCTTTGGGGAAAAGCATTAGCACTAGGAATACCCTGAAAAATGCTGCATGAGCAACCCTTGGTTCAGATCCGGAAACTGGTGGAATTGCTTGAGGCGAAAACTAAGGAACAAAAGGAAGCTCCAGCAATCGTGCCCCCTCAGGAAAGGAAACATAACCCTTTCACGCCTCTGCGAGAGGAGCTGCCAGAGTTAAAAAATTAGGAGCCGCGGTTTGGGGTTCGGGCCGCCCACTCAGCGTGGTGAATTCCTGCCAATGGTCCGCTGACAGGGAACCTTATATACATATTCCTGTGGGTTCAAGACGGCTAAGTTTATAATTTTTAATTGATAAAGGGGCCCAAATTAGCATTTTAAATAAGCAACAAGCTGAGGAATCAGGAATTAAACCCTCAAGA
The DNA here is from genome assembly GCA_009819605.1 of Sterna hirundo. Classification (NCBI taxonomy): domain Eukaryota; kingdom Metazoa; phylum Chordata; class Aves; order Charadriiformes; family Laridae; genus Sterna; species Sterna hirundo. The sequence continues at coordinate 22,211,772 of CM020463.1, forward strand.
AAAGCTATAAACATAATAGGGGTAACGGGTATAGCAGAAAAATGTCCTTTAGCTCAGATTCAACTTTGGCTACTCGGGGAGAAAAGAATGATGACCATGGAGGTGACTCTTTCCCTCATAAGGGAAATATATTGGGGTTTGATATACTAGCGGACGGGCCAACCTAATGGCAAGATATGGAGTTTTGGAAGTTGATGGGCAGAAGCTGCCCATGTTAGGTCCCTGCAGCTTGCTCCCGTGCTACCACAATTTAAAGTAACCTGTGTTTCTCAATATCCTCTGCCAACCACAGCAAAATGGGGCATTACAGAATTAATTAACGAGAAAACGCAAATCATAAGTGATGCCCACTCATCATACATTCTCCAGTTTGGCCAGTCTGTAAGCCTGATGGACGGTGGCGTTTAACAATTGATTATAGAAAATGGAATAGCAATATTCCACCCTTAAATGCCACTGTCCCAAGCATAATGTCAGTGGTCATGGTGATCCAGGCAGCTGCTCACCTGTGGATAGCCACTTTAGATGTTAAGTAAATGTTTTTTTATGATACCCCTGAGAGAAGGGGATAAACCCCAGTTTGCCTTCACTTGGGAAGGAGTGCAATACACCTTTAACGGACTACCTCTGGGATATAAACACTCCCCTACCATTGCCCACAATGCCTTAGCTAAACTTCTTGATACCGTAGAATTGTCATCAGATGTCCGCATATATCAATATATAGATGATATTTTAGTTGGTGGAGATAACAAAGAACAGTTAGGGCAAGTGGCTGAGGCCATCTGCAATCTGTTAACTAAGAATGGGCTAGACATTCCACCTTCCAAATGTCAAGGTCCCGGACAAGAGGTTAAATTCCCAGGAGCTTGGTGGATAGCTGGTGCAGTTGCAGTACCTGATGATACACTGTCAGCTATTGAGAAGGGGCAAACTCCAGGCAATAAGACAGAATTACAGCAGCTGCTAGGTACGTTGGGCTATTGGAAGAAGCATATACCTGGGTTCTCAGTGATTGCCTGCCCTCTGTATGATCTGCTCTGGAAAAATAGGTAATGGGATTGGACTCCACAACATACAGAAGCCCTTAACACCTTGAAGGATGAACTAAAAACCTATCAGAGGCTAGGTCTGTTGCACTCACAAGATCCACTAAGGGTGGAGCGGGAATTTGCAGAACACGCCTCCTATTGTGATGTGTTTCAAAAGGGACCACGAGGGCCAGCTAGATCTTTATTGCTCTCTTCCACCTCGTTCAAAGAAACTGAACAACAGTATTCTGAGTGGGAGAAGGGACTCCTTTCACTCACCAGGGCAGTTAAGGAAGTGTAAAGATTACGTACTTTGAAAGATATCATGGTGCAAGGCCCTTTCTCTCTTCTAAATTCGTTCCTTAAGGGGTCACCCCCTCCCGAGGGGGTAGCCCAAAAGGCCACAATATGGAAGTGGTATGCCTACCTAAAAGGAGTTAGTCAGCTACTGCAATTGAGAGAGGGCCTGGTTAAGGTCTCTAAGTTCCAACAACATGTTAATCCAGATCCAGTTTTGTTAGGCCAACCTTATAAAACTTCCCCGATCAAAGAGGTACCCGAACTATCCACAGGCTCGGATACACAAGGAGTGTGGTTCACCGATGCATCTGCCCACTGAATAGGATCAAAGTGGCAATATAAAGCAGCAGCATTGGAAACTGGTACTGGGAAAACAGTTACAGAGGAAGGAGAAGGTAGCACACAGGTGGGAGAATTGTGTGCTCTCCTGCTGGCAGCGGAGAATGGTGCCACCACCATTTATATCGATTCCTATGCAACCTATAAGGGTGCCACAGAGTGGATATGCCAATGGGAATCCCATCGGTGGGAAGTGGGCCATACAAAGGTCTGGAGACCCAGAGACTGGCAACGATTGTTAGAAATAGGCAGATCACGACCCCTAAAAGTGGGATGGGTGAAAGGCCATGCAAGGAATGGAACCCCCGCTGCGAAATCGAACCAACAGGTATATCATCTAGCCCAAATCAGGGTAGTTGATAGCGAAAAGGAGGATTGGAGATGGTTGGCTGAATGGCTGCACATTAAGCGAGGCTACTCAGGGAAGACAGATCTCTATTATGAATGTCAGTCTCGGGGATGGCCAGTTGTAGGAATGTGTCTGAGAGAAAATGGCCATGTGAGCCAGCCTCCCTACTATGAGAGATTAGATTAAGGGCAAAACAGGTGGTAGAAGATGGAATTAGTACCATGGGAAAAACGGGAACTGAGAAGGTAGAAAACATGTTGTGCTAATGACTAAGCAATTTACTATGTGAATTCTTGTAACCAATCTGATCTGTGAATGAACTGCATGGACAGCGCGTGGACAGTGTAACTAGCTAATCAGAAATAAGCAAGTGGCATGTACGGCTACAACACAGGGTATAAAAGATGATGATCTGTGCTTAATAAACGGCTTCTGTTGATTCACATTGGATCGTCTGGAGTCCAGTTATTTCTCCTCAGATGGTGACCCCGACGTGATACCGATCAGCGCTTAGCTTGAGCAACGGAATGCGAGGGGCAGAAGACCCAGAAGGAGATCCACTGGCTGGAGGATGGCTCAGCTGGACTGAGACCGGGCGGATTGGGCGGCAATCCGGAATAGAGGAAACAGACGACGTGGCCACGGACACCCAGAGAGAGGTGAGCAGCCGGGGCAGGAGATGGGGCAACAAGTAATAAAAGAAGAAGGGGCTGTATTAAGACTTCTCCTGCATATCCTCTCTAAGAGAGGGGTGAAATACGATGAGCGTATGCTCCGAAGGTTATTAATATGGTGCAGAGAGAACGGATTTGCACCAGAGCCCCAGACAGCTTTTAAACCAGAAATATGGGAGGCTGTTGGGAAAAAACTGTGGGAAGTGATAAGTAAAGGAGACAAAGAGGCATCACCGTTAGCGATGACATGGTGGTTGGTGTTATCGACCTTACAAGATATGAAGGCGGAGCGAGCCACAGCAGCCGGGGCTTTTGCAGCATTACAACCCATGGGAGGGGGATCGAACAAGCCAGGTCCGAAGGTCTGGGACAATCCCCTGCTGATCCCCTCTGCTCCACCTGAGGCTGATGGAGGAGGCAGAATGTCAGCAGAGAAGGACGGAGCCGGAGCTGTTTGCTCCTGCCATTGCCCGCCTCGCCCCCTCCCCTCCCCAGTCGTCTCCCTGAGATAGAAGTGCTGGTTTTGTACGTCTGCTGTGTAAGTGTGTGTGGGCGTCAGCTTATACCTGCTGATCAGCATGTGTGCTACTGTTTGCTTTTTGTTGTGTGCAGTGTCGTTAGGTGACTCCACTTGAGCAGGTGTTCTGCCCGGTGTGGTACTGTTCTCGTATGCAACTAGGGCTGACACTCCGTCAAGTGAAGAAGTTTGTATATACACAATGTTTAGACGTAAGGCGAGCGCACCCCAGGTAAAAACACCAGGATGGGCTGTAGAACTGGTGGAAGTCCTGAAATATTGGGGGAGTTTTCACCAGCCGACACATTTACGGTCTTGGGAATGGCTCGCCCATGGAGGGCGTATCGCTGGTTGTTTGTTGTTTGTAAAAGCACAAAAGTATGCCATACACATTACGAGAAAGCATCAGAAAAAGAGAAATAGGACACCTGATTCAAAGCAGTACCACAGAGATATGTTTTTGGTTTTTCCCTCTATGTGTATATGTTATTGCATGCCTTAGTAGATTGCTCTGTGTTAATACCCTGCGAGACTAAAATGAACCCAGCAGAAGCGGTCTCTTGAGCAAGGGGGTGGAATATGGGAAAGCAACGGAAGATTGGCGAGGAGGATTGTAAATACACTCAAGGGACTCGCACCTGGGTGCTGGAAAACACATATATCATGCCAATTCTTATTCAGTCTCGGGTGCTGGCAGGAAAAACATTTGGATGACATAAGCCTGTAATGGACTCACAGACACCTTATCTAGCTGCTTGGGAATCTTGGCCTGTTGTGGAAGAAGATCAAAGCACAGTACCAGCAAGAGCAGGGAGTCCGCATGCGCTCTTGCTAACAAGGACTCTTTTGCTGCCAAGGATTCTTGATAAAAAGGACTCTCTTGCTGCCAAGGAGAAGTTTAACAATGCTACTAGTACCGCTATGTTGGAGAATGGCTATATGAGAACGGGCATGGCTCCATGCAGGAGTTGTGTGAGGCAAGTAAGCTATGTCTGCCTGCATGGAAAATTCTGAGCCACGCTGATAAGGAAGATGCTGAAGGTCGTGCTGACCTTGCTTAAATTAGATGAACAACTTTGAGAAAGTAGACCGTGAGAGAACAGGAATGAACCCGGACCCAAGAAACCGCATGTAGGAGGAGTAGGATAATGTATTCTTTAGCGCATAGCCAATAGGTGTAAGACACATATGCATATTTAAGTGTAAGAATATAAAAGTCTGATGATTCTGCAATAAAGTTGAAGCTTGCTTTATCACTCATATTGAGTCGACTGCTTGTTTCCCTCGCTCGTCGCAAGTGGCGCCCGAACAGGGACCCCCAATCCTTGTTCTCCACCGGACAGCGAGCTCGGAGAAGCACTGGTAGCAGCGACCAGGGAACAGAAGATCAGTGACAAGACGTGCCTGATCCGTGCTTGGACCCAGGATAATAAAGAAGGGGTTCGCTGTCCGAGAGGAAGCTACCCAAGGGAAAAGGCTGCATCTGACCGGATAATAAAGAAGGTCATTACGTCACGTCATGCATAAAGAGGTAGCTTTCAAAATCTTAAAATGCTTTTTAGAAAAGCGGGGAGTGGGCCCTTTAAAAGACCTGGCCGGGTTAATTGCTATGGGGAAGGCGAGAGGGTTTTTTACAGATCCGGACAGTCTGTTTGAAGTAGAGGAATGGCGTAATTATGGAGATTGTTTATGGGACTTAGTCATAGATGAAGACAGAGCAGCAAAAAAGCTCATGAAGTCGTGGATTGAAACACCAGCGAAACAGTTGCTCAAACCGATTAAGCCGGGGCAGGAGATGGGGAAACAAGTAACAAAAGAAGAAGGGGCTGTATTAAGACGACTTCTGCATATCCTCTCTAAGAGAGGGGTGAAATACGATGAGCGTCTGCTACGAAGGTTGTTAACCTGGTGCAGAGAGAACAGATTCGCACCAGAGCCCCAGACAGCTTTTAAACCAGAAATACAGGAGGCTGTTGGGAAAAAACTGTGGGAAGTGATAAGTAACGGAGACAAAGAGGCATCACCGTTAGCGACAACGTGGCGGTTGGTGTATTCGACCTTACAAGATATAGAAGCAGAGCGAGCTGCAACGGCCGAGGCTTTTGCAGCATTACAACCGACGAGAGGGGGATCAAACAGGCCAGGTCCGAAGATCTGGGACAATCCCCTGCTCGAGAGAATTCCGGATGGACGTACAGCAACTTATACTCGGAAGCCAATGCATCTGCCCCCACTTCAGATGGAGGAGGCAGAATGTCAGCAGAGAAGGACAGAGCCGGAGCTGTTTGCTCCTACCATTGCCCGCCTCGCCCCGCCTCCCCCCCCCCCGCTCCCCCCTCCCCTGTCGTCTCCCTGAGATAGAAGTGCTGGTTTTGTATGTCTGCTGTGTAAGTGTATGTGGGTGCCAGCTTATACCTGCTGATCAGCATGTGTGCTACTGTTTGTTTTTTGTTGTGTGCAGTGTCGTTAGGTGACTCCACTTGAGCAGGTGTTCTGCCCGGTGTGGTACTGTTCTCGTATGCAACTAGGGCTGACACTCCGTCAAGTGAAGAAGTTTGTATATACACAATGTTTAGACGTAAGGCGAGCGCGCCCCAGGTAAAAACACCAGGATGGGCTGTAGAACTGGTGGAAGTCCTGAAATACTGGGGGAGTTTTCACCAGCCGACACATTTACAGTCTTGGGAATGGCTCGCCCATGGAGGGCGTATCGCTGGTTGCTTGTTGTTTGTCTATAAGGTCATGGTTGATTGAGAAAAGGAGTTGAGCCAAAATCTCTACGATGCTCTGTAGAAAAATGAGAAACTTAAGGAAACACGAGAAACTGAGCTCTTGTTGCAAAGGCAGACTTTTATGTCAGTCGTAAGCAATGGAAAAAAAAAACAAAAACAAAAAAAAAAAACACCGAACAGGAACAATTAGATGGGAAATGTGCCACGTTAGCACAAAAGTATGCCATACACATTACGAGAAAGCATCAGAAAAAGAGAAATAGGACACCTGATTCAAAGCAGTACCATAGAGATATGTTTTTGGTTTTTTTTTTTTTCCTATATGTGTATATGTTATTGCATGCCTTAGTGTTATACCCTGCGAGACTAAAAAAAAAACCCAAGCAGAAGCGGTCTCTTGAGCAAGGGGGTGGAATATGGGAAAGCAACAGAAGATCGGTGAGGAGGACTGTAAATACACTCAAGGGACTCGCACCTGGGTGCTGGAAAACACAGCAATTGTTATTCAGTCTCGGGTGCTGGCAAGAAAATATTTGGATGACATAAGCCTGTAATGGACTCACAGACGCCTTATCTAGCTCCTTGGGAATCTTGGCCTGTTGTGGAAGAAGATCAAAGCACAGCACCAGCAAGAAGAGGGAGTCTGCATGCGCTCTTGCTAACAAGGACTCTTTCGCTGCCAAGGATTCTTGATAACAAGGACTCTCTTGCTGCCAAGGAGAAGTTCAACAATGCTACTAGTACCGCTATTTCTGAGTTATTGCTAGATGTAGATAGTATTCGATATGCGATGTTGCAAAACAGAACTGCTACTGATTTTTTGCTTTCAGCTCACAGACATGGTTGTCAAGATTTTATAGGACTGTATTGTATGAATCTGAGTGACCACTCCAAATCCATCCATGCCCAGTTGCAGGAACTGCACCGACCGAACCAGCAACTTGTGGAGACCACTTTTGAAAAACTTTTTGCTGGATGGACTTGGGGATGGGGTTGGTTGAAGCAAGTTATACTCATTGCCTGTGTGGAATGAATTTGTCTGTTATGTTTAGTATGCTGTTTGCCGTGTTTAATAAGCAGTATACGATCAGTTGTAGATGCTGCTTTGCATTGTACCCTTGTACGAGTTGTAGAATATGTTGCTCTAAAAACTATGTGTGTATCCATGAGAGCCTGACCTTCACAGAAGAAGATAACAAGAAGGGATTACAACAAGGTAGTCACGTATCAGACCGCCGCTGTTAGCAAAGCTGGATCATGAGTTTGGTGAGACTCGCTGCATACGCTGGCCACGTGTGCAGCGACTCTAGCCTGTACTTCTCCACTCAATCCAGTGCAGGATATAGGGGGGCTGTCTCGGGTCAGAGCAGGGGACAGAGACATGAGCGTACTTTGAAGATACCCACCACCCCCCCCGCCCGCCCCTCACCCCCAAGTTCTATGTTCATTAACCCCAACAGCTCCGAAGGCATTACAGCATGTTGCAAGATAAGATATAGTCTACTACTGCTGCAAGACGCATTGAACACCTTCCTACAAGAATTTCAACTTTATGCCCTGTTAGGACAGTGGGATGATGTACTCACAAAGTGACTGACATGATAGAAAATGCCATGCATAAGGTCTGGCTGGCTCAAGAAGAAAAAGGGGGTATTGTAGGAATGTATCTGAGAGAAAATGGCCATGTGAGCCAGCCTCCCTACTATGAGAGATTAGATTAAGGGCAAAACAGGTGGTAGAAGATGGAATTAGTACATGGGAAAAAGGGGAACTGAGAAGGTAGAAAACATGTTGGGCTAATGACTAAGCAATTTACTATGTGAATTCTTGTAACCAATACTAACTCCATTCAAAAACAGCTGCAGTGGTTGCGAGATCATACCAAGAAAATTACTGTAGAAACTAATCCCTTTCGATGCATGGCTTCAGTCAATTTTTGGGAACTTGTCTCCTTAGTTACTCGCTTTAATTAAAGAAGCATTGCGCTGGCTTGGTATTTTGATAGCAACAATTATTGTAGTGAGAATTGCATATCATTGTATCTTACGCAACCTACTACATGTAAACAATACCGTGTTGATTGTACAATCTGTACAAAAAGAAAAAGGGGGAATTGTTGGAGAATGGCTATATGAGAACGGGCATGGCTCCATGCAGGAGTTCTGTGAGGCAAGTAAGCTATGCCTGCCTGCATGGAAAATTCTGAGCCACGCTGATAAGGAAGATGCTGAAGGTCGTGCTGACCTTGCTTAAGTTAGATGAACAACTTTGAGAAAGTAGACCGTGAGAGAACAGGAATGAACCCGGACCCAAGGAACCGCATGTAGGAGGAGTAGGATAATGTATTCTTTAGCGCATAGCCAATAGGTGTAAGACACATATGCATATTTAAGTGTAAGAATATAAAAGTCTGATGATTCTGCAATAAAGTTGAAGCTTGCTTTATCACTCATATTGAGTCGACTGCTTGTTTCCCTCGCTCGTCGCACCGCTATTTCTGAGTTATTGCTAGGTGTAGATAGTATTCGATATGCGATGTTGCAAAACAGAACTGCTACTGATTTTTTGCTTTCAGCTCACAGACATGGTTGTCAAGATTTTAAAGGACTGTATTGTATGAATCTAAGTGACCACTCCAAATCCATCCATGCCCAGTTGCAGGAACTGCACCGACCGAACCAGCAACTTGTGGAGACCACTTTTGAAAATCTTTTTGCTGGATGGACTTGGGGGTGCGGTTGGTTGAAGCAAGTTATACTCATTGCCTGTGTGGAATGAATTTATCTGTTATGTTTAGTATGCTGTTTGCCGTGTTTAATAAGCAGTATATGATCAGTTGTAGATGCCGCTTTGCATTGTACCCTTGTACGAGTTATAGAATATGTTGCTCTAAAAACTATGTGTGTATCCATGAGAACCTGACCTTCACAGAAGAAGATAACAAGAAGGGATTACAACAATGTAGTCACATATCAGACAGCTGCTGTTAGCAAAGCTGGATCATGAGTTTGGTGAGACTCGCTGCATACGCTGGCCACGCGTGCAGCGACTCTAGCCTGTATTTTTCTACTCAATCCAGTGCAGGAGAGTCTGGTGAGACTCGCTGCGTGCACTGGCCATGCATGCAGCGACTCGAGCCTGTACTTCTCCACTCAATCCAGTGCAGGATATAAGGGGGCTGTCTCGGGTCAGGGAGGGGGAGAGAGACATGAGCAAGGGGGAGAGAGACATGAGCGCACTTTGAAGATACAGGGGATGCCCTGAAGCGCTGTGTCTGCCCCCGCGCCCCCCCCCCCCAAGTTCTATGTTCATTAACCCCAACAACTCCGAAGGCATTACAGCATGTTGCAAGATAAGATATAGTCTACTACTGCTGCAAGACACATTGAACACCTTCCTACAAGAATTTCAACTTTATGCCCTGACAGGACAGTGGGATGATGCACTCGCAAAGAGCCTGACTGCATTAGAGTGGGTATTGGGTATTTTTGCCACATACCTTTTCAAAACCAGTAACTATGATGATTGAAATGTTACCACGATGGTTTTTCCAGGTTCGTTTGTGCTGTCACCAGCTTTCTGGAATGGATCCAAGCCACATACATGTCCCCATCAAAAAGGATGACCTTGACCCTTGGTTATCACAAAGTCTTAACCTTCTTAGTACATTATATTGGGCAAATAAATTATTCTTTCCCCTAGCACAGACTATTACAGTTACTTTCACAAATTCCTTTACAGCCGCGCATCCTGCTAGCACCAAAGCCTCTTGATGGCACCTGTTCGGTGTTTGTAGATGGTTCAGGGACACAGTAAATCCTTTTGACTTATTTCAACAGGAACTGTTACATGGAAGCAGAATCTCAATATGTTACTGGTATTGTTCAAAGACTTGAAGGAGAATTTATAAAACAAGTAGAGAACCAATTGTTATTTAGTCTCTTACTGCAATTAATGTTGCTTTTATGAAAAAGACAGTTTCGTTATTTTATTGTCCACATACGCTCTCATAGCTGTTTACTTGGTCCTTTAACTGAGGGAAACACAGTTGCGGATTATCACACTGTTGGTAACAACTCCGAACATTATGCAGCAAGCTGAAATGTCGCATGATTTTTTTTTTTTTTTTTCATCAAAATGTGAAGGCATTGAGGAAGCAATTTTCTTTAACACAACAACAAGCACATGATATTGTGTGAACTTGTGCTGATTGTCAACCGTTTATACCTAACTGCAACCCAGGCATCAGTCCCCGAGGGCATGGACCTTTGGAGTTCTGGCAGACTGATGTAACCCATGTGTCAGAATTTGGAAAACTGAAACTTATACACCTGAGTGTAGACTGTTATTCAACTGCAATTTGGGCAACTGCACAGATTGGTGAATTTAGTAAACATGTACAAAAGCATTTGTGATCTGCGTTTGCGGCCTTAGGTGTACCGCGTGTGATAAAGACTGATAATGGCCCAGGGTACGTAGCCCGTTCAACACAGGTATTTCTACAGCTGTGGGGCATTACACATGTGACTGGCACACCACATTCTCCGACGGGTCAAGCCATAGTGGAACGCATGAACCAGTCTTTAAAAAAAAATTTATTTTCAAAAACAAAAAGGGGGAGAGCAAGGGCTGAGTCCTGTAGATCGACTGAACAAAGCTGTATATGTCCTGAACTTCCTACGCCTTCCTCAACACTGCCTTGTACCTCCAATCGTGCGGCACGGCGCAGGCCTGCAAAGAGACCTGGGAGATTTTAGGCAGGAAAATGGCATGGTAGCAGTTAAAAACAGTGTGACGGAGAAGTGGGAAGGACTGTGTAGATTATTAACCTGGGGTCGAGGATATGCCTGTGTTGTTACAGATACCAGAACCAGATGGGTACCAGCCAAGTGGATAAAGCCCTGGTTTGAGCAGACGGATTCGAATGAGTTACCCCACAATACCAACAACGATGATGAGGGCTGAAGAAGTGCAGTGCCCTAGGTGTGGAACTGTGACCCATAGATCCTTGTGCCTTGTGAGGATTGTTGAGGCCGGTGGTGGTTTGAAAGACCACGTGCTGCGGCCTGGTGTGCTGTGTATTTTAATTCCGGTGTGCTGCGTGTTTTAATAAGGAATTAAGTAAGGTGATGGGTTTAATTCATTTAACTATTGAAATAGAGTAATAAGGAGTTAAGTAAGGTGACAGGGTGTGCTGTGTGTTTTAATTCCGGTGTGCTGTGTGTTTTAATTCCGGTGTGCTGTGTGTTTTAATTCTAGTATTTTAATTCCGGTGTGCTGTGTGTTTTAATAAGGAACTAAGTAAGGACAGGTTTAATTCATTTAGCTATTACAATAGAGTACATAGAGTCAGGTTCACCTCAACACAAGCTGGCTAAGCAACAGGAGATTAGGGAAGTCTACCATTCACAAGGATTGGTCAGGGTGTGGCATACAGTGCTGTTACACAGTGCTACTGCCAGAGGTTTGGTCGGTTCCGGAGGACTAGTGGGAACAGGTAGTACGTCACTGTAGCAACAGGTTCGGTCATCTACAGCACAGAACGAAGGGCAAGGGTACTGATATTTGAAGATGCCATGGGGAATTAGTGTCGGGCTTATCCTTGTGATTGGAAGTTGCAGCTGAGTACAAAAATTGCTTCTTTTAATACAGCAGGATTCAATTCAGTTTACCCAACATTTAACATGACCCTAGTGAACTTTTGTGGAGACACCACAGGGGTGATGATTGATTTTTGCTGTTAGCTCAGAGTCATGGATGTGAAGATTTTGAAGGTGTGTGTTGTATGAACCTTTCTGACCACTTATCATCCATTCATAAGCAGTTACAGGAGCTGAAGGATAACATGTCCAAACTAAAAGCAGTTAAAAACAGTTTTGATGATTGATTAAGCTCATGGGGTATAACGGGATGGTTATCAGACTTACTAAAACAAGGGTTCATGCTATTATTGGTTATATTATTATTGATTATGGTGGCCTCGTGTTCTCCGCAAAGTGACTGACATGATAGAAAATGCCATGTATAAGGTCTGGCTGGCTCAAGAAGAAAAAGGGGTATTGTAGGAATGTGTCTGAGAGAAAATGGCCATGTGAGCCAGCCTCCCTACTATGAGAGATTAGATTAAGGGCAAAACAGGTGGTAGAAGATGGAATTAGTACCATGGGAAAAACGGGAACTGAGAAGGTAGAAAACATGTTGTGCTAATGACTAAGCAATTTACTATGTGAATTCTTGTAGCCAATCTGATCTGTGGATGAACTGCATGGACAGCGCGTGGACAGTGTAACTAGCTAATCAGAAATAAGCAAGTGGCATGTATGGCTACAACACAGGGTATAAAAGATGATGATCTGTGCTTAATAAACGGCTTCTGTTGATTCACATTGGATCGTCTGGAGTCCAGTTATTTCTCCTCAGCCAGTGTCTATGAAAATATGTGAAGCAATTCCAATGGCCTGTCCATAATGCCGAATAAGGCTCAAAGCCGACCACCCAAATCAAGCCCCTGCCCAGCATATCAAACAAGGCAAAGCTCTTTGGAGCACCTGGCAGATTGATTATGTCGGGCCTTTGAGGCCATCCCATGGGAAGAGGTATATTTTGATAGGAGTAGAGGTGGTATCAGGACTGACTATGGCCACAGCTGTTGGCACAGCCACAGGAAATCAGATGGTTCAAGCGCTGTGAGAATGGTTTGGTATTTTGCCCATTCTTGAGTGTATTCAGAGTGACAATGGGTCACAGCCACAGTGGTACAAGACTGGGCACGGGGAGAAGGTATCAAATGGGTGTTTCACACGCCATATTATCCCCAGGCTAACAGTATAGTTGAGCAAACCAATGGTTTGATTAAAAGACATGTTGATGTCTTGCACCATAATTGGGACATACGATTGCTACAAGCGGTCTATACTGTTAATAACCAGTGGGGAAGTTACGGAAGCCCAAAGAATCGAGAATTTTGTCCTACGGGACCACTGATGGGTGACGCCCCCATACCTAACAGTCAAAAGGGCCAATTCCCACTGGGGACATGTGTGGGCCAAACTGTCGTGGTGAAACTACCTTCTATTGGCATTGTACCCATGACACTGTGTTACATCCCACTCAGAAAGGGGGGGGATAAATGACTCAGATATGCAAATCCCCAGCAGCGCGGACAAAGGTGAGACAAATCTCAAGGTCCGTATTCCAAAATCGGGGAGCAGTCAAGCACAAACATTTCTCGGGCCGTCATGGCGTGCTACTGCTCGAATCTCTCCTGGATTATAGCTAAGAGGTCTCTTCTCCCTGTGTAAGGGACGGACTGTAAATTCCCTGATGAGGGGCAGAAGGCCCTCCAAGCCTTCAATGGAATGCCTCAAACACTCGCAAGGAAATAAATAATGCAGGCCTGGCCTTCAAAGAACTGATAAGGCTAACACTTCTGGCGCCTGGAAGTGTGGGAGAACTGTCTTGTGAAGACAGGATAGTTCTGCCGCTCGTGTGGTGAGCTTGCTAGTTCTCAGTTCTCAAGGCCATTGTGTCCAATGAGTGACCTTTGCTTCATTATCCGCGAAATGCATATGAAAGCGCACACCCCTGCATATGCTAATGAAGATTATAGAGATCATGCTAAACATGTATGACTATGGCACTCGTCTCTCCACCCAAATCATGCTACACGTCACCTGGGAGAAGGGAGAAACCTGAGATGAGGCTGTCCTCAGCAAGAGGGGTGGACCATGCTAATTCAGCAAACATAAAAGGGGAAAATAAGTGTCCCTAGTGGGAAAAAAGAAGAAACAAAAGAAGAAGATTGTGCCTGAGAAGATTCTTCCCAAGAAAGAAGATCGTGCCTGGGAAGATTCTTCCAAGAAAGAAGAAGATTATGCTTGGGAAGCTTCCATGAAAAAGACGCTGGAACCAGGGCCGGTGATCTCTTTATCTCTGTCTTTTTTTCTCCGTCTTTTCCTTTCTCTATCCCTCAGTTTCTCTTTTCTCTTAGAATTGTTAAGTAATGGTTAGAGTTATTAAGTAACGACCTTAAGTACGACCTTAAGTACCGCTTGCCATAAGTTGTCCTATACCTGTTGTTAAGTAACACAATGCATACCTCACCATTTGCCATAGTTTGTTATATACCTAACCAATTATTGTGGACTTGTTAAGACCTATGCTAACCATTTTGGTAAGCTAATAAATGTTTGTATATGGACCTTGAGATTTATCTCACCTTAGTCCGCACCGTTGAGAATTTACGAATCTGAAGTCACTTACCCTCCCTCTTTACTGGGAGTGGGACGTGACACCCTGTCCGTAGTTGGATAGAGAATCGGTATCCCTTAGGCCAACGGGTATCAGTCAGGCATTTGCTCCTGCTCGAACCTCTCCCAGAGCGGAGAAGTCTCTTCCCGATCCTCCCTGTCCATAGTCAGATAGAGAATTGGTATCCCTTAATACAGGTAGCAGTCAAGCACTGGCCCCTGCTCAACCTCCTCCTGGCTTATAACTGAGAAATTACTTCCCGATTTTCCCTGTCTGAATTTGTCAGATGGAGAATCGGTATCCCTTATGCCAACGGGTAGCAGTCAGGCATTTTCTCCTGCTCGAACCTCTCCTGGAGGGAGAGTCCCTGGAAGGACTCCAATTAAATACAATATTTGAAGGAGCTCTAATTCCAGGACCTCATTTAGAATTATCACCCCTGCAATACACCGAGAAGGAAGATCAATTGGCAGAACAACTACATTGTTCCAAAAATGATCAGGATTGGTGGGTAATACCATTGAAACAATTATTAATCTCTGAAAAGATGATGGAAGTTTTACTCAAGAGACTGCACCAAGAAACACACTCGGGAGCAGATGCATTGGTGTTAACTGTCAAAAGATACATCATTGGGCCAAGAATGCAAAGCTTAGCAGATATAATAGTCAAAAAGTGCACTATCTGTTGTGCAAATAACCTGAAAACTGCAAAGATCACAGGAGGAGTCTTAAAACAAAGGGTAACTCCAGGGGAATACTGGCAAATAGATTTTACAGAATTGCCAAGGTGTAACCTGTATAAATATCTATTGGTAATGGTAGATACCTTTTCTGGTTGGCCAGAGGCTTTCCCCCGTCGTACCAACAAAGCAAGGGAAGTAATTAGAACCTTATTGAAATAAAGGTTTGGTGTTCCAGAAGGTATTTCCTCTGACAATGGACCCCATTTTATTGCAGAAATAGTACTGAGAGTTTCCAGATTTCTAGACATTAAATGGGATTTACATACTCCTTGGAGGCCACAGTCTAGCAGCAAAGTAGAAAGAATGAACCAAACCCTAAAAAGACAGATTTCCAAGGTATGTCAGGAAACCCAAATGAAATGGGTAGATGTTCTACCCATAGCATTAACGAGGGTACGAATTAACACCCAGAGTCAGGGAAGGTGTTAGTCCCTTTGAGATTCTGTATGGAAAACCATATCCAATCAATTATTTAACTACAAAGGGAGATCAAATGCATATAAAGGGAGAGGCTGTGATTAAAGAGTATTTGATTTCTCTCTTGCAGAGTTTATCCTCCCTGCATAGGTACCTGAACCAGAAGACTCCGCTCGCCTTGGACACTCCAGTACACCCATTCCAACCAGGGGACACAGTCTACATACGAACCTGGAAAGATGAACTGCTGAAAGAAAGGTGGAAAGGACCTTACACTGTGCTACTAAAGACCTACACTGCAGTAAAGGTAAATGGGATCAACTCTTGGATCCATTACACCAGAGTAAAGAAGGCGCCGGAGCGAGATCATGACAAATGGACCTCTAAACCAACAGGAGAGCTTAAACACCGAATAACCAGAGATTCTCGATGAACTGTATCTGGGAGACAGGACTTGTCTAAGTGGCAGTTTGGGAATACTTATTCTGTTACCTGTTGTATTGTTATTCTTATATTACTAGAAAGTGTTGTTAGTCTAACATCGTTAAGATGAAAGTTATGCCTTCCATGGGTCATACTGACTGGGTTAGTAGTGATGGAACTTGGACTAATCAATTACCCTTAGAAGGAAAAGTGTACCAACATACTTTTAGGTATGTTAACCTTGTGTCCCTTATGGAGACAAAGACCCTTGGATAACCTACTATGGGGGAAATTAAAACAAAATGAAATAGACCCCTGGCAACATCCATCCACTGCAGTTAAGGTAGGATGGGCCTTAGAAGCTATTTGCAGCCCCCAAATTGCTTCCACATTTTTTCCCATGATGTAGCACACTCTGAAGGCATATCGCAAGTCTGTGTAGATGTTAACTGATTTACCTGTGCTTAGTTTACAGGCTTTGTTTAGGGCAATTAATTTGGCTGCTTGTGCACTTATTTTGGGGCAAAGTGCCTTATATTCCTGCTTGATCCTGATGTATACTATTGAGGAGTAAAAAGCAGAAATCTATGTTCTACACAATTACTACACAAGCTCCTAAAAAGGCTCACATCTGTTTTTTTAGTTTGTGACCAGGGAATATTTTGGATTGCTTGAATGTGATCTGGGGATAAAAGTTGAGTTCCTTCTTCTAAGATATATCACAAATATTCCACTTTTGATTTACAAAATTTTAGTTTATAAGGAGAAACTTTGTGACCTTTATCAGCCAATGCAGTCAATAACACTAGAGTATCAGTTTTGCATGTGTGGGAGTTGGGACCAGCTATAAGTAAATCATTGACATACTGTATCAGTACAGATTGCCCTGGAAGTTTTACATCTTGTAAATCTTTGGCCAATATCTAAGAAGAAAAAAATAGTCAGTGATCCTGCAAAACCCTGACATCCAAGTAAAGGCAAAAATAGATTGGGAATCTGGGTGAATGGGGATGCTAAAAAACGCTGCGCATAAATCAATTGCAGTATAAAATTTAGAATTTGGGGGGAATTAAGGTGATAATAGTTGATGGATCAGGCACTATTGGGTGGGGTATTTCTACCCACTCATTGATGGCTCTTAAATCCTGTATGAATTGGTCAACAGGTTTTCTGTCCGGGCCCGGTTCAGGTTTTTTAATGGGTAGAATAGGGGTGTTGTATGGTAATTGACATTCTTTTAATATTTCTTGGTGTAAAAAGCTTAGGATTAGGGGTAATACCTCTTCAATGCCTGCCTTCATGAGATAATGGTTATTGTTTGAGTGAAGATGGAAGACCCTCTTTAGTTTGATTTTGTGGATTTTAGGAGCTGTACTTCAGTGAGATCCTGTCCCCAAATATGGAGCGGGAGTTTTTGCAGTTCTTTTGGTAGGGTGAAGTCTTAAGGGCTTTCCTGTAATGTGGCAACTAGCTTAGATAAATTTTTGACAGGTATCCGGAGCCACATGCCCTGGGGGGAACAGTTTAGATTTGCCTCCAATTTAGAGAGTAAATCTCTCCCTAATAAATTATTTGGGCTGTTTCCAAGTAGTATAAAAGAATGTGTAACTGATAAGGGCCTTCTCTGGAGGGGCATCTTTTCTAACAAGGGTACATGTTGGAGGCTTCCTTCAATTCCCATGATATATTTTTGTCCCACTGTGTTAATGTTTTGCGGTTGGCTATTTGGAGACAAATGTGTAGTGCCTGTATCTATTAGGCACAAGTAATCTCCCCTCCCTGCACCTTAAGGGTCAGTTGGAGTTCTTGTTGTGAGTTTACAGTATTTAAAATCATTTGAGCATTACTCCTGGTTGCTGCATAATAGGTTCCCAGTAACTGTTAATCTTGAGTGAAGCCTTGGGTATAATTATATCTTTCTGTGGGGGCAGGGGGATTGAATCTGGGAGTCACAGCTGAACTGGACAGAACTTGTGGTGTCCGAGAAAAATGGGGTTTATAGGGGCAATCTTTTTTCCAGTGTCCTAACTACCCACAATACTTGCAATCATTAAATCATTGGGGCTGAAAGGAACGTGAACAGTACCTGAAGTCAGATGTCCAGAAACCTGCCTGAGTCCCACTACAACTTGTGGGACCAGTGCACTAGGTGCACTCTCCAGTGCACTAGGAGATCCAGGGTCCTCAAAGCATGGGGAAAATCGAGGGCTTGTAAAAAAAATTCTCAGTTTGCCTGTGTTGTGGTTTAGCCCCAACCAGCAACAAAGAACCATGCTGCTGCTCGCTCACTCTGTGGAGGAGAATCGGAAGAAAAAGGCAAAATTTATGAGTTGGGATAAAGACAGTTTAACAGAAGAGCAAAGGAAGAGAAAAACAACAACAATAATACTGATAAAAGAATATACAAAACCGATTAATGCATAACCGCTCACCAACCAGAACCTGAAATGCCCAGCACCCTCCCGAGCAGTAGTTCCTGCCCCCCAGCCAGCTTCCCAGCTGAGTTGAGTTCATTTAATCCATGACTTCAGGCTCCATCTGTTATAACAGTCTCTCAGGGCAGGAGAGATGGTGTGCCGTCCCACCACCCATTGCTCTCAATGTAGTTTTTAACAATCCATTGTATCATTTGATCTTCCTGGAGTATGGTGCATGATAGGGAATGTGATATACCCACTCAATGCCATGCTCTTTGGTCCAGGTGTCTATGAGGTTGTTTCAGAAATGAGTCCCGTTGTCTGACTCAATTCTCTCTGGGGTGCCATGTCGCCATAAGACTTCCTTTTCATGGCCCAGGATAGTGTTCTGGGTGGTGACATGGGGCACAGGGTATGTTTCCAGCCATCCAGTGGTTGCTTCCACCATTGTGAGCACATGGCGCTTGCCTTGATGGGTTTGTGGCAGTGTGATATAATCAATCTGCCAGGCCTCCCCATATTTGTATTTCAGCCATCGTCCTCCATACCAGAGAGGCTTCAAACGCTTGGCTTGCTTGATTGCAGCGCATGTCTCACATTCATGGATGACCTGTGCAATAGTGTCCATGGTCAAGTCCACCCCTCGGTCACGAGCCCATCTATATGTCGCATCTCTTCCTTGATGGCCTGAGGTGCCATGGGCCCATCGAGCTATGAAGAGTTCGCCCTCATGTTGCCAGTCAAGATCCCCCTGAGCCACTTCAATCTTAGCAGCCCGATCCACCTGCTGGTTCTTCTGATGTTCCACAGTGGCCCGATTCCTGGGCACATGGGCATCTACATGGCGTACTTTCACAACCAGATTCTCTATCCGGGCAGCAATATCTTGCCACAATGGAGCAACCCAGATGGGTTTGCCTCTGCGCTGCCAGTTGCCCTGCTTCCACTGCTGTAACCACCCCCACAGGGCATTTGCCACCATCCATGAGTCAGTGTAGAGATAAAGGACTGTCCATTTTTACTCACTCGGCAATGTCCAAAGACAGATGAATGGCTTTCACCTCTGCAAACTGGCTCGATTCACCTTGTCCTTCCCTGGCTTCTGCAACCTGTCATGTATGACTCCACACAGCAGCCTTCCACCTTTGATGCTTTCCCACAATCCGGCAGGACCCATCAGTGAACAGGGCATATTTCTTCTCATTTTCTGGCATTTTATTATACGGTGGGGCCTCTTCCACACGTGTCACCTCCTCCTCTGGTGATATTCTGAAATCTTTGCCTTCTGGCCAGTCTATGATCACTTCCAGAATTCCTGGGCGACTGGGGTTTCCCATTCGAGTTCGCTGTGTGATCAATGCAATCCACTTACTCCATGTAGCATCAGTTGCATGATGTGTGGTGGGGACCCTCCCTTTGAACACCCAGCCCAGCACCGGCAGTCGAGGTGCTAAGAAGAGCTGTGCTTCTGTGCCAACCACTTCTGAAGCAGCTCGAACCCCTTCATATGCTGCCAATATCTCTTTTTCTGTTGGAGTGTAATGGGCTTCGGATCCTCTGTATCCCCGACTCCAAAACCCTAGGGGTCGACTTCGAGTCTCTCCTGGTGCTTTCTGCCAGAGGCTCCAGGTAGGGCCATTCTCCCCTGCTGTGGTGTAGAGCACGTTTTTAACATCCATTGGGATTTGGCGACGCCCATCTTGCCACTTAATTCCTAAAAACTGAATTTCCTGTGCAGGTCCATTGACCTTACTTTGTTTTATGGCAAAACCAGCTTTCAGAAGGATTCGGACTATTTTACTCCCTTTCTCAAAAACTTCTTCTGCTGTGTTTACCCATACAATGATGTCATCAATGTATTGCAGATGTTCTGGAGCCTCACCCTGTTCCAGTGCAGTCTGGATCAGCCCATGGCAAATAGCGGGGCTGTGTTTCCACCCCTGGGGCAGTCGATTCCAGGTGTACTGGACACCCCTCCAAGTGAAAGCAAACTGTGGCCTGCACTCTGCTGCCAAAGGGATTGAGAAGAATGCATTCGCTATATCAATCGTGACATACCACTTGGCTGCCTTGGACTCCAGTTTGTATTGAAATTCTAGCATGTCTGGCACAGCAGCGCTCAGTGGTGGTGTGACTTCATTCAGGCCACGATAGTCTATAGTTAGCCTCCACTCTCCATTAGATTTTTGCACCGGCCATATGTGACAAAGGATGAGCAAGTCTTGCTGATCACTCCTTGAACCTCTAGTTGACGAATCAGCTTGTGAATGGGAATCGCAGAGTCTTGGCTGGTGCAATATTGCCACCAATGCACCGTTGTGGTAGCAATCGGCACCTGTTGTTCTTCGACCCTCAACAACCCCACAACAGAAGGGTCCTCCGAGAGACCAGGCAAGGTAGACAACTGTTTAACTTCCCCCGTCTCCAAGGTAGCTATACCAAAAGCCCACTGGTACCCTTTTGGGTTCTTGAAATACCCTCTTCTGAGGGGTATGCCAAGGATGTAGAGAGTCTCCGGGCCTGTCAAAATGGGGTGGTTTTGCCACTTGTCCTGGTGTGTGTGTGTATAGATTTGAGAGATAAAAAAGTAATAGTGATCTGAGCACAACACAAATGGTATGGAATAAGGGGTGGAATGTCCTGGTTTGAAGTAGAAGAGAACCAATTTTCTGTTCGGTAATTCTGCTTTTTCGCTAAACCTTGTCTAATTCTGAAACTCTCTGAAATTAACAGCATACTGTGCAGAAAATGTTTTCTCTCAGAGAGATAACACCTGATTCTAATTTATGCCAAGGAATGGTATGCAGAGAGGCTCTTGCTTATACTTATTGCTGTAACAACCAAGGTCAGTTAACTTTTTTATTTGCCCTGTTAGAGGGTCAGAAGTGGAGAAGCGTAGAGGGGTCCCACCTGCAGGGAGGAATGGACAGGACAGGTGACCCAAAACTGACCAACAGAGTATTCCATCCCATCTGCATCATGCTCAGTATAAAAGCTAAGGGATCAAAAGGTCGAGTCTCTTTCTTCAATGGCCGACGTCCGAGGAGGACCCTGTCTGTTCATCTGCCTTTGATCCCGATCCGAGCATTCCTGACTCCAGATCCGGAATTCAGCTCCTGGCCATCGCTGACTCCAGTCTGGGACTTTCCCTGTGCCTGCTGGTGATGCGATCATCATCCTGGGAGCTGGATATGGTTTTGTATATATTTTATACTTTTTTAAAAAAAATATCTATTATTATTTCTTATTTTTTTATTTATTAATATTTTCATTAAAGTAGTTTAGTTCTTTTTCTAAACTCGTTAATCTCCTTATCTCTTCCTCTCCTCTCTTTGTCATTCTGATTGGCCAATCCATCCAAAACCATGACACTTGGATGACATACATCTTCACTGAAGGGGTACCTTTCCCTCATGCCTGACAGGAGTCGCCTCCAGAGGCTGAGGGCTTATGTCTTTTTCCCAATAACCTTGTCAATGCCGCCTTCCCTAGATAGGAATCCCAGCTGCCTGGCTTCCCAACTCTCTAATTTCGAGCTACTGACCCTGTTATCCCAGCAACTGGAGCAGCCAGGTGACAATTTGCTCTCCAGGATCTCGGCTGAAATCTTTTCGCATATCTCGCAGCTCACTCAGGGATAGGTATCGGGTGATTATCTCTGGTTCTGCCTCTTCCTCCTGTTCTCATGATGGCCCTGGTTCATCGTCATCCCTTACTAAGAGGACTAATTTCTTTGTGTATTTCTTCATCTGTAAAGGGGTGAGTGATACTGGCACAGGTTGGTTTTCTGTTTCAGCTGCAGTGCCCGTTACCGGGGTTGGAATAGCTGCAGTGTCTATTAGTCTGGTTTCCCCCTCTTTCCCCTGAGGGTGCTGCATAACACTGAACAGTGCCTGGTAGATACTGGCCAGGGCCCAGCACATTGCAGTGAGTTGTGCCTCTCTAGAATAGCCACAGCATTTTCCCTTCAGATATTCTACCACTTTATCAGGGTCCTGTAGCTGTTCGGGGATGAAGTCCCAGATCATTGGAGGTGAGAAGTTCTCTAGGTACCTGTCCATATTCTCCCACATGCCATGCCACCCCTGACTATCCAGCCTTGGAGCAGATCTCTGGGTGGTAGTCTTAAATAGTTGTTTAACCCTAAACAAGACCTGAAACACATTCAGGAGACATAACACTAGGAACATGCAGGTTTGAATGTCCCAAGAGTATTCAAAATTCTCAAAAGCTTTTGTACCTGGCCCAAAGGAAAAAGGGAAGGTGAAAGAGCGGAGCAAAGTATCCCTACTGTTTCCCCCATAGATTGGGCACGATCATCAATAAATTCTGAGAGATGGTGCCCGAGATACAGGAAGGACACCATTACCGCATAAACGTACTGACTTAACTGCATGAACAGTGATTTTATCATATCATAAGTTGATATTACACAGGACAGCAAAATGATAATCATAGAGTCATAGAATGGTTTAGGTTAGAAGGGACCTTAAAGATCATCTAGTTCCAACCCCCCTGCCATGGGCAGGGACACCTCCCACTAGACCAGGCTGCTCAAAGCCTCATCCAGCCTGGCCTTGAACACTTCCAGGGATGGGGCATCCACAACTTCTCTGGGCAACCTGTTGTAGTGCATCACCGCCCTCATAGTGAAAAATTTCTTCCTGATATCTAATCCAAATCTACCCTCTTCCAGTTTGAAGACATTACCCCTCATCCTATCACTACATACCCTTATAAAAGGTCCCTCTAAAGCTTCCTTGTAGGCCCCCTTCAGATACTGGAAGGCTGCAATAAGGTCTCTCCAGAGTTGAACAACCCCAACTGTCTCAGCCTGTCCTCATAGGAGAGGTGCTCCAGCCCTCTGATCATCTTCGTGGCCCTCCTCTGGACCCACTCCAACAGGTCCTTCCTGTGCTGAGGACTCCAGAGCTGGACACAGTACTCCAGGTGGGGTCTCACGACCACCTGGAGCAGAGGTGGAGCAGAGGGGCAGAATCACCTCCCTCAACCTGCTGGCCATGCTTCTTTTGATGCAGCCCAGGACACGGTTGGCTTTCTGGGCTGGAAGTGCACACTGCTGGCTCATGTTGAGCTTCTCATCCACCAACACCCCCAAGTCCTTCTTCTCAGGGCTGCTCTCAATCCATTCTCCGCCCAGCCTCTATTTGTGCTTGGGATTGCCCTGACCCAGGTGCAGGACCTTGCACTTGGCCTGGTTGAACTTCATGAAGTTTGCACAGGCCCACCTCTCAAGCCTGTCCAGATCCCTTTGGATGGCATCCCTTCCCTCCAGCATGTTGACCGTGCCTCCATGATCTTGCTGGGCACAGAGGTGAGACTGACCAGCCTGTAGTTCCCTGGGTCTTCTTTTTTCCCCTTTTTGAAAATGAGGGTTATGTTTCCCCTTTTTCAGTCAGTGGGAACTTCACCAGACTGCCATGGCTTCTCAAATCTAATGGAAAGCGGCTTAGGAACTTCATCTGCCAGTTCCCTCAGGACCTGTGGATGGATTTCATCAAGTCCCATGGACTTGTTTACCTTCAGGTTCCTTAGATGGTCTCGTACTCGATATTCACCTACAGCGGGCGGTTCTTCTTTCTCATAGCTTCTGTCTTTGCCTTCTGCAACTTGGGCGGTGTGGCTAGAGCACTTGCCAGTGAAGATCGAGGTGAAAAAGTCATTGAGTACCTCAGCCTTCTCCATATACTGGGTGACCAGGTCTCCTGTTTCCTTCTGGAGAGGGCCCACATCTTCCCTAGTCTTGCCTTTATCCCTGATGTACTTATAGAACCTTTTCTTGCCACTCTTGATGTCCCTGGCCAGATTTAATTCAGTCTGGGCTTTAGCTTGCCTAACCTTGTCCCTGGCTGCTCAGACAGTTTCTCTGTATTCCTCCCAGGCTACCTGTCCTTGCTTCCACCCTCTGTAGGCCTCCTTTTTGCTTTTGAGTGTGTCCAGGAGCATCTTGGTCATCCATGCAGGCTTCCTGGCTTTTTTGCCTGACTACTTTTTTGTGTGGATACACTGCTCCTGAGCTCGGAGGAGGTGATCCTTGAATACTAACCAGCTTCCTTGGGCCTCTCTCCCCTCCAGTGCCTTATCCCATGGAACCCTATGAAGCAGATCTCTCAAAAGGCTGCTTCTTCTAGCAGTTATCCAGCTTTCTTCGCTTCCTGTGGTGGGATGTTCCCCTTTTATCAGTCTTCTGCTCTCCTGAAGTCCAGGGTAGTGAGCTTGCTGCGCACCCTCCTTGCTGCCCTAAGGGATAACAATCAGGGATAATCCTCATCCATCTCCCAGAGGTGATAAACAGCATCATGGGGAGTACATAGAGCATATAAGAATTTACATAATACAGCCCAGTGGACAAGCAAAGCAACACTGTGACCAGCAACTATTTAGCTAATATAATAAATGCATATAAGAAATTTGCTTTAACACGCTCTGATCAGATCTGTCATTATCTCAACCCTTCGAGCCTGTCGCAAAAAGTTAATTTAGGTTCCTGCACTACCTGGTCTGGTAGTTTCTTCTGGTTTTATAATTGGTCTAGTGGTGTATTGGGGAGGGTCAGGCAGGTAGAGGGGATTATCTTTGTCTGAGTTGTTTTTATTTGAATCATCCCAAATATTGCCATCCCAATCTTCAGGGAATACTATTAGTTTTCTGATTTGAACTACGTCAGGGTGTTGTCCCAAAAGTGGGGTCATTTACCCGGTGTGCAAGATGCCAATATACACACAGAGCAGAGGTATTTTATTATTGCATATTTGCACAGATATGGGTGCTAGGTGGTATTCCACAAAGCTAGCACACTGGTTTACAAAATCTTCGGTATATTTATATGATTCAAAACATAGAAATGCATGCCATTAGTTATAATTACTGGCTAGTAGTGTCTCTCACTTTCATTTAAAGTTACAGTGTCCTTTAACTGAGGTGCACATGCTCCAGTACAGTGCAGGGGGGTAGGTCTGTTCAGTCTCTAATTGAGTCGGTGGTCATGATCTCCCCCTGCCGCCTTTACCTTTCCCCCAGTTACCACAGATCTTTGTTGACTTCATGCTTCTTCTATCAGTTATCCAGCTTTCTTCGCCTCCTGTGGTGGGATGTTCCCCTTTTATCAGTCTTCTGTTCCTCTTCAAGGGTATAGTCGCTAGCAAGGCAGGCATTGTTTATACAAAGTATCCTGTTACGCAAAACCTTTGTGACCTTTTTATAGCTCTTTGTTCTTGCTCAGTGAAAGATTCCATTTTCTAAAGTACATCAAGGGGGTTTTGGAGCTTGCACTAATATAATTTCAACACTTTCTCCTAACTTCTGTCCCTTTAAATGAGCTTCCTGTAGTTGTTTTTGCAGTTGTTCTGTTCTTAGAGAGCAATATTTCAGTAGCTTTACGTCCCTCTATTTCATTTTGCATATCTTTCATTTTACTATTAATTTCTTTCCTTTCTTCATATGCTGCTTTTAAACATGTTCCTAGTGTTTTACAAATTATACCTTTATCTTTCCATCTTTGATCAAACCCTTTGCATTATTTAGTTGTTTCTCTACCACTTCCCATTTGTACCAATTATCATGGACCTGTTCTCCTGAGAAACTGGGGTTTGGATTAATACTGTGCTTTCGTAAGTACTCGGTAACACTACTTGCCATCCTGCAGACTACACCAATTTGTCACGAAAAGTTAATTTAGGATCCTACACAACTTTAAGATTTATTAACACAGGATTAGGTTGTATGATTTTTAACAATACTTATCAGCCAGTGATCAAAGTGATTTAACAAAGTTTGCTATAATCAACACAGGGACAGTTAAAGATTCGAAAACAGCAAGGTTCACCCAAGGCTTATGACAGTTTCCTAAATCAAATCACACACACACAAACAGATACAGAGGTTAACCTATATAATTAAGATGTTTCTCTTTTTGCAAAAAGTAGTAAATTATTGGTACCAAACGATCTTTGAAACTTCGAGAAATCCAATAGTAGTGAATTATTCGCTCTTTTCCTTTGTTGGCATTTGTCAGCAGACGATCTCTGAATTCCTCGTGAAATCTACCTATGAAATCCTTGCAAAATCTGCACTTCAATATCCTCATGAAATCTACCCTGAGAGGCATCCCAACTCAGGGGAAGATACTGGGTCACAGCCTGCTGTGATCCCGGAGAGCTCAAAGGGTCTCACTTAGGATTGCTATTTATAGGATTGCAAGATCACAGAATCACAAAATGATAGGGTTTGGAAGGGACCTCTGGAGATCATCTAGTCCAACCCCCCTGCCAGAGCAGGGCCACCTAGAGCAGGCTGGACAGGATGGCATCCAGGTGGGTTTTGAATGTGTCCAGAGACGGAGACTCCACCACCTCTCTGGGAAGCCTGGTCCAGTGCTCTGCCACCCTCAAAGTAAAGAAGTTCCTCCTCATGTTGAGATGGAACTTCCTGTCACTGGGCACCACTGAAAAGAGCCTGGCCCCATCCTCCTGACACCCACCCTTTAAGTATTTATAAGTGTTGATAAGATCCCCCCTCAGTCATCTTTTTTCCAGACTGAAAAGACCCAAGTCCCTCAGCCTTTCCTCATAAGAGAGATGTTCTAGTCATCATGATGATTGACTTTGGTCAGTATTGTAAGATAATTCTGGTACCTTCCAGAGCGGGCTATAGTCCAGGCAGCAGGAGTTTCAGGTACATTTCCCAGGCAACAGGAGTTTCAGGCATGGTTAGGGTGTCCTAACTCACTGTACTTGTAACTGGACAAGAAAATACCCGATTGTCCAAACTCACTACACCTGCAACCAAGATAAGAAAGTGCCAAATCGTCTCAGCCCACTGCGCTTGTAACTAAGACAAAAACACAATGTCGGCTGGTCCCGACATCGCCACGTGGCCCAGGGCAGGGTCTGCACCACCACAGAGCCCTACGTTGTGCGCCAAAAAGTACTGTCGTGGTTTAGCCCCAGCCAGCAACAAAGAACCATGCAGTCGTTTGCTCACTCCCCACCCTGCTCCCCCCCCACGGCAGGATGGGGGGAGAATCGGAAGAAAAAGGCAAAACTCATGGGTTGAGATAAAGGCAGTTTAACAGAACAGCAAAGAAAAGAGGAAAACAACGGTACTACTGATAAAGGAATATATAAACACAATTAATGTACAACAGCTCACCGACCAGAACCCGGAATGCCCAGCCTGCTCCCAAGCAGTGATTCCTGCCCCCTCCTCCCCCCGCTCCCCCAGCTATGTACTGAGCATGACGTCACATGGTATTGAATACACCTTTGGGTAGTTTGGGTCAGCTGTCCCTGTATCCCACCCCAGCCATCCCTGTGTCCCGTCCCAGCTTCTTGTGAAAATTAACCCTATCCCTGCCAGAACCAGCATACCCCCTCATGTAAATGAGGTTGGGTAGCATGTGTAAATATATACGTAATTGCTAATAAAACATAGCATACATCTTTAGGAAAAAATCAAATTGTGTTGCAGTTAGTTACATTACTCTAATGCACTACTACAAGGTACTCTGCGGTTACAATTACTCAACTCACTGTTATGGTTTGAAGAATCCACAAAAATTTATTGTTGTTTAGAAAATTATTCCATCACCCAGTGTCCCCTCTCCACCCGGGAAGGGGAATCAGGAAAAAACAAGGAAACATGAGGGTTGAAATATAAACAGATTTAATAAAATACAACTAAATAATTAATATTAATAACACTAAAGAAACAATATTGATACCGATACCAATATAAAATATATGAGGATTATACTCAGCCAATTATATCAGTAGGAAGCCGTGCAATCCCAGCAGCAGTGGACAGCAAATGTTGGACACTGCGAGCGCTACGGATTTGGGAGGAAGGGAAGGCCTCAGGGATCCAGCACTGGGGCAAGGAGTTCTCAGGATGGCAGCCATCAAGGAAGAGAAAACTCCTCAGCAAACTTTCTAATTTATATTGAATGTGACATTCATGGTATGAAATAATCCTGTTGGCCAGCCTGGGTCAAGTGCCCGGGTCTTGCTCCTCCTCATCCCTGCACCTGGCTAGCTCGAAAACACCGAGACCTTGAATCCCACATAGCCTAGCTGGCTATAAAGTAAACATTTCCACAAATTCAGACACTAGAGTCTTCTAAAAGTGCAGTTTTCCCTAGCATTAGAAGAGACCTTACTGAAAAGTAAAATTACTGAAAGAGAAATTAATCCTGTGTTGCTCAAAACAGGACATTTACCTAAGAAAAACTATCATATTTTAGCTTTGTTTTAGAGTAATGTAAATTACCCTAATTTTGTAAAGAAAGTATTTCACACCTTTCCACATACATATTAATGCTGTCATATGTAAATTGGATTGTGGTCCAGGTGAAATATGTACCATGGTATAGGACTTGGCAAGGGTAGATTCCTATGAGACTGCCTTTCAAGGAAAGTAGAGGACTGTCTGTTAGACATAAGAATATAAAAAGACTCCGTAGTAAAAAGCCCTGGGTAGAAAGGTAGGCACAGTCTTTGGGCTTGTGTACTGGTTTTGTCTGGGATAGAACTAATTTCATAGAATCATAGAATCATAGAATGTGTTGGGTTGGAAGGGACCTTTAAAGGTCATCTAGGCCAACCCCCCTGCAGTAAGCAGGGACATCTTCAACTAGATCAGGTCGCTCAGAGCCTCATCAAGCCTGGCCTTGAACGTCTCCAGGGACGGGGCCTCCACCACCTCTCTGGGCAGCCTGTTCCAGTGTTTCACCACCCTCACTGTAAAGAACTTCTTCCTAATGTCTCATCTAAACCTATCCTGCTCTAGTTTAAAACCATTGTCCCTCGTCCTATTGCTACATGCCCTTGCAAACAGTCCCTCCCCAGCTTGTAGGCCCCCTTCAGGTACTGGAGGGCCACTATAAGGTCTCCCTGGAGCCTTCTCTTCTCCAGGCTGAGCAGCCCCATCTCTCTCAGCCTGTCTTGATAGGAGAGGTGCTCCAGCCCTCGGATGATCTTCGTGGCCCTCCTCTGGACCCACTCCAACAGGTCCATGTCCTTCTTGTGCTGAGGGCTCCAAAGCTGGACGCAGTGTTTCAGGTGGGGTCTCACGAGAGCAGAGTACAGGGAGAGAATCACGCCTCTCGGTCTGATGGCCACGGTTCTTTTGATGCAGCCCAGGATGCAATTGGCCTTCTGGGCTGCAAGTTCACATGGTTGGCTCATGTCCAGCTTTTCATCCACCAGTACCCCCAAGTCCTTTTCTGCAGGGCTGCTCTCTATCACATCATCCCCCAGCCTGTATTGATAATGAGGATTGTCCTGACCCAAGTGCAGGGCCTTGCACTTGGCCTTGTTGAACTTCATGAAGTTCACATGGGCCCACTTCTCGAGCTCGTCCAGGTCCCTCTGGATCACATCCCGTCCCTCTGGCATGTCGACTGCACCACTCAGCTTGGTGTCATTGGCAAACTTGCTGAGGGTGCACTTGATCCCACTGTCTAAATCATTGATGAAGATGTTGAACAGCACTAGTCCCAATACGGATCCCTGAGGGACACCACTTGTCACCCTTCTCCATCTGGACATCGAGCCATTGACCACTACCCTCTGGATGCGAACATCCAGCCAGTTCCTTATCCACTGAACAGTCCACCCATCAAATCCCTATCTCTCCAACTTAGAGAGAAGGATGTTGGGGGGACCGTGTCAAAGGCCTTGCAGAAGCCCAGATAGATGATATCCATAGCTCTCCCCTTGTCCACTGATGCAGTCACTCCATTGTAGAAAGCCACTAGGTTGGTCAGGAAGGACTTGCCCCTGGTGAAGCCATGCTGGCTGTCTCGAATCACCTCCCTGTCCTCCATGTGCCTTAGCATAGCTTCCAGGAGGATCTGTTCCATGATCTTCCCAGGCACAGAGGTGAGGCTGACAGGGCGGTAGTTCCCAGGGTCCTCCTTTCTCCCCTTTTTAAAAATGGGTGTGATGTTTCCCTTTTTCCAGTCACCGGGGACTTCACCTGACTGCCATGACTTTTCAAATATCATGGAGAGTGGCTTGGCAACTCCATCAGCCAATTCCCTCAGGACTCTGGGGTGCATCTCATCAGGTCACATAGGCTTGTGTATATTCAAGTTCCTCAGGTGGTTACGAACCTTGTCTTCACTTACAGTGGGAGGGACTTTGTCCCCCAGGTCCCCATCTTGCAGTCCTTCAACTCAGGAGGTGTGAGGAGAGAGGCTGGCAGGGAAGACTGAGGGAAAAAAGTTGTTGAGAACCTCAGCCTTCTCCTCGTCTGTTGTTACCAGTTTGCCAGTCTTGGTCATCAGTGGGAGTACACTTTCTTCAACCTTCCTTTTCTGGTTGACATACCTGTAGAAACCCTTCTTGTTATTCTTAGCATCCCTTGCCAAGTTCAGCTCCAGACACGCCTTGGCCTTCCTGACCTCATCCCTACATAACCAGGCAGCATCCCTGTTGCGTGAAGGGGGGAGGGCAAAACGGTTTTGGCAGAAAATAAACCCCCTTGCGTTCTAACACTCCTCACCGAGGTGGGAGGCTAGGTGTGGCTAGGTTTAAATTCTGAGTGATGCCCAATTCGCACTATCAGTCCAATCGCGTTTAATATGTATTAAACTCTTACGATTTGGATTCACTAATAGTGGACTGCACCTTCAGTCTAGTCGTGCTCCTGAACTAGCACGGCCACTCTCCAGTCTTTGGTCGCGTTCAGTGAGAAACTAAAACGACTAGCTACTTAAACAGTGCAGTTTATTTAAGCAACAGGTATACAGGTTCTTAGGATTGCCGGTGATGATACTGTCTGCAAAGGTTACATATACAAAGCGCGCAACAAAGTTATAGAAATAGAAAAGAGAGTCTCTCTAAGTTCTCTAGTTGGATCTTACCCAAAGGTGTCCCTATGGGGGGGGAAGAGAGGTTCAGCCCGTCGACTGATCCCAGAAGTCAGTGGTGATGGTGTCTTCCCTCAGTATCCCCCCTCTCTTGGGCTATTTTATACTCTTTGATCTCTTCGAGGTAGACTTTGAGTGACTTCAGTCATACGTAACTTTACCGTGATTGGTGTAAATTTTTCTCGCTTCGCAATTAAAGGTATAGTTCACAAGAAATTCAGGGCGCAGACTCAAGGAGGAGTGGTCGCACCTTGGAGGCGGGTAGCCTTTGGGATGGAGGTGTGTTTTGGTATTATAATGACATTATAATGAGCAAAGTTCACACAAAGGACAGCATTTCATCAAAGTTTGGCAAAATGTTGGCTCCGAGTAGCATATAGGCCGCTTATCTCTCAGTACCGTCTCGTTCCCGTACCTGCTGTACACCGCAAGAAAAGACCATGACGCCATCGCACCATCTCGTTCCTCGAGTGATTTCGCCTGGTACAGGGAGTCGTAGATGTTGCATTCTTTGTGTGCTGGCTGCGGCTGTATTCTACCTCAGAAGCCTCTTGATTGTATGATTTTCCTTTATGTGTGAACAATGCTGTACTTTTTTGTACTCTTTGGTCAATTTAGTAATTATGCCACAATCCCTATACTCTTCCCAGGACACCTGATCCTGCTTGAACTGCCTGTGCAGTTCCTTCTTGCCTTTTAGTTTGACCAGCAGGTCCCAACTCAGCCATGCTGGTCTCTTCCCTTTCTTGCTTGATTTCTTACACCTGGGGATCGAGAGCTCTTGTGCTCTATGGAAAGCATCCTTGAAGATCTGCCAGCTGTGTTCTGCCCCCTTGTCCCTGAGGACCATTTCCCAGGGGGTCCTATTGACTAACTCCTTGAAGAGCCAGAGGTTTGCTTTCCTAAAATTCAATTCCTGACTATACTCCTCATCTGGCACGTATCCCTCAGGACCGTGAACTCCACCAATGCGGAGCCCAGGCTGCCTCCAATCTTGACGTCCCTGATGAGCTCACTTACATTGGTGACTATGAGGTCCAGTATGGCATCCCCTCAGGTAGGGCTGTCTATTTCCTGTCTTAGGAAGTTATCATTGAGGCACTCCAGAAACCTCCTGGATTGTCTACAGCTCACCGTGCTACTTTTCCAGCACATGTCGGGGTGGTTGAAATCCCCCAGCCTTTGAGTGTGATGCCTTTTGTAGCCGGAAGAAGGCGGCTTCATCAGTAGGTTCCCCTTGATCAGGCGGCCTGTTGTAGACACCAACCACAAGGTTCCCCTTGTTGCCTTGGTCTCTAATTCCTACCCATAAGCTTTCGACTTCCTCTTGGCTGTTCTTTAGGGACATCTCTTCACACTCTATCCATTTCTTGATGTAGAGGGCA
This sequence comes from Sterna hirundo, assembly GCA_009819605.1. Classification (NCBI taxonomy): domain Eukaryota; kingdom Metazoa; phylum Chordata; class Aves; order Charadriiformes; family Laridae; genus Sterna; species Sterna hirundo. Next base: position 22,244,243 of record CM020463.1, read on the forward strand.
ATGCCTCCACCCCTCCTTCCTTGCCTGTCCCTTCTGAACAGCCTGTGCTTCGGTGCTTTGTTTTGGATTTGTGATGAAACCAGTACTGATAACACACATATTCCAGCTTTTGCTGAACAGTGCATAGCATCAAGGCCTTCTCTGTTTCTCCCTCTGCCCTCCCCAACAGTGAATAGATTGCAGTGGGGGTGTGGTATGTGTGCAATAGGCTGAGAGGGGACACAACTGGGCAGATGACCTGAACTAACCAAAGAGATATTCCATACTGCCCTGGTTCCAGTGGGGATAGGGTTAATTCTTCCCAGGCTCCGGCAGGGACACAGGTATTCCATCCCATGTGAGCCATGCTGAGTCTGAGCTGCCAGGGAAGGGGGCAGGAAGTCTCCGCTGGGGAGCAAGCTGGGGCATCCCGGGACCGGTCGGTGAGCGGTGGTTCCATAATCGTGTTTGTATATTCCTCTATCTGTGTTATTGTTGTTGTTTTCTCATTCCCTTTGTTGTTCTGTTAAACTGCCTTTGTCTCAACCCATGAGTTTTGCCTTTTTCTTCTGATACTTCCCCATGTTGAGGGAAGCTCTGAGAGAGGGGCACATGGTTCTTTGTTGCTGTCTGAGGACAACCCACGACAGCACTTTTTGGCGCCCAACGTGGGGCTCAGAGGGTTGAGATAATGACAGAATCCAATTAGATCTTGGAAAAACGAATTTGTTGTGTGCATTTATTATATTAGGTAAATAGTTGCTGGTCACCATGTTGCTCGGTTTGTTCTCATGGCTGTGTTATGTAAATTCCTATATGGCTTATGTACTCCCTGCGATGCTGTTTATCACCTCTGGAAGAGGGATCGGGATTATCATTTTCCTGTCCTGCGCGATATCAGCTTATGATATGATAACATCACTGTTCAGACAGTTACTTTGGGGCGTTTATGTGGTATTGCTGTCCTGTCCATACAACGACTCTTAAACACATTCAGGGATGGTGACTCCACCACCTCCCTGGGCAGCCTATTCCAGTGTCTAACCACTCTTTCCGTGAAGAATTTTTTCCTAATGCCCAGCCTAAACCTACCCTGCCGCAGCTTGAAGCCATTCCCTCTTGTTCTATCGCTAATTACCTGTGAGAAGAGACCAGCACCAACCTCTCTACAATGTCCTTTCAAGTAGTTGTAGAGAGTGATGAGGTCTCCCCTCAGCCTCCTCTTCCTCAAACTAAACAGTCCCAGCTCCTTCAATCGCTCCTCATAAGGTTTATTCTCCAGGCCCTTCACCAGCTTCGTTGCCCGCCTCTGCACTCGCTCCAGCACCTCGATATCTCTCTCGTATTGAGGTGCCCAGAACTGGACACAATACTCAAGGTGTGGCCTCACCAGTGCTGAGTACAGGGGGACAATCACCTCCCTACTTCTGCTGGTCACACTGTTTCTAATACAAGCCAGGGTGCCATTGGCCCTCTTGGCCACCTGGGCACACTGCTGGCTCATATTCAGCCGCTTGTCAATTAGAACCCCCAGGTCCTTTTCTGCCAGACAGTGTTCCAGCCACACCTCCCCAAGCCTGTAGCGATGCATGGGGTTGTTGTGGCCCAAGTGCAGGACCTGGCACTTGGCCTTGTTGAAGCTCATTCCATTAGCCTTGGCCCATCAATCATCTTCTTTCTGCCCCACAGGCCAGTGTTTCAGTGCTGAAGAAATCATTTGGCAAGGCCAATGTCTCAGTTGGGGACAAATGCTTCCCTACTAAACCTGTTCGAGAGAAACAAAGCACACCACGACATATCCTGTGGTCTACCCTGCGTAATCAGGGAGAAAACATGAGGAATTGGGATGGAAAACCTACTTCGGCTTTACAGACACATGTACGTCAGTTGCGGAGTAAAACACCCCCAAGGGGGGATTCTTCCAGGAGAAGTGCTGCTCCAGTTTCCAGTGACCGGTTCCCCAGAAGTCACAGATGGGCTTCGGAGCCTGATTTACGATATGCAACTGTCACAGATGGAAGTGGTGGGCCCTCTAGTCACAAGTAGGGGGGCCCTGCCTCCAGCCAGGAGGAGGAGAGGGATAACCGAGTGTATTGGACTGCGTGGATTCAATGGCCTGGCACATCAGAACCACAAAAGTATAAGGCCTTGGTGGACACTGGTGCACAGTGCACCCTAATGCCATCGAATCACAGAGGGGAAGAATCTATCACTGTTGCTGGAGTGAGGGGGGATCTCAAGAGCTGACTGTATTGGAGGCCAAAGTGAGACTAACTGGGAATAAATGGGAAAAGCTCCCCGTTGTGACTGGCCCGGATGCTCCATGCATTCTTGGAATAGATTACCTCAGGAGAGAGTATTTTAAGGACCCGAGGGATTACCGATGGGTGTTTGGTGTAGCAGTGGTGGAGATGGAGACAGTTGTGCAACTGTCTACTTTGCCTGGCCTGTCAGAGGACCCTTCTATTGTGGGGCTTTTGAGGGCCGAGGAACAGAAGGTGTCCATTGCTACTACAACTGTGCATAGGCAACAGTATTGCACTAATTGAGATTCTTTGCTCCCTATTCAGAAGTTGATCCGTCAGCTGGAAAGCCAAGGGGTCATCAGTAAGGCTCACTTACCCTTTAATCGTCCCATATGGCCAGTGCAAAAGCCTAATGGGGAATGGAGATTGACAGTAGACTATTGTGGCTTGAATGAAGTCACACCACCACTAAGTGCTGCTGTGCCAGACATGCTAGAACTGCAGTATGAACTGGAGACAAAGGCAGCCAAACGGTATGCTACAATTGACATTGCTAATGCTTTTTTTTCCTCTATTCCTTTAGCAGCAGAGGGCAGGCCACAGTTTGCTTTCACCTGGAGGGGTGTCCAGTACACCTGGAATCGACTGCCCCAGGGGTGGAAACACAGCCCTGCTATTTGCCATGGACTGATCCAGACTGCACTGGAGAAGGGTGGAGTTCCAGAACACCTGCAATACATTGATGACATCATTGTGTGGGGTAATACAGCACAAGAAGTTTTTGAGAAAGGGGAGAAGGTAATTCAAATCCTTCTGGAAGCCGGTTTTGCCATCAAATGAGGTAAGGTCAAGGGACCTGCACAGGAAATTCAGTTTTTAGGAATTAAGTGGCAAGGTGGGCATCACCAGATCCCAATGGATGTGATTAACAAAATAACAGCTATGTCACCACCTACTAACAAAAAAGAAACACAACCCTTCTTAGGTGTTGTGGGTTTCTGGAGAATGCATGTTCCTGGTTACAGTCAGGTTGTGAGCCCTCTCTATCAAGTGACTAGAAAGAAGAATGATTTTAAATGGGGCCCTGAGCAGCAATCAGCCTTTGAGCAAATTAAATGGGAGATTGTTCATGCAGTAGCTCTTGGGCCAGTCCAGACAGGACAAGATATAAAAAATGTGCTGTATACTACAGCAGGGGAGAATGTCCCTACCTGGAGTCTCTGGCAAAGAGCACCTGGAGAGACTCGAGGCTGACCCCTAGAGTTTTGGAGTCGAGCCTATAGAGGATAGGAGGCTCGCTATACTACCACTGAGAAAGAGATATTAGCAGCATATGAAGGAGTTCGAGCTGCTTCGGAGGTAATTGGTACTGAAGCACAGCTCCACCTGGCACCCCGGTTGCCACTGTTGAACTGGATGTTTAAAGGGAAGACTCCTTCCACACATCACGCATCTGATGTGACATGGAGTAAGTGGGTAGCACTAATTACTCAGCGAGCTCAAATAGGGAACCCCAATCATCCAGGAATTCTGGAGGTGATCATGGATTGGCCGCAGGATACGGATTTTGGAGGGTCCCCAGAGGAGAGGGTGGTGCGTGCTGAGGAGGCCCCACCATATAATTGTAATTATCGAAAAATGAGAGGCAATATGCGCTGTTCACTGATGGATCTTGTCATATTGTAGGAAACCAGCAAAGGTTGAAAGCTGCTGTGTGGAGTCCTACTCAATGAGTCACGGAAGCGACTGACGGAGTGGGTGAGTCGAGTCAGTTTGCAGAAGTGAAAGCCATCCAGTTGGCTTTAGATATTGCTGAGTGAGAAAAGTGGCTGGTGCTTTATCTTTATACTGACTCATGGATGGCGGCACATGCTTTGTGGGGTTGATTAAAGCAGTGGAAGAAGAGCAACTGGCAGCACAGAGGCAAACCTGTGGCAAGATATTGCTGCCCGGATTAGAAAAGCTGTCTGTGAAGGTACGTCATGTAGATGCCCATATACCCAAGAGTCGGGCCACTGAGGAACATCAAAACACTCAGCAGGTGGATCAAGCTGCTAAGATTAAAGCGTCCCGAGTAGACTTGGACTGGCAACATAAGAGTGAGTTGTTTTTAGCTCCGTGGGCCCATGACACCTCAGGCCATCAAGGAAGAGATGCGACATATAGATGGGCTCGTGACCAATGGGTGGATTTGACTATGGACACTATTTCACAGGTCATCCATGAATGTGAAACATGTGCTGAAATTAAGCAAGCCAAAAGATTGAAACCTTTGTGGTATGGAAAACAATGGCTGAAATATAAGTATGGGGAGGTTTGGCAAATTGATTATATATCCCTTCCACGAATCCACCAGAGAAAACACTATGTGCTCACAATGGTGGAAGCAACCACCGGATGGCTGGAAACATATGCTGTGTCTCATGCCACTGCCCGTAACACTGTTTTAGGCCTTGAAAGACAAGTCTTGTGGAGACATGGTACTCCAGAGAGAATCAAGTCAGGCAATGGGACTCATTTCCGAAATAATCTTATAGACGCCTGGGCTAAAGAGCATGGTATCAAGTGGATATATCACGTCCCCTATCACGCACCAGCCACAAGGAAAAGTTGAACGATGCAATGGACTGCTGAAGACTACACTGAAAGCGATGAGTGCTGGAACATTCAAAAAGTGGGATGAGCATTTAGCAAAAGCCACCTGGTTAGTCAACACCAGGGGAACTGTCAGCCGAGCTGGTCCTGCTCAGTCAGAGCTTTTACCTACTGTAGAAGGGGATAAGGTCCCTGTGGTGCATGTAAAGAATATGTTGGGGAAAACGGTCTGGGTTACCCCGGCCTCAGATAAAGGCAGACCCACTGGTGGGGTTACTTTTGCTGAAGGACCAGGGTATAACACAGATTCAGGTATTTAAAAGCTCCACCATCTTTTCACACTTCTGGTGGTCAGCAGCTAAGTGATTGCCATCACATTTTATACACATGCAACCTCTCTTTATAACAGAGGGTAAGTATTTCCACCTACATCTGACTGTACACAGATTTTTATTGGTTTTGTTTAAGGAAGTGCTTAGCACATTAGGAAGTTATCAGGCATGTTGACAGTTCATTTCATTCTACAACTATGGAGGAGGAGATTCTGTTTAATCTTTGCTTAGTCTTCTTTCTTAAACTGCATCAAGTCCCTCCTAGCGATATCCCTTTCATTCCTAAATATCCTCTTCACCACTGGTTGCTTATTTGAAAATTAATGCAGTAATGTTTAGTCCTTGGGATGGATGGGCTGCTGAAATGATAAAACATACATTTGAGAAAAAAAATATCTATTCAAAGCAGTATTTCAAGCAAACATTTCTGACAAAGTAAAATAAACAAATGATACTTCAAAGAGAGAAACAGCAGTATCAGTTGTAAAGAAAGCACAGTAGTGTAATTACAGACAATAGTAAAAGAAAAAAGTTGTTTCATACAGAAAAGCAAGAGGACTCAAAGTGCCATAATTTCATTAAGTGTGTTTGCTGTAAAGCATTCATTTTCCTTCTCTCCCTCTGAGGTATCAGACTGTAGGAAAAGTAGTAAAGATTTTTTGTTTTTAAGATAGATTTAGATTACATATAGACAAAGCTCTGAAATGCTGCAGGCAATTTTCAGTTAAACAAAGAAGTAGAAGTCTGCTTTAAAATTCCCAGCAAGGCAAAAGCATACTAGATTATTAAAGCACATCCCTCTTTGTTGGTTTTATGGGTTAAAAGTAAAGGAAGCTACACAATACAGGTTTTATACTAATTTTTCTTTTTGTAATAACTTGATCTCCATTCCCTTCAGCACACCTTTGCAAAACCAGAATAAAGTATTCTTCCAACCCTATGATTCTATGATTCTATGATTCAGCCATAAATGGATGGTTTGGCTGAAGATAAGAATCATTCTGGGTATATATGATAGTTTTTTTTTCTTTTTTGTAAAACATGCATTTCAGGAAAAGATTTAAAAAAATATTCTTATATGAATCAAAAGGTATTTATAGTATTTATATAGCTGTTGTTGAAAATTCTCTGACTAGTATATTCCTGCAGGCTGCTATTAAATATACTATTTCCATCATCCAATAGAGAAGACTTCTCATAACTTCTGGTACCTTCAAAAGAAGATGAGGACAGGGGGAAGAAAAGCTCTGTGGGGAAGAAACCGCAAAAGGACTTGAAATTTTTGGCACTACTTATAAATCAAGTCACAACTAGTTTTTAACATTACTTGCCACCTTTTACTCTTCCTAACAAAAATATGTCTCTTCAGGACCAATAGATCAATTCAAAAGTTTTTCACTATAAGCACAAGGCAAATTCTTGATATTTGTAACCACTGGGAACTGCTCAGAAATTGTTTTATGCCACTTAAAGTAGGGCTTAAATTTAACTGGCATTTGCCAGTTTAGTATAATTTTTCCATAGTGTATGGATGTCTGCACACATGAAAGCAAGACAACACCAAGAAGGGAACAGTGGTGTTTATATTCTCCTAAACTAAGACTGCAAAGCTAGACTCAGGCTCATCTTTGATAATATCTGGGAGATCTGCCCTACAGGGGCATGAATGAAAACACACACGCATCTGCAGAAGCAACACAGTATTAGCGTGGGCCATATGCTTCCTGGCCAAAAGGCACTTTCATCCTTGTACAAATCCATCCAAATTTACAATTTCCTTAAGCTTTACAGAACAGGTTTAGTTCATATTCTCAACCATTGCTCTCATTAAAGTATCTCATACCAGTATACACATACATTTTATACACTTCACCTTTGCAATATCCACAGCCAGATTATTCTTTCTCCTGACTTTCAGTTGTCCAAGTAATTCCTCTTAGTTTGGACTTGAAGTACTAACTAATACTTAATGCTGTGAACAACTTTTCCTCCTCTAATTCCAGTCAGTGGTTTGGTAAAGAAAGACTTTTTTTTGTTACTTGAATACCTCATCTTCAGTAATTCTTACTCACACTAGACATCACTATAAAATTATAAGACCTGAAAGACTCAGCAACATGAACAAATAACATGAGATTTAAAGTTCCAGATAATCTCAGTACATAACATAATAAAATATATGTAGATATCTAAATATCTTTACTCATTTCTCATTGCTAAGAGGAGGAGTTGAACCATGGCAAAAGTCCCTATCAGCAATGGATACACCAACTCAAAGTATACGTCTAAAGAACAGTGGTTGGATCTTTAAAGATGGTAATTCTTACCTTTTAAAACTGTTTTTTCTTGCGGCAGACATGGTAGTTCTTTTAGAAATGTCTGTACTCTCAGAAATGCTAGGTTCAGAGGTTTTATTTTACTGAACACTGGACTGTAGAATTTCTCTGAAAAGAGTAGGAAAAAAGAAAGATTATATAACCTGAAAGTTTCTAGAAAAAAATGCTGAAAACAGGATGTCATGGTTGCAGCAGTGCTAACAAATATCAGACAGCTTTTCACAAATCATTCTGAAAAGCAAACTGTTCTGCCTGAAGCATGTAGCCTTCTCTTTATAATGTCCTTATAATAAGTACGTTAATGCAAGTTATTTCATTAAGGGCTATTTTCTTTCTTTCAAACTTTCATAGATACAAGTAATAATACTTTGAGATTTTCTTTTAGGTTTTGAAATACAAAAATACTAAAAAGCATATTTTAAGTTATTGCAGTGAAAGGAAAAAAAAAGAGTAAATCTGAAGGATGCAACAAAAACATTTTATTTTCCGGACTGACATAAAAAGGGTTAAAAAGAATTAAATTCATGAGGAACAGAGTCTAAATCTCCTACAGTCAACAATGAAATATTCCCTTGAAACACAATAGGCTGGGAAAAACACTGAATATGCTGGCATTTTGCTCTTACAGAGAATAACCACACTATACTTAAAGCCCATCTTCATAATCTAGTTGTGCTCAACAGCTTCTCTTGAAGAATCTGGAGCAATGCACTATTTCCTAAACAGGCAGTCAAATCCTAGTGTTGCTTAGTGTCAACATCACTAAGACAAGGCCTAGATATCGTGAAACACAAATAAATACTTTTATCCATGAGCTAACTGATTTGTAGGGAAACCACATCTTCAGTATTCCTAAACACTTGTAGTAAAATTATGATACTATAGAGAAAAGTGACAACTGGTCAATGGAGTCCACAGACACCCATTTACTGCAACATTTCATAGGTTTATTTTCTAATCATTCCATCTGTGCAAATTTCCAACTATAAAAACATGCATCATTTTAGATATTCATGTAATTTAGCAATTCTTTTTTTTTTCCCTGCAGAGTTATCAGCACTCTAATTTTCAGCAGCTTCACTGAATCCACCTGTGTCAGTAGATTTTATTAGACTGTAAATCAAAACCTTCATTAAGTTATATAAATTTGTATTGGGTCTGGCTGAGATGGAATTAATTTTCCCCATAGCAGCCCTCACAGTGCTGTGCTTTGTATTAGTAGCTAGAACGGTGTAGATAACACACCAGTGTTTTGGCTACTGCTGAGCAGTGCTCCCACAGCATCAAGGCTGTCTCTCCAACATTCCTACCCCTCACCAGCAGGCTGGGGGTGGGAAAGATCTTGGGAGGGGACATAGCCAGGACAGCTGACCCAAACTGACCAAAGGGCTATTCCATATCTATAGCAATACAAGCTAAGAGAAAGGAGGAGGAAGGGTGTAATTTGTTATTACAGTGTTTGTCTTACGGAGCAACTGCTATGTGTACTGAAGCCCTGCTTCTTGGGAAGTGGCTGGACATCGCCTGCTGATGGGTAGTAGAGAATAAATCTTTTGTTTTCCTTTGCTTCTGCTTGCAGCCTTCACTTTTGCTTTATTAAAGTGCCTTTATCTTGACCCATGAGGGTTTTTTCCATCCTACTTTCTCTCCCCCCCCCCCCATCCTCTAAGGACAGGAGTGACAGAGCAGCTTGGTGGGCACCTGGCATCCAGCCAAGGTCAACCCACCACAGTCCTTTCTGGCACCCAGTGTGGGGCTCGAGATAACGACAGTTTTGTATTAAGCGTGCTATAGCTATAGTAGTTATTAAGTGGCAAGCTCCTGTGGAGGTCACGGGCTTTGCTGGCTGCACTACTTATCTCTTTATTTTGCTGAACTTGGGAACATGTTAGTATAAACAATGGCTATGTACTTTGCATTGATGGCCTTTCTGTGCCGGGGGAGCTATCTTGTGGAGAGGATGAGGGAATACATCTCCCTCTTTCTACCCGGGACTGATGTGGGTGGTTTTATTATACAGTCTTCTGAGGTCCTTTTTCACCCTTACATAAGCTGTTTAATAATACTTATTAACACTGTTGGCATATTACGGGTTTTATGTAATCTCGTCTCATCCTGGTGTAAGAGAAGACAACTTTTGGGTGAGGCAATACTGAAATTTGCCCTGAGGCGGCTGGTCCCTGGGTGGCAGGGTATGTGGAAGGATTTGGACAGGTTCCTAGGATGGTTATCACCTCCCATACCCTGGGATTTTACAACCGCACAGGCAAGCAACGCTGGCAAACTGACACACCACCTGATAGAAGGGTGCCTTGCCTACCCTAATGAAAACCAGCAGCTTCTAGCACTGTACTGGGGCCTGGCCTGTGCCTATCAAGCTGCAGTTCAGTACTCTCAGAGGAGTACCTCACGAGAGGTATGCTACCTTCTGGGAGCTAATGTCTGAGATGTTGTCAAGAGGGTGCCACAACTTGTCAAGAGCACAGACTACTATCCATTGCTACTCTTTCATGTGGGCATGAATGACACCGCAAGCCAGAACCTGGGCAGAATCAAGGAAAACTAAAAAGCCCTGGGGGTGCAAGCGATAAGTACTGGTGCCCAAGTTACCTTTCCTTCCATTTTACCAGTTAGAGGAAAGGGTGCAGCCAGAAATAGACGTATAATGCAAATCAACTTCTGGCTTCATGGCTGGTGTCATTGTGAGGGTTTTGGCTTTTATGACAACGGTACATTCTTTGATGACTATAGCCTGTTAGGGAGGGATGGGATCCACCTGTCTAGAAGAGGCAAGGGAATCTTTGGTAGCAGGCTAGCCAGCTTGATGAAGCAGGCTTTAAACTGAAGGACTCGGGGGCTGGTGTCGAAAGTGGCAATGCCCGTGCCACTGCAACCAACTGAGGAATAAGCCAGGCCAACCAGAGCAGCGACAAATGTCCCTTAGCTGCCTTCCAAGATGTGAACCAGAAGACCAACCACTTCAAGTGTATGTATACCAATGCATGCAGCCTGGGGAGGAAACAGGAGGAACTAGAGCTCCGCACTCAGTCAGGAAGTTATGATATCATAGGAATAACTGAAACATGGTGGGACAACTCACATGACTGGAGGATCACAATGAATGGCTATAAGCTGTTTCATAAAGACAGGCAGGGAAGAGGAAGAGGAGGAGTCGCGCTCAATGTTAAGGAGAACCTTGAATGTATAGAAGTCAACCACATCGATTGTGGAAGCCCTATCGAATGCCTCCGGGTCAAGATCAGAGGGGGATCTTACAGTAGGCATCTGCTACCAACCTCAAAACCAAGACAATAAGGCCAATGAAGAAATATTTGGGTCACTTAAGCAAGCTTTGGGTCAACAGAACCTGGTTCTTATGGGTGACTTCAACTACCCAGGCATTTGTTGGAGGAACAATACAGCAGCTCACATGTCATCCATCAAGTACCTGGAATGCATAGAGGACTGCTTCCTCATACAAATGTTAGATGTGCCAACCAGGAACGAGGCAGTGCTGGACTTGCTACTCACAAACCAAGAAAACCTGCTTTGTAATATCTCGGTTAGCGATAGCCTTGGCTGCAGTGATCACAATATTGTGGAGTTTGGGATCCTGCTGAGCATGCTGAAGGTTAGTATTAAGACAAAGGTTTTAGATTTTAGAAGAATCAACTTCAGCTCGCTCAGAGCTCAGCTGGGAGGGATTCCATGGGAAGCTTCCATGGAGGATAAAGGAGCTAGTGAGTGCTGGGAGTTTTTCAAGAATGCTCTCCTGGAAGCACAAAAAACATTTCATCTCCTTTAAAGGTAAGGGAAGTAGGCAGAGCAAGCGATCCCCTTGGCTTAACTGCGAGCCTCTGAGTCTGCTCAAAACCAAAAGAGAAGCATACCAGAGATGGAAAAGTGGATGAATACCCGTTGAGAACTACAAGGGAATTCAGTTAGAAATGCAAAAGTGGGAACACACATTTCAAACAAAGGAAAAACAAAAGAACTCTTACAAGCACACCTGCAACCAAAAGAAATAGCTGTAATACATCAACCAGCTTACCTCAAACCCACCTTGCCACATACCAGAGGAAATGCTCTTGCTGTTGCAGCTGCCAAAGCCACAGCAAGACAATCCAACCTCACAACTGATTGCAAAAAACCCCCTGAAAATCTGACCTCCATCCAATTACCAAATATTTACATAAACCTCCCTGACGATTAAATACAACAATGGAAAACTATGGGAGCTTGTCCTGGTTTGAGGTAAAACAGAACCAACTTTATGTTCAGTAATTTTACTTCTTAGCTAGGCCTCTTCTAACTCTCTGAAATTAACAGCATGTTGTGCCAAAACCAGTTCATTCTCAGAGTGAGAAGACCAAAGTTTACAATTAGTGCCAAGGAATGGTATGCAGAGAGGCTCCTGCTTATACTTATTGCTATAATGACCAAGGCCAGCTAATTTCATTATTTGCCCCGTTGGAGGGTCGGAAATGGAAAAGCGCAGAGGGGTCCCACCTGCAGGGAGGAGCGGACAGGACAGGTGACCCAAAACTGACCGGTGGGGTATTCCATCCCATCTGCCCCATGCTCAGTATAAAAGCTGAGGGATCAAAGGGTCAGCGCTCTCTTTCTTCAATGGCCAATGTCTGAGGATGACCCTGCCTGTTCATCTGCCTTTGATCCCGATCTGTGTGTTCCTGACTCCAGCTCTGGAATCCAGTTCCCACCCATTGCTGAGTCCAGTCTGGGACTTCCCCAGTGCCTGCTGGTGACATCATCCTGGGAGCTTGATACGGTTTTGTATATACTGTATCTATTTCATTTTTTTTTATTATTTTATTATTAATATTTCATTAAAGTAGTTTAGTTTCTTCTAAACTTTTAAATCTCTTTATCTCCTCCTCCTCTCCGTGTGTGAGAGGTGGAGGGAGAGCATCTGTCGCTGGCCATTGGCCAATTTGTCCAAAACCATCACAGAGCTCAACTCCACGAAGCAGGAACATGGTAGATAGGGGAGCACAACCTTCCACTGCTACCAAAGCAATATTACCTCCCAGTAGCTCACCTAGAACACAGCCAGGGCCACTTCAAAACAACTGCTCTGGTTCAAATCATCGTGAAAAACTGGAGGGCTCTGGGGATCTACGTTGCTGCTAAAGGAATTACCTCAGCTTGCCCAACCTGACAAGCATTTAATAACGATCATAAAGCCTCCCTCAAGGCCCAAGGAGGAAAACCTTGGGCAAACTATCCCTTTCAAAGAATACATATAGACTTTGCATAATTACCACCATCCCAGGGCTATCAATATATGCTTGTAATAACAGATCAGTTTTCTAACCAGCCAGAAGCAACTCCATCAAGAAAAGCAGACATGGCCAGCATAGTCAAATTTTTGCTGAAAGAAATTATTCCTAGATTCAGACTCCCTACTCAAATTGATTCAGACAGAGGAAGCCACTTCACTTCACAAATTATACAAAACATTACCAAAACCTTAGGCATACACCAGCACTTCCACACTCCATACCACCCACAATCAGCTGGTAAAATAGCAAGAATGAATTAATCTTTAAAAACGCTCATAGGGAAACTTTTTTCTGAGACCAACCTCAAATGGTCAGATGTTCTAACAGTAGCTTCAATGCACATTTGGCAGTGACAGTTACAGTCTACCAGATTATCACCTTATGAAATTCTCTTGGATGATCTATGCCTATGGCCACCAATATATAAACTGCCTATTATTATTATACGAGCCTATTATAAACAAGGGATAAACAAGTAACACAATATACCCTAAATATTCGACAGGCTATAAGCCAAAATCAGAATCAGGACCAATTGGCACAGACAATACCACTAGAGGGAACATTACATACCTTTTCTCCAGGAGATAAAGTATGAATAAAAATACACATATGGAAAAATGTTTTGTCTCCAAAATGGGAAGAACGCTATTGTCGTGATTTAACCCCAGCTGGCAGCTAGGACCATGCAGCCACTCACTCAATTCTCCCCCTCCCCCCGCAGAAGGGTAGGGAGAAAAGGAGGGGAAAGGGAAAAAAAAACTTCGTGGGCTGAGATAAAGACAGTTTAATAGAACAATAACAAAAAAGGAAAATAACGATAATAATAATTGTAAAAAAATATACAAGATAAAGTAATACAACACAAGTCACTCTCACCACCCAGTGAATTGGTTGCCCAGCCCGTCCTGAGCAGTGACTGTGGATTCCTGTCCCATGGCCAACCCCAGTTTATGCATGACATCTATGCATGACATCTATGGTATGGAATATTTATCTATGGTATGGAATATTCTTTTGGCCAGCTTGTTCTGTCTATGCTCCCTCTCAGCTTCTATGGGAAGGTGAAAAAAATCCTTGACCAATATAAACATCACCTGGCAACAACTAAAACAACATGCATTATCGCCATTCCTTTCATACCACACAGCAGACACTAGAAAGAAAATTAACTCTATCCCAGATGAAACTAGGACACCTATCTTGTATTACTAACCTTTTTTTCTGCAATAAAGGTGGAGGGTAAAGATTCCTGGATTCATCACTCCCATGTAAAAAGGGAACAGATGGCAGAAACTGATCCTACCACAGAAACACCAAATTCATAAAAATATGCCTTCACAATGAGTTATTCAGAACCGATTGGCCTTAGATTACATTTTAGCAGCACAAGGCGGAGTATGTGCCCTAATTTATACTAGCTGCTACTTTTATGTCAATCAAAAATCAATAAAGACAGATATTGAACAAATTAAAACTCATTTACAGGTCCTACATGAAGCAGGACAAGAACAAACTTTTGACGCTTTAAGTTGGCTAATGTCATGGTTTACTAATATTGCTCATTGGCACAAAAGCTTATAATGATCTTAATATTATTTGCTTTTGTTGTCTTTCATGTGAGTATTAAATGTTGTTTTTCTCTTTGTAATACTATAACTCTCAAGTATTATATTAAGTAAATAGGTCCTGATGGACAAAAGAGGAGGGACTGTGAAAGGCAAGGCACTAACTGTAATACAACTTGCTTAGAAGAACAAATACTACCTGAGACTATGAGCTATTACCTCAGGATCAATGTGACCTGAAGACCCAACCTAAGCTGGCTTCCACCAGCTGAGAACACCCCATACTGATGATAAAACAATAGATTTGCCTTAGGAAACCAGGCGCATAACCACGTCCAGATCAGCAACCAACCAGAATCCAATATAAGACCACTCCACCTGCATGGGACATCGGTTTAGAACAATGAAGATGAACACACCAATGACCATACATCCACACCATCTGCACAGGACAAGCATGTACTGATCCTGCATGGGACAAGTACATACTGATTATGCGAGCAATAGTAACTGATTAGCCCACCCCATAACATGAGTGACTTGATTAGTCTACACAACCGTATTGTAACATATATAAACCCTGCCTTCCTCTGTATTGGGATCCTCCATGCATTAGGCTGGGGCACCACTATGCACATAGCTAATATGAGAGAATATATTCCCTTGGTAATTCTATACTAAGTGTCTTTGTCTCCCTCTTCGGATGGTGAAGAACTGACTTTTACACCAACAACCATATAAACACAGCATTGCTTACCTATCAGAAAAAGAAGAGCCCTGAACAAGAAAAACTTGCAGACCAGAGACATGAAATGGCATTAGCAAACAAAAGAGACTGTAATTAAATAGCACAAATCTAGTTTGTACCCAGAGAAATAACTGGGATTCAGTGCTGTAAGGTTGGGTAATACAGGGAGTACTACAGGCAAATAGAAATGCAGCTAATACTAGCTAATCCTTTAAGCATATGTAGATCAGAAAGGGTAAGGATTCCTCCCACATCTCAGTTAATCATTCTAGAACAAAATAAGCTTCAGTAGCAAAAGCATTTGTTTGCAAACGTAACAGCAGCAAGAGCAGAGTTTTTGCCACAACAGAAGTGTCATATTAAAATAAGAGAAGTCTAAATAACTTGGGGGGGGAATCTTCTAAAGATACAGCTGTCCTGTAGGAGATTCTGCCCCACCTTGTCCAGGACGCTGTGCAAGGTAACTTCCCGGGACTGAGTGGGTAACTTCCCGGCCTTACCTGAGAGAGAGAGGGTAAGTGATTTAATAACGTAATTATGATGTCTATCATGCTTTAAGATCGTGATTTGTGCACTCGTTTAAGGTATTCATATCTAGCGTGCTGGTGGTTTGTGTTGTTACTTTTCGGGATCACTTGTTAGGTGGTAATAGCATATTCTGTGAATTGTTTTGTTCTTTTTCCCCTTAAATTGCAATAGTGCACTCTTACATTGTATCCATAAGAACTTGCAATAGTGGCGTATCGGAGCTGTGAGTGAAGTCCAAATAAATTGTTAATTTGAACCTCTCAGTGAAGTCTTCTCTCCATCACAAGTACTTCCAGTACATCTGAAACAATATACAGTACATTCACTGAAGAAGGAAGCTCTTCAACAGAGTTGGATTTATCAGAACTTTTTGAAACAAAGAGATAGTGCTGTACTTCAGCTGTGACACTATTGCACACACAAGATACAGCCTATTAGAAATTTAGATTTATTTACATTTTTCAAACAAAAATAATACATTATTTTATCACATTGTTGTCATGGTTTAACCCCAGACAGCAGCTGGGACCATGCAGCCACTCCCCAGTGGGATGGGGGAGAGAATCAGAAGAGCAAAAGTGAGGAAAAACTTGTGGGTTGAGATAAAGACAGTTTAATAGGTAAAGTAAAAGCCGCACACGCAAACAAAGCAAAACAAGGAATTCATTCACTGCTTCCCATTGGCAGGCCATCTCCAGGAAAGCAGGGATCCATCATGTGTAATGGTTACTTGGGAAGAGAAACCCCATGACTCCAAACATCCCCCCCTTCCCTTTCCTTCTTCCCCCAGCTTTATAGACTGAGCATGACATCATATGGCATGGAATATCCCTTTGGTCAGTTGGGGTCAGCTGTCCCAGCTGTGTCTCCTCACAACTTTTTGTGCATTCCCAGCCTACTTGCTGGCAGGGTGGTGTGAGGAGCAGAAAAGGCCTTGACTGCTTAGCAACAACTAAAAACACCAGTGCGCTATCAACACACTTCCATCCCAAATTCAAAACACAGCACTATACCAGCTGCTAGTAAGAAAGTTAACTCTATCCCAACTGAAATCATGACAACTGGATAATCACTTTTCTTTATGTATACAAAAAATATTCTACTGAGCTCAAAATACAGCCATAAATTTGCTATTAGCAGCTGAACCATGAACATTGCTCTAATCATCATTTTCATTACAAACAAGTGTTTCTAATTAAGGACTGCACATAGCTCTGAGAATGGTTAAGAACCATCCAAACTTTCTGTACCGGGAAAGGTACACTCAAGCGCTGCTCCTGCCAACATCGCCATATTTCTGAGCATTTAAAAAACAACCATGGAATGAGAGTTCTTTTAGCAGGACATGTTATTGTCTGGTTCATATTAGTGTTTTCAAACCAGCTTTATTTTAAAAAGAGGTTTTCTAGATTAGTGTTACAACCATGAAAACAGTATTCACAATAGGATCAGAAGTATTAACAACAGAAGGAAAAAGTATTCCAGGTAGAAAAGAAAAAGAGGCTATGGCTTAAAAAGACATCTTCATCTTCAATACATGTGATTGATTACCAAGTGAAGTAACAATACTGCAGGCAAGACAAAATATGTTTGACAATAATGATCTTTCATATCACAGAATCACAGAATGTTAGGGGTTGGAAGGGACCTATGGAGATCACCTAGCCCAACCCCCCTGCCAAAGCAGGTTCACCGACAGCAGGTTGCACAGGAATGTGTCCAGGTGGGTTTTGAATGTCTCCAGAGAAGGAGACTCCACCATCTCTCTGGGCAGCCTGTTCCAGTGCTCTGTCACTCTCAAAGTAAAGAAGTTTTTCCTCATGTTCAGACAGAATTTCCTGTGTTCCAGCTTGTGCCCATTGCCCCTTGTCCTGTCGCTGGGCATCACTGAGAAGAGCCTGACCCCATCCTCTTGACACCTGCCCTTTAGATATTGATAAGATCCCTCTCAGTCTTCTCCAGGCTAAACAGACCCAGGTCTCTCAGCCTTTCCTCATGAGAGGTGCTCCATTCCCTTGATCATCTTGATCATCTTTGTAGCCCTTGTTGCTTTTTCAGAAAAATTAAATGGGAAGTTTAAATATGCTATACTCATAAAATTATGTCAACTCAAGTCTGTAAATAATGCTTTAAAATCACATTTATGAAGTGCTTGGCATAATCAAGTTTTTTCTTCTGTCCATCTTTAACTGCAAAATCTACTGAAAGGTTGCTACCTAAATCACACATTTCACCAATGTAACCAGTTCTTTTTTGTAGAGATTCCAACATACAAACCGGAGCCCACACAAGGGAAAAAAAAAAAGGTTAACTCTGCTTTATTGTGAAGCCTTGCTAGAGAGAGAAAAAAAAAAGCAGTGAATTCAGCTTTATTGCGAAGCCTTGCTAAGCAGTTCCCAAATGTCCAAAAGTTACTTCAGAGAGTCTCACCACCCCATAGATCGTAGTAGCACCGACGAGCAGCAGGATAACGAGGAGCTTCATTGGTACGGCAGAGGAAGGCAAGGCACAGTGCGTTCAGGGCGTCCCCTGTACCTTCAAAGTGCGCTCATGTCTCTCTCCCCCTCTCTGACCTGAGACAGCCCCCTTATATCCTGCACCGGATTGAGTGGAGAAGTACAGGCTAGAGTCGCTGCACGCATGGCCAGCGCATGCAGCGAGCCCCACCAGACTCATGATCCAGCTTTGCTAACAGTGGCTGTCTGATACGTGACTACATTGTTGTACTGCCTTCTTGTTATCGTCTTTGAAGGTCAGGTTCTCATGGATACGCACATAGTTTTTGCAGCAACAGTACTGAGTCCCTTTTTCTCGGCACGTATACTGGGTTTGGTTCAACTAGTAATTTTCCGTTGTGTCTCACTCGGACCATCCTCTATTATCCCTTACACATGCCACCCCGTGGTCCGTAGTTGGGACATGACGGTATTCAACAACTCGTACAAGGGTACGATGCAAAGCGGCATGTACAACTGATCGTATAATGCTTATTAAACATGGCAAACAGCATACTAAACATAACAGACAAATTCCTCTTGCACAGGAAATGAGTATAATTTGCTTCAGCCAATCCCACCCCCAAGTCCATCCGGCAAATGGGTTTCACCCGGTGGTCTCCACAAGATGCTGCTTCAGCCTTGTGCAGTTCTTGCAACTGGGCATGGATGGATTTGCAGTGGTCACTTAGATTCATACAGTACAGTCCTTTAAAATCTTGACAACCATGTCCATGAGCCATAGGCGTCCCTATGGGGGAAGAAAGGCTCAGTCCATCGACTAGTCCTGGAAGTCAAAGGCAGTCTGTGATGGAGTCCTCTTTGACTTGTTCATGATGGTGTCTTCCCTGATATTCCCACTTTATTGGGCTATTTTTATACTATTTTTTATCTTCAAGGTGGAGTTTGAGTGACTTTAGTCATAAATACCTTTATTATGATTGGTGTAAAATTCTCTTGCCTCACAATTAAAGGTATAGTTTACGAGAAATTCAGGGCGCAGGCTCAAGGAGGAGTGGTCGCACCTTGGAGGCTGATAACCTTTGGGATGGAGGTGAGTTTTGGTATTATAATGACATTATAATGAGCAAAGTTCGCACAGAGGACAGCATTTCATCAAAATTTGACAAACTGTTGGCTCAGGGTAGTAAATATGCAGCTTATCAGTTCAATAGGACCATCTCGTTCCCATATCTGCTGGATTATCACAGGGCTTGGCCGTAGAATTTCCATCCCGCTCCATTCCCCATGTTGCTTTGCAAGCAATATTGTACAGGGAATCGCAGGTGCAGTGGATTCCTCGCATACCAGCTGCAGCTGTATTCTACCCTAGAAAATTTTTGATTTTATACCTTTCCTTAATGTGTGAACAATGCCGTATTTTTGATCATTATAGTAATTATTCCACAACTAGTAGCATTACTAAACTTGTCTAACCAGCATCCAAGTTTATTCAGGGTCGTCAGTGCTTGTGCACTGGCAACTCCCGGGGCTAAAAAGGATGCAGCTATGGCCCTGGCAGGTACCCAGAACTCAGTTTGGTCGTTGCAGTTTGGGGGAAATGCATGTACATCGCGTTAATGCCGGTGTAATGTTCGGTTCTGTCGTAGCCATAAAGCTACAGTGACACTGGGATTAAAAAATAGTCAGTCGGCATGTACATGGTCCTCCTTTAATTGCTTTGGGAATTCCGGCCCATGCCCAGTCCCCACAGATTAAACACAGTCCTGGTGAGAGAGTCATATCTGTCGAGTAACTCTTCGTGATATTTGGACTAGTAGTGTTACATCATCGTGTGTTATTCTGGTACCACGGGGTGGTGGCATTGACCCACCAGGAGACTGTGTTGTTGTTTCTACTGATGAAGTAAGGAAAAAAAAAACCGCATAGGTCCGCGTTTAGTGTTCCTAACATGCGGAGCTCCTGGGGCGGTAATGCAGGGGACTCTCCAATATATGGGAGCCAGCTGTCTCATACTTTGATGATGCTTGCATCCGACTGGAGGCCGGGGCTGGCGGCGGTGCCCTGGATCGTCATGTTGAATTCACTAGTTGTTAGTGGCACTCCCACTAGGCACGTTGTGAAAGGATTTTGGAGTGTGGCTGTGCTAAGACACAGCATATCTTGTCCTGCCGCATTAGCCAGAGTTACCCAGATGTTTTGATCATGGAGGTAGTGTGTTTGCAGGTACCTATTCAAGGGTATAAACAGAAGAAATGGTTAGAGACACCCCCCCACCAAACTTTCTAATGTCTGCGCTGTAATTGCTGAGCAGGCACACGTAGCCACTGTGCTTCTGCTGGTACGGCTATTGTAACTGCCTGTGTGTCATCAGCTACCACTACTTCAGCTGCAATGGGCCCCACTTCTCCTGGGGCTTGATACCAGACGTGTGCACCTGCAAATATCTTTGGTATAGGGGGGGCTGGTGATACAAAGAGGGGGCATTATCCAAAAATAAATATAGGCCAACAGCCCTGTGCTCAATGGGCACCGCAGAGTGAGAGAGAGTCCTTGTTAGCAAGAGTCCTTGGCAGCGAGAGTCCTTGTTAGCAAGAGCGTGTGCAGACTCCTTGTTCTTGCTGGTATTCAAAGGGTTCAAACAGGCATAGTTTTCCCACTGTGCCTTGATCTTCTTCAACAACAGGCCAGGATTCTCAAGCGCCTAGATAAGGTGTCCCTGAGTCCATCACAGAATTACATCATCACAGACTTAGTCATCTAAGTGCAAGTGTTTTTCTTGCAAGCACCCAAGACTGAATAACAATTAGACAATTGGTGTGATAAATGTATTTTCCAGCACCCAGGTGCGAGTCCCTTGAGCGTATTTACAATCCTCCTCACCAATCTTCTGTTGCTTTCCCATATTTCACCCCGTCGCTCAAGAGACCACTTCTGCTGGGGTTCATTTAGTCTCGCGGGGTATCACACAGTACTTTACAAAGGCATGCAATAAACATATTTATATAGAAAAAAAGAAAAAAACTGACATAAAAGTCTGCCTTTGCAACAAGAGTTCACCCTTAAGTTTCTCATTTTCCTGCAGAGCATCCTATAAATTTTGGCTCAACTCCTTTTCCCTATCAACCATGATCTTATAGGCAAACAACCAGCCATACGCCCTGCATGGTCGAGCCCTTCCCGAGAGCATAAGCGTGTCGACTGGTGAAAACTCCCCCAATATTTCAGGACTTCCATCGGTTCTACGGCCCATCCTGGTCTATCTACCTGGGGTGCGCTCGCCTTACGTCTAAACATTGTGTATATACAAACTTCTTCACTTGACGGAGTGTCAGCCCTAGTCGCGTACGAGAACAGTACCACACCGGGCAGAACACCTGCTCAAGTGGAGTCACCTAACGACACTGCACACAACAAAAAACAAACAGCAGCACAGATGCTGATCAGCAGGTATAAGCTGGCGCCCACACACGCTTACACAGCAGACATACAAAAACCAGCACTTCTATCTCGGGGAGACAATGCTCCAACCATGGGCGGTTCCAACCCCTCCATACAGGGACGGTGCAATCTTGGGGCAGCTATGGTCTCTACTGACCAAGCCCCATCCACTATTCACCGGTGGGGGGGACAGCGCGATCTTGGCGCGGCTGTGCACTCCACTGAGCAAGCCCCGTCCGTGTCTCTACTGTAATATTTCTGCAACACAAGCTGTGAGATTTCTGTTTAAAGTGTAGTGTGACTTTGTTTTCTGGACCCGTGGCCCTTCCCACTGTATTTCTTTTTAAGGTGGGAAATGTTAGCTTTAGGCTTTTTCATTTTTTTTAACATTCCATGGTCATTTGCTGTCATCCAGTTAGCTATTTGCATATTACCACAGCTAAAGAAACATAATTATCTCACAAAAATGATGTTAAATAATGACTTCTTTGACAATACAAGTAGTATTTGAAGCTTAAGATGTCACTATTTTATCTGTTAGCATAAACCAATCATCATATACAGTTTAAAATGCAGCTC
Organism: Sterna hirundo; assembly: GCA_009819605.1. Lineage (NCBI taxonomy): Eukaryota > Metazoa > Chordata > Aves > Charadriiformes > Laridae > Sterna > Sterna hirundo. The sequence goes on from CM020463.1 coordinate 22,266,354, forward strand.
TTTCAACCATATTGTTTGACAATCTATAATTCAATTTTTTTCTTCCATTCTATCCATTTTAATGTAAATGTACAGCAAGGAATATAGTTTTAAGTCTTATTTAGATAAAATACTTGACATTTGAAGTTAAAAGTATGTAAGCGGTTTGTATTATTGGAATGCCATCCTCGTCGCCACTTATGTAACGGGTTCTTTTTTGGAGAGATTCCGATGTGCAAACCAGAGCCCACACAAGGGAACAAAAGGTTAACTCTGCTTTATTGTGAAGCCTTGCTACAGAGAAAAAAAAAGCAGTGAATTCAGCTTTATTGGGAAGCCTTGCAAAGTGGTTCCCAAATGTCCCAAAAGTTACTTCAGAGAGTCTCACCACCCCATAGATCGTAGTAGCACCAACGAGCAGTAGGATAATGAGGAGCCCCATCAGTGCGGCAGAGGGAGGTAGGCACAGCGCTTTCCAGGGCGTCCCCTGTATCTTCAAAGTGCGCTCATGTCTCTCTGACCTCAGACAGCCCCCTTATATCCTGCACCGGATTGAGTGGAGAAGTACAGGCTAGAGTCGCTGCACGCATGGCCAGTGCATGCAGTGAGTCTCACCAGACTCATGATCCAGCCTTGCCAACAGTGGCTGTCTGATACGTGACTACATTGTTGTAATCCCTTCTTGTTATCTTCTTCTGTGAAGGTCAGGTTCTCATGGATACGCAAATAGTTTTGCAGCAACAGTACTGAGTCCCTTTTTCTCGGCACGTATACTGGGTTTGGTTCAACTAGTAATTTTCCGTTGTGTCTCACTCAGACCATCTTCTATTATCCCTTACACACAGCCGTAGAGACTGAGGATATCACACAGCTGTCTACCTTACCTGGCCTTTCAGATGACCCTTCTGTGGTGGGACTGCTGAAGGTTAAAGAACAGCAGGTGCCAAATGCTACTTCCACGGTGCATCGACGACAGTATCGCACTAACCGAGACTCCCTGATTCCCATACAGAACCTGATTCATCGGCTAGAGACCAAAGGAGTGATCAGCAAGACTCGCTCACCCTTTAGCAGCCTGTCCTGGTTCCGGCGGGGATAGGGCTAATTCTCCGTGGTATTCCATGCCATGTGAGCCATGCCCTCCCTGAGCTGTTGGGGGAGGGGACAGGAAGTAGACAGTTGGAGCGGGCTGGGGCTCTGAGGTCCGGTCTGTGAGCAGCGGGGAGCAGCCTTTCCGTAATCGTGTTTGTATACTCCTCTGTCCATGGTATTGTTGTTGCTTTCTTGTTCCCTTTGCTGTTCTGTTAAACTGCCTTTGTCTCAACCCCAGAGTCTTTGCCTTTTTCTTCTGATTCTTCCCGTATTAGGAAGGCACGAGAGAGTGGCAAGTGGTTCTTTGTTGCCGTCTGAGGGCAAACCACAACAGTCCTTTTTGGCGCCCAACGTGGGGCTCGAAGGGTTGAGATAACGACAGAATCCAACTAGAGCTTGAAAAAATTAATTTGTTGTATGTGTTTATTGTATTAGGTAAATAGTCGCTGGTCACCATGTTGCTTGGTTTGTTCTCATGGCTGTGTTATGTAAATTCCTATATGGCTTATGTTCTCCCTGCGATGATTTTTGTTACTTCTGGGAGAGGGATGAGGATTATCATTTTGCTGTCCTGTGCGATATCGGCTTATGATATGATAACATCTCTTGTTAGACAGATACTTTGGGGCATTTATGTGGTATTGCTGTTCTGCCCATACCTTGGGCACCATCTCTCAGAATTTATTAATAATTACACCCAGTCTGTGGGGGAAACAGGGGGGACACTTTCCGCAGCTCTTTCACCTCCCTTTTCTCCTTCGGGACAGGTATGACATTTTTGAGAATTTTGGATATCCTTGGGATGCTCAAACCAGCATGTTCCTAGTGTTATGTCTCCTGAGTACGTTCCAGGTCCTGTTTAGGGTTAAACAGCTATTTAAGACTACCACCCGGAGATCTGCTCCGAGGCTGGATAGTCAGGGGTGGCATGGCATGTGGGAGAACATGGGCAGGTACCTAGAGAACTTTTCACCTCCAATGGTCTGGGACTCCACCCCTGAACAATTACAGGACCTTGATAGAGTGGTAGAATATCTGAAGGGAAAATGCTGTGGCTATTCCAGAGAGGCACAACTCACTGCAATGTGCTGGGCCCTGGCCAGTATCTACCAGGCACTGTTCAGTGTTATGCAGCACCCTCAGGGGGAAGAGATGGAGACCAGTCTGACAGACACTGTGGCTGCTGCAACCCTTGCGACAGGCACTGCGGCTACTGCAACCCCTGTGGCAGCCACTGCAGCTACTGCAACCCCTGTGACAGACACTGTGGCTACTCCAACCCTGGTGGCAGCCACTGCCACTGAACCAGGGATCCAACCTGTGCCAGTATCAGTTGCCCCCATACAGAAGAAGAAGTACACGAAGAAATCAGTTTGCTTAGTAAGAGATGATGATGAACCAGGGTCATCATGAGAGCAGGAGGAAGAGGCAGAACCAGAGATAATTACCCCATCCCTATCCTTGAGCGAGCTACGGGATATGCGAAAAGATTTTAGCCGACTTTCAGGCGAACACATAGTCACCTGGCTGCTTCGGTGTCATGATAACGGGGCCAGTAGCCTGGAATTAGAGGGTAGGGAGGCCAGGCAGCTGGGATCCCTGTCCAGGGAAGGCAGCATTGACAAGGCAATTGGGAAGAAGACCCAAGCCCTCAGCCTCTGGAAACGACTCCTGTCAGGCGTGAGGGAGAGGTACCCCTTCAGTGAAGATGTTGTATGTCAACCAAGCAAGTGGACTACCATGGAAAGAGGTATCCAGTACCTGAGAGAATTAGCCGTGCGGGAGATGATTTACTATGACTTGGACAATGCAGACTTACCCACAGACCCTGATGAGGTGCAATGCACAAGGCCCACGTGGCGGAAGGTTGTACGGAGCGCACCATCGTCATATGCCAACTCACTGGCAGTAATGGAATGGAAAGGTGAAGAGGGACCAACGGTGGATGAGGTGGCTGGACGGCTCCGGCGATATGAAGAAAGTCTCTCTTCCCCCCTTGTCTCAGCTGTGGAGAAACTGTCCCGGAAGGTCCAGCAACTTGAAGAGAATATGTCCTACTCCCCACCTGTACGGGCCAGCATCTCAGCTATTAGGAGCAGGCATTTCCCCACTCAAGAGAGAGAGCACAGAGGGTACACACCACGAAGGCACCCTGTGGTTCTACCTGCGTGACCACGGGGAAGACATGAGGAAGTGGGATGGACGACCTACTTCGATCCTGCGGACACGGGTACAGGAGTTGCAAGGAAGGACAACCACAATAGGGGATCCCTCCAGGAAAAGTGCCGCCCCAGTTTCCAGTGGGCAGTTCCCCAGACAGAGCAGAAGGCCTGATCTTGCTTCTGATCCTCTTGAAGGAACTTCCAAGGCATTTCTGCAAGAAGTGAGTAATGGATACTATGACCAGTATTGGAGGGGCCCTGACTCCAGCCAGGTGGAGGAAAGGGACAACTGGGTTTATTGGACGGTGTGGATTCGATGGCCTGGCACATCAGACCCACAGGAGTATAAGGCTCTAGTGGACACAGGTGCACAGTGTACTTTAATAGCTGTAGAGGGACAGAACCCATTTGTATTTCTGGGGTGACAGGGGGATCCCAAGAGTTGACTGTACTGGAGGCGGAAGTGAGCCTAACTGGGAATGAGTGGCAAAAGCATCCCATTGTGACTGGCCCAGAGGCTCCATGCATCCTTGGTATAGATTACCTCAGGAGAGGGTATTTTAAGGACCCAAAAGGGTACCGGTGGGCTTTTGGCATCAAAAGTGGAAGGCTGCTGTGTGGAATCCAACACGACAAGTTGCAGAAGCCAGGGAAGGACAAGGTGAATCGAGCCAGTTTGCAAAGGTGAAAGCCATTCATCTGTCTTTGGACATTGCCAAGCAAGAAAAATGGCCAGTCCTTTATCTCTACACTGACTCATGGATGGTGGCAAATGCCCTGTGGGGGTGGTTACAGCAGTGGAAGCAGGGCAACTGGCAGCGCAGAGGCAAACCCATCTGGGCTGCTGACCTATGACAAGGTATTGCTGCCCGGATAGAGACTTTGGTTGTGAAAGTACGCCATGTAGATGCCCATGTGCCCAGGAATCGGGCCACGGAGGAACATCAGAACAACCAGCAGGTGGATCGGGCTGCTAGGATTGAATTGGCTCAGGTGGATCTGGACTGGCAACATAAGGGCGAACTATTCATAGCTTGGTGGGCACATGACCCCTCAGGCCATCAAGGAAGAGATGCGACATATAGATGGGCTCGTGACCGAGGGGTGGACTTGACCATGGACACTATTGCACAGGTCATCCATGAATGTGAGACATGCTGCAATCAAACAAACCAAGCATTTGAAGCCTCTCTGGTATGGAGGACGATGGCTGAAATATAAATATGGGGAGGCCTGGCAGATTGATTATATCACACTGCCACAAACCCATCAAGGCAAGCGCCATGTGCTCACAATGGTGGAAGCAACCACTGGATGGCTGGAAACATACCCTGTGCCCCATGCCACTGCCCGGAACACTATCCTGGGCCTTGAAAAGCAAGTCCTGTGGCGACATGGTACCCCAGAGAGAATTGAGTCAGACAACGGGACTCATTTCCGAAACAGCCTCATAGACACCTGGGCCAAAGTGCATGGCATTGAGTGGGTATATCACATCCCCTATCACACACCATACTCCAGGACGATAGAAGGATACAATGGATTGTTAAAAACTGCACTGAGAGCAATGGGTGGTGGGACCTTAAAACATTGGGATGCACATCTAGCAAAGGCTACCTGGCTAGTTAACACCAGGGGATCTACCAATTGGGCTGGCCCTGCCCAATCAAAACTTCTACATACCGTAGAAGGGGATAAAGTCCCCGTAGTGCACATGAAGAATATGCTAGGGAAGACAGTCTGGGTTAGTCCCGCCTCAGGCAAAGGCAAACCCACCCGTGGGATTGCTTTTGCCCAAGGACCTGGGTGCACTTGGTGGGTGATGCGGGAGGATGGGGAAGTCCGATGTGTACCTCATGGGGATCTGATTTTGGGTGAGAATAGCCAATGAATCAAATTGTGTGTTGTTGATTGCTAAGTAACACTGTCACTGTATGTCCTCATTACTATAATTGCTATCAGTTGTACTACAGTAAGAATCACCCAAATTAAGGACAGATGGACTTTGATGAAAAATTGAGTAAAGCACAGGGGTGATGGGATCAGAACTGACCTCAGCAGCTGGCACCCAGCAACTTCCTCAAGATCTACATCTTCAGCCCATGGACTGTGGGCATGAGCCACACTGGGTACACCAGCTACAAGCTCTGAAAAATACAGCATGCGACAAGGCCAGCACCACACAGCATCTCACCTGCCCTGAGAGACTGTTCTAACAGATGGAGCCCAAAGCCATGGATTAAATGAACTCGCCAGACACCTTGGAGGGATGGCCCATAAACTGAGGGCATTATATCTGCATGAATATATATGTGTGTATATATATGACAGGGGAAAGTGGTGGCAATTCATTGGAACCTGTAAGATCTGGGCATGGCAAAAGTGATATTGAATAAGGGGTGGATAATGTCCTGGTTCCGGCGGGGACAGGGTTAATTCTCCCCAGGACAGGTATTCCATGCCATATGAGCCATGCCCACCCTGAGCTGCCGGGGGAGGTCGCAGGAAGTCGCCGCTTGGATAGGGCTGGGGTGTCCCGGTCCGGTCGGTGAGCGGGGAGCAGCAAGCAGGGAGCAGCGGTTCCATAATCGTGTTTGTATATTCCTCTATCCGCATTATTGTTGTTGTTTTTTTCTCATTCCCTTTGCTGTTCTGTTAAACTGCCTTTGTCTCAACCCAAGAGTTTTGCCTTTTTCTTCTGATTCTTCCCGTATTGGGAAGGCACGAGCGAGCGGCAAGTGGTTCTTTGTTGCCGGCTGAGGCCAAACCACGACACAGCCCTATATGGCCAGTGTGAAAGTCTGATGGAGACTGGAGATTAACAGTAGACTATTGTGGCCTGAATGAAGTCACACCACCACTGAGTGCTGCTGTGCCGGATATGCTAGAACTGCAGTATGAACTGGAGTCAAAGGCAGCCAACTGGTATGCTACAATTGACATTGCTAATGCCTTTTTCTCTATTCCTTTAGCAGCAGAGTGCAGGCCAAAAACTTTTTTAAAATTTCTGTAAACCATTCTCCCGGAGGTGAACTGTTGTTAGTTACAGTGGCCAATAGCAGGAATACAATAAAATAATTAAGAGTGCTTTTCATCCAAATCCCTAAATTATGATTTTTGTGTACTTGTGCCTCAGATATTGTTAGAATAAAATCTGTTCCCTTACAGGATGGAAAAAGCCCCAACAAAAGCTACTAAAAAGAAAGGTCAAAAAGTGTTTAGCAGGCCCATTTTCTATGGTACTTGGCCTTCATTCCTTCCCCAGGCCACACATGACTTGCTAGCATAATTTGTAGTGATGTATTCCCAGAGGATCTCTGTCCTGGGGACAACTTGGGAACAAGCTGGCAGCAGGTGATGGGGAGGTGGATAATTTGAGCACTGACAGAAACCCACTTCTACCTACCAGCTTTTTTGGAGTTTCTTCAGGTTCTTTTCTGTTACATGACAAAAACACATCCATTACACAATGAAGGAGGCCCCAAAGTTGCAAATAAGGTTAGACTACCTCTTCCAGAATGTCTCACACAATATACTTCCTATTCCCTTGTATATTCTTGAGTTGTCCTTTGGAGAAAAAAGACTGCTAGGAACAGGTTGTTTGAATTGTCACCAACACTCATGCTGTTTCCTCAGGAATCACAGACCTTTGTAGTGTAGCAGGTGCTCATTGAGCCCACTGCTTGTGGAATGAACTTGGTCTACTACTATCCACATGTAATACAGCCATTCTGCAATACACAGAGTAAACTGGTCATGGTACAAGCCTGTCATGTGACAGAAAATGGGCTCCCCAGCACAGAAAGAAATTAAACTGAGTCTAGAAAAAAAAGTTGAAACACTTCTATGCATACCCAGACATTTTGATGGATAGGAGTCTTCAGATAATTGAGCCAATTTAGTGTTCCCCTCCCCACTACGTATTAGATCCATAACGGAAACTCCCCCAAAATAGGGTTAGTTCCAGGACTAAACAGGGCAAAAGGAAACAGACATTACGCTGTCCTTCTTGAAGTCTTCTCCTCATGCCCTATTTAGTGCTTCCCATACAGAGGTCCAAGGCAACCATCTTTCTTACCCTTCCTTTGTAGCAGCTCTGGTCTTGCCTGCCCTTGAGGCTGATAACAAGTGCAGTTTTGTGATGAAGTGCCTGGAAGTCCAGGGTCCCCCAGGCTGAAGCACTTTGTTCAATAGACTGTGCCAGCAATGGAAATTCTTATGGCCTGGCATTTTGTCTCCCCAGCAGACAGATAGGCAGACTGCTAAGGAACTAAGTTGTCAAGCTGGCATGAAATCAGGCAGGCTTTTGACTGAAACCTGCCTGGCAGGCAAATTTGGAAACATGTCTGTATTTTGTCAGAAGATTTGTGCCCTGGTTTGAGGTAGAACAGAACCAACTTCCTCTTCAGTAATTTTACTTCTTAGCTAGGCCTCTTCTAACTCTCTGAAATTAACAGCATGTTGTGCCAAAAACAGTTCATTCTCAGAGTGATAAGACCTATGTTTATAGTTAGTGCCAAGGAATGGTATGCAGAGAGGCTCTTGCTTATACTTATTCCCATAACAACCAAGGTCAGCTAATTTTGTTTTTTGCCCCGTTGGAGGGTCGGAAATGGAAAAGCGCAGAGGGGTCCCACCTGCAGGGAGGAGTTTGGCAGGAAAAGGATCAATGGTGTCAGCATATCATCAATGGAGACACCCGAGATTCCCTTCAAACATTGGAACTAGCCGCAGTAGTTTGGGCCTTGAACAATTGGCTGAACGTTCCCTTGAATTCCTTTTGCGGCACAAATGATACAGGCCTCGAAGATGGCCTGGGAGCCTACGGGGCTGAAAGGAGACACCCAATGCCCCTCTGGAACAATGGCACCACAAAAGCTCTGCCACCAAATGTGTTCTTGATATGTGGTGATCGAGCATGGCAGGGAATTCCGAAAAACGTGGTGGGTGGTCCATGCTATCTTGGTAAACTAACACTATTAGCCCCAAATAAAAATTGGTGGAAGAACGTGACAAAGGATTCCCATCCCGGGTGCTTAAAGCAGAAATACATCTGTAGAGAGAGGGAGAAGCTGTCTTGTGTAGCGATGGGTGGGCACAAGACGTGCACCAATGAACTCACAAGAGGTGTACCAATGAACTCACAAGAGGTGTACAAATAAACTGTTTTAGTCACATAAACATAGGTTGTAAACCAATCACTTTTGCTAGCGTGTGCTTTTTTTACTGTCTTTTGCGGTCTGTCTATAAATATGCTGTGAAAACTTGAATAAAGGGAGACCGATCATACTCATATTGAGATTTCGTCGTTACTCCGGGTCCGGCTCCCACTCCGACATCTGGTAGCAGAGGATGCGCGACTGACTTCTCCGAGACTGCGGTAAGCAGCTAGAGGAGGGGAGTGGGAAACTTCGGCTGGGAGACGTGCTGCTTGGGCCCATAAGCGGGAGCAGACAACGGTGTGAGGTCGCTCCTCACCTCCCAGGCGCAGCTATGGAAACAGAAGCTGCGGCCACGCTACTCGCTGGGATCCTCTCTAAGAGAGGGATTGAAACACCAGCGAAACTGATTCACCTCCCAGGCGCAGCTATGGAAACAGAAGCTGCGGCCACGCTACTCGCTGGAATCCTCTCTAAGAGAGGGACTGAAACACCAGCGAAACTGTTGCTTAAACTGATTAAATTGGGACAGAGATGGGGTCATTTTTCTGACACACATCTCTTGTTTTCCGTTTCGGAATGGCGGGAATTTGGAGAGACAATGTGGTATAAAATAATTGAAGGAGACGAAAAAGATGAAAAAGAAATAAAAGCCGTCCGTGGGCTATGGAATAGAGTGTTAGAGGCTTTGAAAGCCATGAAAGCGGAGCGGGAAGTAGCCTGTTGCAGCAGATCAAATGTTAAACCCAGGAGCCGCTGTCACACCGCCTCCAAGTAAGCCTGGACCTATTGCGCGGATTTTTGGCCTGCCTGCTGTCAAAGGAATGACTGGGACAGTCTGTCAATCTGTGGCGGAGATTCGAGGGAGTGGGACTCATGGTCCAATAAATCCACAGACTGAACCTGATTTATATCCACCTTTAGCCCCAATTAAAGCTATGCCTACATCTGCTCCAACTGCGGAGATTTTACAGCAACAGCGACGAAAGTTGTTATCGCGCTCCTCCGTTCTTAACCTTTCTCCATTTGCGCCAGGTACTGCATCTGTTCCTCCTTATCAACCGCTTATACGTGCGCAGCCAGAATCGGGGTATTGCGGTGTATTGTCAGAATGTCAGCAGAGAAGGACGGAGCGGGAGCTGCTTTGCTCCTGCCACTGCCCGCCTCAGACCCTCCCCTCCCCAGCTGTCTCCCAGAGATAGAAGTGCTGGTTTTTGTATGTCTGCTGTGTAAGTGTGTGTGGGCGCCAGCTTATACCTGCTGATCAGCATCTGTGCTACTGTTTGTTTTTTGTTGTGTGCAGTGTCGTTAGGTGACTCCACTTGAGCAGGTGTTCTGCCCGGTGTGGTACTGTTCTCGTACGCGACTAGGGCTGACACTCCGTCAAGTGAAGAAGTTTGTATATACACAATGTTTAGACGTAAGGCGAGCGCACCCCAGGTAGATAGACCAGGATGGGCCATAGAACCTATGAAAGTCCTGAAATATTGGGGGAGTTTTCACCAGTCGACACGCTTATGCTCTCGGGAACGGCTTGCCCGTGCAGGGCATATGGCTAGTTGTTTGTTGTTTGCCTATAAGATCATGGTTGATTGGGAAAAGGAGTTGAGCCAAAATCTATAGGATGCTCTGTAGGAAAATGAGAAACTTAAGGAAACACGAGAAACTGAGCTCTTGTTGCAAAGGCAGACTTTTTTGTCAGTCATAAGTGATGAAAGAAAAGAAAAAAAAGAGAAAAAAAAAAAAAAGAAACCAAACAGGAACAATTAGATGGGAAATGTGCCATGTTAGCACAAAAGTATGCCATATGCGCTATGAGAAAGCAGCAGAAAAAGAGAAATAGGACACCTGATTCAAAGCAGTACCATAGAGATATGTTTTTGGTTTTTTCCTATATGTGCATATGTTATTGTATGCCTTAGTGTTATATCCTGCGAGACTAAAAAACTCCAGCAGACGCGGTCTCTTGAGCAAGGGGGTGGAATATGGGAAAGCAACGGAAGATCGGTGAGGAGGATTGTAAATACACTCAAGGGACTCGCACCTGGGTGCTGGAAAACACATAAATCACACCAATTGTTATTCAGTCTCAGGTGTTTGCAAGAAAAACATTTGGACGACATAAGCCTGTAATGGACTCACAGACACCTTATCTAGCTGCTTCAGAATCTTGGCCTGTTGTGGAAGAAGATCAAAGCACAGTACCAGCAAGAAGAGGGAGTCCGCGTGCGCTCTTGCTAACAAGGACTCTTTCGCTGCCAAGGATTCTTGATAACAAGGACTATGTTGCTGCCAAGGATAAGTTTAACAATGCTACTAGTACAGCTATTTCTGAGTTATTGCTAGATGTAGATAGTATTCAACATGTGACGCTGCAAAACAGAGCTGCTACTGATTTTTTGCTTTCAGCTCACAGACATGGTTGTCAAGATTTTAAAGGACTGTACTGTATGAATCTAAGTGACCACCGCAAATCCATCCATGCCCAGTTGCAAGAACTGCACCGACCGAACCAGCAACTTGTGGAGACCACTGGGTGCAATCTCTTTGCTGGATGGACTTGGGGGTGGGGTTGGTTGAAGCAAATTATACTCATTGCCTGTGTGGAATGAATTTGTCTGTTATGTTTAGTATCCTGTTTGCCGTGTTTAATAAGCATTATACGATCAGTTGTAGATGCCGCTTTGCATTGTACCCTTGTACGAGTTGTAGAATATGTTGCTGTAAAAATCCATGTATCCATGAGAACCTGACCTTCACAGAAGAAGATAACAAGAAGGGATTACAACAATGTAGTCCCGTATCAGACAGCCACTGTTGGCAAAGCTGGATCATGAGTCTGGTGAGACTCACTGCATGCACTGGCCACGCATGCAGCGACTCTGGCCTGTACTTCTCCACTCAATCCGGTGCAGGATATAAGGGGGCTGTCTCGGGTCAGAGAGACTTGAGCGCACTTTGAAGATACAGGGGACGCCCTGGAAAGCCCTGGAAAGAAAATTCTGTAGTGATTTGTACTTCTCATCCGTATGTTTGCTTTGGCTCAAAATGCAAGTATACAAGAATGTAATCAATCTTATTGTGTAAATTTAACGCGACTAGGGTATAAAACAGCAGTAATATGGATAGGGGATCAGCAAAATGCATTAAAAACACGTCTTTCTCTGTATTGTGATTGGGAGTACAACTCTCGAAGACTTTGTGTTACATCTCTCCCCTGGAATACATCGCTACATGGCTGGGAAATGGTTAAACACCATCTCCAAGGTGCTTTTGACATGTCGTTGCAACAAAATATTCGTCCTTTACATGATCAGCTTAAAGCTCAAATACTAAAGATTCAAGACTTAATGAACCGCAATGTATTTGAAATATTACAAAAGGACTTCTCGTGGGTAAATCCAAAGAAATTGGCTTTCTGGGCTAAATTCAGGAATCTGGGTATTTATTGCCTTAGCAGGGTTCTTTTTGATTCTGTTTTTAATTGTGTTTAGTATATAACCTGCTAAGAGCGTCACGACGAGTAGAAGCCCAAGTCATGGCGACCTTGTTAATAAATGGTCTGGTGTTAAACAAAAAAGAGGGAGATGTGGCAGCAGAGGCCTGCGTACAGCCAAAGCCACAGTGAGCAGAGCACACAGTAAATACAGAGCCAAGAGAACAGTTCATACCTTTGCTCCATCCTGTGATGACCTGTGACAACCATATAACATTCCCGAATCTCGGACAAAGAATAAGGCTAAGTATTCTCCCTTCGCTAGGAACAGCAACGGCATTAAATATGCTGAATAAAATAGGGTGTTGTCTGTCTAAACAGACCAATGCCACGTCATTAGCATTAAGTGGGTTATTAGCAGATGTAGACTCCATTCAGCATGCTACACTTCAAAATAGAGCTGCCATTGATTTTTTGCTTTTAGCGCAAGGCCATGGGTGTGAAGATTTTGAGGGTGTGTGTTGTATGAATCTTCCTGACCACTCTGAGTCTATCCATAAAAGTATCCAGCAATTGAAAAAAGGGTTTAATCAGCTACAGATTGACAATGAATGGGACTGGCTAAACAACCTGCTGCACAGTTGGGGTATTTCTGGATGGCTATCATCAATTGTAAAAGCTGGATTGTTGTTGCTATTCTTTATGTGTGCCTTAATGCTTGTTGTGCCCTGTATCTTAGGCTGCCTACAGAAAATAATGTAAAGAATGATTAATCAAGCTTTTGTAATAGAAAAACAAGAAGGGGGAATTGTGGGAATAGAGAGCAGCATAGGTCTGTTCGATCTCGATGAGATAAAGCTGCGTCCTTGAGAGAGGGCTTGTGAGAACAGAAAAACAAGTAAGAATCAGCAAGAAACGGGACGTGAGAATGAAGTTGTTGCTCCTCGTGAACAGACAGCAGAAACCAATCGGAAGAAGTAGAGAAGCGCGTGGCAGTCGACCTTCAACCTATCAGCAGAACACAACTTGCGCATGGACAGTGTGTAAAACTATAAAACCTGTCAGATTGTTGCAATAAAGGTCTTTGGTCTGTACCCTGCCAGAGTCCGTGAATCCATGCTCCACACACCACCTCACTGCTTTTTAAGTCCGCATCAAATTAAATTCTCAGAGTCTGAGGATTCACTCCAAATATTTTCATCCCATTCCTTGGGATCCCATGACCGTTTTGTAGTGAGAGCATGAACTTGAGAAATTGAAAGCTTACTTTTCCCATATTTGTCCCTTTGTTTATTAATGATATGTGCTACCAACCGGTCTACATTATCTTGCAGCTCATAGCACTGCTCTGCTTGAACAGTAATTACTTCTTGCGCGATCACCTTTGCATATTGCAAACTCCTGTTTTCCTTTTCCAGTTCTCTCACTTTACTGTGTAATGCAACACGCCCCACAGGCTGGTGTCTCAACACTGAAGAAATCATTCGGCAAAACGGTGTCTCAGTTGGGGATAAACACTTCCCTACTAAACCCGTTTGAGAGAAACAAAGCACACCATGACGCATCCTGTGGGCTACCCTGCATGATCAGGGAGAAAACATGAGGAATTGCAGTGGAAAACCTAGTTCATCTTTACAGACATGCATACATGAGTTCTGGAGTAAAACACCCCCAAGGGGGGATTATTCCAGGAGAAGTGCTGCTCCAGTTTCCAATGAACAGTCCCCCAGAAGGCACAGTTGGGCTTCAGAGCGTGATTTACACCATGCAGCTGTCACAGATAGAAGTGGCGGTCCCTCTAGTCACAAGTAGGGGGGCCCTGCCTCCAGCCAGGAGGAGGAGAGGGATAACCGAGTGTATTGGACTGTGTGGATTCGATGGCCTGGCACATCAGAACCACAAAAGTATAGGACCTTGGTGCACAGTGCACCCTAATGCCATCGAATCACAGAGGGGAAGAATCCATCACTGTCGCTGGAGTGAGGGGGGATCTCAAGAGCTGACTGTATTGGAGGCCAAAGTGAACCTGAATGGGAATAAATGGGAAAAGTTCCCCATTGCGACTGGCCCGGATGCTCCATGCATTCTTGGAATAGATTACCTCAGGAGAGAGTATTTTAAGGACCTGAGGGCGTACTGGTGGATGTTTGGTGTAGCGGTAGTGGAGATGGAGACAGTTGTGCAACTGTCTACTTTGCCTGGCCTGTCAGAGGACCCTTCTATTGTGGGGCTGTTGAGGGTCGAGGAACAAAAGCAGCAGAGTGCAGGCCACAGTTTGCATTCACCTGGAGAGGCATCCACTACACCTGGAATCGACTGCCCCAGGGGTGGAAACACAGCCCTGCTATTTGCCATGGACTGATCCAGACTGCACTGGAGAAGGGTGGAGCTCCAGAACACCTGCAATACATTGATGACATCATCTTATTGGGTAATACATCAGAGGAAGTTTTTGAGAAAGGGGAGAAGGTAATTCAAATTCTTCTGTAAGCCAGTTTTGCCATCAAACGAGGTAAGGTCAAGGAACCTGCACAGGAGATCCAGTTCTTGGGAATTAAGTGGCAAGATGGGCATCGCCAGATCCCAATGGATGTGATTAACAAAATAACAGCTATGTCCCCACCTGCTAACAAAAAGGAAACACAAGCCTTCTTAGGTGTTGTGGGTTTCTGGAGAATGCATGTTCCAGGTTATAATCGTATTGTGAGCCCTCTCTATCAAGTGACTAGAAAGAAGAATGATTTTAAATGAGGCCCTGAGCAGCAATCGGTTTTTGAACAAATTAAACAGGAGACTGTTCATGCAGTAGACCTTGGGCCAGTCCGGACAGGACAAGATGTAAAAAATGTGCTGTACACCGCAGCAGGGGAGAATGGCCCTACCTGGAGCTTATGACAGAAAGCAGCAGGGGAGAACTGAGGCCAACCCCTAGGATTTTGGAGTCAAGGATACAAAGGCTTCGAGGCCAACTATACCCCAACTGAGAAAGAAATCTTGTCAGCATATGAAGGATTTAGAGCTCCTTCAGAAGTAATCAGTACTGAATCACAGCTCCTCCTGGTGCCCCGGTTGCCACTGTTGAACTGGATGTTTAAAGGGAAGACTCCTTCCACACATCATGCAACTGATGTGACATGGAGTAAGTGGGTAGCACTAATTACTCAGCGAGCTCGAATAGGGAACCCCAATCGTCCAGGAATTCTGGAGGTGATCATGGATTGGCCACAAGACACAGGTTTTGGAGGGTCCCCAGAGGAGAGGGTGGTGCGTGCTGAGGAGGCCCCACCATATAATCAATTATCGAAAAATGAGAGGCGATATGCACTGTTCACTGATGGATCTTGTGATATTGTAGGAAACCAGCAAAGGTTGAAAGCTGCTGTGTTGGAGTCCTACTCAATGAGTCACGGAAGCGACTGACGGAGTGGGTGAGTCGAGTCAGTTTGCAGAAGTGAAAGCCATCCAGTTGGCTTTAGATATTGCTGAGTGAGAAAAGTGGCTGGTGCTTTATCTTTATACTGACTCATGGATGGCGGCACATGCTTTGTGGGGTTGATTAAAGCAGTGGAAGAAGAGCAACTGGCAGCACAGAGGCAAACCTGTGGCAAGATATTGCTGCCCGGATTAGAAAAGCTGTCTGTGAAGGTACGTCATGTAGATGCCCATATACCCAAGAGTCGGGCCACTGAGGAACATCAAAACACTCAGCAGGTGGATCAAGCTGCTAAGATTAAAGCGTCCCGAGTAGACTTGGACTGGCAACATAAGAGTGAGTTGTTTTTAGCTCCGTGGGCCCATGACACCTCAGGCCATCAAGGAAGAGATGCGACATATAGATGGGCTCGTGACCAATGGGTGGATTTGACTATGGACACTATTTCACAGGTCATCCATGAATGTGAAACATGTGCTGAAATTAAGCAAGCCAAAAGATTGAAACCTTTGTGGTATGGAAAACAATGGCTGAAATATAAGTATGGGGAGGTTTGGCAAATTGATTATATATCCCTTCCACGAATCCACCAGAGAAAACACTATGTGCTCACAATGGTGGAAGCAACCACCGGATGGCTGGAAACATATGCTGTGTCTCATGCCACTGCCCGTAACACTGTTTTAGGCCTTGAAAGACAAGTCTTGTGGAGACATGGTACTCCAGAGAGAATCAAGTCAGGCAATGGGACTCATTTCCGAAATAATCTTATAGACGCCTGGGCTAAAGAGCATGGTATCAAGTGGATATATCACGTCCCCTATCACGCACCAGCCACAAGGAAAAGTTGAACGATGCAATGGACTGCTGAAGACTACACTGAAAGCGATGAGTGCTGGAACATTCAAAAAGTGGGATGAGCATTTAGCAAAAGCCACCTGGTTAGTCAACACCAGGGGAACTGTCAGCCGAGCTGGTCCTGCTCAGTCAGAGCTTTTACCTACTGTAGAAGGGGATAAGGTCCCTGTGGTGCATGTAAAGAATATGTTGGGGAAAACGGTCTGGGTTACCCCGGCCTCAGATAAAGGCAGACCCACTGGTGGGGTTACTTTTGCTGAAGGACCAGGGTATAACACAGATTCAGGTATTTAAAAGCTCCACCATCTTTTCACACTTCTGGTGGTCAGCAGCTAAGTGATTGCCATCACATTTTATACACATGCAACCTCTCTTTATAACAGAGGGTAAGTATTTCCACCTACATCTGACTGTACACAGATTTTTATTGGTTTTGTTTAAGGAAGTGCTTAGCACATTAGGAAGTTATCAGGCATGTTGACAGTTCATTTCATTCTACAACTATGGAGGAGGAGATTCTGTTTAATCTTTGCTTAGTCTTCTTTCTTAAACTGCATCAAGTCCCTCCTAGCGATATCCCTTTCATTCCTAAATATCCTCTTCACCACTGGTTGCTTATTTGAAAATTAATGCAGTAATGTTTAGTCCTTGGGATGGATGGGCTGCTGAAATGATAAAACATACATTTGAGAAAAAAAATATCTATTCAAAGCAGTATTTCAAGCAAACATTTCTGACAAAGTAAAATAAACAAATGATACTTCAAAGAGAGAAACAGCAGTATCAGTTGTAAAGAAAGCACAGTAGTGTAATTACAGACAATAGTAAAAGAAAAAAGTTGTTTCATACAGAAAAGCAAGAGGACTCAAAGTGCCATAATTTCATTAAGTGTGTTTGCTGTAAAGCATTCATTTTCCTTCTCTCCCTCTGAGGTATCAGACTGTAGGAAAAGTAGTAAAGATTTTTTGTTTTTAAGATAGATTTAGATTACATATAGACAAAGCTCTGAAATGCTGCAGGCAATTTTCAGTTAAACAAAGAAGTAGAAGTCTGCTTTAAAATTCCCAGCAAGGCAAAAGCATACTAGATTATTAAAGCACATCCCTCTTTGTTGGTTTTATGGGTTAAAAGTAAAGGAAGCTACACAATACAGGTTTTATACTAATTTTTCTTTTTTGTAATAACTTGATCTCCATTCCCTTCAGCACACCTTTGCAAAACCAGAATAAAGTATTCTTCCAACCCTATGATTCTATGATTCTATGATTCAGCCATAAATGGATGGTTTGGCTGAAGATAAGAATCATTCTGGGTATATATGATAGTTTTTTTTTCTTTTTTGTAAAACATGCATTTCAGGAAAAGATTTAAAAAAATATTCTTATATGAATCAAAAGGTATTTATAGTATTTATATAGCTGTTGTTGAAAATTCTCTGACTAGTATATTCCTGCAGGCTGCTATTAAATATACTATTTCCATCATCCAATAGAGAAGACTTCTCATAACTTCTGGTACCTTCAAAAGAAGATGAGGACAGGGGGAAGAAAAGCTCTGTGGGGAAGAAACCGCAAAAGGACTTGAAATTTTTGGCACTACTTATAAATCAAGTCACAACTAGTTTTTAACATTACTTGCCACCTTTTACTCTTCCTAACAAAAATATGTCTCTTCAGGACCAATAGATCAATTCAAAAGTTTTTCACTATAAGCACAAGGCAAATTCTTGATATTTGTAACCACTGGGAACTGCTCAGAAATTGTTTTATGCCACTTAAAGTAGGGCTTAAATTTAACTGGCATTTGCCAGTTTAGTATAATTTTTCCATAGTGTATGGATGTCTGCACACATGAAAGCAAGACAACACCAAGAAGGGAACAGTGGTGTTTATATTCTCCTAAACTAAGACTGCAAAGCTAGACTCAGGCTCATCTTTGATAATATCTGGGAGATCTGCCCTACAGGGGCATGAATGAAAACACACACGCATCTGCAGAAGCAACACAGTATTAGCGTGGGCCATATGCTTCCTGGCCAAAAGGCACTTTCATCCTTGTACAAATCCATCCAAATTTACAATTTCCTTAAGCTTTACAGAACAGGTTTAGTTCATATTCTCAACCATTGCTCTCATTAAAGTATCTCATACCAGTATACACATACATTTTATACACTTCACCTTTGCAATATCCACAGCCAGATTATTCTTTCTCCTGACTTTCAGTTGTCCAAGTAATTCCTCTTAGTTTGGACTTGAAGTACTAACTAATACTTAATGCTGTGAACAACTTTTCCTCCTCTAATTCCAGTCAGTGGTTTGGTAAAGAAAGACTTTTTTTTGTTACTTGAATACCTCATCTTCAGTAATTCTTACTCACACTAGACATCACTATAAAATTATAAGACCTGAAAGACTCAGCAACATGAACAAATAACATGAGATTTAAAGTTCCAGATAATCTCAGTACATAACATAATAAAATATATGTAGATATCTAAATATCTTTACTCATTTCTCATTGCTAAGAGGAGGAGTTGAACCATGGCAAAAGTCCCTATCAGCAATGGATACACCAACTCAAAGTATACGTCTAAAGAACAGTGGTTGGATCTTTAAAGATGGTAATTCTTACCTTTTAAAACTGTTTTTTCTTGCGGCAGACATGGTAGTTCTTTTAGAAATGTCTGTACTCTCAGAAATGCTAGGTTCAGAGGTTTTATTTTACTGAACACTGGACTGTAGAATTTCTCTGAAAAGAGTAGGAAAAAAGAAAGATTATATAACCTGAAAGTTTCTAGAAAAAAAATGCTGAAAACAGGATGTCATGGTTGCAGCAGTGCTAACAAATATCAGACAGCTTTTCACAAATCATTCTGAAAAGCAAACTGTTCTGCCTGAAGCATGTAGCCTTCTCTTTATAATGTCCTTATAATAAGTACGTTAATGCAAGTTATTTCATTAAGGGCTATTTTCTTTCTTTCAAACTTTCATAGATACAAGTAATAATACTTTGAGATTTTCTTTTAGGTTTTGAAATACAAAAATACTAAAAAGCATATTTTAAGTTATTGCAGTGAAAGGAAAAAAAAAGAGTAAATCTGAAGGATGCAACAAAAACATTTTATTTTCCGGACTGACATAAAAAGGGTTAAAAAGAATTAAATTCATGAGGAACAGAGTCTAAATCTCCTACAGTCAACAATGAAATATTCCCTTGAAACACAATAGGCTGGGAAAAACACTGAATATGCTGGCATTTTGCTCTTACAGAGAATAACCACACTATACTTAAAGCCCATCTTCATAATCTAGTTGTGCTCAACAGCTTCTCTTGAAGAATCTGGAGCAATGCACTATTTCCTAAACAGGCAGTCAAATCCTAGTGTTGCTTAGTGTCAACATCACTAAGACAAGGCCTAGATATCGTGAAACACAAATAAATACTTTTATCCATGAGCTAACTGATTTGTAGGGAAACCACATCTTCAGTATTCCTAAACACTTGTAGTAAAATTATGATACTATAGAGAAAAGTGACAACTGGTCAATGGAGTCCACAGACACCCATTTACTGCAACATTTCATAGGTTTATTTTCTAATCATTCCATCTGTGCAAATTTCCAACTATAAAAACATGCATCATTTTAGATATTCATGTAATTTAGCAATTCTTTTTTTTTTTCCCTGCAGAGTTATCAGCACTCTAATTTTCAGCAGCTTCACTGAATCCACCTGTGTCAGTAGATTTTATTAGACTGTAAATCAAAACCTTCATTAAGTTATATAAATTTGTATTGGGTCTGGCTGAGATGGAATTAATTTTCCCCATAGCAGCCCTCACAGTGCTGTGCTTTGTATTAGTAGCTAGAACGGTGTAGATAACACACCAGTGTTTTGGCTACTGCTGAGCAGTGCTCCCACAGCATCAAGGCTGTCTCTCCAACATTCCTACCCCTCACCAGCAGGCTGGGGGTGGGAAAGATCTTGGGAGGGGACATAGCCAGGACAGCTGACCCAAACTGACCAAAGGGCTATTCCATATCTATAGCAATACAAGCTAAGAGAAAGGAGGAGGAAGGGTGTAATTTGTTATTACAGTGTTTGTCTTACGGAGCAACTGCTATGTGTACTGAAGCCCTGCTTCTTGGGAAGTGGCTGGACATCGCCTGCTGATGGGTAGTAGAGAATAAATCTTTTGTTTTCCTTTGCTTCTGCTTGCAGCCTTCACTTTTGCTTTATTAAAGTGCCTTTATCTTGACCCATGAGGGTTTTTTCCATCCTACTTTCTCTCCCCCCCCCCCCATCCTCTAAGGACAGGAGTGACAGAGCAGCTTGGTGGGCACCTGGCATCCAGCCAAGGTCAACCCACCACAGTCCTTTCTGGCACCCAGTGTGGGGCTCGAGATAACGACAGTTTTGTATTAAGCGTGCTATAGCTATAGTAGTTATTAAGTGGCAAGCTCCTGTGGAGGTCACGGGCTTTGCTGGCTGCACTACTTATCTCTTTATTTTGCTGAACTTGGGAACATGTTAGTATAAACAATGGCTATGTACTTTGCATTGATGGCCTTTCTGTGCCGGGGGAGCTATCTTGTGGAGAGGATGAGGGAATACATCTCCCTCTTTCTACCCGGGACTGATGTGGGTGGTTTTATTATACAGTCTTCTGAGGTCCTTTTTCAC
The DNA here is from genome assembly GCA_009819605.1 of Sterna hirundo. Lineage (NCBI taxonomy): Eukaryota > Metazoa > Chordata > Aves > Charadriiformes > Laridae > Sterna > Sterna hirundo. The sequence continues at coordinate 22,287,159 of CM020463.1, forward strand.
CCTTACATAAGCTGTTTAATAATACTTATTAACACTGTTGGCATATTACGGGTTTTATGTAATCTCGTCTCATCCTGGTGTAAGAGAAGACAACTTTTGGGTGAGGCAATACTGAAATTTGCCCTGAGGCGGCTGGTCCCTGGGTGGCAGGGTATGTGGAAGGATTTGGACAGGTTCCTAGGATGGTTATCACCTCCCATACCCTGGGATTTTACAACCGCACAGGCAAGCAACGCTGGCAAACTGACACACCACCTGATAGAAGGGTGCCTTGCCTACCCTAATGAAAACCAGCAGCTTCTAGCACTGTACTGGGGCCTGGCCTGTGCCTATCAAGCTGCAGTTCAGTACTCTCAGAGGAGTACCTCACGAGAGGTATGCTACCTTCTGGGAGCTAATGTCTGAGATGTTGTCAAGAGGGTGCCACAACTTGTCAAGAGCACAGACTACTATCCATTGCTACTCTTTCATGTGGGCATGAATGACACCGCAAGCCAGAACCTGGGCAGAATCAAGGAAAACTAAAAAGCCCTGGGGGTGCAAGCGATAAGTACTGGTGCCCAAGTTACCTTTCCTTCCATTTTACCAGTTAGAGGAAAGGGTGCAGCCAGAAATAGACGTATAATGCAAATCAACTTCTGGCTTCATGGCTGGTGTCATTGTGAGGGTTTTGGCTTTTATGACAACGGTACATTCTTTGATGACTATAGCCTGTTAGGGAGGGATGGGATCCACCTGTCTAGAAGAGGCAAGGGAATCTTTGGTAGCAGGCTAGCCAGCTTGATGAAGCAGGCTTTAAACTGAAGGACTCGGGGGCTGGTGTCGAAAGTGGCAATGCCCGTGCCACTGCAACCAACTGAGGAATAAGCCAGGCCAACCAGAGCAGCGACAAATGTCCCTTAGCTGCCTTCCAAGATGTGAACCAGAAGACCAACCACTTCAAGTGTATGTATACCAATGCATGCAGCCTGGGGAGGAAACAGGAGGAACTAGAGCTCCGCACTCAGTCAGGAAGTTATGATATCATAGGAATAACTGAAACATGGTGGGACAACTCACATGACTGGAGGATCACAATGAATGGCTATAAGCTGTTTCATAAAGACAGGCAGGGAAGAGGAAGAGGAGGAGTCGCGCTCAATGTTAAGGAGAACCTTGAATGTATAGAAGTCAACCACATCGATTGTGGAAGCCCTATCGAATGCCTCCGGGTCAAGATCAGAGGGGGATCTTACAGTAGGCATCTGCTACCAACCTCAAAACCAAGACAATAAGGCCAATGAAGAAATATTTGGGTCACTTAAGCAAGCTTTGGGTCAACAGAACCTGGTTCTTATGGGTGACTTCAACTACCCAGGCATTTGTTGGAGGAACAATACAGCAGCTCACATGTCATCCATCAAGTACCTGGAATGCATAGAGGACTGCTTCCTCATACAAATGTTAGATGTGCCAACCAGGAACGAGGCAGTGCTGGACTTGCTACTCACAAACCAAGAAAACCTGCTTTGTAATATCTCGGTTAGCGATAGCCTTGGCTGCAGTGATCACAATATTGTGGAGTTTGGGATCCTGCTGAGCATGCTGAAGGTTAGTATTAAGACAAAGGTTTTAGATTTTAGAAGAATCAACTTCAGCTCGCTCAGAGCTCAGCTGGGAGGGATTCCATGGGAAGCTTCCATGGAGGATAAAGGAGCTAGTGAGTGCTGGGAGTTTTTCAAGAATGCTCTCCTGGAAGCACAAAAAACATTTCATCTCCTTTAAAGGTAAGGGAAGTAGGCAGAGCAAGCGATCCCCTTGGCTTAACTGCGAGCCTCTGAGTCTGCTCAAAACCAAAAGAGAAGCATACCAGAGATGGAAAAGTGGATGAATACCCGTTGAGAACTACAAGGGAATTCAGTTAGAAATGCAAAAGTGGGAACACACATTTCAAACAAAGGAAAAACAAAAGAACTCTTACAAGCACACCTGCAACCAAAAGAAATAGCTGTAATACATCAACCAGCTTACCTCAAACCCACCTTGCCACATACCAGAGGAAATGCTCTTGCTGTTGCAGCTGCCAAAGCCACAGCAAGACAATCCAACCTCACAACTGATTGCAAAAAACCCCCTGAAAATCTGACCTCCATCCAATTACCAAATATTTACATAAACCTCCCTGACGATTAAATACAACAATGGAAAACTATGGGAGCTTGTCCTGGTTTGAGGTAAAACAGAACCAACTTTATGTTCAGTAATTTTACTTCTTAGCTAGGCCTCTTCTAACTCTCTGAAATTAACAGCATGTTGTGCCAAAACCAGTTCATTCTCAGAGTGAGAAGACCAAAGTTTACAATTAGTGCCAAGGAATGGTATGCAGAGAGGCTCCTGCTTATACTTATTGCTATAATGACCAAGGCCAGCTAATTTCATTATTTGCCCCGTTGGAGGGTCGGAAATGGAAAAGCGCAGAGGGGTCCCACCTGCAGGGAGGAGCGGACAGGACAGGTGACCCAAAACTGACCGGTGGGGTATTCCATCCCATCTGCCCCATGCTCAGTATAAAAGCTGAGGGATCAAAGGGTCAGCGCTCTCTTTCTTCAATGGCCAATGTCTGAGGATGACCCTGCCTGTTCATCTGCCTTTGATCCCGATCTGTGTGTTCCTGACTCCAGCTCTGGAATCCAGTTCCCACCCATTGCTGAGTCCAGTCTGGGACTTCCCCAGTGCCTGCTGGTGACATCATCCTGGGAGCTTGATACGGTTTTGTATATACTGTATCTATTTCATTTTTTTTTATTATTTTATTATTAATATTTCATTAAAGTAGTTTAGTTTCTTCTAAACTTTTAAATCTCTTTATCTCCTCCTCCTCTCCGTGTGTGAGAGGTGGAGGGAGAGCATCTGTCGCTGGCCATTGGCCAATTTGTCCAAAACCATCACAGAGCTCAACTCCACGAAGCAGGAACATGGTAGATAGGGGAGCACAACCTTCCACTGCTACCAAAGCAATATTACCTCCCAGTAGCTCACCTAGAACACAGCCAGGGCCACTTCAAAACAACTGCTCTGGTTCAAATCATCGTGAAAAACTGGAGGGCTCTGGGGATCTACGTTGCTGCTAAAGGAATTACCTCAGCTTGCCCAACCTGACAAGCATTTAATAACGATCATAAAGCCTCCCTCAAGGCCCAAGGAGGAAAACCTTGGGCAAACTATCCCTTTCAAAGAATACATATAGACTTTGCATAATTACCACCATCCCAGGGCTATCAATATATGCTTGTAATAACAGATCAGTTTTCTAACCAGCCAGAAGCAACTCCATCAAGAAAAGCAGACATGGCCAGCATAGTCAAATTTTTGCTGAAAGAAATTATTCCTAGATTCAGACTCCCTACTCAAATTGATTCAGACAGAGGAAGCCACTTCACTTCACAAATTATACAAAACATTACCAAAACCTTAGGCATACACCAGCACTTCCACACTCCATACCACCCACAATCAGCTGGTAAAATAGCAAGAATGAATTAATCTTTAAAAACGCTCATAGGGAAACTTTTTTCTGAGACCAACCTCAAATGGTCAGATGTTCTAACAGTAGCTTCAATGCACATTTGGCAGTGACAGTTACAGTCTACCAGATTATCACCTTATGAAATTCTCTTGGATGATCTATGCCTATGGCCACCAATATATAAACTGCCTATTATTATTATACGAGCCTATTATAAACAAGGGATAAACAAGTAACACAATATACCCTAAATATTCGACAGGCTATAAGCCAAAATCAGAATCAGGACCAATTGGCACAGACAATACCACTAGAGGGAACATTACATACCTTTTCTCCAGGAGATAAAGTATGAATAAAATACACATATGGAAAAATGTTTTGTCTCCAAAATGGGAAGAACGCTATTGTCGTGATTTAACCCCAGCTGGCAGCTAGGACCATGCAGCCACTCACTCAATTCTCCCCCTCCCCCCGCAGAAGGGTAGGGAGAAAAGGAGGGGAAAGGGAAAAAAAAAACTTCGTGGGCTGAGATAAAGACAGTTTAATAGAACAATAACAAAAAAGGAAAATAACGATAATAATAATTGTAAAAAAATATACAAGATAAAGTAATACAACACAAGTCACTCTCACCACCCAGTGAATTGGTTGCCCAGCCCGTCCTGAGCAGTGACTGTGGATTCCTGTCCCATGGCCAACCCCAGTTTATGCATGACATCTATGCATGACATCTATGGTATGGAATATTTATCTATGGTATGGAATATTCTTTTGGCCAGCTTGTTCTGTCTATGCTCCCTCTCAGCTTCTATGGGAAGGTGAAAAAAATCCTTGACCAATATAAACATCACCTGGCAACAACTAAAACAACATGCATTATCGCCATTCCTTTCATACCACACAGCAGACACTAGAAAGAAAATTAACTCTATCCCAGATGAAACTAGGACACCTATCTTGTATTACTAACCTTTTTTTCTGCAATAAAGGTGGAGGGTAAAGATTCCTGGATTCATCACTCCCATGTAAAAAGGGAACAGATGGCAGAAACTGATCCTACCACAGAAACACCAAATTCATAAAAATATGCCTTCACAATGAGTTATTCAGAACCGATTGGCCTTAGATTACATTTTAGCAGCACAAGGTGGAGTATGTGCCCTAATTTATACTAGCTGCTACTTTTATGTCAATCAAAAATCAATAAAGACAGATATTGAACAAATTAAAAACTCATTTACAGGTCCTACATGAAGCAGGACAAGAACAAACTTTTGACGCTTTAAGTTGGCTAATGTCATGGTTTACTAATATTGCTCATTGGCACAAAAGCTTATAATGATCTTAATATTATTTGCTTTTGTTGTCTTTCATGTGAGTATTAAATGTTGTTTTTCTCTTTGTAATACTATAACTCTCAAGTATTATATTAAGTAAATAGGTCCTGATGGACAAAAGAGGAGGGACTGTGAAAGGCAAGGCACTAACTGTAATACAACTTGCTTAGAAGAACAAATACTACCTGAGACTATGAGCTATTACCTCAGGATCAATGTGACCTGAAGACCCAACCTAAGCTGGCTTCCACCAGCTGAGAACACCCCATACTGATGATAAAACAATAGATTTGCCTTAGGAAACCAGGCGCATAACCACGTCCAGATCAGCAACCAACCAGAATCCAATATAAGACCACTCCACCTGCATGGGACATCGGTTTAGAACAATGAAGATGAACACACCAATGACCATACATCCACACCATCTGCACAGGACAAGCATGTACTGATCCTGCATGGGACAAGTACATACTGATTATGCGAGCAATAGTAACTGATTAGCCCACCCCATAACATGAGTGACTTGATTAGTCTACACAACCGTATTGTAACATATATAAACCCTGCCTTCCTCTGTATTGGGATCCTCCATGCATTAGGCTGGGCACCACTATGCACATAGCTAATATGAGAGAATATATTCCCTTGGTAATTCTATACTAAGTGTCTTTGTCTCCCTCTTCGGATGGTGAAGAACTGACTTTTACACCAACAACCATATAAACACAGCATTGCTTACCTATCAGAAAAAGAAGAGCCCTGAACAAGAAAAACTTGCAGACCAGAGACATGAAATGGCATTAGCAAACAAAAGAGACTGTAATTAAATAGCACAAATCTAGTTTGTACCCAGAGAAATAACTGGGATTCAGTGCTGTAAGGTTGGGTAATACAGGGAGTACTACAGGCAAATAGAAATGCAGCTAATACTAGCTAATCCTTTAAGCATATGTAGATCAGAAAGGGTAAGGATTCCTCCCACATCTCAGTTAATCATTCTAGAACAAAATAAGCTTCAGTAGCAAAAGCATTTGTTTGCAAACGTAACAGCAGCAAGAGCAGAGTTTTTGCCACAACAGAAGTGTCATATTAAAATAAGAGAAGTCTAAATAACTTGGGGGGGGAATCTTCTAAAGATACAGCTGTCCTGTAGGAGATTCTGCCCCACCTTGTCCAGGACGCTGTGCAAGGTAACTTCCCGGGACTGAGTGGGTAACTTCCCGGCCTTACCTGAGAGAGAGAGGGTAAGTGATTTAATAACGTAATTATGATGTCTATCATGCTTTAAGATCGTGATTTGTGCACTCGTTTAAGGTATTCATATCTAGCGTGCTGGTGGTTTGTGTTGTTACTTTTCGGGATCACTTGTTAGGTGGTAATAGCATATTCTGTGAATTGTTTTGTTCTTTTTCCCTTAAATTGCAATAGTGCACTCTTACATTGTATCCATAAGAACTTGCAATAGTGGCGTATCGGAGCTGTGAGTGAAGTCCAAATAAATTGTTAATTTGAACCTCTCAGTGAAGTCTTCTCTCCATCACAAGTACTTCCAGTACATCTGAAACAATATACAGTACATTCACTGAAGAAGGAAGCTCTTCAACAGAGTTGGATTTATCAGAACTTTTTGAAACAAAGAGATAGTGCTGTACTTCAGCTGTGACACTATTGCACACACAAGATACAGCCTATTAGAAATTTAGATTTATTTACATTTTTCAAACAAAAATAATACATTATTTTATCACATTGTTGTCATGGTTTAACCCCAGACAGCAGCTGGGACCATGCAGCCACTCCCCAGTGGGATGGGGGAGAGAATCAGAAGAGCAAAAGTGAGGAAAAACTTGTGGGTTGAGATAAAGACAGTTTAATAGGTAAAGTAAAAGCCGCACACGCAAACAAAGCAAAACAAGGAATTCATTCACTGCTTCCCATTGGCAGGCCATCTCCAGGAAAGCAGGGATCCATCATGTGTAATGGTTACTTGGGAAGAGAAACCCCATGACTCCAAACATCCCCCCCTTCCCTTTCCTTCTTCCCCCAGCTTTATAGACTGAGCATGACATCATATGGCATGGAATATCCCTTTGGTCAGTTGGGGTCAGCTGTCCCAGCTGTGTCTCCTCACAACTTTTGTGCATTCCCAGCCTACTTGCTGGCAGGGTGGTGTGAGGAGCAGAAAAGGCCTTGACTGCTTAGCAACAACTAAAAACACCAGTGCGCTATCAACACACTTCCATCCCAAATTCAAAACACAGCACTATACCAGCTGCTAGTAAGAAAGTTAACTCTATCCCAACTGAAATCATGACAACTGGATAATCACTTTTCTTTATGTATACAAAAAATATTCTACTGAGCTCAAAATACAGCCATAAATTTGCTATTAGCAGCTGAACCATGAACATTGCTCTAATCATCATTTTCATTACAAACAAGTGTTTCTAATTAAGGACTGCACATAGCTCTGAGAATGGTTAAGAACCATCCAAACTTTCTGTACCGGGAAAGGTACACTCAAGCGCTGCTCCTGCCAACATCGCCATATTTCTGAGCATTTAAAAAACAACCATGGAATGAGAGTTCTTTTAGCAGGACATGTTATTGTCTGGTTCATATTAGTGTTTTCAAACCAGCTTTATTTTAAAAAGAGGTTTTCTAGATTAGTGTTACAACCATGAAAACAGTATTCACAATAGGATCAGAAGTATTAACAACAGAAGGAAAAAGTATTCCAGGTAGAAAAGAAAAAGAGGCTATGGCTTAAAAAGACATCTTCATCTTCAATACATGTGATTGATTACCAAGTGAAGTAACAATACTGCAGGCAAGACAAAATATGTTTGACAATAATGATCTTTCATATCACAGAATCACAGAATGTTAGGGGTTGGAAGGGACCTATGGAGATCACCTAGCCCAACCCCCCTGCCAAAGCAGGTTCACCGACAGCAGGTTGCACAGGAATGTGTCCAGGTGGGTTTTGAATGTCTCCAGAGAAGGAGACTCCACCATCTCTCTGGGCAGCCTGTTCCAGTGCTCTGTCACTCTCAAAGTAAAGAAGTTTTTCCTCATGTTCAGACAGAATTTCCTGTGTTCCAGCTTGTGCCCATTGCCCCTTGTCCTGTCGCTGGGCATCACTGAGAAGAGCCTGACCCCATCCTCTTGACACCTGCCCTTTAGATATTGATAAGATCCCTCTCAGTCTTCTCCAGGCTAAACAGACCCAGGTCTCTCAGCCTTTCCTCATGAGAGGTGCTCCATTCCCTTGATCATCTTGATCATCTTTGTAGCCCTTGTTGCTTTTTCAGAAAAATTAAATGGGAAGTTTAAATATGCTATACTCATAAAATTATGTCAACTCAAGTCTGTAAATAATGCTTTAAAATCACATTTATGAAGTGCTTGGCATAATCAAGTTTTTTCTTCTGTCCATCTTTAACTGCAAAATCTACTGAAAGGTTGCTACCTAAATCACACATTTCACCAATGTAACCAGTTCTTTTTTGTAGAGATTCCAACATACAAACCGGAGCCCACACAAGGGAAAAAAAAAAGGTTAACTCTGCTTTATTGTGAAGCCTTGCTAGAGAGAGAAAAAAAAAAGCAGTGAATTCAGCTTTATTGCGAAGCCTTGCTAAGCAGTTCCCAAATGTCCAAAAGTTACTTCAGAGAGTCTCACCACCCCATAGATCGTAGTAGCACCGACGAGCAGCAGGATAACGAGGAGCTTCATTGGTACGGCAGAGGAAGGCAAGGCACAGTGCGTTCAGGGCGTCCCCTGTACCTTCAAAGTGCGCTCATGTCTCTCTCCCCCCTCTCTGACCTGAGACAGCCCCCTTATATCCTGCACCGGATTGAGTGGAGAAGTACAGGCTAGAGTCGCTGCACGCATGGCCAGCGCATGCAGCGAGCCCCACCAGACTCATGATCCAGCTTTGCTAACAGTGGCTGTCTGATACGTGACTACATTGTTGTACTGCCTTCTTGTTATCGTCTTTGAAGGTCAGGTTCTCATGGATACGCACATAGTTTTTGCAGCAACAGTACTGAGTCCCTTTTTCTCGGCACGTATACTGGGTTTGGTTCAACTAGTAATTTTCCGTTGTGTCTCACTCGGACCATCCTCTATTATCCCTTACACATGCCACCCCGTGGTCCGTAGTTGGGACATGACGGTATTCAACAACTCGTACAAGGGTACGATGCAAAGCGGCATGTACAACTGATCGTATAATGCTTATTAAACATGGCAAACAGCATACTAAACATAACAGACAAATTCCTCTTGCACAGGAAATGAGTATAATTTGCTTCAGCCAATCCCACCCCCAAGTCCATCCGGCAAATGGGTTTCACCCGGTGGTCTCCACAAGATGCTGCTTCAGCCTTGTGCAGTTCTTGCAACTGGGCATGGATGGATTTGCAGTGGTCACTTAGATTCATACAGTACAGTCCTTTAAAATCTTGACAACCATGTCCATGAGCCATAGGCGTCCCTATGGGGGAAGAAAGGCTCAGTCCATCGACTAGTCCTGGAAGTCAAAGGCAGTCTGTGATGGAGTCCTCTTTGACTTGTTCATGATGGTGTCTTCCCTGATATTCCCACTTTATTGGGCTATTTTTATACTATTTTTTATCTTCAAGGTGGAGTTTGAGTGACTTTAGTCATAAATACCTTTATTATGATTGGTGTAAAATTCTCTTGCCTCACAATTAAAGGTATAGTTTACGAGAAATTCAGGGCGCAGGCTCAAGGAGGAGTGGTCGCACCTTGGAGGCTGATAACCTTTGGGATGGAGGTGAGTTTTGGTATTATAATGACATTATAATGAGCAAAGTTTCGCACAGAGGACAGCATTTCATCAAATTTGACAAACTGTTGGCTCAGGGTAGTAAATATGCAGCTTATCAGTTCAATAGGACCATCTCGTTCCCATATCTGCTGGATTATCACAGGGCTTGGCCGTAGAATTTCCATCCCGCTCCATTCCCCATGTTGCTTTGCAAGCAATATTGTACAGGGAATCGCAGGTGCAGTGGATTCCTCGCATACCAGCTGCAGCTGTATTCTACCCTAGAAAATTTTTGATTTTATACCTTCCTTAATGTGTGAACAATGCCGTATTTTTGATCATTATAGTAATTATTCCACAACTAGTAGCATTACTAAACTTGTCTAACCAGCATCCAAGTTTATTCAGGGTCGTCAGTGCTTGTGCACTGGCAACTCCCGGGGCTAAAAAGGATGCAGCTATGGCCCTGGCAGGTACCCAGAACTCAGTTTGGTCGTTGCAGTTTGGGGGAAATGCATGTACATCGCGTTAATGCCGGTGTAATGTTCGGTTCTGTCGTAGCCATAAAGCTACAGTGACACTGGGATTAAAAAATAGTCAGTCGGCATGTACATGGTCCTCCTTTAATTGCTTTGGGAATTCCGGCCCATGCCCAGTCCCCACAGATTAAACACAGTCCTGGTGAGAGAGTCATATCTGTCGAGTAACTCTTCGTGATATTTGGACTAGTAGTGTTACATCATCGTGTGTTATTCTGGTACCACGGGGTGGTGGCATTGACCCACCAGGAGACTGTGTTGTTGTTTCTACTGATGAAGTAAGGAAAAAAAACCGCATAGGTCCGCGTTTAGTGTTCCTAACATGCGGAGCTCCTGGGGCGGTAATGCAGGGGACTCTCCAATATATGGGAGCCAGCTGTCTCATACTTTGATGATGCTTGCATCCGACTGGAGGCCGGGGCTGGCGGCGGTGCCCTGGATCGTCATGTTGAATTCACTAGTTGTTAGTGGCACTCCCACTAGGCACGTTGTGAAAGGATTTTGGAGTGTGGCTGTGCTAAGACACAGCATATCTTGTCCTGCCGCATTAGCCAGAGTTACCCAGATGTTTTGATCATGGAGGTAGTGTGTTTGCAGGTACCTATTCAAGGGTATAAACAGAAGAAATGGTTAGAGACACCCCCCACCAAACTTTCTAATGTCTGCGCTGTAATTGCTGAGCAGGCACACGTAGCCACTGTGCTTCTGCTGGTACGGCTATTGTAACTGCCTGTGTGTCATCAGCTACCACTACTTCAGCTGCAATGGGCCCCACTTCTCCTGGGGCTTGATACCAGACGTGTGCACCTGCAAATATCTTTGGTATAGGGGGGGCTGGTGATACAAAGAGGGGGCATTATCCAAAAATAAATATAGGCCAACAGCCCTGTGCTCAATGGGCACCGCAGAGTGAGAGAGAGTCCTTGTTAGCAAGAGTCCTTGGCAGCGAGAGTCCTTGTTAGCAAGAGCGTGTGCAGACTCCTTGTTCTTGCTGGTATTCAAAGGGTTCAAACAGGCATAGTTTTCCCACTGTGCCTTGATCTTCTTCAACAACAGGCCAGGATTCTCAAGCGCCTAGATAAGGTGTCCCTGAGTCCATCACAGAATTACATCATCACAGACTTAGTCATCTAAGTGCAAGTGTTTTTCTTGCAAGCACCCAAGACTGAATAACAATTAGACAATTGGTGTGATAAATGTATTTTCCAGCACCCAGGTGCGAGTCCCTTGAGCGTATTTACAATCCTCCTCACCAATCTTCTGTTGCTTTCCCATATTTCACCCCGTCGCTCAAGAGACCACTTCTGCTGGGGTTCATTTAGTCTCGCGGGGTATCACACAGTACTTTACAAAGGCATGCAATAAACATATTTATATAGAAAAAAAGAAAAAAACTGACATAAAAGTCTGCCTTTGCAACAAGAGTTCACCTTAAGTTTCTCATTTCCTGCAGAGCATCCTATAAATTTTGGCTCAACTCCTTTTCCCTATCAACCATGATCTTATAGGCAAACAACCAGCCATACGCCCTGCATGGTCGAGCCCTTCCCGAGAGCATAAGCGTGTCGACTGGTGAAAACTCCCCCAATATTTCAGGACTTCCATCGGTTCTACGGCCCATCCTGGTCTATCTACCTGGGGTGCGCTCGCCTTACGTCTAAACATTGTGTATATACAAACTTCTTCACTTGACGGAGTGTCAGCCCTAGTCGCGTACGAGAACAGTACCACACCGGGCAGAACACCTGCTCAAGTGGAGTCACCTAACGACACTGCACACAACAAAAAACAAACAGCAGCACAGATGCTGATCAGCAGGTATAAGCTGGCGCCCACACACGCTTACACAGCAGACATACAAAAACCAGCACTTCTATCTCGGGGAGACAATGCTCCAACCATGGGCGGTTCCAACCCCTCCATACAGGGACGGTGCAATCTTGGGGCAGCTATGGTCTCTACTGACCAAGCCCCATCCACTATTCACCGGTGGGGGGGACAGCGCGATCTTGGCGCGGCTGTGCACTCCACTGAGCAAGCCCCGTCCGTGTCTCTACTGTAATATTTCTGCAACACAAGCTGTGAGATTTCTGTTTAAAGTGTAGTGTGACTTTGTTTTCTGGACCCGTGGCCCTTCCCACTGTATTCTTTTTAAGGTGGGAAAATGTTAGCTTTAGGCTTTTTCATTTTTTTTAACATTCCATGGTCATTTGCTGTCATCCAGTTAGCTATTTGCATATTACCACAGCTAAAGAAACATAATTATCTCACAAAAATGATGTTAAATAATGACTTCTTTGACAATACAAGTAGTATTTGAAGCTTAAGATGTCACTATTTTATCTGTTAGCATAAACCAATCATCATATACAGTTTAAAATGCAGCTCTTTCAACCATATTGTTTGACAATCTATAATTCAATTTTTTTCTTCCATTCTATCCATTTTAATGTAAATGTACAGCAAGGAATATAGTTTTAAGTCTTATTTAGATAAAATACTTGACATTTGAAGTTAAAAGTATGTAAGCGGTTTGTATTATTGGAATGCCATCCTCGTCGCCACTTATGTAACGGGTTCTTTTTGGAGAGATTCCGATGTGCAAACCAGAGCCCACACAAGGGAACAAAAGGTTAACTCTGCTTTATTGTGAAGCCTTGCTACAGAGAAAAAAAAAGCAGTGAATTCAGCTTTATTGGGAAGCCTTGCAAAGTGGTTCCCAAATGTCCCAAAAGTTACTTCAGAGAGTCTCACCACCCCATAGATCGTAGTAGCACCAACGAGCAGTAGGATAATGAGGAGCCCCATCAGTGCGGCAGAGGGAGGTAGGCACAGCGCTTTCCAGGGCGTCCCCTGTATCTTCAAAGTGCGCTCATGTCTCTCTGACCTCAGACAGCCCCCTTATATCCTGCACCGGATTGAGTGGAGAAGTACAGGCTAGAGTCGCTGCACGCATGGCCAGTGCATGCAGTGAGTCTCACCAGACTCATGATCCAGCCTTGCCAACAGTGGCTGTCTGATACGTGACTACATTGTTGTAATCCCTTCTTGTTATCTTCTTCTGTGAAGGTCAGGTTCTCATGGATACGCAAATAGTTTTTGCAGCAACAGTACTGAGTCCCTTTTTCTCGGCACGTATACTGGGTTTGGTTCAACTAGTAATTTTCCGTTGTGTCTCACTCAGACCATCTTCTATTATCCCTTACACACAGCCGTAGAGACTGAGGATATCACACAGCTGTCTACCTTACCTGGCCTTTCAGATGACCCTTCTGTGGTGGGACTGCTGAAGGTTAAAGAACAGCAGGTGCCAAATGCTACTTCCACGGTGCATCGACGACAGTATCGCACTAACCGAGACTCCCTGATTCCCATACAGAACCTGATTCATCGGCTAGAGACCAAAGGAGTGATCAGCAAGACTCGCTCACCCTTTAGCAGCCTGTCCTGGTTCCGGCGGGGATAGGGCTAATTCTCCGTGGTATTCCATGCCATGTGAGCCATGCCCTCCCTGAGCTGTTGGGGGAGGGGACAGGAAGTAGACAGTTGGAGCGGGCTGGGGCTCTGAGGTCCGGTCTGTGAGCAGCGGGGAGCAGCCTTTCCGTAATCGTGTTTGTATACTCCTCTGTCCATGGTATTGTTGTTGCTTTCTTGTTCCCTTTGCTGTTCTGTTAAACTGCCTTTGTCTCAACCCCAGAGTCTTTGCCTTTTTCTTCTGATTCTTCCCGTATTAGGAAGGCACGAGAGAGTGGCAAGTGGTTCTTTGTTGCCGTCTGAGGGCAAACCACAACAGTCCTTTTTGGCGCCCAACGTGGGGCTCGAAGGGTTGAGATAACGACAGAATCCAACTAGAGCTTGAAAAAATTAATTTGTTGTATGTGTTTATTGTATTAGGTAAATAGTCGCTGGTCACCATGTTGCTTGGTTTGTTCTCATGGCTGTGTTATGTAAATTCCTATATGGCTTATGTTCTCCCTGCGATGATTTTTGTTACTTCTGGGAGAGGGATGAGGATTATCATTTTGCTGTCCTGTGCGATATCGGCTTATGATATGATAACATCTCTTGTTAGACAGATACTTTGGGGCATTTATGTGGTATTGCTGTTCTGCCCATACCTTGGGCACCATCTCTCAGAATTATTAATAATTACACCCAGTCTGTGGGGGAAACAGGGGGACACTTTCCGCAGCTCTTTCACCTCCCTTTTCTCCTTCGGGACAGGTATGACATTTTTGAGAATTTTGGATATCCTTGGGATGCTCAAACCAGCATGTTCCTAGTGTTATGTCTCCTGAGTACGTTCCAGGTCCTGTTTAGGGTTAAACAGCTATTTAAGACTACCACCCGGAGATCTGCTCCGAGGCTGGATAGTCAGGGGTGGCATGGCATGTGGGAGAACATGGGCAGGTACCTAGAGAACTTTTCACCTCCAATGGTCTGGGACTCCACCCCTGAACAATTACAGGACCTTGATAGAGTGGTAGAATATCTGAAGGGAAAATGCTGTGGCTATTCCAGAGAGGCACAACTCACTGCAATGTGCTGGGCCCTGGCCAGTATCTACCAGGCACTGTTCAGTGTTATGCAGCACCCTCAGGGGGAAGAGATGGAGACCAGTCTGACAGACACTGTGGCTGCTGCAACCTTGCGACAGGCACTGCGGCTACTGCAACCCCTGTGGCAGCCACTGCAGCTACTGCAACCCCTGTGACAGACACTGTGGCTACTCCAACCCTGGTGGCAGCCACTGCCACTGAACCAGGGATCCAACCTGTGCCAGTATCAGTTGCCCCCATACAGAAGAAGAAGTACACGAAGAAATCAGTTTGCTTAGTAAGAGATGATGATGAACCAGGGTCATCATGAGAGCAGGAGGAAGAGGCAGAACCAGAGATAATTACCCCATCCCTATCCTTGAGCGAGCTACGGGATATGCGAAAAGATTTTAGCCGACTTTCAGGCGAACACATAGTCACCTGGCTGCTTCGGTGTCATGATAACGGGGCCAGTAGCCTGGAATTAGAGGGTAGGGAGGCCAGGCAGCTGGGATCCCTGTCCAGGGAAGGCAGCATTGACAAGGCAATTGGGAAGAAGACCCAAGCCCTCAGCCTCTGGAAACGACTCCTGTCAGGCGTGAGGGAGAGGTACCCCTTCAGTGAAGATGTTGTATGTCAACCAAGCAAGTGGACTACCATGGAAAGAGGTATCCAGTACCTGAGAGAATTAGCCGTGCGGGAGATGATTTACTATGACTTGGACAATGCAGACTTACCCACAGACCCTGATGAGGTGCAATGCACAAGGCCCACGTGGCGGAAGGTTGTACGGAGCGCACACATCGTCATATGCCAACTCACTGGCAGTAATGGAATGGAAAGGTGAAGAGGGACCAACGGTGGATGAGGTGGCTGGACGGCTCCGGCGATATGAAGAAAGTCTCTCTTCCCCCCTTGTCTCAGCTGTGGAGAAACTGTCCCGGAAGGTCCAGCAACTTGAAGAGAATATGTCCTACTCCCCACCTGTACGGGCCAGCATCTCAGCTATTAGGAGCAGGCATTTCCCCACTCAAGAGAGAGAGCACAGAGGGTACACACCACGAAGGCACCCTGTGGTTCTACCTGCGTGACCACGGGGAAGACATGAGGAAGTGGGATGGACGACCTACTTCGATCCTGCGGACACGGGTACAGGAGTTGCAAGGAAGGACAACCACAATAGGGATCCCTCCAGGAAAAAGTGCCGCCCCAGTTTCCAGTGGGCAGTTCCCCAGACAGAGCAGAAGGCCTGATCTTGCTTCTGATCCTCTTGAAGGAACTTCCAAGGCATTTCTGCAAGAAGTGAGTAATGGATACTATGACCAGTATTGGAGGGGCCCTGACTCCAGCCAGGTGGAGGAAAGGGACAACTGGGTTTATTGGACGGTGTGGATTCGATGGCCTGGCACATCAGACCCACAGGAGTATAAGGCTCTAGTGGACACAGGTGCACAGTGTACTTTAATAGCTGTAGAGGGACAGAACCCATTTGTATTTCTGGGGTGACAGGGGGATCCCAAGAGTTGACTGTACTGGAGGCGGAAGTGAGCCTAACTGGGAATGAGTGGCAAAAGCATCCCATTGTGACTGGCCCAGAGGCTCCATGCATCCTTGGTATAGATTACCTCAGGAGAGGGTATTTTAAGGACCCAAAAGGGTACCGGTGGGCTTTTGGCATCAAAAGTGGAAGGCTGCTGTGTGGAATCCAACACGACAAGTTGCAGAAGCCAGGGAAGGACAAGGTGAATCGAGCCAGTTGCAAAGGTGAAAGCCATTCATCTGTCTTTGGACATTGCCAAGCAAGAAAAATGGCCAGTCCTTTATCTCTACACTGACTCATGGATGGTGGCAAATGCCCTGTGGGGGTGGTTACAGCAGTGGAAGCAGGGCAACTGGCAGCGCAGAGGCAAACCCATCTGGGCTGCTGACCTATGACAAGGTATTGCTGCCCGGATAGAGACTTTGGTTGTGAAAGTACGCCATGTAGATGCCCATGTGCCCAGGAATCGGGCCACGGAGGAACATCAGAACAACCAGCAGGTGGATCGGGCTGCTAGGATTGAATTGGCTCAGGTGGATCTGGACTGGCAACATAAGGGCGAACTATTCATAGCTTGGTGGGCACATGACCCCTCAGGCCATCAAGGAAGAGATGCGACATATAGATGGGCTCGTGACCGAGGGGTGGACTTGACCATGGACACTATTGCACAGGTCATCCATGAATGTGAGACATGCTGCAATCAAACAAACCAAGCATTTGAAGCCTCTCTGGTATGGAGGACGATGGCTGAAATATAAATATGGGGAGGCCTGGCAGATTGATTATATCACACTGCCACAAAACCCATCAAGGCAAGCGCCATGTGCTCACAATGGTGGAAGCAACCACTGGATGGCTGGAAACATACCCTGTGCCCCATGCCACTGCCCGGAACACTATCCTGGGCCTTGAAAAGCAAGTCCTGTGGCGACATGGTACCCCAGAGAGAATTGAGTCAGACAACGGGACTCATTTCCGAAACAGCCTCATAGACACCTGGGCCAAAGTGCATGGCATTGAGTGGGTATATCACATCCCCTATCACACACCATACTCCAGGACGATAGAAGGATACAATGGATTGTTAAAAACTGCACTGAGAGCAATGGGTGGTGGGACCTTAAAACATTGGGATGCACATCTAGCAAAGGCTACCTGGCTAGTTAACACCAGGGGATCTACCAATTGGGCTGGCCCTGCCCAATCAAACTTCTACATACCGTAGAAGGGGATAAAGTCCCCGTAGTGCACATGAAGAATATGCTAGGGAAGACAGTCTGGGTTAGTCCCGCCTCAGGCAAAGGCAAACCCACCCGTGGGATTGCTTTTGCCAAGGACCTGGGTGCACTTGGTGGGTGATGCGGGAGGATGGGGAAGTCCGATGTGTACCTCATGGGGATCTGATTTTGGGTGAGAATAGCCAATGAATCAAATTGTGTGTTGTTGATTGCTAAGTAACACTGTCACTGTATGTCCTCATTACTATAATTGCTATCAGTTGTACTACAGTAAGAATCACCCAAATTAAGGACAGATGGACTTTGATGAAAATTGAGTAAAGCACAGGGGTGATGGGATCAGAACTGACCTCAGCAGCTGGCACCCAGCAACTTCCTCAAGATCTACATCTTCAGCCCATGGACTGTGGGCATGAGCCACACTGGGTACACCAGCTACAAGCTCTGAAAAATACAGCATGCGACAAGGCCAGCACCACACAGCATCTCACCTGCCTGAGAGACTGTTCTAACAGATGGAGCCCAAAGCCATGGATTAAATGAACTCGCCAGACACCTTGGAGGGATGGCCCATAAACTGAGGGCATTATATCTGCATGAATATATATGTGTGTATATATATGACAGGGGAAAGTGGTGGCAATTCATTGGAACCTGTAAGATCTGGGCATGGCAAAAGTGATATTGAATAAGGGGTGGATAATGTCCTGGTTCCGGCGGGGACAGGGTTAATTCTCCCCAGGACAGGTATTCCATGCCATATGAGCCATGCCCACCCTGAGCTGCGGGGGAGGTCGCAGGAAGTCGCCGCTTGGATAGGGCTGGGGTGTCCCGGTCCGGTCGGTGAGCGGGGAGCAGCAAGCAGGGAGCAGCGGTTCCATAATCGTGTTTGTATATTCCTCTATCCGCATTATTGTTGTTGTTTTTTTTTCTCATTCCCTTTGCTGTTCTGTTAAACTGCCTTTGTCTCAACCAAGAGTTTTGCCTTTTTCTTCTGATTCTTCCCGTATTGGGAAGGCACGAGCGAGCGGCAAGTGGTTCTTTGTTGCCGGCTGAGGCCAAACCACGACACAGCCCTATATGGCCAGTGTGAAAGTCTGATGGAGACTGGAGATTAACAGTAGACTATTGTGGCCTGAATGAAGTCACACCACCACTGAGTGCTGCTGTGCCGGATATGCTAGAACTGCAGTATGAACTGGAGTCAAAGGCAGCCAACTGGTATGCTACAATTGACATTGCTAATGCCTTTTTCTCTATTCCTTTAGCAGCAGAGTGCAGGCCAAAAACTTTTTAAAATTTCTGTAAACCATTCTCCCGGAGGTGAACTGTTGTTAGTTACAGTGGCCAATAGCAGGAATACAATAAAATAATTAAGAGTGCTTTTCATCCAAATCCCTAAATTATGATTTTTGTGTACTTGTGCCTCAGATATTGTTAGAATAAAATCTGTTCCCTTACAGGATGGAAAAAGCCCCAACAAAGCTACTAAAAAGAAAGGTCAAAAAGTGTTTAGCAGGCCCATTTTCTATGGTACTTGGCCTTCATTCCTTCCCCAGGCCACACATGACTTGCTAGCATAATTTGTAGTGATGTATTCCAGAGGATCTCTGTCCTGGGGACAACTTGGGAACAAGCTGGCAGCAGGTGATGGGGAGGTGGATAATTTGAGCACTGACAGAAACCCACTTCTACCTACCAGCTTTTTTGGAGTTTCTTCAGGTTCTTTTCTGTTACATGACAAAAACACATCCATTACACAATGAAGGAGGCCCCAAAGTTGCAAATAAGGTTAGACTACCTCTTCCAGAATGTCTCACACAATATACTTCCTATTCCCTTGTATATTCTTGAGTTGTTCCTTTGGAGAAAAAAGACTGCTAGGAACAGGTGTGTTTGAATTGTCACCAACACTCATGCTGTTTCCTCAGGAATCACAGACCTTTGTAGTGTAGCAGGTGCTCATTGAGCCCACTGCTTGTGGAATGAACTTGGTCTACTACTATCCCACATGTAATACAGCCATTCTGCAATACACAGAGTAAACTGGTCATGGTACAAGCCTGTCATGTGACAGAAAATGGCTCCCCAGCACAGAAAGAAATTAAACTGAGTCTAGAAAAAAAGTTGAAACACTTCTATGCATACCCAGACATTTTGATGGTATAGGAGTCTTCAGATAATGAGCCAATTTAGTGTTCCCCTCCCCACTACGTATTAGATCCATAACGGAAACTCCCCCAAAATAGGGTTAGTTCCAGACTAAACAGGGCAAAAGGAAACAGACATTACGCTGTCCTTCTTGAAGTCTTCTCCTCATGCCCTATTTAGTGCTTCCCATACAGAGGTCCAAGGCAACCATCTTTCTTACCCTTCCTTTGTAGCAGCTCTGGTCTTGCCTGCCCTTGAGGCTGATAACAAGTGCAGTTTTGTGATGAAGTGCCTGGAAGTCCAGGGTCCCCCAGGCTGAAGCACTTTGTTCAATAGACTGTGCCAGCAATGGAAATTCTTATGGCCTGGCATTTTGTCTCCCCAGCAGACAGATAGGCAGACTGCTAAGGAACTAAGTTGTCAAGCTGGCATGAAATCAGGCAGGCTTTTGACTGAAACCTGCCTGGCAGGCAAATTTGGAAACATGTCTGTATTTTGTCAGAAGATTTGTGCCCTGGTTTGAGGTAGAACAGAACCAACTTCCTCTTCAGTAATTTTACTTCTTAGCTAGGCCTCTTCTAACTCTCTGAAATTAACAGCATGTTGTGCCAAAAACAGTTCATTCTCAGAGTGATAAGACCTATGTTTATAGTTAGTGCCAAGGAATGGTATGCAGAGAGGCTCTTGCTTATACTTATTCCCATAACAACCAAGGTCAGCTAATTTTGTTTTTTGCCCCGTTGGAGGGTCGGAAATGGAAAAGCGCAGAGGGGTCCCACCTGCAGGGAGGAGTTTGGCAGGAAAAGGATCAATGGTGTCAGCATATCATCAATGGAGACACCCGAGATTCCCTTCAAACATTGGAACTAGCCGCAGTAGTTTGGGCCTTGAACAATTGGCTGAACGTTCCCTTGAATTCCTTTTGCGGCACAAATGATACAGGCCTCGAAGATGGCCTGGGAGCCTACGGGGCTGAAAGGAGACACCCAATGCCCCTCTGGAACAATGGCACCACAAAAGCTCTGCCACCAAATGTGTTCTTGATATGTGGTGATCGAGCATGGCAGGGAATTCCGAAAAACGTGGTGGGTGGTCCATGCTATCTTGGTAAACTAACACTATTAGCCCCAAATAAAAATTGGTGGAAGAACGTGACAAAGGATTCCCATCCCGGGTGCTTAAAGCAGAAATACATCTGTAGAGAGGGGAGAAGCTGTCTTGTGTAGCGATGGGTGGGCACAAGACGTGCACCAATGAACTCACAAGAGGTGTACCAATGAACTCACAAGAGGTGTACAAATAAACTGTTTTAGTCACATAAACATAGGTTGTAAACCAATCACTTTTGCTAGCGTGTGCTTTTTTTACTGTCTTTTGCGGTCTGTCTATAAATATGCTGTGAAAACTTGAATAAAGGGAGACCGATCATACTCATATTGAGATTTCGTCGTTACTCCGGGTCCGGCTCCCACTCCGACATCTGGTAGCAGAGGATGCGCGACTGACTTCTCCGAGACTGCGGTAAGCAGCTAGAGGAGGGGAGTGGGAAACTTCGGCTGGGAGACGTGCTGCTTGGGCCCATAAGCGGGAGCAGACAACGGTGTGAGGTCGCTCCTCACCTCCCAGGCGCAGCTATGGAAACAGAAGCTGCGGCCACGCTACTCGCTGGGATCCTCTCTAAGAGAGGGATTGAAACACCAGCGAAACTGATTCACCTCCCAGGCGCAGCTATGGAAACAGAAGCTGCGGCCACGCTACTCGCTGGAATCCTCTCTAAGAGAGGGACTGAAACACCAGCGAAACTGTTGCTTAAACTGATTAAATTGGGACAGAGATGGGGTCATTTTTCTGACACACATCTCTTGTTTTCCATTTCGGAATGGCGGGAATTTGGAGAGACAATGTGGTATAAAATAATTGAAGGAGACGAAAAAGATGAAAAAGAAATAAAAGCCGTCCGTGGGCTATGGAATAGAGTGTTAGAGGCTTTGAAAGCCATGAAAGCGGAGCGGGAAGTAGCCTGTTGCAGCAGATCAAATGTTAAACCCAGGAGCCGCTGTCACACCGCCTCCAAGTAAGCCTGGACCTATTGCGCGGATTTTTGGCCTGCCTGCTGTCAAAGGAATGACTGGGACAGTCTGTCAATCTGTGGCGGAGATTCGAGGGAGTGGGACTCATGGTCCAATAAATCCACAGACTGAACCTGATTTATATCCACCTTTAGCCCCAATTAAAGCTATGCCTACATCTGCTCCAACTGCGGAGATTTTACAGCAACAGCGACGAAAGTTGTTATCGCGCTCCTCCGTTCTTAACCTTTCTCCATTTGCGCCAGGTACTGCATCTGTTCCTCCTTATCAACCGCTTATACGTGCGCAGCCAGAATCGGGGTATTGCGGTGTATTGTCAGAATGTCAGCAGAGAAGGACGGAGCGGAGCTGCTTTGCTCCTGCCACTGCCCGCCTCAGACCCTCCCCTCCCCAGCTGTCTCCCAGAGATAGAAGTGCTGGTTTTGTATGTCTGCTGTGTAAGTGTGTGTGGGCGCCAGCTTATACCTGCTGATCAGCATCTGTGCTACTGTTTGTTTTTTGTTGTGTGCAGTGTCGTTAGGTGACTCCACTTGAGCAGGTGTTCTGCCCGGTGTGGTACTGTTCTCGTACGCGACTAGGGCTGACACTCCGTCAAGTGAAGAAGTTTGTATATACACAATGTTTAGACGTAAGGCGAGCGCACCCCAGGTAGATAGACCAGGATGGGCCATAGAACCTATGAAAGTCCTGAAATATTGGGGGAGTTTTCACCAGTCGACACGCTTATGCTCTCGGGAACGGCTTGCCCGTGCAGGGCATATGGCTAGTTGTTTGTTGTTTGCCTATAAGATCATGGTTGATTGGGAAAAGGAGTTGAGCCAAAATCTATAGGATGCTCTGTAGGAAAATGAGAAACTTAAGGAAACACGAGAAACTGAGCTCTTGTTGCAAAGGCAGACTTTTTTGTCAGTCATAAGTGATGAAGAAAAGAAAAAAAAAGAGAAAAAAAAAAAAAAGAAACCAAACAGGAACAATTAGATGGGAAATGTGCCATGTTAGCACAAAAGTATGCCATATGCGCTATGAGAAAGCAGCAGAAAAAGAGAAATAGGACACCTGATTCAAAGCAGTACCATAGAGATATGTTTTTGGTTTTTTCCTATATGTGCATATGTTATTGTATGCCTTAGTGTTATATCCTGCGAGACTAAAAAACTCCAGCAGACGCGGTCTCTTGAGCAAGGGGGTGGAATATGGGAAAGCAACGGAAGATCGGTGAGGAGGATTGTAAATACACTCAAGGGACTCGCACCTGGGTGCTGGAAAACACATAAATCACACCAATTGTTATTCAGTCTCAGGTGTTTGCAAGAAAAACATTTGGACGACATAAGCCTGTAATGGACTCACAGACACCTTATCTAGCTGCTTCAGAATCTTGGCCTGTTGTGGAAGAAGATCAAAGCACAGTACCAGCAAGAAGAGGGAGTCCGCGTGCGCTCTTGCTAACAAGGACTCTTTCGCTGCCAAGGATTCTTGATAACAAGGACTATGTTGCTGCCAAGGATAAGTTTAACAATGCTACTAGTACAGCTATTTCTGAGTTATTGCTAGATGTAGATAGTATTCAACATGTGACGCTGCAAAACAGAGCTGCTACTGATTTTTTGCTTTCAGCTCACAGACATGGTTGTCAAGATTTTAAAGGACTGTACTGTATGAATCTAAGTGACCACCGCAAATCCATCCATGCCCAGTTGCAAGAACTGCACCGACCGAACCAGCAACTTGTGGAGACCACTGGGTGCAATCTCTTTGCTGGATGGACTTGGGGGTGGGGTTGGTTGAAGCAAATTATACTCATTGCCTGTGTGGAATGAATTTGTCTGTTATGTTTAGTATCCTGTTTGCCGTGTTTAATAAGCATTATACGATCAGTTGTAGATGCCGCTTTGCATTGTACCCTTGTACGAGTTGTAGAATATGTTGCTGTAAAAATCCATGTATCCATGAGAACCTGACCTTCACAGAAGAAGATAACAAGAAGGGATTACAACAATGTAGTCCCGTATCAGACAGCCACTGTTGGCAAAGCTGGATCATGAGTCTGGTGAGACTCACTGCATGCACTGGCCACGCATGCAGCGACTCTGGCCTGTACTTCTCCACTCAATCCGGTGCAGGATATAAGGGGGCTGTCTCGGGTCAGAGAGACTTGAGCGCACTTTGAAGATACAGGGGACGCCCTGGAAAGCCCTGGAAAGAAAATTCTGTAGTGATTTGTACTTCTCATCCGTATGTTTGCTTTGGCTCAAAATGCAAGTATACAAGAATGTAATCAATCTTATTGTGTAAATTTAACGCGACTAGGGTATAAAACAGCAGTAATATGGATAGGGGATCAGCAAAATGCATTAAAAACACGTCTTTCTCTGTATTGTGATTGGGAGTACAACTCTCGAAGACTTTGTGTTACATCTCTCCCCTGGAATACATCGCTACATGGCTGGGAAATGGTTAAACACCATCTCCAAGGTGCTTTTGACATGTCGTTGCAACAAAATATTCGTCCTTTACATGATCAGCTTAAAGCTCAAATACTAAAGATTCAAGACTTAATGAACCGCAATGTATTTGAAATATTACAAAAGGACTTCTCGTGGGTAAATCCAAAGAAATTGGCTTTCTGGGCTAAATTCAGGAATCTGGGTATTTATTGCCTTAGCAGGGTTCTTTTTGATTCTGTTTTTAATTGTGTTTAGTATATAACCTGCTAAGAGCGTCACGACGAGTAGAAGCCCAAGTCATGGCGACCTTGTTAATAAATGGTCTGGTGTTAAACAAAAAAGAGGGAGATGTGGCAGCAGAGGCCTGCGTACAGCCAAAGCCACAGTGAGCAGAGCACACAGTAAATACAGAGCCAAGAGAACAGTTCATACCTTTGCTCCATCCTGTGATGACCTGTGACAACCATATAACATTCCCGAATCTCGGACAAAGAATAAGGCTAAGTATTCTCCCTTCGCTAGGAACAGCAACGGCATTAAATATGCTGAATAAAATAGGGTGTTGTCTGTCTAAACAGACCAATGCCACGTCATTAGCATTAAGTGGGTTATTAGCAGATGTAGACTCCATTCAGCATGCTACACTTCAAAATAGAGCTGCCATTGATTTTTTGCTTTTAGCGCAAGGCCATGGGTGTGAAGATTTTGAGGGTGTGTGTTGTATGAATCTTCCTGACCACTCTGAGTCTATCCATAAAAGTATCCAGCAATTGAAAAAAGGGTTTAATCAGCTACAGATTGACAATGAATGGGACTGGCTAAACAACCTGCTGCACAGTTGGGGTATTTCTGGATGGCTATCATCAATTGTAAAAGCTGGATTGTTGTTGCTATTCTTTATGTGTGCCTTAATGCTTGTTGTGCCCTGTATCTTAGGCTGCCTACAGAAAATAATGTAAAGAATGATTAATCAAGCTTTTGTAATAGAAAAACAAGAAGGGGGAATTGTGGGAATAGAGAGCAGCATAGGTCTGTTCGATCTCGATGAGATAAAGCTGCGTCCTTGAGAGAGGGCTTGTGAGAACAGAAAAACAAGTAAGAATCAGCAAGAAACGGGACGTGAGAATGAAGTTGTTGCTCCTCGTGAACAGACAGCAGAAACCAATCGGAAGAAGTAGAGAAGCGCGTGGCAGTCGACCTTCAACCTATCAGCAGAACACAACTTGCGCATGGACAGTGTGTAAAACTATAAAACCTGTCAGATTGTTGCAATAAAGGTCTTTGGTCTGTACCCTGCCAGAGTCCGTGAATCCATGCTCCACACACCACCTCACTGCTTTTTAAGTCCGCATCAAATTAAATTCTCAGAGTCTGAGGATTCACTCCAAATATTTTCATCCCATTCCTTGGGATCCCATGACCGTTTTGTAGTGAGAGCATGAACTTGAGAAATTGAAAGCTTACTTTTCCCATATTTGTCCCTTTGTTTATTAATGATATGTGCTACCAACCGGTCTACATTATCTTGCAGCTCATAGCACTGCTCTGCTTGAACAGTAATTACTTCTTGCGCGATCACCTTTGCATATTGCAAACTCCTGTTTTCCTTTTCCAGTTCTCTCACTTTACTGTGTAATGCAACACGCCCCACAGGCTGGTGTCTCAACACTGAAGAAATCATTCGGCAAAACGGTGTCTCAGTTGGGGATAAACACTTCCCTACTAAACCCGTTTGAGAGAAACAAAGCACACCATGACGCATCCTGTGGGCTACCCTGCATGATCAGGGAGAAAACATGAGGAATTGCAGTGGAAAACCTAGTTCATCTTTACAGACATGCATACATGAGTTCTGGAGTAAAACACCCCCAAGGGGGGATTATTCCAGGAGAAGTGCTGCTCCAGTTTCCAATGAACAGTCCCCCAGAAGGCACAGTTGGGCTTCAGAGCGTGATTTACACCATGCAGCTGTCACAGATAGAAGTGGCGGTCCCTCTAGTCACAAGTAGGGGGGCCCTGCCTCCAGCCAGGAGGAGGAGAGGGATAACCGAGTGTATTGGACTGTGTGGATTCGATGGCCTGGCACATCAGAACCACAAAAGTATAGGACCTTGGTGCACAGTGCACCCTAATGCCATCGAATCACAGAGGGGAAGAATCCATCACTGTCGCTGGAGTGAGGGGGGATCTCAAGAGCTGACTGTATTGGAGGCCAAAGTGAACCTGAATGGGAATAAATGGGAAAAGTTCCCCATTGCGACTGGCCCGGATGCTCCATGCATTCTTGGAATAGATTACCTCAGGAGAGAGTATTTTGGACCTGAGGGCGTACTGGTGGATGTTTGGTGTAGCGGTAGTGGAGATGGAGACAGTTGTGCAACTGTCTACTTTGCCTGGCCTGTCAGAGGACCCTTCTATTGTGGGGCTGTTGAGGGTCGAGGAACAAAAGCAGCAGAGTGCAGGCCACAGTTTGCATTCACCTGGAGAGGCATCCACTACACCTGGAATCGACTGCCCCAGGGGTGGAAACACAGCCCTGCTATTTGCCATGGACTGATCCAGACTGCACTGGAGAAGGGTGGAGCTCCAGAACACCTGCAATACATTGATGACATCATCTTATTGGGTAATACATCAGAGGAAGTTTTTGAGAAAGGGGAGAAGGTAATTCAAATTCTTCTGTAAGCCAGTTTTGCCATCAAACGAGGTAAGGTCAAGGAACCTGCACAGGAGATCCAGTTCTTGGGAATTAAGTGGCAAGATGGGCATCGCCAGATCCCAATGGATGTGATTAACAAAATAACAGCTATGTCCCCACCTGCTAACAAAAAGGAAACACAAGCCTTCTTAGGTGTTGTGGGTTTCTGGAGAATGCATGTTCCAGGTTATAATCGTATTGTGAGCCCTCTCTATCAAGTGACTAGAAAGAAGAATGATTTTAAATGAGGCCCTGAGCAGCAATCGGTTTTTGAACAAATTAAACAGGAGACTGTTCATGCAGTAGACCTTGGGCCAGTCCGGACAGGACAAGATGTAAAAAATGTGCTGTACACCGCAGCAGGGGAGAATGGCCCTACCTGGAGCTTATGACAGAAAGCAGCAGGGGAGAACTGAGGCCAACCCCTAGGATTTTGGAGTCAAGGATACAAAGGCTTCGAGGCCAACTATACCCCAACTGAGAAAGAAATCTTGTCAGCATATGAAGGATTTAGAGCTCCTTCAGAAGTAATCAGTACTGAATCACAGCTCCTCCTGGTGCCCCGGTTGCCACTGTTGAACTGGATGTTTAAAGGGAAGACTCCTTCCACACATCATGCAACTGATGTGACATGGAGTAAGTGGGTAGCACTAATTACTCAGCGAGCTCGAATAGGGAACCCCAATCGTCCAGGAATTCTGGAGGTGATCATGGATTGGCCACAAGACACAGGTTTTGGAGGGTCCCCAGAGGAGAGGGTGGTGCGTGCTGAGGAGGCCCCACCATATAATCAATTATCGAAAAATGAGAGGCGATATGCACTGTTCACTGATGGATCTTGTGATATTGTAGGAAACCAGCAAAGGTTGAAAGCTGCTGTGTTGGAGTCCTACTCAATGAGTCACGGAAGCGACTGACGGAGTGGGTGAGTCGAGTCAGTTTGCAGAAGTGAAAGCCATCCAGTTGGCTTTAGATATTGCTGAGTGAGAAAAGTGGCTGGTGCTTTATCTTTATACTGACTCATGGATGGCGGCACATGCTTTGTGGGGTTGATTAAAGCAGTGGAAGAAGAGCAACTGGCAGCACAGAGGCAAACCTGTGGCAAGATATTGCTGCCCGGATTAGAAAAGCTGTCTGTGAAGGTACGTCATGTAGATGCCCATATACCCAAGAGTCGGGCCACTGAGGAACATCAAAACACTCAGCAGGTGGATCAAGCTGCTAAGATTAAAGCGTCCCGAGTAGACTTGGACTGGCAACATAAGAGTGAGTTGTTTTTAGCTCCGTGGGCCCATGACACCTCAGGCCATCAAGGAAGAGATGCGACATATAGATGGGCTCGTGACCAATGGGTGGATTTGACTATGGACACTATTTCACAGGTCATCCATGAATGTGAAACATGTGCTGAAATTAAGCAAGCCAAAAGATTGAAACCTTTGTGGTATGGAAAACAATGGCTGAAATATAAGTATGGGGAGGTTTGGCAAATTGATTATATATCCCTTCCACGAATCCACCAGAGAAAACACTATGTGCTCACAATGGTGGAAGCAACCACCGGATGGCTGGAAACATATGCTGTGTCTCATGCCACTGCCCGTAACACTGTTTTAGGCCTTGAAAGACAAGTCTTGTGGAGACATGGTACTCCAGAGAGAATCAAGTCAGGCAATGGGACTCATTTCCGAAATAATCTTATAGACGCCTGGGCTAAAGAGCATGGTATCAAGTGGATATATCACGTCCCCTATCACGCACCAGCCACAAGGAAAAGTTGAACGATGCAATGGACTGCTGAAGACTACACTGAAAGCGATGAGTGCTGGAACATTCAAAAAGTGGGATGAGCATTTAGCAAAAGCCACCTGGTTAGTCAACACCAGGGGAACTGTCAGCCGAGCTGGTCCTGCTCAGTCAGAGCTTTTACCTACTGTAGAAGGGGATAAGGTCCCTGTGGTGCATGTAAAGAATATGTTGGGGAAAACGGTCTGGGTTACCCCGGCCTCAGATAAAGGCAGACCCACTGGTGGGGTTACTTTTGCTGAAGGACCAGGGTATACTTGGTGGGTGATGCAGGAGAATGGAGAGGTTCAATGTGTACCTTTAGGAGATCTGATTCTGGCTGAGAATCCTTAATTTAAATGGTATGGTGTTAATTTTTACATAATACTAACAGTGTTCAATAAGTGTTTTTCAGGATAACATAGCGGTAATGGAACCAGAGCCAGCTTGGTCGAATGGCGTCCTGCGACAGGGAACATGCTGGCCGTGAGCACAACACATTATATTGCTGCACCAAACTCCACCCATCTGTCATCCTGTATTGAGGCCTGGTCCTGATCTGACAACTGAGTGAATGCCACATCACTTGTTTCTACCCTATTATGATAGATGGAACTCACAGTTTTGGACTAAAGAAATTCAACAGACCTTTTAGAGGAATAGTTCATAGCTTTAGAGGATTATATTCATATGTGTGTGTGTATATATATATATTAGAAGACAAACATAATAGTAACTTGAGTGTGAAATATATATGGTATGAAATAAGGGGTGGAATGTCCTAGGTTGAGCAATACAGGACTAATTTATCTTCTAATGCTGGGGAAAACTCCACTTTTGGAAGACTCTAGTGCCTGAATTCAGGAAAATATTTACTTCATAGCCAGCTAGGCTATGTGGGATTCAAGGTCTTGGTGTTTTCAAGCCTTGCCAGGTGCAAGGATGAGGAGGAGCAAGGCCTGGGTACTTGACCCGGGCTGGCCAACAGGATTATTTCATACCATGAATGTCACATTCAGTATAAATTAGAAAGTTTCAAAGAATCACAGAATGGTAGGGGTTGGAAGGGACCTATGGAGACCATCTAGTCCAACCCCCCTGCCAGAGCAGGGCCACCTAGAGCAGGTTGCACAGGAACGCGTCCAGGCAGGTTTTGAATGTCTCCAGAGACGGAGACTCCACCACCTCTCTGGGCAGCCTGTTCCAGTGCTCTGCCACCCTCAAAGTAAAGAAGTTCCTCCTCATGTTTAGGTGGAACTTCCTATGTTCAGGTTTGTGCCCGTTACCTCTTGTCCTGTCACTGGGCACCACTGAAAAGAGCCTGGCCCCATCCTCCTGACACCCACCCTTTAAGTATTTATAAGTGTTGATAAGATCCCCCTCAGTCGTCTTTTTTCCAGACTGAAGAGACCCAAGTCCCTCAGCCTTTCTTCATAAGAGAGGTGTTCCAGTCCCCTAATCATCTTGGTAGCCCTTTGCTGTACCCTCTCCAGCAGTTCCCTGTCCTTCTTGAACCGGGGAGCCCAGAACTGGACACAGTACTCCAGGTGCGGCCTCACCAGGGCAGAGTAGAGGGGGAGGATGACCTCCCTCGACCTGCTGTCCATAGTCTTTTCAATGCACACCAGGAGCATTTACATGCAAAGATATCTCCAATAACTGTATGTGCTTTTCTAAAGGCATGAACAGAAATTGATAACATGCTTTCTACCTGGTTATTCCCTTTGAGAATTTCTTTGGTTCACTGCAAAGAGATGATATCAGAACAGTCGTCAAAGAACCTTTGTAGTATTACAGACCTGCCTTATTTTGGGTTTCAAGGAATTTTGCTTTATTCCTGTTTATTTAGGTTAAAAGCAAAGGTATAGGAAGAGCTTCTTTTAGAACTGCAAAGCTGAGCAACTGACAGCAAAGCAAAACCAGTTTTCCCCAAATAATGCTAAACCCCAAGCATTACAGCAGGACTATTTCCACATCATGCCAAAGTAAAAGTCAAATAGATAAAAGTGTCATTTTCTGACCATACTAAGACCTAGCAGATCTCCTCTTGGAGCATTGGCACTGCCACCCACATGAGCCAAAGTGTAAGGAAGGACTTCTGCAGTGTTAAGGATATTAATTCTTTGTTAGAGGAAGCTCAGTCGCACAAAATGGCAAGCTCTATCAACAGGACTGTGAGTTGGAGGAGCGCTTACAGTAATGGCTCACAGTCCCGGTACAATATATCTCTGCTTGGCTTGCAAGCATACAGTCAGGCCATAATAGTATTAGTAAGAATATATGACAGAAATAAAATAATATGATTTTATTCTAAGACAAATGAAAGTGTTGTGTAGTGGTTACTTGGGAAGACAAATGCCACAGCTCCGAACGTTCTCCCCCTTCCTTCTTCTTCCCCCAGCTTTATATGCTGAGCATGACATCATATGGTATGCAATATCCGTTTGGTCAGTTGGGGTCAGCTGTCACAACTGTGTCCCCTCCCAGCTTCTTGTGCACCCCCAGCCTACTTGCTGGCAGGGTGATGTGAGAAGCAGAAGAGGCCTTGACTCTGTGTAAGCACTGCTCAGCAATAACGAAAAACAGCCCTGTTTTATTAACACTGTTTTCATCACAAATCCAAAACATAGCCCAGTATGAGCTACTATGAATAAAATTAACTCTATCCCAGCAAAAACCAGCACATTCTCCACCACTTATCCCACACCATTTATGTCATGCCCAGGTCCCACACTATTCGATACAACCTCATTAACCACCACCCCCCTTCCCTTCCTTTGATATAATACACAGATATCATTCCCTTAGTCTATGGACCAACCCTGTAAAATGTCCATAAATGTCCACAAAATGTCCATTCAGATTATTTAGTCCATAACTTTGGGCTCCATCTGTTAAGGTGGTCACGCAGGACAGGAAAGGTGGTGTATTGTGTGGAGTTATTGAGCACCAAAGACAGCTCAGATCAGGTTGCTGCTGCAGTTGCACTGCTGGTTGTAATGCTTGTCCTCCATTGGTTCAGGTGGTTGGTGTTATAGTAATTCCTCTGACACGCAACTCAAATCATGGGTTACAACAATATAAAGGTATTTCCATTACAGTCTCCACCCCTGGTCCCTTTGGACCAGACCATATGGTTTAACATTGCAATGAACTCCTCCCCTTGCCCCTGCTCCGGCCTGGACTTATCCACAGGCTGCAGTCCTTTAGGGGTGTACCTGCTCCACGTGGAGCCTTATCTATGAGTCACAGTCTCTTCAAGGGCATATACCTGCTGCAGCATAGACTTCTCCACAGCCACAGTTGCTTTGAGGTGCGCCTGTTCCAGCATGGCCTTATCCATGGGCAACAATGCCTTCAGAGATATATCTGCTCCAGCATGGTCTTGCCCACAGCCACAGTCCCTTCAGAAGTAAACCTGCTCCAACATGGTCTTACCCATGGCTGCAATACCTCCAGGGGTGTACCTGCTGTGTCATGGGCTTATCCATGGCCACATACTTTGAGGTGCTCCAGCATGACCTCATGCACAGCCACAGATGCTTTGAGGTATACCTTCTCCAGTGTGGACTTATCCTTGGGCCACAATCCCTTCAGAGGTACACCTGCTGCAGCACGGACATAACCACAGGCACAGATGCTTCAGGGTGTCCTGCTCCTGCATGGACTCATCCACAGGTCACAGTCCTGCCGACTTGAGTTCATACTGGAGTTGCATCCTGTCCAGTACAGCAGCACAGAAACAGCAGTGATGCCCTGGCCATCTGCCAGCCCAGGCGCATCACCATTGCTGATATCAAAATGTTCCCAGGCACAACAGAGTAAGATGATAAGCAGTACAGCACTACAGCAAGCAGCAAAAGCAAAAAGCAGCCACTAATGAGCACTAGACTCAAATATACAGTAAGGCAAGCAAGCCCCATGGCAAGCACAGGAGCCTGCCCATTAATAGCTAAACAGCAATAACAGCTATAAATTCAATATCTAGCACATTCTAATAAACTCTGTCATTCTCTTGAACCCTTCGAGCCCCACATTGCACACCAAACAGTACTGTCGTGGTTTAACCCCAGCCAGCAACTAAGATCATGCAGCGGCTTGCTCACTCTACCCTGGTGGGATGGGGGAGAGAATTGGAAGGGTAAAAGTGAGAAAAAAATTGTGGGTTGAGATAAAGACGGTTTAATAGACGATTACGGAACTGCCGCTCCCTGCAGCTCACCAACCCGACCCAGGACACCCCAGCCCTATCCAATCGACGACTTCCTGCGACTTCCCCCGGCAGCTCAGAGTGGGCATGGCTCACATGGCATGGAATACCTGTGTCCCTGCCGGAGCCTGGGGAGAATTAACCCTATCCCCACCGGAACCAGGACAGGAAGTAATTCAAGTATAGTTAGGGTATATAGTTCAGTTCTCTGCAGGAGTCCTGACCAAGATTTATGTTGGCTCAGTGGTTTTTTTACTGGTCATTTCTATTTTGCAACTGAATTTTATAGTCAAATTCATCTCTTACAACCAGCTCAGATAAATTACCTTGTAACAGTGTAATATCAGTAAGGCTTTTGCCTCCACTATCCTATCTTAAAAGATGACATTTTTTAGTTTCCAAATGCTTCTTTCTTGCATTTTGTTCTATTGATTTTAATTTTCTGTTAATCACATTTATCCTGTAAGATATTCCTATATATATACTTCCTTTAGTGATGATACCTCGCTGCCATCTCTGTCATCAGCCTGTGCCTATCTTTTGTAATGCAAAGTACTGTTATAATTTTTGTCATACACTACATTCAAAGAGGTACCTCTAACAATTGTGTTATGTGTAAATATCACTTCTATAGATCAAAGAATTCTTCTTTGAATGTATGCTTTCATTTGTGAATACTCTTTTTAAATTAAAATAATGTCAAATATTATCATCAGAACTAACCACTTCAGACTCATCACTATAATATTTGGTATTTTCTGCCTAAATTGCAAAGGTTTAATTCTTTCTAGTTTTAAATCCAAATAAAACTCCTCCTAACTCTTTAATATATTGGCTCATAAATATCTGTGTAGAAAACAGCAAAGTAAATTTTTTCTTTTCTTCATTAGTGGGAAATTTTAATTAGTCTAGGATATGCTTAGAAGAAATAAATGAAATTAACATCCAAGATTTTTAGTAACTTCACATAATGTTGGTTTTATGTTTATCTTTTGAAAAAAATATATATTTCAGAAGTTTCAAGTCATGTCAGTCAATGCACCATATTAATCACAGAATGGTTAGAGTTGGAAGGGACCTTAAAGTTCATCTAGTTGCAACACCCCTGCCCTGGGCAGGGACGCCTCCCACTAGACCAGGTTGCTCAAAGCCCCATCCAGCCGGGCCTTGACCACTTCCAGGCATCCACAACTTCCCTGGGCAACCTGTTCCAGTGTCTCACCACCCTCATGGTAAAGAATTTCTTCCTAATATCTAATCTAAATCTCCCCTCCTTCATTTTAAAACCGTTACCCCTCGTCCTGTCAAAGAGTCCCAATATGCAATTACTTGTACTTTCTATTTTTCTAGATTACATATCAAAGCTGAATGGCATCTTTGTTCTTCACCTGTCTGTGTTCCCAAGAGAGAAGATGACGGGAAATTACTGAAAAGGCAGAAAAGTTTTGTATGATGAACTTTGCTCTTGAACTGCTGTGTATTCAATGGAATTATCTTTGCATTTCTTCACAACACATTCTTGTAAATTTGGAGACGACCTACATGGAAAAGTATTATATAAGACCTATTTTAAAAATCCATAGAACTGAAGAAGACATTGTCCTTCTAATTGTTGCATGATATTTTGTACTATGTCAAATATTTTAATAAAAATGTATAATTTTTATAAGAAATATTTTTATAATTAAAATATTTTTAACAGTAAATAAATGCATTGTATATCATATAAAACCCCAACATTTTAAATATATAGTGTGAAATGCTGAAAAAATAACTCATAATAGCTCTTCTTTAATAAAGGTGAAGAATATTGCCTTGGGATAATTTAGAAGCAAACTACTGCTCTGATTGAGTAAAGTACATAAACATGAGCTTAAAACTCCTGAGCAGTTTCACTGAAAACTTTAGAGCTGGCATTGTCCCTTAAAGATTCTGAGAGCTCATTTAATGCTCATTAAGTCCCTAGCAATGAACTTGGATCCAAGATTGCCTAATAAGAATACACAGATTTCATAGTAGATTGGAGACACTTTGAGATAATTCTTAGAATCATAGAATTGCCTAGGTTGGAAGGGACCTTTCATAGAATCATAGAATCATAGAATCATTTAGGTTGGAAAAGACCCTTGGGATCATCGAGTCCAACCATCAACCCCACTCTACAAAGTTCTCCCTTACACCATATCCCCTAACACCACATCTAAACGAGTCTTAAACACATTCAGGGATGGTGACTCCACCACCTCCCTGGGCAGCCTATTCCAGTGTCTAACCACTCTTTCCGTGAAGAATTTTTTCCTAATGCCCAGCCTAAACCTACCCTGCCGCAGCTTGAAGCCATTCCCTCTTGTTCTATCGCTAATTACCTGTGAGAAGAGACCAGCACCAACCTCTCTACAATGTCCTTTCAAGTAGTTGTAGAGAGTGATGAGGTCTCCCCTCAGCCTCCTCTTCCTCAAACTAAACAGTCCCAGCTCCTTCAATCGCTCCTCATAAGGTTTATTCTCCAGGCCCTTCACCAGCTTCGTTGCCCGCCTCTGCACTCGCTCCAGCACCTCGATATCTCTCTCGTATTGAGGTGCCCAGAACTGGACACAATACTCAAGGTGTGGCCTCACCAGTGCTGAGTACAGGGGGACAATCACCTCCCTACTTCTGCTGGTGACCTTACCATGACAACCTGAGGAACCTGAAGGTACACAAGTCCATGGGACCTGATGAAATCCATCCATGGGTCCTGAGGGAACTGGCGGATGAAGTTGCTAAGCTGCTTTCCACTATATTTGAAAAGTCGTGGCAGTCTGGTGAAGTTTCCACTGATTGGAAAAGGGGAAACATAACCCCCATTTTCAAAAAGGCACAAAAGGAAGACCCAGGGAACTACAGACCAGTCATTCTCACCTCTGTGCCTGGCAAGATCATGGAGCAGATCCTCCTGGAAACTCTGCTAAGGCACATGGAAAATAAGGAGGTGATTGGTGACATTGACAGACATCATTTACCTGGACTTTTGCAAAGCATTTAACACTGTCCTGCATGACATACTGGTCTCTAAATTGGAGAGATGTGGATTTGATGGATGGACCACTCGTTGGATAAGGAATTGTCTGGATGTCCGCACTCAAAGAGTTGCGGTCAATGGCTCAATGTCCACATGGAAACCAGTGACAAGTGGCGTTCCTCAGGGGTCAATACTGGGATCAGTGCTGTTTAACATCTTTGTCGGCGACATGGACAGTGGCATAGAGTGCACCCTCAGCAAGTTTGCTGACAACACCAAGCTGTGTGGCGCGGTTGACACGCTGGAGGGAAGGGATGCCATCCAGAGGGACCTGGACAGGCTTGAGAGGTGGGCCTGTGCGAACCTCATGAAGTTCAACAAGGCCAAGTGCAAGGTCCTGCACATGGGTCATGGCAATCCCAAGCACTGATATAGAATGGGCAGAGAATGGCTTGAGAGCAGCCCTGAGGAGAAGGACTTGGGGGTGTTGGTGGATGAGAAGCTCAACATGAGCAGGCAATACGTACTTGCAGCCCAGAAAGCCAACTGCATCCTGGGCTGCATCAGGAGAAGCATGGCCAGCAGGTCGAGGGAGGTGATTCTACCCCTATACTCTGCTCTCGTGAGACTCCACCTGGAGTACTGCGTCCAGCTCTGGAGTCCTCAGCACGAGAAGGACATGGACCTGTTGGAACGGGTCCAGCGGAGGGCCACGAAGATGATCAGAGGGCTGGAGCACCTCTCCTATGAAGACAGGCTGAAAAGATCCTCATGGATGGCACATATCAAGAGGAGTGTTTGCAAAAGCTCTGTGTATTGGTGGCCTACCCTAGGTGACCTACACCTATGTCAGACTTACCAACACCCCCCCCAAATTACCTTTCATAGAGGGGCTCTTCTGAGTGAAGGATTATTAGGAAACTTAAAATTTCTTTCTCTTGTGTTCTTTTTTAGTGGTTTTGTCTGGGCTGAACTGATTTGTTATCACTTTCATTCCATGCTTCTTGCATATGCAGAAGTTTAGATTCATGAATGTTCCTGAAATTAATGAATTTCTCCCTGTATCCAAATGGCTTCCATTGTGTGGCGGTGTGCTCTCCCCCTTCCTCCCTCCCTGGCTCCTGCTCAAGCCATAACTGTCAGTGGGAGCTGTGATGGGTTGCACCTGGACTTTGGGGGATGGATGGCAACATAGCCAAACACTGTCTGGAATGGGGACCTAGACTTCTTGTTGATATGCAAATATGACTGTAGTTCAATTATCTTACTCTATAAATAGTGGACAGCCCAAGAGCCCTTTGAGCTCTCCTGCATGGCAGTGGGATGCACGACAGGATCTCCCCTTGAGCAAGGATGGCCACTCAAGGTTGCTCCTCAAGGTTTAGAGGTTCCTTGCCGCAACAGATCCTCGATAAGTGGTTAATAGCATGTTAAACTGAAATCTTAGCTAAGTGAGATAAAGGATTGATTGCGCATATATAATCCTTTAGACATAAACTATTGACCAAGTCTGGGACTAGGATTTGATCCAGATGCACCTAGACTCTTCTCTGAGAAGGAATTTAGAAAGCAAGGGGGTCCTCTCTGAACCTCGTGACTCAATGGGAGGGTCTCCCTGACAGTTTTGTCTGACCCTGTCCTCTGTGCAGTGAATAACCAAGTGTACCTTGCCATCAAATCTCGTAAAACACTGTCACATTCACAATCAAACTTTGTTAAATCACTGTTTTATATCAATAAATTTTTCACTGCTGCTCTCTTATGATTGAAGTTAATCACTCCATCCGTGACACATTGTGAATACTCTTTTCCCTTGACTGCCCTCTAACAAATTATCATCTTATTTGTTGCTTACTCTCAGACAGTATTCATACTGCTTGTAAGATTCTTAAAGTATGAACATTTTAAGGAATTTAATTTTTAGGCATTCTTCTCTTTCCCGCATCACTGTTTTGAATTCTACACATGAGCATAGTATGCTTAATGAACTGGATTCTAAAAGCAATTAATAATAAATCTGTTCTGAATTAGTACTTATTCCTGTTTCAACACTATGCAACAAATTATTTTTGTGGGATAATTGTTTCATAATTAACTTTTGCCGATATCTATTGTTCACCACCTTTATTTCTCAGGTACTAATGAATAAGATCAGTTACAAAGGGGGGAAAGTTGTTATGAAATCAAAACCTGAGAGTATTTTGGCACTTCTGACAGTTGCAGCTAAAAAGTGTAAACCTAAATGGGCTCCTCTTCAGACACTAAAATGCAGCAGACAAAACTATTATTTCATCCCCTGTGGGCCGCTGTCTCTGTTCACTCTTAGTTTTATGTCATCATATTGGTTTGACACTTATTATAGGTTCAATAGGTTTTTCTCTGATGTTGTTATTGGCTAATGATTCTGCTCTTCTCTGAGGATGGCAAAAATGAGAAGTTATACAGTCACAGGGACACCCTTAACCATAGTATTCTATGGGAGTGTGTCGTCTTAAATCAATAGATAGATAGCAAGTTAGCCTTTAACATTTGGTTTGCTTGCTTCAATTTTATAATTCAGGCTAGCAATTATAAGACTATTCCTGATGATCCAGTAGTTCAATAATTATCTTAATTCATATATTTTACACTTTTAGCATTTAAAGTAAACTAAAGCAATGAGTGATTTATAAAACATCATCAATGTCCTTTATGCAAGAATTTATGCTTTCTAAAAGAATAAATTATTTTCACATGATGATGATAGCAGCAGATTCTGTGAGATTCTTGTTTCATTGGATCAACTGTTTTAAGTATACCTGACTCATCAGGCTGATCTTTAAGGCTCTGCCTTTCCAAAATCATAGGCAGGAACAATAGAGTGGCAACACATTTTATGTTTCAGAAACAGTCATAGGAAAAAGATAAATATATCAGTACAAGATGAATGGCTGCCAAAATTGCTACTTTGTGTCAACAGCAAAATGTGCATGTTTTAAAGAGCTGTTCAGCAATGTTGCATTTTGAATTAATTTTCAATTAGAGACCAAGAATAACAAATATAACTTCACATACTTTTAGAAAAAGAAAAGCTGTTCTAGACTTTCTATTCATTTGATCTGCACTCCAAACTCTGTTCACCTCACTTCAAACAATATCTCATTGTGTTGGATTTTTTTCCCTTTATCACAGAATCATAGAATCATAGAATTGTCAGGGTTGGAAGGGACCTTAAAGATCATCTAGTTCCAACCCCCCTGCCATGGGCAGGGACACCTCCCACTAGATCAGGTTGCTCAGAGCCCCGTCCAGCCTGGCCTTAAAAACTTCCAGGGATGGGGCTTCCACCACCTCTCTGGGCAACCTGCTCCAGTGTCTCACCACCCTCATGGTGAAGAACTTCTTCCTAACGTCCAATCTGAAACATCCCATCTCTAGTTTTAATCCATTCCCTCTAGTCCTACCATTACCCGACATCCTAAAAAGTCCCTCCCCAGCTTTCTTGTAGGCCCCCTTAAGATACTGGTAGGCCACTATAAGGTCTCCTCGGAGCCTCCTCTTCTCCAGACTGAACAACCTCAACTCCCTCAGTCTGTCCTCATAGGAGAGGTGCTCCAGCCCTCTGATCATCCTCGTGGCCCTCCTCTGGACACATTCCAGTACGTCCATATCTCTTGTATTGGGGGCTCCAGAATTGGACGCAATACTCCAGGTGGGGTCTCATGAGAGTGGAATAGAGGGGCAGAATCACCTCCCTCGACCTGCTGGCCACGCTTCTCCTGATGCAGCCCAGGATACAATTGGCTTTCTGGGCTGCTAGTGCACACTGACAGCTCATGTTGAGCCTCTCATCTACCAGTACCCCCAAGTCCTTTTCTTCAGGGCTGCTCTCAAGCCAGTCGCTGCCCAGCCTATATCGGTGCTTGGGATTGCCCCGACCCAGATGGAGGACCTTGCACTTGGTCTTGTTGAACTTCATGAGGTTGGCATGGGCCCACCTCTCCAGCCTGTCAAGGTCCCTCTGGATGGCATCTCTTCCCTCCAGCGTGTCAGCCACCCCACACAGCTTGGTGTCGTCAGCAAACTTGCTGAGGGTGCACTCTATGCCACTGTCCATGTTGCTGATGAAGATGTTAAACAAGACCGGTCCCAGTACTGATCCTTGAGGGACTCCACTTGTCACTGGCCTCCACTTGGACACAGACCCATTGACAACCACTCTTTGGCAAACACAGAGGAAAAAAAACAATAAAACAAATTATTATTGAAATTTTAGGAAATATATTTTGGGGTACTGTGTGAGCCGATGCAGGCAGGATGCAGGAACAACCACAAAACCACCGATGAAAGGCAAAGAACAAGTTTAATCTCGATACCTCACAGACCAGGGAATCTCTGAAGCAACACCCGGGTAGAGGCACACAGGCAGGGACCGCAGGCACCGTGGAGTGAGAGAGAGTCCTTGTTAGCAAGAGTCCTTCGCAGCGAGAGAGTCCTTGTTAGCAAGAGCGCGCGCAGACTCCCTGTTCTCGCTGGTATTTAAAGGTTTCAAACAGGCATAGTTTTCCCACTGTGCTTTGATCTTCAACAACAGGGCAGGATTCTCAAGTGTCTAGATAAGGTGTCCCTGAATCCATCACAGACTTATGTTATCTAAGTGCAAGTGTTTTTCTTGCAAGCACCCGAGTCTGAATAACAATTAGTGTGATATATGTGTTTTCCAGTACCCCATGTGCGAGTCACTTGAGCGTATTTACAATCCTCCTCGCTGATCTTCCGTTTCTTTCCCACAGGCACCACATGTGGGAATGTGTATTGGGTTTAATGTGGCAAGGTTTTGATAGCTGCAGGGCGCCTTCTGTGACAAGATACCAGAAGCTGCTCCCCATGTCAGACAGAGACGGTTCCAGACAGCTCCAAGATGGACCTGCTGAGCCAATCAGTGACATTGGTAGCACCTCTGTGATAACATATTTAAGAAATGGTAAAAAAACACTGTGCAACAGCAGCTGGGAGAGGAGAGCGAGAATATGTGAGAGAAACAACTATGCAGACACAAGGTCAGTGAAGAAGGAGGAGGAGGAGGAGGTGCTCCACGTGCCAGAGCAGAGATTGCCCTGAAGGATGTGGTGAAGACCATGGTGATGCAGGTTGTGCCCCTGCAGCCCATGGAGGACCACAGTGGAGCAGATATCCACCCTGCAGCACATGGAGGACCCCATGGCAGAGCAGGTGGGTATGCCCTGAAGGAAGCTGTGACCCCGTGGAGAGCCTGCACTGCAGAAGGTTTTCTGGCAGGACCTGTGGCCCCGCAGGGGACCCACGTTGGAGCAGTCTGTTCCTGAAGGACTGTACCCCGTGGAAAGGACCCATGCTGGAGCAGTTCGTGAAGAACTGTCTCCCGTGGGAAGGACTCATGTTGGAGAAGTTTGTGAAGGACCCCACGCTGGAGTAGGGGAAGAATGTGAGGAGGAAGGAGAGGCAGAGACAAAGCGTTATGAACTGACTGCAAGCTCCATTCCCCATACCCCTGTGCCACTTGGGGAAGGACACAGAGAAATCAGGAGTGAAGCTGAGCCCGGGAAGAAGGGAGGGGTGGGGGGAAGGTGTTTCTAGATTTGTTCTTGTTTCTCATTATCCTACTCTGATTTTGATTGGCAATGCCTGTGACTGTAATTGGTGAGCGATGTCCCTGTCCTTCTCTTGACCCGCAAGCCTTTCCTTGTATTTTCTCCCCCCTGTCCTGTTGAAGAGGGGGAGTGATAAAGTGGCTTGGTGGGCACCTGGCATCCAGCCAAGGTCAATCCACCACAGGATGCCTTGAGGAACTGAGCTGAGATACTATGGTTACTTAATTCCCTTGGTTTTGCTCCTCCATCGAAGAGAGTCCCAGCTGTTCTCTGAGGTAGATGCAAAGTTTCATTTAACTATAAATTAAAGAACTGAACATTGTCAGAGCTATTCACCACTATTAAAAAGTGGTTTATTGTTTTCAAATTTAGGGCTTTAGTTACTCTAAATCAAGACTGCATCAGTAAATAACTCATGATTTTCAGTGAAAATGAGAGCATTTCACCCTGTATGTTGGCATTATCTGAAAAATAGCTGGGAAATTAAAAATTTGCTCCAGAAACTTTTGGTAATAATTTCTCAAAAGATAAATGATTTTATAAAAGTAATATATAGTAAATCTTAAAAAATAATAGCAAGCATTTGGTTAATCAAAGAAATCTGTTTCAGATATGTTTTCAATTCAACAACATTTTCAGTAAATAAAAATACAAACATACATATAAATTTTCCATTAAAACAGCAAGCACACACCAGATAATTGGATCTGAACTGGTTCCTCACACTAGAGAAGTTCAAATGGGAAGGTATACAAGGAAGAGTATAACAGTATGACAGACCATCAGAGTTGGCCTTGTGTAGATTTTATACAGCCAAAGTATATGTGAGTATTTCTGTCCATTTCATGGGGGGATAAAGATGAGAAAGTTGGGGAGTATTAAATACCCACTGAAATATTTGAGTTTACAAAAAACCTCCATATATTAATCTTTACCATACGTGCCTTTCTACATTACATTTAGCCTTTACCTCCCTGCCTTCTTTTCATATCCACTTCTTCCTTTCAATAATTGTATCTTTTCTATCCTGTATTTACAGTCCATACTCCTGAACATGAACTTGAAATCACTTTATGCTACAGACCACTATCATGCATTTCCTTCATATTCTAGGTTTCTTCCATCTCCTCTTTGGCTACTCCTTCCAGATTTACTAGCACATTTGCTAGCCAAAAGTGAGACAGCTGGTAGTTACAAACACTATCAAAAAAATTGCATTATTTGCTATACACATGTGTAAGCTTTTTGTTTCCAGAGTGCCATGGTTTAGCCTCAGACGGCATATCATAAGCCAATATCGCACAGGACAGCAAAATGATAATCCTCATCCCTCTCCCAGAAGTAACAAAAATCATCGCAGGGAGAACATAAGCCATATAGGAATTTACATAACACAGCCATGAGAACAAACCAAGCAACATGATGACCAGCGACTATTTACCTAATACAATAAACACATAGAACAAATTCGTTTTTCCAAGCTCTAGTTGGATTCTGTCGTTATCTCAACCCTTCGAGCCCCACATTGGGTGCCAAAAAGGACTGTCGTGATTTGGCCTCAGAAGACAACAAAGAACCACTTGCCGATCGCTTGGGCCTTCCCAATATGGGAAGAATCAGAAGAAAAAAGCAAAACTCGTGGGTTGAGACAAAGGCAGTTTAACAGAACATGAAAGGTAACAAGCAAACAACATCAATACCATGGACAGAGGAATATACAAACACGATTACGGAACTGCCGCTCCCTGCAGCTCACCAACCCGACCCAGGACACCCCAGCCCTATCCAATCGGTGACTTCCTGCGACTTCCCCCGGCAGCTCAGAGTGGGCATGGCTCACATGGCATGGAATACCTGTGTCCCTGCCGGAGCCTGAGGAGAATTAACCCTGTCCCCGCTGGAACCAGGGCATT
This sequence comes from Sterna hirundo, assembly GCA_009819605.1. Taxonomy (NCBI): domain Eukaryota; kingdom Metazoa; phylum Chordata; class Aves; order Charadriiformes; family Laridae; genus Sterna; species Sterna hirundo. The sequence goes on from CM020463.1 coordinate 22,330,568, forward strand.
ATCCACCCCTTATTCCATACCACCTATGCCATGCCCAGATCTTACGGGTTCCAATGAATTGCCACCACTTTCCCCTGTCATATATATATACACATATATATTCATGCAGATATAATGCCCTTAGTTTATGGGCCATCCCTCCAAAGTGTCTGGTGAGTTCATTTAATCCATGGCTTTGGGCTCCATCTGTTATAACAGTCTCTCAGGGCAGGTGAGATGGCGTGTGGTGCTGGCCTGTTGCATGCTGTATTTTTCAGAGCTTGTGACTGGTGTACCCGGTGTGGCTCTGTGGAATAATTACTAAATTGGCCAAGAATACAAAAGTACAGCATTGTTCACACATTAAGGAAAAGTATAAAATCAAGAGGCTTCTGAGGTAGAAAACAGCCGCAGCTGGCAGGAAGAATACAACACCTGTGGTTCCCTGATAAGGATGCTTGTGAAGCTACATGAGGTACGGGACAGGATGCAGTTATTCCGTGGCTTTACCTTATGATGTATAGCAGATACGGGAATGGGATGATACCATGAAAACAGATAAGCTGCCAATTAGCTGCCCGCTCGATACTCAGAGCCAACATTTTGTCAAATTTTGATGAAATGCTGTCCTCTGTGCGAACCTTGCTCATTATAATGTCATTATAATACCAAAACACACCTCCATCCCGAAGGCTACCCGCCTCCAAGGTGCGACCACTCCTCCTTGAGCCTGCGCCCTGAATTTCTCGTAAACTATACCTTTAATTGTGAAGCGAGAGAATTTTACACCAATCATAATAAAGGTATTTATGACTAAAGTCACTCAAACTCCACCCTGATGATAATAAATATTATAAAAATAGCCTGAGGGAAGATACCCAGGGAAGACACCATCGTGAAGAATTCCATCACTGACTTCTGGGATCAGTCGACGGGCTGAGCCTTTCTTCCCCCCTCCATAGGGACACCTTTGGGTAAGACTGCGATTACACCGAGTGCTTTCTCGGGGAACTTAGAAATCTCTCTAGAGAATCTCTTTCCTACATTTATAGCTAGGCTGTATCGTTTATAACTTTGTCGCGCGTTTTGTATATGTAACAATACTTTCGTTTGCACGTGCTTTGCAGACAGTGTATTTATCACCGGCAGTCCTAAGAACCTATATATCTGTTGTTTAAATAAACTGCACGTTTTTTTAAGTAGCTAGTCATTTCGGTTTCTCACTGAACACGACCAAAGACTTGAGAGTGGCCGTGCTAGTTCAGGAGCACGACTAGACTGAAGGTGCAGTCCACTATTAGTGTATCCAAATCGTAATAGTTCAATACATATTAAACGCGATTGGACTGATAGTGCTGAATTGGGCATCACTCAGAATTTAAATCTAGCCGCACCTAGCCTCCCACCTCGGTGAGGAGTGTTAGAATGCAAGGGGGTTTATCTTCTGCCAAAACCGCTTAGCCCCTTTTCACGCAACAGGCTCATGCCCACAGTCCATGGGCTGAAGATGTAGATCTTGAGGAAGTTGCTGGGCGCCAGCTGCTGAGGTCAGTTCTTATCCCATCACCCCTGTGCTTTACTCAATTTTTCATCAAAGTCCATCTGTCCTTAATTTGGGTGATTCTTACTGTAGTACAACTGATAGCAATTATAGTAATGAGGACATACAGTGACAGGGTTACTTAGCAATTAACGTCATACCATGTGATTCATTGGCTATTCTCACCCAAAATCAGATCCCCATGAGGTACACATCGGACTTCCCCATCCTTCCGCATCACCCACCAAGTGCACCCTGGTCCTTGGGCAAAAGCAATCCCACGGATGGGTTGGCCTTTGCCTGAGGCAGGACTAACCCAGACTGTCTTCCCTAGCATATTCTTCATGTGAACTACGGGGACTTTATCCCCTTCTACGGTACGTGGAAGTTTTGATCGGGCAGGGCCAACTTGATTGGTAGATCAAGAGGTAGAGCTGTTCTCTGAGGTAGATGCAAAGTTTCATTTAACTATAAATGTTAAACAAGACCGGTCCCAGTACTGATCCTTGAGGGACTCCACTTGTCACTGGCCTCCACTTGGACACGGGCCCATTGACAGCCACTCTTTGGGTGTGGTCGACAAGCCAGTTCTTTATCCACTGAGTTGTCAGCCCATCAAACCCATCAGCTTGGAGACCAGGATGTCATGCGGGACAGTGTCAAAGGCTTTGCTCAGGTCCAGGTAAATGACGTCAGTTGCTCTCCCCTTGTCTATTGATGTTGTGACCTTCTCATAGAAGGCCACCAGGTTTGTCAGGCACGATTTGCCCCTGGTGAAGCCGTGTTGATTGTACCCAATCACCTCTTTGTTATTTTTCTGCCTCAGCAGTGCCTCCAGGAGGATCTGCTCCATGATCTTACCAGGCACGGAGGTGAGACTGACTGGCCTATAGTTCCCCGGTTCCTTCTTCTTTCCCTTTTTGAAAATGGGGATCATGTTTCCCCTTTTCCAGTCAGTGGGGACCTCACCAGACTGCCAGGACTTTTGGAATATAATAGAGAGCGGTTTAGCAACCTCATCCGCCAGTTCCTTCAGTACCCGTGGGTGTATCCCATCAGGTCCCATGGACTTGTTCACTTTCAGGTTCATCAAATGGTCACAAACCTGATCTTCACTTACAATGGCCAGTTCTGTCCAACCCCTGCCATTGTCTTCTGTGACTCCGGGAGTGTGGCTGGAGCCCTTGCCAGTGAAGACCAAGGAAAAGAAGTCATTGAGAACCTTCGCCTTCTCCATATGACTTGTTGCCAGTTCTCCCATTTCCTTTCTGAGGGGGTCCACACCTTCCCTAGTCTTCTTCTTACCATTAATGTACCTATAGAAATTTTTGCTGTTTCCCTTGATCTCCTTGGTTAGATTTAATTCTAACTGAGCTTTAGCTTTTCTCACCAGGTCTCTTGCTGTTCGAATAGCTTCCTTATATATGCCCCCCATTCCAGCTGTCCTTTCTCCCACTCCTTATAAAGTTTCCTTTTGTGTGACAGTGTGTCCAGGAGCTCCCTGTTCATCCAGGCAGATCTCCTAGCATTCTTTCCTGCCTTCCTCTTTGTATAGTTTGCTCCTGGACACGGAGAAGGTGATCCTTGAATACTGACCAGCTGTCCTGGGTCCCCCTTCCCTCTAGGGCTTTGCTCCACGGCACTTTGGCCAGCAGATCCCTGAAGAGATCAAAGTCTGCATGCCTAAAGTCCAGGGTCATAAGCTTAGAATACATCCTCCTAGTTGCCCTGAGGATCTTAAATTCTATCGCTTCATGGTCACTGTAGCCAAGGTTATCCCTGAGCCTCGCGTTGGTCACCAGCCCTTCCCTGTTGGTGAGAACGAGGTCCAGCATAGCACCTTTTCTTGTTGGTTCCTCTAGCATTTGGAGGAGGAAGTTGTCATCTATGCATTCCAGGAACATCCTGGATTGCTGGTGCCTTGCTGTGTTGTCCCTCCAGCAGATGTCAGGGTGGTCGAAATCCCCCATAAGGACCAGGGCCTGTGAACCATAGGACCAGGCCTATGGAGGGCCTCATCTGCTTGTCTCTGCTGGTCAGGTGGCCTGTAGCAGACCCCTACTGTAACATCGCCTTCCCCTGTCTTCCCTTTAATCTTAACCCATACACTCTCAACGAGCTCCTTGTCCTTCCCCATGTGGAGCTCCATCGATTATAGCTGGTCACTGATGTAGAGGGCAACACCTCCTCCCCTCCTACCTTGCCTGTCCTTCCTAAAGAGCTTGTATCCGTCTATCCCTACATTCCAGTCATGGGAATCATCCTAACAAGTTTCAGTAATGGCCACTATGTCATGGCTTTCCAGCAGCCCAGTGGCCCTTAATTCATCCTGTTTATTGCCCAAGCTGCGTGCATTCATGTAGAGGCATTTCAGCTGGGCTGTCCATGTCACCCTCTTGTGCGAATCCCCCTTGATTCCCTTGGGGTGTCCCAGTGCGTTGTCTCCGGCTTGCCTTAGGGCAACAAGTTGAGAGCCCTTACTAGGACTCCGTCCCTCTGCCCCTGATGTGCTGCCCCACTGTTTGTCACAGGCAATCATGAAATTATTGACCCCTTCCCCCTTCAAATCTAGTTTAAAGCCCTATCAATGAGGCCTTAAACTAATGGTTACTTGGCAAGACAAACACCATAACTCTGAACGTTCTCCCCCTTCCTTCTTCTTCCCCCAGCTTTATATACTGAGCATGATGTCATGTGGCACAGAATATCCCTTTGGTCAGCTGGGGTCAGCTATCCCAGCTGTGTCCCCTACCAACTTCTTGTGCACTCCCAGCCTACTTGCTGGTGGGGCGGTGTGAGAAGCAGAAAAGGCCTTGACACTGTGTAAGCACTGCTCAGCAGTAACTAAAAACATCCCTATATGATCAACACTGTTACCAGCACAAATTCAAAACATAGCCTCATACTAGCTGCTGTGCAGAAAATTAACTACATCCCAGTTAAAATCAGCACGCTACTCTATCACTCTCCCTCCCCAACTGGACAGTGGGGAGAAAATATAACAAAAGGCTTGTGGGTTGAGATAAGGACAAGGAGATCACTCAGTATGCGGTGTTGCACCACCACAAAATATCTGCGCTTTCTTAGATATCTGACAATACAAAGTTTCACCATTACTTGTTTGCTCTTGTTTCTGCTTCTTATTCCTACTAGCAGTTTCCATGGTGGTGGTCTCATTCTATATCCTGGTTCTGGCGGGGACAGGGTTAATTCTCCCCAGGCTCTGGCAGGGACACAGGTATTCCATGCCATGTGAGCCATGCCCACCCTGAGCTGCCGGGGGGGGGGGGGGGGGGGGGGGGCGGGGGTGTGCAGTGGGCAGCAAGTCGCAGCTTGGAGCTGGCTGGGGCATCCCGGTCCGGCTGAGGAGCGGTGGGGAGTGGTGAACCGTGTTTATATATTTCTCTATCCATGTTGTTGTTGTTGTTTGCTTGTTCCCTTTGCTGTTCTGTTAAACTGCCTTTGTCTCAACCCACGAGTTTTGCCTTTTTTTCTTCCGATTCTTCCTGTATTGGGAAGGCCAGAGCGAGTGGCAAGTGGTTCTTTGTTGCCGTCTGAGGCTAAACCACGACAGTCCTTTTTGGTGCCCAATGTGGGGCTCGAAGGGTTGAGATAACGACAGAATCCAACTAGAGCTTGGAAAAACGAATTTTTTCTATGCGTTTATTGTACTAGGTAAATAGTCGCTGGTCACCATGTTGCTTGGTTTGTTCTCATGGCTGTGTTATGTAAATTCCTATATGGCTTATGTTCTTCCTGCGATGATTTTTGTTACTTCTGGGAGAGGGATCAGGATTATCATTCTGCTGTCCTGTGCGATATTGGCTTATGATATGATAACATCTCTTGTTAGACAGTTACTTTGGGGCATTTATATGGTATTGCTGTCCTGCCCATACCTTGGGCACCATCTCTCAGAATTTATTAATAATTACACCCAGTCTGTGGGGGAAACAGGGGGGGACCCTTTCCCCAGCTCTTTCACCTCCCTTTTCTCCTTCGGGACAGGTATGACATCTTTTGAGAATTTTGGATATCCTTGGGATGCTCAAACCAGCATGTTCCCAGTGTTATGTCTCCTGAGTACGTTCCAGGTCCTGTTTAGGGTTAAACAGCTATTTAAGACTACCACCCAGAGATCTGCTCCGAGGCTGGATAGTCAGGGGTGGCATGGCATGTGGGAGAACATGGGCAGGTACCTAGAGAACTTCTCACCGCGCTAAAAAATTACAGGACCCTGATAGAGTGGTAGAATATTTGAAGGGAAAATGCTGTGGCTATTCCAGAGAGGCACAATTCACCACACTGTGCTGGGTCCTGGACAGTATCTACCAGGCACTGCTCAGTATTATGCAGCACCCTCAGGGGAAAGAGATGGAGACCAGACCGGCAGACACTTTGGTTACTGCAACTCCTGTGACAGGCACTGAAGCTACTGCAACCCCTGCGACAGACACTGTGGCTACTCCGATTCCTGCGGCAGCCACTGCAGCTACTCCAACCCTGGTGGCAGCCACTGCCACTGAACCAGGGATCCAACCCGTGCCAGTATCAGTTGCCCCCATACAGAAGAAGAAGTACACGAAGAAATCAGTTTGCTTAGTAAGAGATGATGATGAACCAGGGTCATCACGAGAGCAGGAGGAAGAAGCAGAAGAACCAGAGATAATTACCCCATCCCTATCCTTGAGCGAGCTGCGGGATATGCGAAAAGATTTTAGCCGACTTTCAGGCGAGCACATAGTCACCTGGCTGCTTCGGTGCTGGGATAACGGGGCCAGTAGCCTGGAATTAGAGGGTAGGGAAGCCAGGCAGCTGGGATCCCTGTCTAGGGAAGGCGGCATTGACAAGGCAATTGGAAAGAAGACCCAAGCCCTCAGCCTCTGGAAACGACTCCTGTCAGGCATGAGGGAGAGGTACCCCTTCAGTGAAGATGTTGCATGTCAACCAAGTGGCCCACCATGGAAAGAGGTATCCAGTACCTGAGAGAATTAGCTGTGCGGGAGATGATTTATTATGACTTGGACAATGCAGACTTACCCACAGACCCTGATGAGGTGCAATGCACAAGGCCCATGTGGTGGAAGGTTGTACGGAGCGCACCATCGTCATATGCCAACTCATTGGCAGTCATGGAATGGAAAGGTGAAGAGGGACCGACGGTGGATGAGGTGGCTGGCTGGCTCCGGCGATATGAAGAAAGTCTCTCTTCCCCCCTTGTCTCAGCTGTGGAGAAACTGTCCCGGAAGGTCCAGCAACTTGAAGAGAATATGCCCTGCTCCCCACCTGTACGGGCCAGCATCTCAGCTATTAGAAGCAGGCATTTCCCCACTCAAGAGAGAGAGTACAGAGGGTACACACCACGAAGGCACCCTGTCGTTCTACCTGCATGACCACGGGGAGGACATGAGGAAGTGGGATGGACAACCTACTTGGATCCTGCGGACACGGGTACAGGAGTTGCAAGGAAGGACAACCACAAAAGGGGATCCCTCCAGGAAAAGTGCCGCCCCAGTTTCCAGCGGGCAGTTCCCCAGGCAGAGCAGAAGGCCTGATCTTGATTCTGATCCTCTTGAAGGAACTTCCAAGTCATTTCTGCAAGAAGTGAGTAATGGATACTATGACCAGGATTAGAGGGGCCCTGCCTCCGGCCAGGTGGAGGAAAGGGACAACCGGGTTTATTGGACGGTGTGGATTCGATGGCCTGGCACATCAGACCCACAGGAGTATAAGGCTCTAGTGGACACGGGTGCACAGTGTACTTTAATACCATCAAGCTATAGAGGGGCAGAACCCATTTGTATTTCTGGGGTGACAGGGGGATTCCCAAGAGTTGACTGTACTGGAGGCGGAAGTGAGCCTAACTGGGAATGAGTGGCAAAAGCATCCCATTGTGACTGGCCCAGAGGCTCCATGCATCCTTGGTATAGATTACCAATCTTGGTATAGATTACTCCAATACAAACTGGAGTCCAAGGCAGCCAAGCAGTATGCCACGACTGATATAGCGAATGCATTCTTCTCTATTCCTTTAGCAGCAGAGGGCAGGCCACAGTTCACTTTCACTTGGAGGGGCGTCCAGTACACCTGGAATCGATTGCCCCAGGGGTGGAAACACAGCCCCACCGTTTGCCATGGACTGGTCCAGACTGCACTGGAACAGGGTGAGGCTCCAGAACACCTGCAATACATTGATGACATCATTGTATGGGGAAACACAGCAGAAGAAGTTTTTGAGAAAGGGAGTAAAATAGTCTGAATCCTTCTGAAAGCTGGTTTTGCCATAAAATGAAGTAAGGTCAAGGGACCTGCGCAGGAGATCCAGTTTTTAGGAATAAAATGGCAAGATGGACGCCGTCAGCTCCCAATGGATGTGATCAACAAAATAGCAGCTATGTCTCCACCAACTAGTAAAAAGGAAACACAAGCTTTCTTAGGCATTGTGGGTTTTTGGAGGATGCATATCCCAGATTACAGTCTAATTGTAAGCCCTCTGTATCAAGTAACCCGGAAGAAGAATGACTTTAAATGGGGTCCTGAGCAATGACAAGCTTTTGAACAAATCAAACAGGAAACAGTCCACGCAGTGGCCCTGGGGCCAGTCCGGGCAGGACAAGATGTTAAAAATGTGCTCCACGCCGCAGCCGGGGAGAACGGCCCTACCTGGAGCCTCTGGCAGAAAGCACCAGGGGAGACTCGAGGTCGACCCCTAGGGTTTTGGAGTCGGGGATACAGAGGATCTGAAGCCCGTTACACTCCAACAGAAAAAGAGATATTGGCAGCATTTGAAGGGGTTCGAGCTGCTTCAGAAGTGGTTGGCACAGAAGCACAGCTCCTCTTAGCACCTCGACTGCCAGTGCTGGGCTGGCTGTTCAAAGAAAGGGTCCCCACCACACATCATGCAACTGATGCTACATGGAGTAAGTGGATTGCACTGATCACACAGCGAACTCGAATGGGAAACCCCAGTCGCCCAGGAATTCTGGAAGCGATCATGGACTGGCCAGAAGGCAAGGATTTTGGAATGTCACCAGAGGAGGAGGTGACGCGTGCGGAAGAGGCCCCACCATATAATAAACTGCCAGAAAATGAGAAGAAATATGCCCTGTTCACTGATGGGTCCTGCTAGATTGTGGGAAAGCATCGAAAGTGGAAGGCTGCTGTGTGGAGTCCTACACGACAAGTTGCAGAAGCCAGGGAAGGACAAGGTGAATCGAGCCAGTTTGCAGAGCTGAAAGCCATTCAGCTGGCTTTGGACATTGCCGAGCAAGAAAAATGGCCAGTCCTTTATCTCTACACTGACTCATGGATGGTGGCAAATGCCCTGTGGGGATGGTTACAGCAGTGGAAGCAGGGCAAGTGGCAGCGCAGAGGCAAACCCATCTGGGCTGCTGACCTATGGCAAGATATTGCTGCCTGCGTAGAGAATCTGGTTGTGGAAATACGCCACGTAGATGCCCATGTACCGAAGAATCGGGCCACGGAGGAACATCAGAACAGCCAGCAGGTGGATCGGGTTGCTAGGATTGAAGTGGCTCAGGTGGATCTGGACTGGCAACATAGGGGTGAACTATTCATAGCTCGGTGGGCCCATGACTCCTCACACCATCAAGGAAGAGATGCGACATATAGATGGGCTCGTGACCGAGGGGTGGACTTGACCATGGACACTATTGCACAGGTCATCCATGAATGTGGGAACAGAGAGCAACATAGGTCTGTTCGATCTCGATGAGATAAAGCTGCGTCCTTGAGAGAGGGCTTGAGAGAACAGAAAAACAAGTAAGAATCAGCAAGAAACGGGACGTGAGAATGAAGTTGTTGCTCCTCGTGAACAGACAGCAGAAACCAATCGGAAGAAGTAGAGAAGCGCGTGGCAGTCGACCTTCAACTTATCAGCAGGACACAACTTGCGCGTGGAGAGTGTGTATAGCTATAAAGCCTGTCGGATTGTTGCAATAAAGGTCTTTGGTCTGTACCCTGCCTGAGTCCATGAATCCATGCTCCACACATGAATGTGAGATGTGCTGCAATCAAACAAGCCAAGTGTTTGAAGCCTCTCTGGTATGGAGGACGATGGCTGAAATATAAATATGGGGAGGCCTGGCAGATTGATTATATCACACTGCCACAAACCCATCAAGGCAAGCGCCATGTGCTCACAATGGTGGAAGCAACCACTGGATGGCTGGAAACATGCCCTGTGCCCCATGCCACTGCCCAGAACACTATCCTGGGCCTTGAAAAGCAAGTCCTGTGGTGACATGGTACCCCAGAGAGAACTGAGTCAGACAACGGGACTCATTTCCTAAACAGCCTCATAGACACCTGGGCCAAAGAGCATGGCATTGAGTGGATATATCACATCCCCTATCATGCACCAGCCTCTGGGAAGATAGAAGGATACAATGGACTGTTAAAGACTACACTGAGAGCAATGGGTGGTGGGACTTTAAAACATTGGGATGCACATTTAGCAAAGGCTACCTGACTAGTTAACACCAGGGGATCTACCAATCAAGTTGGCCCTGCCCGATCAAAACTTCCACGTACCGTAGAAGGGGATAAAGTCCCCGTAGTTCACATGAAGAATATGCTAGGGAAGACAGTCTGGGTTAGTCCCGCCTCAGGCAAAGGCCAACCCATCCGTGGGATTGCTTTTGCCCAAGGACCAGGGTGCACTTGGTGGGTGATGCGGAAGGATGGGGAAGTCCGATGTGTACCTCATGGGGATCTGATTTTGGGTGAGAATAGCCAATGAATCACATGGTATGACGTTAATTGCTAAGTAACCCTGTCACTGTATGTCCTCATTACTATAATTGCTATCAGTTGTACTACAGTAAGAATCACCCAAATTAAGGACAGATGGACTTTGATGAAAAATTGAGTAAAGCACAGGGGTGATGGGATAAGAACTGACCTCAGCAGCTGGCGCCCAGCAACTTCCTCAAGATCTACATCTTCAGCCCATGGACTGTGGGCATGAGCCTGTTGCGTGAAAAGGGGCTAAGCGGTTTTGGCAGAAGATAAACCCCTTGCATTCTAACACTCCTCACCGAGGTGGGAGGCTAGGTGCGGCTAGATTTAAATTCTGAGTGATGCCCAATTCAGCACTATCAGTCCAATCGCGTTTAATATGTATTGAACTATTACGATTTGGATACACTAATAGTGGACTGCACCTTCAGTCTAGTCGTGCTCCTGAACTAGCACGGCCACTCTCAAGTCTTTGGTCGTGTTCAGTGAGAAACCGAAATGACTAGCTACTTAAAAAAACGTGCAGTTTATTTAAACAACAGATATATAGGTTCTTAGGACTGCCGGTGATAAATACACTGTCTGCAAAGCACGTGCAAACGAAAGTATTGTTACATATACAAAACGCGCGACAAAGTTATAAACGATACAGCCTAGCTATAAATGTAGGAAAGAGATTCTCTAGAGAGATTTCTAAGTTCCCCGAGAAAGCACTCGGTGTAATCGCAGTCTTACCCAAAGGTGTCCCTATGGAGGGGGGAAGAAAGGCTCAGCCCGTCGACTGATCCCAGAAGTCAGTGATGGAATTCTTCACGATGGTGTCTTCCCTGGGTATCTTCCCTCAGGCTATTTTTATACTATTTATTATCTTCAGGGTGGAGTTTGAGTGACTTTAGTCATAAATACTTTTATTATGATTGGTGTAAAATTCTCTCGCTTCACAATTAAAGGTATAGTTTACGAGAAATTCAGGGCGCAGGCTCAAGGAGGAGTGGTCGCACCTTGGAGGCGGGTAGCCTTCGGGATGGAGGTGTGTTTTGGTATTATAATGACATTATAATGAGCAAGGTTCGCACAGAGGACAGCATTTCATCAAAATTTGACAAAATGTTGGCTCTGAGTATCGAGCGGGCAGCTAATTGGCAGCTTATCTGTTTCATGGTATCATCCCATTCCCGTATCTGCTATACATCATAAGGTAAAGCCACGGAATAACTGCATCCTGTCCCGTACCTCATGTAGCTTCACAAGCATCCTTATCAGGGAACCACAGGTGTTGTATTCTTCCTGCCAGCTGCGGCTGTTTTCTACCTCAGAAGCCTCTTGATTTTATACTTTTCCTTAATGTGTGAACAATGCTGTACTTTTGTATTCTTGGCCAATTTAGTAATTATTCCACAGAGCCACACCGGGTACACCAGTCACAAGCTCTGAAAAATACAGCATGCAACAGGCCAGCACCACACGCCATCTCACCTGCCCTGAGAGACTGTTATAACAGATGGAGCCCAAAGCCATGGATTAAATGAACTCACCAGACACTTTGGAGGGATGGCCCATAAACTAAGGGCATTATATCTGCATGAATATATATGTGTATATATATATGACAGGGGAAAGTGGTGGCAATTCATTGGAACCCGTAAGATCTGGGCATGGCATAGGTGGTATGGAATAAGGGGTGGATAATGCCCTGGTTCCAGCGGGGACAGGGTTAATTCTCCTCAGGCTCCGGCAGGGACACAGGTATTCCATGCCATGTGAGCCATGCCCACTCTGAGCTGCCGGGGGAAGTCGCAGGAAGTCACCGATTGGATAGGGCTGGGGTGTCCTGGGTCGGGTTGGTGAGCTGCAGGGAGCGGCAGTTCCGTAATCGTGTTTGTATATTCCTCTGTCCATGGTATTGATGTTGTTTGCTTGTTACCTTTCATGTTCTGTTAAACTGCCTTTGTCTCAACCCACGAGTTTTGCTTTTTTCTTCTGATTCTTCCCATATTGGGAAGGCCCAAGCGATCGGCAAGTGGTTCTTGTTGTCTTCTGAGGCCAAATCACGACAGTCCTTTTTGGCACCCAATGTGGGGCTCGAAGGGTTGAGATAACGACAGAATCCAACTAGAGCTTGGAAAAACGAATTTGTTCTATGTGTTTATTGTATTAGGTAAATAGTCGCTGGTCATCATGTTGCTTGGTTTGTTCTCATGGCTGTGTTATGTAAATTCCTATATGGCTTATGTTCTCCCTGCGATGATTTTTGTTACTTCTGGGAGAGGGATCAGGATTATCATTCTGCTGTCCTGTGCGGTATTGGCTTACGATATGATAACATCTCTTGTTAGACAGTTACTTTGGGGCATTTATGTGGTATTGCTGTTCTGCCCGTACCTTGGGCACCATCTCTCAGAATTTATTAATAATTACACCCAGTCTGTGGGGTAATTTCTTTCCCCAGCTCTTTTGCCTCCCTTTTCTCCTTCAGGTCACGTATGGCAGATTTTGAGAATTTTGAATATCCTTGGGATGATCAAACCAGCATGTTCCTATTGTTATGTCTCCTGAATGTGTTCCAGGTCCTGTTTAGGGTTAAACAGCTATTTAAGACTACCACCCAGAGATCTGCTCCGAGGCTGGATAGTCAGGGGTGGCATGGCATGTGGGAGAACATGGGCAGGTACCTAGAGAACTTCTCACCTCCAATGGTCTGGGACTTCACCCCTGAACAATTACAGGACCCTGATAGAGTGGTAGAATATCTGAAGGGAAAATGCTGTGGCTATTCTAGAGAGACACAATTCACCACACTGTGCTGGGCCCTGGCCAGTATCTACCAGGCACTGCTCAGTATTATGCAGCACCCTCAGGGGAAAGAGATGGAGACCAGACCGGCAGACACTTTGGTTACTGCAACTCCTGTGACAGGCACTGAAGCTACTGCAACCCCTGCGACAGACACTGTGGCTACTGCAACCCCTGCGGCAACCACTGCAGCTCCTGCAACCCCTGCGGCAGCCACTGCAGCTGCTGCAACCCCTGCGGCAGCCACTGCAGCTACTCCAACCCTGGTGGTAGCCACTGCCGCTGAACCAGGGATCCAACCTGTGCCAGTATCAGTTGCCCCCATACAGAAGAAGAAGTACACGAAGAAATCAGTTTACTTAGTAAGAGATGATGATGAACCAGGGTCATCACGAGAGCAGGAGGAAGAAGCAGAGAACCAGAGATAATTACCCCATCCCTATCCTTGAGCGAGCTGCGGGATATGCAAAAAGATTTTAGCCGACTTTCAGGCGAGCACATAGTCACCTGGCTGCTTCGGTGCTGGGATAACGGGGCCAGTAGCCTGGAATTAGAGGGTAGGGAAGCCAGGCAGCTGGGATCCCTGTCTAGGGAAGGCGGCATTGACAAGGCAATTGGAAAGAAGACCCAAGCCCTCAGCCTCTGGAAACGACTCCTGTCAGGCGTGAGGGAGAGGTACCCCTTCAGTGAAGATGTTGCATGTCAACCAAGTGGCCCACCATGGAAAGAGGTATCCAGTACCGGAGGGAATTAGCTTTGCGGGAGATGATTTATTATGACTTGGACAATGTAGACTTACCCACAGACCCTGATGAGGTGCAATGCACAAGGCCCATGTGGCAGAAGTTTGTACGGAGCGCACCATCATCATATGCCAACTCACTGGCAGTCATGGAATGGAAAGGCGAAGAGGGACCAACGGTGGATGAGGTGGCTGGCCGGCTCCGGCGATATGAAGAAAGTCTCTCTTCCCCCCTTGTCTCAGCTGTGGAGAAACTGTCACGGAAGGTCCAGCAACTTGAAGAGAATATGTCCTACTCCCCACCTGTACGGGCCAGCATCTCAGCTATTAGGAGCAGGCATTTCCCCACTGAAGAGAGAGAGTACAGAGGGTACACACCACGAAGGCACCCTGTGGTTCTACCTGCGTGACCACGGGGAGGACATGCGGAAGTGGGATGGAAAACCTACTTTGATCCTGCGGACATGGGTACAGGAGTTGCAAGGAAGGACAACCACAAAAGGAGATCCCTCCAGGAAAAAGGCTGCCCCAGTTTCCAGCGTCTGAGGCCAAACCATGATACTTTCTTTTATGCAAGCTCCTCTATCACAAACAATCTTATTATTTTCTGTAACTATAACCATAAGGAGGACAACGTAGCAGTTCCCATAAAGCAGAGGTGCATGAGATTTCTCAAAGCTGCTGGAGGTAAAGATGAAAGGAAGGAATAAATTTTTATCTTTGACACATTCTCCCATAGCTGTATTAATTAATCCAGATCAGGACTCGCTGCTGCCTTTTGCTCTTTCTAAGTTGTCCTTGTCATCCAATCACGCAGCATTTAGTTCTGAGGAAAACTGACACTGCAATAAGTAGCAGAATTACTTTACTTCAGCTTGACTCTAGAGTATGCCAAGGCTGACATCCTTATCATGAAAACCTTGTATTTTTATTCTCATTATGAAAAGTCACACTTCTAATCCTCATTGACAGAATACCATGAGTCTGAAGTTGGCAGAAGTTCTCATGGGTAGGACCGTGAGAGGTTCCACAGGGCTGCAGCTCCTGCCAGGAGCCTGCTCCAGGTCACAGCCTCCTTTGGGTGCATCCACCTGCTCCGGTGTGGGGTCCTCCATGGGCTGCAGGTGGATATCTGCTCCACTGTGGACCTTCATGGTCTGCAGGGGACAGCCTGCCTCACCATGGTCTTCACCACGGGCTGCAGGGCAATCTCTGCTCCAGTGCCTGGAGGACATCCTCCCCCTCCTTCTTCACTGACCTTGGTGTCTGCAGAGTTGTTTCTGTAACATATTCTCACTTCTCTGTCCGGCTACTGGTTTTGCAGCAGGTTTTTACCCTTTCTTAAATATGTTATCACAGAGGCGCTACCGCCATTGCTGATTGGCTCAGCCTTGGCCAGTGGCAGGTCTGTCTTGGAGCCGGCTGGCATTGGCTCTGTTGGACATGGAGGAAGCTTCTGGCATCTTCTCACAGAAGCCACCCCTGCAGTCCACTGCTACCAAAACCTTTTCTGCTTTTCCGCTTCCGACCCTCTAACAGGGCAAATAGCGAAGTTAGCTGACCTTGGTTCTTATAGCAATAAGTATAAGCAAGAGCCTCTCTGCATACCATTCCTTGGTATAATCAGTTCTTATCACTCTGAGGGTGAACAGTTTCTGAAGAATATGCTCTTAATTTCAGAGTTTAGTCAGTTAGAAGAAGCCCAGCTAAAAAGTAAAATTACAAAACAGAAAATTGATTCTGTTTTACCTCAAACCAGGATAACAGTCAATGAAATATTAGTGCTAAAACAAACTTTCTTTACTTCTAGCTATGCAAGCAGTAGTCAGTTCAGCAGCTCTGAAAGGGGAATGCTGATGGTAATGACAAAACAATGGAGTCAGTTGTTCACATCAGTATGTAAAGCTTCAAAGTTTACAGATAACATAATCACTACCTCAAACCAGGACATTAATGCAATGTTGACTTCTCCTCATGTGTTTAAACCTTATGGATAAATGTATAGTTTTTAAATAATGTAATCGCATCTTCTTCAAAAGCCCGTTATCATTTATTAACTATTTTTTTCCCCAAGAGTGAAATAACAACATGATCAGCAGACTATTAAAGGGCTTAGCAGAACACGTTATTTGTATTACAGGTGAGTGATCACTATAAAAAAAAAAGTGTTAGTGTGTACCTTAAAGTCCAGAAAACAGTACATACTGACTATATATAAAAATACCACAAACAGGATGTTCCAGTGACTTTGCTACTCTGTTCCTTGCCAAATAAATCTGTTCCTTATCATCCAGTTTTACACATATTTTCTCCACGAGTCAGGGTACTGCATTTTATTAGGAGCTGTTGTAACTGCTAAAGAATCAATAAGGGTCTGGAAGATACCTGTATTCTTGGCTCTTCCAGATGTCAAAGATACACAAAATTCATATATAAATATATTGCATTAAGAATATTCAGAATCTAATGAAGCTCACAGAAATGAGTATTCTGAGCTGAAGAAAGCTTAGATCCATGCACATATTAAGGTGGGGCAAAGAACTTGTATGATATCTGTTTTCTTATGTTCCCAGTTCCTTCTATTTAGCCTTGTCTCACAAAAAAAGGAGTATGGCATGCTCCCTCAATAATGATTCTAATTTTACAGCGGCAATTTGGAAGCTCCTTGAGATGAGGATTATGAGCTCGAGCATAAGACCTGTTATTTGAAATGCAGTTTACCATTCTCTGCCTTTTGGCCGGACAAGCTCCTGCTCGTTTACTGGGCAGGTTAGAGCACTTAAGCTCTGGAGGTGCTATGTGCTCTTCTATGTACACTATGACACTGGTTTTCAATCTCACTTACAACAGCTCCTGAAAGCATGTCATGGATGAATTTCAAACAAAAATATGTTGAATACTGTGATGATGCTCATCTTTTTTTTCATTGTAGTTTGAATTTAATCATGTAACAATTAGATCTTGTAACTGAACTTCTCCTTGCAAGCAAATAGTCATCTACTAGACAGAAAAGTGTCCTGGTTTGAGGTAAAACAGAACCAACTTTCTGTTCAGTAATTTTACTTCTTTGCTAAGCCTATTCTAACTCTCTGAAATTAGCAGCATATTGTGCAGAAAATGCTTCATTCTCAGAGTGATAAGACCAATGTTTACAGTTTGTGCCAAGGAATGGTATGCAGAGAGGCTCTTGCTTAGACTTATTCCCATAACAACCAAGGTCAGCTAACTTTGTTATTTGCCCTGTTGGAGGGTCGGAAGCAGAAAAGCGTAGAGGGGTGACACCTGTGGGGAGGAGCGGACAGGACAGGAGACCCAAAACTGACCAACAGGGGTATTCCATCCCATCTGCCCCATGCTCAGTATAAAAGCTGAGGGATCAAAGGGTCAGCCCTCTTTTCTTCAGTGGCCGACATCTGAGGAGGACCCTGTCTGTTCATCTGCTTTTGATCCCGATCCATGTGTTCCTGACTCCAGTTCTGGAACCCGGTACCCTCTGTCGCTGAGTCCAGTCTGGGACTTCCCCAGTGCCTGCCAGTGACATCATCCTGGGAGCTTAATATGGTTTTGTATATATTATATCTATTTCATTATTTTCCTTTTTATTTTATTATTAATATCCATTAAAGTAGTTTACTTTCTTCTAAACTTGTAAATCTCTTTATCTCTCCTCCTCCTCTCTGTGTACGAGAGGCTGGGGGAGAGCATCTGTCGCCAGCCATTGGCCAATTTGGCCAAAACCACGACAACAAGTTTTTAATATTCACAGTGGACTACATATGTATATCCTAAATAAGATGTCTGTTCCTGTGGCTTTAGGTTTATATTGTGTTAGAGAACTATAATACAGTGCTGAAAATAAAAAATAGTAAATAGTAAATTCCTTTTACGCTACTACATTACTGCACCTTTATTTTTTCTGATTTTCAGGCACTGTTTCTTCTTCCCTTGGGCTAAGCAGAGTATAGCCCCATATAACAAACCATTTTTTATATAATGCAGCTGTGAAATCAGACTGACTGTGACTTTTGTTTCTAAGTAGCTATATATTCCTTTTTAAGAAACAGGGGTGGAGGGGGCATGCAAGGAAAATCAGAAATGGAATGTAGAATGATCTTGAATCTGAGTTAACTGATATTGTGAACTGCAAGGAAAATCAGAAATGGAATGTAGAATGATCTTGAATCTGAGTTAACATGATATTGTGACAAGCCAAAAGATTAGATGAAGTAATGCACTAACTCCATGGTGCTGAATGATCGCATTAGTCCATTTGGAAAGCTTACTTATCAAGATCACTTAATTTAGATATATGAACCAATAACTGTTTATCACTTCAACAGATATTCTCCCCAGATTCTTGATTCAGACATCTGTACAAGCTGTAGTAAGAGAGGTTTTATAGATGATGTAATATAAGAATGTGAATCAAAAAAGCTGAGATCACTCGTTTATTGATTTGACTTTTCATGCTCAAATTATTTAGTTGATGGATGATTTTAGGTGTATAAAGTAATGAAAACATAAGACTAGACTATCTCTATCTTTTTGTTAATGGTTTATCAAGATGTATGGGATGGATTTGTACTTGTCTGGAGGCATATTTGCTTCATTTGTTTTCAAAATTTGCAAATACCCTAGCCATTTCAATATCCATATAAGGCTACAGTACAAAGGTATTATTCTATTATTTATGAGCACCATCAATTAGTGTCATGGTTTGGGCTGGACTGGCCACTGAAACGATGAATGCCCTCTTTGTCCTCTCTCCCCTTCAGAGAGGAGGGAAAATGAGAGAGAGAGAGATATTTCTGAGTTGAAAAGAAACTAAACTACTTTAATGAAATATTAATAATAAAATAATAAAAATAAACCATAATAATATTAATAAGAAAATAATGAAATATATACAATATATACATAACCATATTGAGCTCCCATGGTGACGATCACGTCACCAGCAAGCACTGGGAAAGTCCCAGACTGGACTCAGTGACAGAAGGGAACTGGATTCCGGATCTGGATTCAGGAACACACGGATTGGGATCAAAGGCAGACGAACAGAGTCCTCCTTGGACACTTGTCATTGAATAAAGAGGCTGACCCCTTTGATCCTTCAGATTTTATACTGAGCATCATGCACATGGATGGAATAACCCTGTTGGTCAGTTTTGGGTCACCTGACCTGTCTGCTCCTCCCCACAGGTGCAACCCCTTTACACTTTTCTGCTTCCAACCCTCCAACGTGGCACACAACAAAGTTGTTATAGCAATAAGTATAAGCAGGAGCCTCTCTGCATACCATTCCTTGGTATTAACTATAAACATCAGACCTTATCTGCTAGAAGCAGATAGTTGTCTGAAAAATATGCCATTAATTTAAGAGAATTAGTTAGTTAGAAGAGGCTTAGCTGAAAAGTGAAATTACTGAAAAGAAAATTGGTTCTGTTTTACCTCAAAGCAGGACAATTAGTTTTCTCCCTTAATGCTTTGGGATCTGTATTTCTAGACTCAATATCTGATCTGTTCAGAGCTTGGTCTGGGTTTTTACAGGCAGATGTTGCTACTTTATTGGCTGTACATATCGACACTGAATCCTTGGCATGGTTGCCTCGGCCTGAGGCCTGAGGCTAAGGTGCTCTCAGAAGCTTTTCTGTTTACAGAGTGAAGTCCTATTATTCTCTTCCACCTGCCTTCTCTTTCCTTAAATTCTCTTTTGCATCTTCTCATACTGTCTACTCACCACTGTCACACAAGTGCTATGAAATTTTTTATATTTAAGCAATGGTGTGTTTGCAGATAGAGCAAGAATTAGGAGGTACCTATTCTTTTTGTCATTTATGGTTTATTATGATACTATAATAAATAAAGATAAGTTTGAATAGGGAGGAACCTTGAAGACATGTTTGGAGATCTAACATCTTTTAAATCTCTGTTGTTTGGAAATCTCCAAATAGAGAACATCATTCATTCTTCTTACCTTTTAAATGCATGAGAAGGTTCAGGGTGCAGCAGAGATTCTCCCAGTCCTCCACGAGTATCACAACTGGAGCTTGGTAACCCCTTCTTTACTCCTTCTTTAAGGCACTCCAGTAATAGGAGGGTATCTTCCTACACCTCCAAAACTTTGTCTCCACACTTGTCTAGAAAAACAAATACAAAATTAGAAGCCAGGAGTGCCTGAGATCTGGGCCTGGTTTTCCCTTATTATCTTTTGGACAATAAGTTGTTTAGCCTGGAGAAAAGGAGGCTGAGGGGAGACCTTATCGCTCTCTACAACTACCTGAAAGGAGGTCATAGAGAAGTCGGGGTTGGTCTCTTCTCCCAAGTAACAGGCAATAGGACAAGAGGAAATAGCCTCAAGTTGGTCCAGGGGAGGTTTAGACTGGATATTAGGAAAAATTTTTCACTGAAAGGATTATTAAGCATTGGAACAGGCTGCACAGAGAAGTGGTGGATTCACCATCCCTGGAGGTTTTTAAAAGACGGGTAGATATAGTGCTGAGTGATATGGTTTGGTGATGGTTTTTGTCAGAGTTAGGTTGACGGTTGGACTAGATGATCTGAAAGGTCCCTTCCAACCTAGGCAATTCTATGATTCTATGATTCTAACTAACACAGTGTCATGATGTAACCCCAGATGGCAACTAGGATCATGCAGCCACTCGCTCACTCCCCTCGGTTGCGATGGAGGAGAGAATCGAAAGAATAAAAGTGAGAAAACTCGTGGGTTGAGATAAAGACAGATTAATAGGTAAAGTAAAAGCTGTGCATGCAAGCCAAGCAAAAAAAAAAAGGAATTAATTCACTACTTCCCATTGGCAGGCAGGTGTTCAATCATCTCCAGGAAAGCAGGGATCCATCACGTGTAACGGTTACTTGGGAAGACAAAACACCGTTACTCTGAATGTGCCTCCCTTCCTTCTTCTTCCTCCAGCTTTATATGCTGAGCATGACATCATATGGTATGGAATATCCCTTTGGTCAGTTGGGACCAGCTGTCCCAGCTGTATCCCTTCCCGACTTCTTGTGCACTCCCAGCCTACTCGCTGGTGGGGCGGTATGAGGAGCAGAAAAGGCCTTGACTGCTTAGCAACAACCAAAAACACCAGTGCGCTATCTAAACCATTCCCTTCCCAAATCCAAAACACAGCACCACACCAGCCACCAGTAAAAAAGTCAACTATATCCCAGCCTAAACCAGGACACACAGTTAAAACACCATTTCCCAATAAAAGGAGATATTATAAATATTGATGTTATAAATAAATAAATTAAACTACTTCTGTTCTATTCAGGAACTCTAGATAAAGAAAAAATGTAGAATCATCAAGAGATGAAAATCAGGGAGATAACTGATCTGATATATATAGTAATTAGGTGACATTGTGATAAGCACCTCAGAAATATGATAGACTTTACATTACACTGTTTCCTTGATAAGCTTTCTACATACATGCTCATTCTTTCCTCTTCAGAACAATATTCATTTGTTAATCTCTTTATACTTGTTCTTTGCCCTTTTGTTCCCATTTACAGCCACATGAATTGCTCCTCTTCTGTTGGACATTTCACTGTTCTATGAACATTGCTTATGGTTCATCTAGCACACAATCACAAGTTTGAACATGTAAATTGTTCATTTTCATGTAAACACAAAGCCTTCTATAGACTTTTCATGCAAAAAGACAGTTGATGAAAATTTGGAACCTTCTGAGAAATGAAGCATGTCTCAGAAAATTTTATCATAGGTATTGATAAAATCAATAGAAATCAATAATACATTGCTACTACTTGCAGATGTCAGTTTCTGAAAAACATTGGAGTATTCATAGAAAAATATAATGTTTTTTTCTTGAAAAAAAAAGGATATTCTGTCCAGGATTAATTTGATGTAAATCTTTGGCTACTGTAGCAGAGAGGTCAGAAACCCCAGCTGGAAAAAAGATATTTTCATACTTTAACATTTATACAATAAAATTTTGTTGAAAATCACTTGCTAAGTGCAGTTGTAGGCAATAATATCTTAGTATGAGAGAGCAAAGAGAGGGCTGTAAAAAATTAATTAATTTGGGAGGTGCTGCATAAAAACAGCCTGAATATGAAAATTGTTCAGAAGCTAATTATACTTTTCTCTTGGTTATTCCTCTATTGTCTTAGCATCTTCATTTTCTTCCCTCATCTACCCTACTACCCACAAGGAACTGTGCAACCATTATAAATAAATTCATCCTACATTTACCAAAGCATTACCAGAATATCACAGGTCAGTTAAATCAGAGGGGACTTGTCTACAGTTCCTTTTTTCAGGATAGAGTCACACTTTAAAATCTATATAATTTTCTGTTACATTTTACAGCGTGACTAGTTTATGGCTTAGGGCTACTATATACATTTTAATTGTCCCTTTTAGTTACAGTCATAATGCGCAATTTCTAATAGTTTTAGCTTACATGCTTTCTATCCACTTTTGTTTAAACTACTTTGATTCTCAGATCTGTGAACATCTATTTTGAAGCATTAAATAGCAGTCAGATACTCAGCAGTCAGTACTTACACAGCCTTCTCTGCTTGCTGTGTCCCATTTGACATCCTATTTTTCCAGACTCTGTCTCACCCAGCCTGACTGATTCAGGTTATTGTCCTGGTTCCGGCGGGGATAGGGTTAATTCTCTGGTATTCCATACCACGTGATCTATGCCAACTTTGAAAATGCCGGGGGGAGGGGGCGGGACCCTCTCTCGGAGCGGGCTGAGGCGTCTCGGGTCCGGTCGGTGAGCGGCGGTTTCGGTTTCCTAACCACGTTTGTGTATTCCTTTGTCTGTTGTTGTTGTTGTTGTTATTTTGCTTGTTCCCTTCGCTATTCGGTTAAAATGCCCTTGTCTCAACCCTAGAGTCTTGCGGTTTTTTTTTCCCTGATTCTCCCTGTATTGGGAAGAGCCGAGCGAGCGACACGTGGTTCTTTGTTGCCGTCTGAGGCAAAACCACGACAGTTATGTTAAACAGTTTTGTTGTTGCTGTGCTGCCTTTCTCGATCTGTGCTCTGCACACAGTACTGATTGCTAGCATGCAGCCTTATTTTTGCCATACAGGCATGTTCATGCATTAATGATTCCACCTTTACAGCTTTTACTAATAAATTACTGTGCAACTGTAATAATAGAGTATTAAAGCAACTGTGGTTTATATCTAGATATACACAGTTTCTGTCTGTCTACTTCTGCAATACTGTTTGACATAGTGTTTGACAAATGCCAATACTGTTTGGCATGTCCATGCTCAGTGCATATGCCAGCACATTGATATCATTACAGGAATTAGGAATTTCTGCTGCAGGTGTTAATTTAAAAAGGTAATGTAAGATCTTCAATACCATTTAATAGTAGATGCTTCAGACATATTTGAAAGAAATCCTCAGCACAGGAAAAGTATGTCAATAAGCTCATAAAGTTTTTCTTCCTTATTCCTTTCAATTAGCTCAAAGCTTGTTCTCTGAAGAACGAGAATTTATATTTATGGCTGGTAAGTGTATTGTCGCTGACAAAATCAATATACTCCAAGTCTGATTCCTACTGTTTATTTTTTAATCTGAAGTGCTTCTGGAGTCTGGCAACTTTATAGAGTTGTTTGAAAAGATTCTGTTTGGCTGTAATTTAAATTTTGAACTAATTTCCACATAATGTCTCCTTTTACATGGTCTAATTTCTTCATCATTCTGCTTGTCTCTGATCTCATTCAGAGGGCTGGAGCACCTATGCTATGAGGACAGGCCAAGGGAGCTGGGGTTGTTCAGCCTGGAGAAGAGAAGGCTCTGGGGAGACCTTATAGTGTCCTTCCAGTACCTAAAGGGGGCCTATAGGAAAAGTGGGGAGGGACTCTTTATCAGGGAGTGGAGCGATAGGACGAGGGGTAACGGTTTCAAACTGAAAGAGGGGAGGATTAGATTAGATATTAGGAAGAAGTCCTTTACTGTGAGGGTAATGAGACACTGGAACAGGTTGCCCAGGGAAGTTGTGGATGCCCCATTCCTGGAAGTGTTCAAGACCAGGCTGGATGGGGCTTTGAGCAGCCTGGTCTAGTGGGAGGTGTCCCTGCCCAGGGCAGTGGGGTTGGAACTAGATGATCTTTAAGGTCCCTTCTAACTGGAACCATTCTATGATTCTATGATTTTCCTCTCTTAACTGAACTAAATCATTGAGATTCTGCTAATCTCATTTTATATGGAAAGAAAATGTCATACATGATTGGTTTGTAAAACAGCTAAGTTGATTTT
Source organism: Sterna hirundo (assembly GCA_009819605.1). Lineage (NCBI taxonomy): Eukaryota > Metazoa > Chordata > Aves > Charadriiformes > Laridae > Sterna > Sterna hirundo. The sequence continues at coordinate 22,354,652 of CM020463.1, forward strand.
CTGTTATCCTATATTTTTGTGACTACCTAATATCTATTAAAGCCTTCCCAATGCATGGTTGTTTCTTTGACATTTATATCATTGTCTTTTGGTACACGCCCTTCAACCTGTGCCGTGAAACTGGACTGATTCAAATCTCTCACCAGCTAGAGAGGTTAGGTAGAGTCTCAGATCTGACTTTTGTCCCCACAGGCAGTATGAACAGAGGAGGCACTGAGTTCAAATCCAAACTTGAACAAAACTATTAAAATCAACATGGGAGCAATGAACTCCACATTTTGTAACTGGACCCCAGATATTTTCTCAGGGAAGAGACACAGGCCATTATTTCATTTAATAGAAACTCACAGGGAAATTTTAATGCCAAATTATTAGCATAATCTAAAATCCTCATTTTATCATAATAAAGACACATAGATTCTTCTTTAACTGTTTTCTGAGTTTTGAGTTTTAACTCAAAAGAATGTACAAATGTACATTGTACAAATCACAGATTTGTACAAGTTGTGTACAAATTGTACATTGTACAAAGTGCTAAAATCTTACTTTCTCTTAAGTGAAAACAGAATTTTCATCTGTTCTCAGCAACTGATGCTCTCAGAAAATGCCACATAACATGAAGTTTACAGTAAAAGGAATGAGAGATATCAACAATGCATTCTTAATAAGTATCTCACAACTGTTCTTCTAACCATAAGTAGTAGCAGGTATCAAAAGTTGGTGGCTATGGAATAAAGCTGAAAATACACCTCTGGCTCTCATACTGGAAATGGCACATACAAGCTGCTGGTGTCTGGCTGGTGGTGGGGAGAACTGGGGTCCAGTGACTAGTAGCAGATTGTGGTCCAGAGGATATCAGTTCTGGCATGTAGTAGGAGACAGAGAATACTCAGGAGAGTCTTTGTGTAGCCTGTTCAGTACAGTCAGCTCTTGGCTAATTAGCCTGTCAAAGGAGCTAGCTCTGGCTATACTTTTCTTATATTGTCTGAGATGTCCTACAATTTCAGTTTACTGACAGATAATTTTCAGTTTGATTGGTGACACTGAACATACTCCTTGGTTCCACACCTTTACTCGTTACATCTGTATGCATTAGCATTTTTGCAACTAGTTGCAACACACAAGTTCATGTTGCATTATGATACAGAGAGAAATGATTGTCCTATACTGGGGAATATGAATCCTGAAGAGACGTTGGCTTCATTCCCAGCTTGCCTGGAGGCTGCATGCATAGACACAGAAAACCCACTTATAACTCCATTTTAAGAGGTGCTAAGAACTTGTAGCTCCCATTGAAAGGCTGCCATTAATCTCTATGCAACAGTTGCTTTTATGAGAAGAAGATTCTGAATTCATGCTGGCTTAGAGACCTGTCTTGACAGAGATCAGAACCTACTGCAAGAGCAGACTATATATGAGACACATGGAGGACAGAGGTCAAAGACACATTTCTGGGTATATGCGGAAGAAGGAAGTGATTTGGAACAGTTGCCATGAATTTACCAAGCCTAAATCATGTCTGACTAAACTGATTGCTTTCTATGATAAAATTACTAGATTTTGGGACAAGGAGAGAGTAGAGGATATCATCTACCTTTACTTTAGACAGGCTTTTGACACTTACTTTCCACAATATTGTATGCAAGTTAGAATGCCATGATCTGGATGGAAGGCCAATCAGATAGACAAAAACCTGGTTGGATGGTTGGTCTCAGGGAGTAGTGGCAAATGGGTTGGACTCTGTCTAAAAACTGGTAATATGTAGGGGTCTATACCATGACGTGTATTGTTTAGGGAACACTTGCTCCTCAGGCTGGCAGGTGACACCAAACTGAGGGAACTGAGAGAGCAGGGCTGTCATCCAGAGGGACAGGGGCAGGCTGGATGAATGGGCCTTGTGCAGTTCAGCCTGGACAAATGCTGAGCCCTGCCCCTGGGAAGGCAAGAGCTCCAGGCAGCAGCCCAGGTTGGACATTGCCTGCCTTGGCAGCAGCTCTGCAAAAAAGTCCCTGGGGGACGGTGAGCTGCACAGGAGCTACCCTGGGGTTGGCAGCATTTGGCACTGTAGGAGCAGGAACTGCTAAAACTTCCATTTGTTCTCTGATTAGCAGTAGTTTGTTTACACTGGAAAAAATAGCACTCATTTATTTACATTTAAAAGTATATCTATCTTTGTGTGAGCTGACATAGGCAGGATGCAGGAACAACCACGGATGAAATGCAAAAAGTAAATTTAATCTCGATGCCTCATGAACCAGGGGATCTCTGAAGCAGCACCCAGGCAGAGGCACGCAAGCGGGAACGCAGGCACTGAGGAGCTTGGTCCTTGCTAGAGAGTGTTTTCAAACCCACTTTTCTCACCCGTATATCAGGGATTCAAACAGGCACAGTTACCACTGTGCTCTTTCTGACAGCAGAGCAGGAATCTCAAGCATGTTTGATAGGATGCCTCTGAGTCTATCACAGGCCCTATGTTATCTAAGCACAGATGTTCTACTTGTTAAGCACACAAGACTAAACAATGATTAGTGTGATATATGTGTTTTTTGACACCTCAGCTGCAGGTCACTTGAGCGTGTTTACAGTCCTCACCAATCTTCCATTATTTTCCCACACTACTCCTTGTTTCAGGCAAAAAGCCTATTTTCCTAATTTACACATTAGAGTAAAATAGTCCTATTTTCATAACTGCATATTTCTCAGAGACAATGAATGCCTCTTTTCTTACCTATGGCTTTGGAAGGGAGACCATAACAGCAGCCTGAGACTAGAGTCAGGAGGCTTAGGAGGCTTGTGAGGCTGCCTCCACTGTGAGGAAGCAGCAGAGTGAGCTGTGACTGCTTCAGCTCCATCAGTTAAAGAAAGTTGCAGGGAGGAGAGCCTGAATGCTGTAACTGCGGTACATTTGGATAGAAGGAAAACAAAAAGTGATGCAGGTGAGATGACCAGATAACAAGAGAGATCTCAGTGGGATCTAAAAGCCCATAATTGGTGCTCTCAGACTGGCATTGAGCAATTTAATTAAAAAATATGTTCCCTCAGTAACTACAAGCATATTTTGTAACCGTATAATCCTGTGTAGTTGGTGTTCTGTAGTGTTGACTCTTAGAATGTCTGTAAAACTAATTTGTGAGCTTTAATGCTATAAGTTATATAGTCCAAGAACATAGACTGAATACCAATTTGGAACAAGCCATGAATATTTGAATGTAGATTTAAAAGTCAGAACAAGTCTAGTTTTGAAAAATACCTGAAGCTTGATGAGATGAATGAAATTAATTTCTTGACAATCTCTAAACACTAGGGAGTAATATCAAGGTATTTAATTGGCTCTTTCCTAGTTTATTCTCCTATACAAGCATCAACTGAAGTCAGAAACAAGCTCTATGCAGAATCTAGTCTTGAACTGCATTGGTTTGCCTTTCCTGGTGTCACGGATGAAAATATTTGACATAGTTATGATTTAGCAGCTATTCAAAATTTATTAATGATGTAAGGTAAATTGAGAGGTTGAATTTTAGCAGCACGTAATCATTAACCGGTTTAGGGGTTTACAAAGTGAGTAAACAAAATAACTGAACAGCGACTTAATTACAGATTTGAAGATGGCAAGATTCACACTTACTTACTAGAAGGTATCCTGAATCAGAACATATATGTGAGTGGAGGTACAAATCACAGATTAATACATATATATGTGTATATCTAAGCAAAGCATATAAGTGTGTGCACACACACATATACAGGTCTCCGATTGGGAATTTCTTAATAGTGGGCAATGCTAGCGAGCCGAAAGGTGCCGCTTTTAGGTCCTACATGTTAACGGATGGACAGAAGAGCATCCACATCCATAAGCTAATGTGTATCTCACAACATATAGATGGAGAGGTGGACATAGAGAGAGACTAGTCTATAGTTAAAATTTTCCCTTTCTCAGATTTAGGGTAAATACTCACAATGCATTGGCGTTCCTCAACAGGCGATAGTTGAGGCTTGAGAAGGGTCTTCTCCTGCCCTGGCCTTGAGGTGTCAGCCTGAGAGGTATCTCAACTCAGGGGAGTTACTGGCCACAGCCTGCTGCGATCCAGAAGAGCTCAAAGGGTCAAAGAAATCGCTACTTATAGGATCCGAGATAATTGACTTTCATCAGGTACTTTTCCACTCCGGGCCCAACTCAGACAATAGTTACGCAACCCAGAGCTTGCTAGATCTTGGGGTTATGGTATTTCCCCCTCTGTGGCCACGATCCATATCATGTCAGGAGTTATTGATTATAGTTATTATCTTCAAATGGTAGGAGCCATGGGGACGAGGCACACTATTGTGTTCTGGTCTGTTGTACTCTACATTTTCTTTCTTTTCATGTTAGACCACTATGTTGCGTTCTGGTCCATTGTGTTGTTCTGCCGCCCAGGTTGGGAGGGAAATTACGCCAAGTACCGAGTGGCCTGAAGGGGAGGGGGGGGTGTTGCACCACCACACCTGGTTAATGAGTATTTACATATGATTGCACAAATAGAGATATTTAATTTTGGGAGCCATTTAATTTTAGTTTACTTATTGGAATATAAAATGTCAAAGCATTGCACAAAAGATTACTTTTTTTAACATATGGTTGCCTAGTAAAAGATATTCTCTCTGGGGACTTTGTCTGGATTAGAACAGAGATGCGAGTGTTGACAGAATGCAATTTAGGTGTCTGGACAAAGGCGAACATGCTGTCAAGACACAGCTAACTGACAATCATGAAAGCATGGAGGTAATGCAATATTTTTCACAGTAGCCAGATTTCACTTCCAGAGCAGCAAGTTTAAATTAACTCCTACATTTCATATTTCATGCAGATTTGTTATTCTTTTAGGTGCTACTATTTTGGAAATAGCATAGAACAAAACAACAGTGAAAATCAAGTTGAGTGCTACTTTTCTGTATTCAGAAATTAACAGATATACAGAAAAGCTTCCAAGTCTGACTGAGAAACAAACTGTAGCTGGAATACACTGGAAAAAGTAAGGGAGAAATTTAAAGATATGAAATTTCCTAAATATATGAAGTTTCCGAATTAGCTTCAACACAAGAAAATGTAAATATGTGTACCCTGAGCTTGTACTGACAAGGAAGGCCTCTGTTTCAGCAAAAGTCAGCTAAAGCAATTTTGATTAACAAAGGCTGTGAAGTGTCACAGAGTTAATGGCATCCTGAGAGGCAGGGCATATCAGTTAGATTTAACTCCTCTGTAGAAACTAGTTCATAAATAAATTCTCAAGATCTCCTGACAAAACATTTTCTGAGAAATGTTAAATTTTAGGTGTATGCTTGACTGTAAAATTTATACTAGAAGCAGTAAAAAGAACTTTATCAACATAACAAGTCAAGTACTTTCAGAACTCCTGGGCTTCTCAGTAAGATGAACTCTGGACAAGAAAGTTATCTCTCATATAATTTAGCCTTGGGAGACACCATTGTCAACCCTTGTCTTTTTGAACAATGCTTTCTCTCAAAAGACATTAGAAGTGTTTGTACAACTTCTGGTGTAATACAGTTATTGCAAAGGTTGAAATTCATTGTAGTTTTGGATGAAAAAGACAATGGAAATATGTATGGAAAGGGTTATTTTTTTTAGGCTAACACAGATCCTTAATTATTAATCACATTTCATGAAATTTGAAGGACATTAAATGAAGGCAGCTGTACTAGCTCCTGTGTCAGGTTACTGTTTGACACCCAAATAACAGAAAGACTTTGCCACCACACATTGTACGCCTGGTGAAAGCTGTCAATAATCGTGTTTGGTTTTTTTTCTCCCTGAATGCTCATAGGTGACTTCAAACAGTCCTGGCAATACAGAATCAATACCTTAGTGCCAGTGGAAAACTGTTATCATTATTGTGTTTACTCTCAATTGGGTTACACTCTTTCCTCCCAAAGACACTAAAAATTCCCGCAAGCGCACACAGTATCTCCTTGTCAAGATCTTTTCATCTTCTACAGGTATCAAACATGTTTCAGTTTTTACCCCTCATAGGAGGGTGCTATGGCTAAGAAATAAATTGGTATAAAAACTGACAAAAAGAGAAAAGATTGCCCAGTCTTTAATTAAATTACATCAGGACACTGTTTCAAAACATCGATGATTGTTGAAATGTCACTCCAAGCTGCTAAAACCAGGAACAAATAAGCCAGTAGGAGAAATGGAGCATGAAAAACTTTGGGTTTACTATGACTAAACAATATACCCTTCTCATGATTTTCTTCTCTTCTCAGATAAAGCACACACATGCAAGCCTTTGTTCAGAACACAGAAGACAGAACCATAAAAAGGTGTGATTTTATATATATACATTTAGCCTACCCTTTAATTAATCAACTGAATGCCTCATTTTTACTTCAACTCATTCAGCATTTCTGGCTTTGTTGTGTCATTAAATATGACATTTCCACATTTGGAAAAAAATGTCAAGCTCTAATCATATACCTACTGCAGTGGACTGCCTCTACTAAACAGAAATCATGATTGACTGACAGCTTGAGTCTCAGAAGGAATACTTTGCAGTAAATAGGAAATACATAACTTTCATTAGTGACATTAATCAGAAAATAGTAAAGCAAAACAATTTTTAAAAATTTTCTTTGTTTCATGAATCATTAATAATTTCTCTGTTACTTGGCGTATGTCTTTTTAAATATTTTTTTTATTTTTTGACCATATATCTCACCCTATGGTCACCACAGACATAAAACAACTCATTTACCATAGCTTGGCTCAAGTAAAAGAGCTGTGCCACTTACTAGGCAAAGTGACATGTATTAATCATGGGTCTATTCTTAAAGATCTATTCATATTACTCCTTTTGAGTGCATATAGTCAATAGGAAGGTGAGGAGCATGATAATTAAAGAAATATTAGAAAAGAAGAGAGTTTACTACAGTCACTGTAAGTTCACTGCCATTACAATTCTTGCTGTAGGACTTTTATTCTTGGTACATTTGAGGTTCTTTTATTATTATTTTTTAATAACTAGGAGGAAAGAAAACCATGAGATAAATAACAGTGAAAGTAATGATTCAAATAGTTGATCAAGATCTGAGCCTAGATATTTTAGGGTCAGGTAACTTCATTTAGAAAACTAAATCCCTGGTCAAGCTAAGGAATAAGTTACTCAGAAATTTGCACCCTTAGATGTGAGTGCTGGTCTTCCTTTGATAATAATGTAGGACCAGAATTAGAGGCCAAGTTCTCTGCTGAAGAAAGCCCCATGAAAGATAAGAAATAATGCCAACATAGAACTTTCTTTGTCCAACAACAGAATTTGTACAAAACTGGTTTAGATTTTTGAAGTCTCTTAAGAAGAGACACCTAGGAAATGACTGTTCAATAAAATTGCAATGGAAAAAATCTTTTCTACCATTGTAAAATCTTGATGATTTTTTAAAACCAGGGTCACATGTCAAAAATTTATAAACCGTTTAAAAAGAGTTGAAATTTTTAAAAAATATTGTCAATAATCTGTATCAATATTTGAAAGAGACTAAACATTTTAAAATTATATTTTACATTTTCAAAGAAAAAGTAATTTTTCTATAAGAACATACATTGCTTAGAAAATGGTATTCAATATCAAGGAAGTTTTTTTTCTTTCATTTTTACTTCAGAAATCTGTCAAAGAACAATTCTTTCACAGAGAGGTTTCTGTTTTGATGAATTGATGAATTTTTTAAAACCTGTTTCGCTGCAAAATTCCTCATCAGCTCTAATGCTGACACTGCTGCTAATGACAAAATTCAGTCACTTACACAAAGCTTCCCACTGTGATCCTTTGAGGGGAGCATAAGCTGCTCCACCAGGCAGTTCTGCCTCAGTGAGGTGCTGGATTGCGGAGCGATGGCCTTTTCTCCCTCCACTCTTTGTGCTTCATATCCCTGGCTTCAATAACGCCAATGTCTCAGCTTCATTCTCTCCTGTATATTTTACATATCGGTAGCAGTAAAAGAAGCAGGACCCCAATTAAAGGAAAATGGACTGCTTTGAAAGACAAGGTTCCTGGATAGAGGTGAAAGTTAGAAAACATTTAGAAGTGCATAAAAGGTTGTCCAGGCAGACTAAGGGTGCATGAGCATGGAGCAGGGTTCCATGGGATTTCAGGTGGTCCCAGATCAGTGCCCAGTGCTCTCTTTCAGCCTCAGACCCATAAACACCAGAGGGATGATCCAGAGAGAAACTGAAATGCAGATGGATTTCTGTGCTAGTATACACTCAACTACAATAAATATAACATTTATCATAATATTGGAGAGTAATTCCAGTGGCTGTAGACATGAAGAAATCTATTCTGTTGAAAGGAGAAGTTATGAGTGCAGTATGAAAGGAGTTCAGGAAGAAAATGTATGTCATTGTAAACACTGCTTTCTATGAGATTATATATTGTGTGATCTCCTTCAGACATATGAAAAGACAGGAATATATGCAGCCATTATAATCTACTGAATAACGTATCTCTCCTAAAAGTTTTGTATAAATCATCCAGTCTTTAAAAATTCTGATAACAATATTTTTCTTTTCCATTATATATATTTTTAAATTAAGTATCATCGACAAATATTGTTTAGATAGAAACCTAATGTTATTTCTTTGAATTACCTTAAAGAAAAGTGAAATGTAGGAGGATATAATATGAATTTGAAGTCTTTGGTCAACATGAAACTTTCTCATAGCCCAATGTATTCCTTCTAAAGACTGGGATATTTGGTATATGATATGCTCCTGGATTCCAAACCGAAATAGATGTAATCATTAACAATAATTAATCTTAATTCAGTAAATAAATACAGTAAATAAAGAAGTCACATGTAATCATCACCTCTAACATACCATTTTTACATAAGTCACTTGGATATGAATATCATGGCTCCATTCCTTTACTTCCCTTCTCTTCTTTTGAGAGAGTTTGTGAGACATTTTTCTCTTTAACTTTAGTATATGACTCTCCAGCCAGCCACTAGGAGATCTGTATATAATTTATGTTCTCAAAATTGCAAATTAGCATTCTAGGTCTTTCTCTTTCCAGGTTTCCATAGCAACTCTTGTACAGCTTATTCATTAGAAAGAGTTCTGTTTAATTGATCTCCTAATGAATTGCTTAATAGTAACTGTTAAGCAGTCTTTTGTTGCCAGGTTATATTCACATATTTGCATAAAAACATTTCATTAGCTGAAACCAATCATTATTAGTATTTATCTTTTTATAGTTTAAAATAACTAAACCCTCACTGAGATTTTCTGAATAGCAAATATTTATATCTTGCTGAATGGGTTTTCTCTGTGAGCCTGGGTGCTTTGTTTCTCTGAGCAGCAAGAAAAATACAGAGCTTCAAAATGTTAATTAGTGAAGACAAAAAGAAAGTGGCAGGTTTTTCCAATTGAAATGTAAATGCACAGTGATGATAAGCATAGGCCACAGGCAATATTTGATGACAAAGTTGCAATGGATAAATATCCTTTAAAAATCACAGTAATGTACTGCCCAACTTGAATACATTGGGATTTTTTTCTATTATGCATAATAATTATTTTCTGACATCTTAGACTATGGAAGTTTAAAACCTCAAATAAATTATTTTTTGCAATATGGTGCTGTCCAAAACTATTCCCACTTAAGTTAGTCAGTTTGGGTGAATACTATTATAGTAAAATATAATTAATTAATTTGGTTCTGCATGAGTTGCAAGCTGATTTTCAGCTTACTGGGGTACATGAATGTCAAACAATTTACCCAGAGTCACATGATGAAGTTTACTTCTGACAACAGAAAAACTGTGTTCACAAGAACAATACTTTAAATTATTTCTGGATAATAACTGTTATGGAAAACAAGGTATATAGTTTCAAGCAACTTCTCCTTAAACATCTTTAAAAAGAGCTAATCCATCAAACTTTCTCAAGTCTGAATGGAGAGTATGGAACTCACTCCATATGGCTAGATTCATGTTATACATACTATGAGTCTGGTTCAAAAATTAATGTTAATTGATTACAAATCTGGATATTATAAAATAATATTTTTCAGTGTCTTTTAATCGTATTTCTGCTTTTTAATAGTGCTTGGAGTTGATGGTTTTCAAGATTTGCTCACAAATATGAGAGCTTTAAGTATGATTATTTTACTATTTTGGTTTTTTTAAAATAAGATCTGATATTATCAAGCACAGACCTTCGAGAAAGACCTGTGAAAATAGTGTCCTGGTGTGAGGTAAAACAGAACTAACTTACTGCTCAGTAATTTTATTTCTTAGCTAAGCCTATTCTAACTCTTTGAAATTAACAGCATATTGTGTCTAAAATGGTTAGTTCAGAGTGATAAGACAGTTTGTGCCAAGGAATGGTATGCAGAGAGGCTCTTGCTTAGACTTATTGCTATAACAACCAAAGTCAGCTAACTTTGTTATTTGCCCTGTTGGAGGGTTGGAAGCAGAAAAGTGTAGAGGGGTCCCACCTGCAGGGAGGAGCGGACAGGACAGGTGACCCAAAATTGACCAACAGGGGTATTCCATCCCAACTGCCTCATGCTTAGTATAAAAGCTGAGGGATCAAAGGGTCAACTTTTTTCTTCAGTGGCCGACATCTGAGGAGGACCCTGTCTGTTCATCTGCCTTCGATCCTGATCTGTGGGTTCGTGACTCCATCTCTGGAATCCAGTTCCCACCCGTCGCTGAGTCCAGTCTGGGACTTCCCCAGTGCCTGCCGGTGATGTCATCCTGGGAGCTTAATACGGTTTTGTACATACTGTATCTATTTCATTATTTTCCTTTTTTATTTTATTATTAATATTTCATTAAGGTAGTTTAGTTCCTTCTAAACTCATACATCTCTCTATCTCTCCTCCTCCTCTCTGTGTATGAGAGGCTGGGGGGGGAGCATCTGTCACCGGCCATTGGCCAATTTGGCCAACACCACGACAATAGAAAATATGGAATGATTTCTAATGAATTCCCAAGACTTATCAGGAATTGCATGTTTCTAAAAACAATTGATTCCCTTCAGATTTCAAAACATTAATAAGCAGTTGTTTCTCTGAGTAGTCCAATGTAATATGCATAGGTTGAATAAAAACCACAATGTTTGGAAGAGAACTGAGAAAGTCTACAGTGAAAAAGAAAAGAAAGGTATTGTGTTTGACCTTTTAATTCTTAATAAAATACTGGTAAAAATTGCTGTTGTTATTACTAATGTTTAGATATTATAGTGAAGATATCCAGCAAGAGAAATATTTGCCACTAATATTTATGATAAATCATAGGTCGAACTTAGTTCACCAACTCAAAGCCTCTAGTTGTTGTCTATACTGAAAGAATGCACATGAGTACTTCTTGCCCACTGATAATTTTAAAAAAGGTAAGAAGCATCTCTAAAGGAAAAATTACTTGATACAAGCTTTTCAGGAGTTTGCAATATCTGGTTCTATTTTCCATCCATTATCTGCCATTTTGTGAAATATCTGTAGGGAGAAAAGCTGTGCCAAAACTCTTCCTGAGGACCTTGTTTATTGGTAGAGACATTAGGCAGAATAAGTGTGAACTGATACCATTTTGTGTATATATGACAATAATCGTAGTAAATAGTGTTATGGTTTCATATGGTATGTTTGCATGAATAAGAGGTAAATTTGCATAGATAGAACACATTTATTTACTGTTTTGCATATTCACTGTGATGCCTGCTGAAGACAGGATCGCCTTACTTTAAAGTCATCAAGGAATTATGCTACAGACTCAGGATCATTGCATTCAAATTTTTTAGACTGTTATAGAAGAGGAAGATAATTTGTAACATTTAGATATTTTGAAATATATGTTTTAGACACATGAAAGTTAAAGATTATTATTTTCCTGCTAATCATATCACTTCAACAATTTTTCCCTACAGGGATAGTATCAATGATGACAGTCCCACCAAAAAAGCATTCTTCATTTATATTTTAAACTACTTTCCTTCTCTGCCTTTGATATTTTTTCCTTGCTGTTTGAAAGACTTTGAGTATCGTGATAGAGCAATAACTTTATAGTCTTCAGTGATGCCCACTTGTTCTTAGTTTTAGAAATCTGCCTTGTGAAACCAGCCTTAGCAGTAATATATCAGCTACTACAGGCCAATCAAACGTACTGAACAAAACCAGTAGATTAGGGGCAGTTATTCTTGCTTAATCATGCTGTTTTCCCCTACAAAGAGAGAGAGACATAAGGAAGAAAAGAAGCCCAAAGGAGACAAAGATGCAGGCTCTCTTAATGCCTTTCTCCAAATACCACTCTTGAACTACTGATGTGTGTGCTCTAAGAAGTAATTTCAAGACTTGTCAACTATTTGTTGTCTACAGCAAGAAGGAAATAATCTATAGTCTCAGGTACTATTCTTTCAATTTATTTGCTCTGTTAAATTCATTAAACTACTTCCATTTTGGTTTTGAAACAAAGACTGTATGAGAGAGGGACACATTGATAGCATGCACATATTTGGCATGTCTACTTGTGTGATTACAGACAGATTATTTTGTGTAGGATTGCTCTGCCTGCACAACTCTCAGCAGAAGATGACCATGGAAGCTAGTACAAAGATACAACTTGGTCACCTTTAAAAAACTTCATTTTGGCACTGTGGTAAAGCTAACGTGCCCTGCTGATTGATAAGGCTGAATAGCTTGAGCACAATACTGCACACTGTATCTGTCCTGGTTTGAGGTAAAACAGAACCAATTTTCTGATTTGTAATTTTACTTTTTAGCTGGGCCTCTTCTAACTGACTAAAGTCTGAAATTAACAGCATATTTTTCCAGACACTGTTCACTCTCCGAGTGATAAGACCTGATTATACCAAGGAACGGTATGCGCAGAGGCTCTTGCTTAGACTTATTGCTGTAACAACCAAGGTCAGCTAACTTCACTGTTTTGCCCCGTTAGAGGGTCGGAAGCAGAGAAGCACAGAGGGGTCCCGCTCGTAGGGAGGAGCGGACGGGACAGGTGACCCAAAACTGACCAACAGGGTATTCCATCCCATATTCATCACGCTCAGTATAAAAGCTGAGGGATCAAAGGGGCAAAGGGGCTCTGGCTCATTTTTCTTCAATGGCCGACGCCTGAGAAGGACCCTGTCTGTTCATCTGCCTTTGATCCTGATTCGAGCACTCCTGACTCTAGTTCTGGAATTCAGCTCCTGTCCGTCGCTGACTCCAGTCTGGGACTTTTCCTGTGTCTGTTGGTGATGCGATCGTCATCCTGGGAGCTGGATACGGTTTTGTATATATTGTATACTCTTTTCCTTTAATTTTTATTATTCTATTATTATTTACTATTTTCTTATTTATTATTATTTTCATTAAAGTAGTTTAGTTCTTTTTCTAAACTCATAAATCTCCTTATCTCTTCCTCTCCTCTCTGAGGAGAGAGTCGGGGGGAAGGGCCATCTGTCGTTCTGCTTGGCCAATCCAGCCAAAACCACGACAGTATCACAACATCTTTCAGACTGAAGGTTACTTGTGTCTGGCATTTTAGTTCTCCCTGAACTATTTTCTTAAGTGTCAGGCTCCACAATATGAGTGAACCCATGTCTCATATATAGTACTCTATACATAATTATCTTCCTACTGAGAATTCAGTACTTCACAAAAAATGTCACCCCATTGAATTCCATTGACTGTACTAACCAGGCCTCCCTGACTGTAACAGGAGATTAGGCAACTGGCTCACATGTAATCTTATACATAAGGACAACTAAATGCAGATGACAGGTGAGTCCCACAGACTATGAATCTTTAGAACAAGAATTTCAAAGAGAATGAAATGTGTTATCTGTAATGGATAGCTGCTCGATGCTTCCAATGAAGCTACCTAGAACTTGATTTTCAGGTAAAGAATCTCTAATATGACATTCTTTTGTGCACCCAGACAGTTGTTCATATTTTTGAACAATTTTACTTTCATTCTGTTATTATTTTTCATTACATGTAAATACTTAGTAGGTGCATAATGTGCTAGTAATTTTTGTAATCATCATTTATGCTACTTGACTCCTTAAGCCCTTGAAATATAGGACTCAATAAATAAAGCAAATGAATTTGTGAAATCCATCACAATAGAAGACAATCTGAAATGGAGAGTCTATGTCCTCTCATTCTTCCTCCTGTGAATGATGCTCTCCCATCTTACTATACCCTCTCCTGTCTTTTCCTCCTTTTGTTTACAGGAGCTAGTCCTTCTTTCTGTTAGGTAGCACTAAGGTTACTGCTCTAATAAGACTTTCTATTAATGTCCTGGGTTGAGCGACACAGGACTAATTTCTCTTCTAATGCTGGGGAAAACTCCACTTTTGGAAGACTCTAGTGTCTGAATTCAGGAAAATGTTTACTTTATAGCCAACTAGGCTATGTGGGATTAAAGGTCTCAGTGTTTTCAAGCCTTGCCAGGCGCAGGGATGAGGAGGAGCAAGGCCTGGGCATTTGACCCAGGCTGGCCAACAGGATTATTTCATACCATGAATGTCACATTCCATATAAATAAGAAAGTTTGCTGCGTAGTGCTCGCTCTCCCTTGATGGCAGAGAACTCCTTGCCCCGGTGCCAGACCCCTGAGACCTTTCCTTCCTCCCGAAGCCATTGTGCTCGCAGTGTCTGACATTTACTGTCCACTGCTGGGATTGCACAGCTTCCTTCTGATATAATTGGCTGAGTATAATTCTTGTATATCTTATATTAGTATCGGGATTAATACTGGTTCTTTAGTATTATTAATGTTAATTATTTAGTCTTATCCTATTAAATCTATTCATATTTCAACCCTTGTGTTTCCTTGCTTTCTCTGATTCCCCTTTCTGGGTGGGAAGGGGTCATCGGATGATAGATTGTCTAAATGACAATAAATTGTTATGGGTTTTCTTAAACCATAACAATTAAGCATGCAGATTGATCAAACACTCAGGGGTGAGCTACTGTCTTGGGTGTCAGTTTGATGACAATATTTGCCTTCTTCCTTCCTCTTTCTTCATGAAAAAGACAGAAAATAACACTTCAAAGAACTTCCATTAGGAGCACAATGCTAATTTCTAAGCATTCACAAAGCTGAGAATACCATGTATGTAATGCTGGAGAATATTCACTCTGTTTAGGCAACTTTGACATCCTACTATAGAATGATTGGTGGACCTTCAGTCAGAAGCTTCAAAAGAGATACATTCAGTGGAAGAAAAAGATAGACATTTTAGTTGCATGCCTAAAACTAGAGAATATCTGATAACATGTGTCAGAGTAACATTTGCTCTAAGTTTGTCCAGACATCAGTTCAAACATTTTTGCTACTGTCTTCTTTTTGGCACAACAGAGATAGATGGAAAACATGAAAGAACATCAAGGAAACTGCTGCTTTTTATAACGTTCTGTTTTATAAAAAAGCAAACTTTATCAGCTGTGGTTATTTTCCAGAATGTCTTTCTAATGATTACCTTAATTGCATTGCTGGCAGAGTATGCAGTTTTTATTAATCAATAAGACAATGATTCTTATACTGAAATTATAAAAGCAGAAACTAATTATCTCATCATCAGTCTCTAAAGCTGTTTCCCACTATTAAAATCCACAATGCTCTGTAGGTTCCTCAACAACAGCAGCGTAGGTGTAGGTGTTTTCACTGTGGACTGTGGTTTAATTTCCTTGCTAGCTATATCACTCTGAGCTGTATTCAGTACGTAAAATAAGCCAGTAGCAACAACATCCAGCATTCCTGCTGACTGAGTTTCCCCACAGAGGCTATGTTTAAAGCTATAGCCTCTATGTATGATATACCACCTCTCCTAGGCAGGGGATGAAAGAAAGAAAGGTGGCTAGCATTTTCCACTTGAATCATCTGCAGCTAAACTGGTGCAACACAGTGCAGGTGCCCTCAAGTAACACCTAACATGTGGAGAACCTTCCAGAAGGTCAAGCTGTGCATACCCATGCAGCAACAACCAACCCAGCAGGGGCTATGGGATTTAAGCCAGAACTAGGGATTCTCCACCTAGACCTATAAGTTGTGGGGCTAATGGATACGCAAAGCTTGTTTGAGTGTGTGAGGGTATCACAGTTTAGGCCGGATTGGCCAATAACAAGAGAACAGATGTTCTCCCCCACCTCTCGCTCCAAGGAGAGGAAGGAGAGAGATAGAGAGTTATGAGTTTAGAAAAACTAAACTACTTTAATGAAATATTAATAATAAAATAAAAAGGAAATAATAAAATAGAGACAATATACACAAAACCATATAAAGGTCTCAGGGAGATGTCACCAGCAGGCACTGGGAAAGTTCCAGACTGGTCTCAGTGAAAAATGGGAACTGGATTCCAGAACACACTGAGAGGAATCGAGGGTAGATGAACTGACAGGGTCCTCCTCAAACATCAGTCATTGAAAAAAGACAGCCATTGAAAAAAGAATCCATTGGAAAAGAGTCAACACTTTGATCCCTCAGCTTTTATACTGAGCATGGCAGATGGGATGGAACACCCTATCGGTCAGTTTGGGGACACCTGTTCTGTCCACTCCTCCCCACAGGTGTGACCCCTCCATGGGGTAAACAACCAAGTCAGCTGACCCTGGTTGCCACAGCAACAAGTATAAGCAAGAGCCTCTCTTGCTGAACAGAAAGTTGGCCCTGCTCTACCTCAAACCAGGACATTCCACCCCTTGTTCCATACCATTTGCATCATCCTCAGATCCAGTTAAGTAAGAAAGTCTTTCACAAGGCAGCCAAATAATGTTCCATTTTTGGAAGGAGGCCAACGTGGAGAAAGTAAAAAGAGGAAGGACCCACAGCAGGGCTGGGTTTGTAGCTTTTAATGCCAACTCATTTATTCATTAAGAAATCCCTAACGCAGAGCAATGAATACCTATGTACAGTTCTGCAAAGGAGGACAAATTAGTAGGTTATTTAAAGAAAAATGAGTCCATTTTCAAAAGTGACTGGTGATTCTGAGAGTGGAATCTCATAGAGTGTGGATTCACTTGATATTTTTTTCTGTGTGTTGAGAACTTTGTACAGCTAGTGTTTGTTACTCAGACAGCACTTTGACTCTTTAATAACTGAAATCCAAATAACCCCAAGACACAAAGACAACTCTTTATTTTCCAGGATGACAAAGAGTGGGGTAATCCAAATAAAGAAAAGATACAGATACTGCAAAACATATGTAAATTAGGTTGTAAGAACATAATGTATTTAGTATTTTTTACCTTCAGAGAAGGAAATTATGACATAGAGGCAGAGACAAGGCAGAAACAAAGGAAAAAAGATGGGATCATTATTAAAGTAGAATTATCTACAAGCTGAATAAACTCCTCTTGGGTAATAAAGAGGTAACTGCATAATAAACACAAATAAAAGATTTTCTAATCCCAAGTGCTCACTGAAATATTTGTAAGTTTTTTCATGGATACATGGATACAAATGGTCACATGTTTGGCTTTGCTCAGAGTATTTAATGTGCCAGTTTTTTGATTTCTTGGCAGGGCTGAGGACTGGTTACAAATTTGTATCCTGTGAGAGAAGACAAGATCACAAATCCAAGGTAGCACTGTTTACTTACTAGTATACCGTTCTTTTTTTTTTTTCTGTAGCTGTGACATTACTGGGAAATCTGAGAGAGAAATACCCGGTTTCACACACATGCAAAGCAAATCTAGACACGTGAACAAGTTAGCACTGAATAAAATGTGGTCTGAGGTTACCATGTCTCATCTGTTGCAGCGGTAATGCTGCTATCGGTGGTGCTCTCATGGGTTGAGACAAAGGCAGTTTAACAGAACAGCAAAAGGGAACAAGAAAACAACAACAATAACACAGATAGAGGAATATGCAAACACGATTATGGAACCGCGCTCACCGACCAGACCTGGGACGCCCCAGCCAGCTCCCAGCGTCGACTTCCTGCCCCCTCCCCCGGCAGCTCAGAGTGGGCATGGCTCACATGGCATGGAATACCTCTGTCCCTGACAGAGCCTGCAGAAAATTAACCCTATCCCCGCTGGAATCAGGACATATCCACCCCTTATTCCATACCATCTATGCCATGCCCAGATCTTACAAGTCCCAATGAATTACCACCACTTTCCCTTTTCTTATATTATATATATATATACACACACATATATTCATATAGATATAATGCCCTTAGTTTATGGGCCATCCCTCCAAAGTGTCTGGTGAGTTCATTTAATCCATGGCTTAGGGCTCCATCTGTTAGAACAGTCTCTCAGGGCAGGTGAGATGCTGTGTGGTGCTTGCTGGACTGTTGCATGCTGTATTTTCGGAGCTTGTGGCTGATGTATCCGGTGTGGCTCATGCCCACAGTCCATGGGCTGAAGATGTAGATCTTGAGGAAGTTGCTGGGCGCCAGCTGCTGAGGTCAGTTCTTATCCCATCACCCCTGTGCCTTACTCGTAGTACAACTGATAGCAATTATAGTAATGAGGATATACAGTGACAGGGTTATTTAGCAATTAACATCATACAATTTGATTCATTGGCTATTCTCACCCAAAATCAGCTCCCCACGTGGTACACATCGGACTTCCCCATCCTTCCGCATCACCCACCAAGTGCACCCAGGTCCTTGGGCAAAAGCAATCCCAAGGGTGGGTTTGCCTTTGCCTGAGGCGGGACTAACCCAGACTGTCTTCCCTAGCATATTCTTCATGTGCACTACGGGGACTTTATCCCCTTCTACGGTACGTAGAAGTTTTGATTGGGCAGGGCCAGCTCGATTGGTAGATCTCCTGGTGTTAACTAGCCAGGTGGCTTTTGCTAAATGTGCATCCCAATGTTTTAAAGTCCCACCACCCATTGCTCTCAGTGTAGTTTTTAACAATCCATTGTAACGTTCTATCTTCCCAGAGGCTGGTGCGTGATAGGGGATGTGATATACCCACTCAATGCCATGCTGGGGTGCCATGTCGCCACAGGACTTGTTTTTCAAGGCCCAGGATAGTGTTCCGGGCAGTGGCATGGGGCACAGGGTATCTTTCCAGCCATCCAGTGGTTGCTTCCACCATTGTGAGCACATGGCGCTTACCTTGACGGGTTTGTGGCAGTGTGATATAATCAATCTGCCAGGCCTCCCCATATTTGTATTTCAGCCATCGTCCTCCATACCAAAGAGGCTTCAAACGCTTGGCTTGCTTGATTGCAGCACGTCTCATGGATGACCTGTGGAATAGTGTCCATGGTCAAGTCCACCCCTCGGTCACGAGCCCATCTACATGTCGCATCTCTCCCTTGATGGCCTGAGGAGTCATGGGCCCACCGAGCTATGAATAGTTCGCCCTTATGTTGCCAGTCAAGATCCACCTGAGACACTGCAATCCTAGCAGCCCAATCCACCTGCTGGTTCTTCTGATGTTCCTCCGTGGCCCGATTCTTCGGTACATGGGCATCTACGTGGCATACTTTCACAACCAAAGTCTCTATCTGGGCAGCAATACCTTGCCGTAGTTCAGCAGCCCAGATGGGTTTGCCTCTGCGCTGCCACTTGCCCTGCTTCCACTGCTGTAGCCACCCCCACAGGGCATTTGCCACCATCCATGAGTCAGTGTAGAGATAAAGTACTGGCCATTTTTCTTGCTTGGCAATGTCCAAAGCCAGCTGAATGGCTTTCACCTCTGCAAACTGGCTCGATTCACTTTGTCCTTCCCTGGCTTCTGCAACTTGTCATGTAGGACTCCACACAGCAGCCTTCCACTTTCGATGCTTTCCCACAATCCAGCAGGACCCATCAGTGAACAGGGCATATTTCTTCTCATTTTCTGGCAGTTTATTATATGGTGGGGCCTCTTCTGCACGCGTCACCTCCTCCTCTGGTGACATTCCAAAATCCTTGCCTTCTGGCCAGTCCATGATCGCTTCCAGAATTCCTGGGTGACTTGGGTTTCCCATTTGAGTTCGCTGTGTGATCAGTGCAATCCACTTACTCCACGTAGCATCAGTTGCATGATGTGTGGTGGGGACCCTTTCTTTGAACATCCAACTGTGCTTCTGTGCCAACCACTTCTGAAGCAGCTCGAACCCCTTCATATGCTGCCAATATCTCTTTTTCTGTTGGGGTGTAGCGGGCTTCGGATCCTCTGCACCCCCGACTCCAAAACCCTAGGGGTGCTTTCTGCCAGAGGCTCCAGGTAGGGCCGTTCTCCCCGGCTGCGGCGTAGAGCACATTTTTAACATCTTGTCCTGCCCGGACTGGCCCCAGGGCCACTGCATGGACTGTTTCCTGTTTGATTTGTTCAAAAGCTTGTCGTTGCTCAGGACCCCATTTAAAGTTGTTCTTCTTCCGGGTTACTTGGTACAGAGGGCTTACAATTAGACTGTAATCTGGGATATGCATCCTCCAAAAACCCACAATGCCTAAGAAAGCTTGTGTTTCCTTTTTACTAGTTGGTGGAGACATAGCTGCTATTTTGTTGATCACATCCATTGGAATCTGACGGCGTCCATCTTGCCATTTCATTCCTAAAAACTGGATCTCCTGCGCAGGTCCCTTAACCTTACTTCGTTTTATGGCAAAACCAGCTTTCAGAAGGATCTGGACTATTTTACTCCCTTTCTCAAAAACTTCTTCTGCTGTGTTTCCCCATACAATGATGTCATCAATGTATTGCAGATGTTCTGGAGCCTCACCCTGTTCCAGTGCAGTCTGGACCAGTCCATGGCAAACGGTGGGGCTGTGTTTCCACCCCTGGGGCAGTCGATTCCAGGTGTACTGGACACTGCTCCAAGTGAAAGCAAACTGTGGCCTGCACTCTGCTGCCAAAAGAATAGAGAAAAATGCATTCGCTATATCAATTGTGGCATACCACTTGGCTGCCTTGGACTCCAGTTCATACTGCAGTTCTAGCATGTCCGGCACAGCAGCGCTCAGCGGTGGCGTGACTTCATTCAGGCCACGATAGTCTACAGTTAGCCTCCACTCTCCATTAGATTTTCACACTGGCCATATGGGACTGTTAAAGGGTGAGCGAGTCTTGCTGATCACTCCTTGAACCTCTAGTTGACGAATCAGCTTATGGATGGGAATCAGAGAGTCTCGGTTAGTGCGATATTGCCGCCAATGCACCATTGTGGTAGCAATCGGCACCTGTTGTTCTTCGACCCTCAACAGCCCCACAACAGAAGGGTCCTCCGAGAGACCAGGCAAGGTAGACAACTGTTTAACTTCCTCCGTCTCCAAGACAGCTATGCCAAAGGCCCACTGGTACCCTTTTGGGTCCTTAAAATACCCTCTTCTGAGGTAATTTATGTGGGACGAGGCCCGAAGAGCAGAACTGCCAGTACTGCTCAATTAACAAGCAGGGACATGCTGGAACTTGTAGGACATAAACCATGGGAAACTGAAGGCCGTTATGACCAGAAAAGGACTGACCAAGTACCTGAGAACAGGAGTTCGACAAATGTTGCAACACTGAGATAAGCAAGTTCCAGGCGCCCTGCCAAAAGAGGCGTTAAGAACTGTCTTCAAGATAAGAACTATGTCTTCAAGATAAGGGATGTTTGCTAGCATGATAAGGGATGATAGTATAACATCTATCTCTGATCAATCAGATGCAACCGCTTGAGCAGTGTATGTTCAAAAGGACCAATCTGTTTAAAACACAGAGTCAATGTAAGCATATAAAAGGGAATGGTTGAGCACAATAAAATGGACATCGTGCTTGCATCAAGCTGTGTCCCGTCTCTCAATCGCAGCAAATCTATACCAAGGATGCATGGAGCCTCTGGGCCAGTCACAATGGGATGCTTTTGCAACTCATTCCCAGTTAGGCTCACTTCAGCCTCCAGTACAGTCAACTCTTGGGACCCCCCTGTCACCCCAGAAATATAAATGCGTTCTGCCCCTCTATAGCTTGATGGTATTAAAGTACACTGTGCACCCGTGTCCACTAGAGCCTTATACTCCTGTGGATCTGATGTGCCAGGCCATCGAATCCACACCGTCCAATAAACCCGGTTGTCCCTTTCCTCCACCTGGCCGGAGGCAGGGCCCCTCTAATCCTGGTCATAGTATCCATTACTCACTTCTTGCAGAAATGACTTGGAAGTTCCTTCAAGTGGATCAGAAGCAAGATCAGGCCTTCTGCTCTGCCTGGGGAACTGCTCACTGGAAACTGGGGCGGCACTTTTCCTGGAGGGATCCCCTTTTGTGGTTGTCCTTCCTTGCAACTCCTGTACCCGTGTCCGCAGGATCCAAGTAGGTCGTCCATCCCACCTCCTCATGTCCTCCCCGTGGTCATGCAGGTAGAACGACAGGGTGCCTTCGTGGTGTGTACCCTCTGTACTCTCTCTCTTGAGTGGGGAAATGCCTGCTCCTAATAGCTGAGATGCTGGCCCGTACAGGTGGGGAGTAGGACATATTCTCTTCAAGTTGCTGGACCTTCCGTGACAGTTTCTCCACAGCTGAGACAAGGGGGGAAGAGAGACTTTCTTCATATCGCCGGAGCCGGCCAGCCACCTCATCCACCGTTGGTCCCTCTTCGCCTTTCCATTCCATGACTGCCAATGAGTTGGCATATGACGATGGTGCGCTCCGTACAACCTTCCACCACATGGGCCTTGTGCATTGCACCTCATCAGGGTCTGTGGGTAAGTCTGCATTGTCCAAGTCATAATAAATCATCTCCCGCACAGCTAATTCTCTCAGGTACTGGATACCTCTTTCCATGGTGGGCCACTTGGTTGACATGCAACATCTTCACTGAAGGGGTACCTCTCCCTCACGCCTGACAGGAGTCATTTCCAGAGGCTGAGGGGTTGGGTCTTCTTCCCAATTGCCTTGTCAATGCCCCCTTCCCTAGACAGGGATCCCAGCTGCCTGGCCTCCCTACCCTCTAATTCCAGGCTACTGGCCCCGTTATCCTGACACCGAAGCAGCCAGGTGACTATGTGCTCGCCTGAAAGTCGGCTAAAATCTTTTCGCATATCCCGCAGCTCGCTCAAGGATAGGGATGGGGTAATTATCTCTGGTTCTGCCTCTTCCTCCTGCTCTCATGATGACCCTGGTTCATCATCATCTCTTACTAAGTAAACTGATTTCTTCGTGTACTTCTTCTTCTGTATGGGGGCAACTGATACTGGCACAGGTTGGATCCCTGGTTCAGCGGCAGTGGCTGCCACCAGGGTTGGAGTAGCTGCAGTGGCTGCCGCAGGTGTTGGAGTAGCTGCAGTGGCTGCCGCAGGGGTTGGATTAGCCACAGTGTCTGTTGCAGGGGTTGCAGTAGCTGCAGTGGCTGCCACAGGGGTTGCAGTAACCAAAGTGTCTGTCGGTCTGGTCTCCATCTCTTTCCCCTGAGGGTGCTGCATAATACTGAGCAGTGCCTGGTAGATACTGGCCAGGGCCCAGCACAGTGCGTTGAGTTGTGTCTCTCTGGAATAGCCACAGCATTTTCCCTTCAGATATTCTACCACTTTATCAGGGTCCTGGAATTGTTCAGGGGTGAAGTCCCAGACCATTGGAGGTGAGAAGTTCTCTAGGTACCTGCCCATGTTCTCCCACATGCCATGCCACCCCTGACTATCCAGCCTCGGAGCAGATCTCTGGGTGGTAGTCTTAAATAGCTGTTTAACCCTAAACAGGACCTGGAACACATTCAGGAGACATAACAATAGGACCAGGCTGGTTTGATCATCCCAAGGATATTCAGAATTCTCAAAATCTGCCATACGTGACCTGAAGGAGAAAAGGGAGGCAAAAGAGCTGGGAAAGTGTCCCCCCCTGTTTCCTCCACAGACTGGGTGTAATTATTAATAAATTCTGAGAGACGGTGCCCAATGTACGGACAGGACAGCAGAACCACAGAAACGCCCCACAATAGCTGTCTGAACAGTGATGTTATCATATCATAAGCTTATATCGCACAGGACAGCAAAATGATAATCCTCATCCCTCTCCCAGGGATAAACATGATCGCAGGGAGTACATAAACCATATAGGAATTTACATAACACAGCCATGAGAACAAACCAAGCAACATGATGACCAGCGACTATTTACCTAATACAATAAACACATACAACAAATTCGTTTTTACAAGCTCTAGTTGGATTCTGTCGTTATCTCAACCCTTCGAGCCCCACGTTGGGCGCCAAAAGGGACTGTCGTGGTTTAGCCTCAGACGGCAACAAAGAACCACGTGACTTTGACAAGGCAAAACTCGTGGGTTGAGACAAAGGCAGTTTAATAGAACAGCAACATGGAACCAGGACATTGGTGAGAACAAGGTCCAGCATAGCAACTCTCCTCATTGGCTCCTCTATCACTTGGAGAAGGAAGTTATCATCAGCACATTCCAGGAACCTCTTAGATTGCTTATGCGCCGCTGTGTTGTCCCTCCAACAGATATCAGGGTGGTTGAAGTCCCCCATGAGGACCAGGGCTTGTGAATGTGAGGCTGCTCCTATCTGTCTATAGAGGGCCTCATCTGCTCGGTCTTCCTGGTCACGTGGCCTGTTGCAGACTCCCACTGTAATTTCACCTGTCCCTGCATTCCATTTAATCCTGACCCGTAAGCTCTCAGTCGCCTCTTCATCTGTCCCCAGGCAGAGCTCCATGCACTCCAGCTGATTTTTTACATAGAGGACAACACCTCCTCCTCGTCTCCCCTCCCCGTCCTTCCTAAAAAGCCTGTATCCTTCCATTCCAGCACTCCAGTCATAGGAGCCATCCCACCATGCCAATAAGATCATAGCCCTGCAGGCATGTACATGTCTCTAACTCCTCTTGTTTATTCCCCACGCTACATGTGTTTGCATAGAGGCATTTAAGTTGGCCCCACAATGACGCTGACTTACTGGCTGGAATTCCTTTCTGCTGCATTCTAGGTGCTCTCTTGCTGATCTGTGATCCTTCCCCAGGCTCTGGGCATCTATTACTGGCACTGGCATCAAACTGGTAGCAGTGGGATGGATTGAGGTTCCCCTCCCCCAGCAACCTTAGTTTAAAGCCCTCTTCGCTAGCTTGGCAAGTCTCTGACCAAAGATGCTCTTCCCCTTCTCTGACAGTTGGACCCCATCAGCCCCCAGTAGA
This sequence comes from Sterna hirundo, assembly GCA_009819605.1. NCBI lineage: Eukaryota > Metazoa > Chordata > Aves > Charadriiformes > Laridae > Sterna > Sterna hirundo. The sequence goes on from CM020463.1 coordinate 22,379,733, forward strand.
CCTGGTTTCTCAAAGTGAGTTCCATGGTCTAAGTAGCCATCCACTGGCTGTGGCACCAGTCCTGTAACCATTTGTTGACTTGCCAGATTCAACTGGCCCTATCAACCCCCTTCCCTTAGACTGGGAGGACTGATGAAAAAAACTACCCGGGCTCTGGAGTCCCTTACCACTGCTCCCAGGGCTCTGTAATCCTTCTTGATACTCCTCAGGCTGCTCCTGGCTATATCACTGGTGCCCATGTGAAACGACAGCAGTCGGTGGACTGTACAAGGCTTGGTAGACTCTCAGTGACATCCCTGGTACAAGCCCCTGGTAAGCAGCACACCTCTCTAGAGAGTGCATCAGGTTGACAAATGGGTGCCTCTGTACCTTTCAGAAGAGAGTCGCCTACTACTATCACCCATTGCTTTTTCTTAGTTGCACTGCTTGTTATACAGGGAGCAGATCGGGCTGCCTTACTCACCTCCAGTGTCTCTCCTGATGTGATGGGTCTTTCCTCTTCAGTCTGCAGAGCTGTGAAGTGGTTCTGCAAGGGCACCTCAGACTTTGGGGGAAATCTCTTCCTCCTGCTGGTCCTTGCCGTTGCAAGCTTCCATTCTTCTGCATTATTGGCCCCCCTCCCTTCTGTGTGTGCCAGTGGCGGAGTTTTTGGTTGTTTGGCCATGAGCTGTGGGTCCACTGCAGACTGTGCTTGGAACCAGCTATCTAACTCCTTCTCAGCCTCCCTGATGCTATGCATCCTTCTCACCACCTCCTGCAGCTCAGCCACCTGCTGCAGGAGGTCCTCCACCTGGGCACGTTTTTTGCAGGCAGGTCTGCCATCTATCCCTGCCCCAGGAGAAAGGTCGAGGCACTTCCTGCAGTCTGAGGTCTGCACTGCAGCCTCTCCCTTCAGCAGCTCTGTCTGGGTGGAGGCATCGGCCACTGCTGGGATAGACGGTGCAGACTCCCCAGCTGGAGCTGCAGCTTTTTCTCTCTCATGAGTGCCCACCATTCTGCCTTGAGGGTCAGGTAGGATGAGTGCCCTTGACCTGTGCAGGTGGTCACAGAACAGTGTCCGGTTGCTGGGTCATGTGTACTCCAAGTCTCCCACTCGGCCAGTGGAATGCCCCTCCTTCGAAGAGGCGCCCTCTTGGGCAAACTGACACACCACACCCTGGCTGACACACCATGCCCTGTTTGCCCATCCTGTTTACAGTGCTCCTGGGCACTAGTGCTCCTTAGGTCTGCCTTTTGTGGGAGTGGAAGATGGCCACTGTTACTCCCGTCCCTGCCCATGACTCGTCAACCGCTCTTGTAAGAGCTGCTGGCTCCTGGCGCATCTCTGCACTCCCCCGGCTCAGGAAACCCCCCTGTATGCTGCGATCCCCCACCCCACTGTGGGACATGCCTGCACCGGAGCTGATCGCCTTGGCAAGTGACTGTTGGTGGCAGTTACACCATGTTTAAATCTGTCATCTAGAGAATCTCTCTAGCTACCTCTATTGCTGTTTTAATTCCATAATAAAATGCATCTAAAAATGTGACCCTTATCAGTTATTATATTATCATACCCTTTACAAGGCAATATATTGACCTACATTAAAAAAATCTGTGGTTCCTTCCTCCCATCTTCCCTCAGTTCTGGTCAAATAAATGTATTGAATTAGGGATTCTTTCAGGTTTTCTATAAAATAAATTATGTGGCTGTTCTGCCTACAGAGTGTATACATATTTTTTTCAGCCTCCATATATATAGCCCAGAGTTGAATTATCAGGAGCAGAAAACATTCTGAAACATTCTGAAATGCTCTTTACAGAACTTCCACTGAATAAATATTTAGGTAAATATGCCACAGAGGACTATGAAGTTCAGCCTTCAGGACTGCACACAGTTTCACCAGAGCATGAAGATCATGGTCTGTAAGAACTGCAATGGTGGGCTCCTTTTGAATATTTTGTAGAGAACATTCCCCCCTTGGCACAAGGAAGATGTAGAATAAAAAGGTCAATAGAGTACAAGACATTCCCCAATATCCTTATGTGAATCAAGACTGACAGCCAGTCTTTAATAGGATTTCCCTCTGCCTCGGTTGTAGCCACGCTTCTGTGCAACTAAGGGGAAATTTAACATGCCGTGGAGATCATATACATGCAATTTGCACTGTCCCTTTGTTTCTCAATCAGGGATTGAGAAACAACCAGAGGAACCAGAACAGCAAGAGCCGCATCATCTTTTGCCTACTATCCAAAGGAAAACAAAAGGAAGACAAGAAAAAGAACCATAATAAATAAAAAAACCCCATAAGAAGTATGAAATGGAACCGCTGGAATTGCCTAACTTGGATATGTCCCTGCTTGAAATGTTACCAGGGTGAAAATAAGTCCTAAATGCTAACTAGAAATCACTTTCCTTCATTCCACATCTTTCCCCTTAGTAAATGAGGACAGCTAAAATTACTAATTGGTTTACTGTTCAGATGTAGTTTGTTTGACTGATTTGCAATTAATTCTGGTTTGTGGTGCATAGAAGAAGAAGGTTGGTGCCAACCTTTGTGACAGCTGATACTCAATATCCTCCAAGAGAGCTGTGGGCCAGAATACCAATAATATGTTTTAAAGCAGCTCCTGAAGGTTGTCGCGGGCGGAGTGATTAACTTCACTCGTAAGAGAGAAGTAGTGAAATGTTTATTAACATAAAACAGTGATTTAACAAAGTTTGATGGTAAATGCGACAGTGTTTTATGATATTCGATAGAAGGGTACACTTGATTATTTACTGCATAGAGGCCAGGGTCAGACAAGCTGTCAGGGAGACCCTCCCATTGAGTCACGAGGTTCAGAAAGGACCCCCTTGCTTTCTAAACTCCCTCTCAGAGAGGAGTCTAGGTGCAGCTGTATCCAATCCCAGTCCCAGACTTGGTCAGCGGTTTATGTCTAAAGTATTATATATGCACAATCAATCCTTTATATCACTTAGCTAAGATTTCAAAGTTTATCATGTTATTAGTTGCTTACTGAGAATCTGTTGCGGCAAGGAATCTGTCACCCTTGAGGAGTAGAACCTTAAGCGAGCATCCCCACTCAAGGGGAGATCCTGATGTGCAGCCCGCTGCCATGCGGGAGAGCTCAAAGGGCTCTTGGGCTGTCCGCTATTTACAGAGTAATATAATTGACCTATAGTCGTATTCGCATGGGAACAAAATATCTAGGTCGCCACCCCAGACAGTGTTTTGCCGAGGAGACCAGCTCCAGTGAAGGTAAGGCCTCGCTGGGGAAGGGGATCGCGGCAGATAAGGCCAGCAAAGGGCTCTTTCGAGGGCTCTTGTAGCCAGGAAAAGCCAGGAAAAGCGGCTAGCTCGTGCCGGAACCGGCAGCTCGGGGGTGGGCTGCTGAGGCGGCAGGGGCGGAGTCAGCGTCACACGCGGCAGCTCTAAACGGGTGGTCCTGGAGCGCAGCGGCCGGCCGCTGCGCACCCAGCACGCGGGCAGCCTGTGTGCGTCACCCAGGGCGGCACCGCATTGGGAGCGTACGAACAAGGTGCAGCATTTCGTACGGTGAGTCACTGAAAGCCTCGAGTTTAAGCTAAGCAGAAGCTGGGCAAGCACAAGCAGAGGAACATCGGCGTGCAGAAGCACGGGCTCAGGGTGTGTCGGAAGCTCACAGCAGAGATTCTCCATCTCCCGGCACAAGAGAAGAACATGGCTCCAAAACCGTCAAAAGCTGCTGCAAGAAAGAACGCGGGAACTCAGACTGAGCTCCTGTGTAATCATGTGGCTGTGCAGGTCTCGGGCTGTAATGAATGCCTAAACTTGGCACTGCTCTCACAGGGATCCAGAGACACTGTCTGCATACGGTGTGACCAAGTAAATGATCTGCTCAGGAAGGTGGTTGAACTGAAGGAAGAGGTAGAAAGGTTAAGAAGTATTAGAAACTGTGAAAATGAAATAGATTGGTGGAGCCATACCCTGAGGCAAAGGCAGCAGGAAGAGGCTCTATCAGAATTGGATGACCCCCTTCCCTCCTGTCACCAGGCAGAAGGAGAGGACTCAAGGGCTAAGGGGGAGTGGAGTCAGATCCCTCCTCGGAGAGGTAAGCGAAACCTCCCACGGCCCCCCTCACCATCCCAACTGCCTTTACACAATAGGTATGGGGCTCTGGAAGCTGAGGACCAGGCGATTGAGGATGGAAAGGTTGATCCACCCAGTGAATTGCCCAGTGCTAGTCGCTCTCCCCCACGCCTCAGGACGTCCTCAACAAAGAAAGAAAGAAGGGTTATTGTAGTAGGCGACTCCCTTCTGAGGGGAACAGAGGGCCCTATTTGCAGACCTGACCCATCCCACAGGGAAGTCAGCTGCCTCCCTGGGGCCAGAATTAAGGACATACAGAGGAAACTCCCTTCCCTGGTCCGGACATCAGATTACTATCCGCTACTGATATTCCAGGTAGGTAGTGATGAAGTAGGAACCAGAAGTCTGAGGGCAATGAAGAACGACTTTAAGGCCCTGGGACGGCTGGTTAAGGGATCGGGAGCACAAGTAGTGTTCTCCTCCATCCCACCATTTGCAGGGGTAGACGAGGGCATAAATAGGAGGAGTCAGCAAATTAACTCCTGGCTCCGAGATTGGTGCATCCAGCAGGACTTTGGCTTTTTTGAACATGGGCTGACCTACGGGAAACCAGGCATGATGGCAACAGGTGGGGGAAGCCTAACCCGAAGGGGAAGTAAGATCCTGGGGCAAGAATTAGCAGGGCTCATTCATAGGGCTTTAAACTAGGTTTGATGGGGGATGGGGAGGAAACCAGGAATACAAAAGTGGTGCCTAGAAGCAGCACAGCAGTGCTCCTGGGTAAAAGTGATAGCAAGGTCTTGCAGCCTGTCCCAGGGATGGTGGGGGATGGTGAATTGTGTGACAGCATAGACCCAAGGAGTAGTGATAATTTGGTAACTACGGTAGTGTCTGAGCAGGACCAGGTGCAAATCAGGGCCTGTCCCCCCAGGAAAGCGGCAGGACAGCTAACCCAACTGAAGTGCATCTACACGAATGCACGCAGCATGGGGAATAAACAGGAGGAGCTGGAGGCCATCATGCAGCAGGGAAACTATGATGTGGTTGCTATCACGGAAACGTGGTGGGAAGACACACACAAGTGGAGTGCTGTAATCGATGGCTACCAACTTTTCAGAAGGGATAGGCAAGGAAGGAGAGGCGGTGGGGTGGCCCTCTATGTTAGGGGTGGTTTTGAATGTCTGGAACTCAACAGTGTGAATGACAGTGTTGAGTGTGTATGGGTAAGAATTAAGGGGAAGGCCAACAAGGCAGATATCGTGATGGGAGTTTGTTATAGACCCCCTAATCAGGATGTAGAAACTGATGAAGTATTCTATAAGCGACTGGCAGAGGTCTCGCGATCATCTGCCCTTGTTCTTGTGGGGGATTTCAACTTCCCAGATGTCTGCTGGAAATACTATGCAGCAGAGAGGGAACAGTCCCGGAGGTTCCTGGAGTGTGTGGAAGATAACTTCCTAACACAGCTGGTGAAGGAACCAACTAGGGGAAGTGCCCTACTGGACCTGCTGTTTGTTAACAGAGAAGGTCTTGTGGGGGATGTTAAGGCTGAAGGTCGTCTTGGGCAGAGTGACCATGAAATGATAGAATTTTCAATTCTTGGAGAGGCAAGGCGGGGAGCCAGCAGAACTGCCACCTTGGATTTCCGAAGGGCAGACTTCAACCTGTTTAGGAGCATGGTTGAGAGTGTCCCTTGGGAAGCAGTTTTGAAGAGCAAAGGTGCCCAGGAAGGCTGGTTGTACTTCAAGCAGGTGCTCTTAGAAGCACAGGAGAAGGCCATCCCCATGTCTCGAAAAATGAGCCGACGGGGAAGAAGGCCAACCTGGCTAAACAGAGAGCTTTGGCTGGACCTCAGGAAAAAAAGAAAAGCTTACATTCTCTGGAAAAGGGGCTTAGGAACTTATGAGGATTATCAAGATATGACGAAGCTATGTAGGGGGAAAATTAGAAGGGCCAAAGCTCAATCAGAACTCAGCTTGGCCACTGCAGTTAAAGATAATAAAAAGAGATTTTTCCAGTATATCAACAGTAAAAGGAAGGCTAGGGAAAATATAGGCCCACTGATGAACGAGACGGGTGCCCTAGTGGTGGAAGACACAGAGAAGGCAGAGTTACTGAATGCCTTCTTTGCTTCGGTCTTCACTCCTAAAGCTGTCCCTCACGAATTCCATACCCTGGAGGCAAGGGAGAAGGTCGGGAGAGAGGAAGACTTTCCCTCAGTTGAGGAGGACCGGGTCAGAGACCACTTGGCCAAGCTGGACATTCATAAGTCCATGGGCCCTGACGGGATGCACCCGCGAGTGCTGAGAGAGCTGGCAGATGTTATTGTTAGACCACTCTCCATTGTCTTTGAAAGGTCATGGGGAACAGGAGAGGTGCCTGAGGACTGGAGGAAGGCTAACATCACTCCAATCTTCAAAAAAGGCAGGAAGGAGGACCCGGGGAACTACAGGCCGGTTAGTCTCACCTCTGTCCCTGGGAAGGTGATGGAGCGACTCATTCTGGATGTCGTCTCCAAACACGTAAAGGAACAGGAAGTTATTGGGAACGGTCAGCATGGATTTACCAAGGGTAAATCATGCCTGACCAATCTGATAGCTTTCTATGACGTTATAACGGGTTGGCTGGATGAGGGGAGAGCTGTAGATGTCATCTACCTTGACTTCAGCAAGGCTTTTGACACTGTCTCCCATAACATCCTCATTAGGAAGCTGAGGGAGTATGGGTTAGATGAGGTGACAGCAAGGTGGATTGAGAGCTGGCTGAGTGACAGAACTCAGAGGGTTGTGATCAGCGGCTCAGAGTCTAGTTGGAGGCCTGTGACCAGTGGTGTCCCCCAGGGGTCAATACTTGGTCCGATTTTGTTCAATATATTCATTAATGACCTAGATGAGGGGATAGAGTGTATCATCAGCAAGTTTGCTGATGATACCAAACTGGGAGGGGTGGCTGACACTCCGGAGGGCCGTGCTGCCATCCAGCGTGACCTGGACAGGCTGGAGAGCTGGGCAGAGAAGAACCTAATGAGGTTCAACAAAGGCAAGTGCAAGGTCCTGCACCTGGGGAGGAAGAATGCTAAGCACCAGTATAGGTTAGGGGTGGACCTGCTGGGAAGCAGCTCTGAGGAGAAGGACCTGGGGGTCCTAGTAGACAGCAAATTATCCATGAACCAGCAGTGTGCCCTTGTTGCCAAGAAGGCCAACGGGATCCTGGGCTGCATAGCGAAGAGTGTGGCCAGTAGGTCAAGGGAGGTCATTCTCCCCCTCTACTCGGCACTGGTGAGGCCACAACTGGAATACTGCGTCCAGTTTTGGGCTCCCCAGTTCAAGAGGGACAGGGAACTGCTGGAGCGAGTCCAGCGAAGGGCAACTAGGATGATTATGGGATTGGAGCATCTCCCTTATGAGGAAAGGCTGAAAGAGCTGGGACTCTTTAGCCTGGAGAAGAGAAGGTTGAGGGGGGACCTGATTAATGTTTATAAGTATCTAAAGGGTGGGCTTAAGGAGGATGGAGCCAGGCTCTTTTCAATGGTTCCTAGTGACAGGACGAGGGGCAATGGGCACAAGTTAGAACATAGGAAGTTCCATTCAAACACGCGGAAAAACTTCTTTACGGTGAGGGTGACAGACCACTGGAACAGGCTGCCCAGGGAGGTTGTGGAGTCTCCTTCTCTGGAGATTTTCAAGACCCGCCTGGATGCAGTCCTGAGGGATGTGCTCTAGGCAATCCTGCTTTAGCAGGGGAGTTGGACTAGATGATCTCTAGAGGTCCCTTCCAACTCTAAAGATTCCGTGATTCCGTGACTGTGTTGCCAGCCATCCCCCAGAGTCCAGGTGCACAACTCCCACAAATGGTTATTGCTTGAGCAGGAGCCGGGGGGGGAGAAAGGGGGAGAGCACACTGCCACAAAGGTATTGAGACTGTCTTGTGCATTTGTAAGAGCTCCAAGGAATAAAAAGAAATCTGAATTTTCCTAATAAATATATCTTTCTGTAAAGATCAGACATTTTTAACCTTACAACTAGTATTTAGTGACATTCTTATTTCAAAGAGTGTAAATATTTTTCATAATCCATACTACTATTGGTGCTATTGGTGATACTTGTTTATATCAAAGCATTCAGTATTCCAGGCTCTTTACAGGTAAATGGCAACTTTAAATTAAAAGACACTACAAGCATTGCTTCACTAATACTCAAAATTCACAGAAAGTAACCCTGATAAGAGCACAAGTATATGCAAAATGTGAGAGCTATATCACTTATTTTGAGACATACAGGGCCACATTTAGAGTTAGTACAGCTCCTTTGTTCAGTTATGAAATAAAGTTCTTTTAATTAGAAAAAAATGGAATATATCTGAAGATGATAGAGAATCAGAATCCAAGCACAGATTAGTTAAAATGGAGTGAAGAAGAAACTAACGTTCAAAATTAGTATCTCTTCCTCCTCTTTCTTTTCCTGAAGTTTGCCTATTTCATATAAAAATCCCTGAATTCATTCTATAAAATGGGTCCTCTTCCATATCTTCCCAAGAATTTTCCATGGATCTTTATTACATTCTTCCAATCCCCCAAAATAGAATTAAATTTTTCTGAAATTACATTTTCATTTTCTTTTTTCTGTTCAGAACTGAGAGCAATAGCTAGTGATCAGATTTTCTACGGAAAACATGTTAGGAAATCATTTTTGATCCCTTCTCATTGTAGTATAAATACTTTGTAATGCATGCAAAGCTTCACTTTAAGTACTCTTCATTTCAATATTTGTGCAAGCAGTAACATGAAAGCATAACCTATTTTAACTTAATTTTTTTTAACTTTTATTTATTGCCATTGCAGACACCATGTTTATGTAGCATAAAAAGTAACAAAATGGATGGGGACGGGAGAAATGAATGGCCATTCACTGAGACTGTTTTTGAAGCTCTAATAAATAAAACACCTGATTAAAACTATAGAAGAGAAGTGATAAGGAAAACTAACTCAGTTTCCACACTACTTAAGACTTTGGCTTTTCACTGTAAATGTGATCTTATTTCAAACTGCATGTTAGTAGCTGCATTAGAGATACTGTGATAGTGGTGGTTCATTCCCATGAGAAAGACAAGCAAGGCTTAGTGACTCCTGTGTGAGAGACCTATCTGTCACAGATCGTTTATCTGATTGAGACTCCTTATCTGCTGCTATACTTGTGCCCTTCTCTATATAAAGACCTTTTGCATCTACAAGCTGCCAGCAGTGGAGAAAGAAATCCTTCTTTTGATGAGATAGCATTGGGATCTTTGTGGCTTTTTGTCTCAGCATTTAAATAGTGGGTTTAATTGGCTGACATTTGAATGAATCCTAATTCTTATGGGATGTGCGCTTTTTTACTGTATTTCATAATCTTTCCATCATTTCACATTTCTTACACCATTAGCCCTGTATTCAGCCAGTCTGTCAAAGTAATCTATAGATCTTTTATCTGATACACTGGCAGAACGCTTGTATATTTTTTTTATCATAGTCAAAGCTTTGGTGATGAGGGTTGTGCAAATCATTGAAATGTAAAATTAAGACAACAAAGGCTGTTCAGACTTTTAATCCATTTCTTTTTCCTAATGTTTGATTTTGATCTTAATAGAGAATTAACTATAAAATGAAGCCTTTTATTTTTAACTTTGAAAGCAGTTCAAGATGACGAGCATACAATTCATTACTGAATAAAATGACCTTCAGTACAAGACAGTTTGTGGGTCACATGCTCACTTGGGAAAATACAAAATATACTAATGCTTGCAAAACAGATTGTGAACAGGTTTTGCTCTACATCTCCAACATACACATGTGCACACATCACCAGCAATTGCAATTGCTTGGTCCAGACAGCTGTCCAAGACAATTTTTTAAAAGCTTGCTTTTGATATCAGAGTAGATATAACTGGTTTATCATAGAATGGTGCTGGGTTGGAAGGGACCTTAAAGATCATCTAGTTCCAACCCCCTTGCCATGGGCAGGGACACCTCCCACTAGACCAGGTTGCTTAAAGCCCCATCCAACCTCGTCTTGAACACCTCCAGGGATGGGGCATCCACAGCTTCTCTGGGCAACCTGTTCCAGTGTCTCACCACCCTCACGGTAAAGAATTTGAAGTAATTGTTTTTGTATTTTCATTTGCTTAGTTTCCTCTTTCTGTATGCATCCCTTTTAAAAGTAGTATTTTCTATTTGTGCAGCATTTATAATAGAAAATTCTCTACATGCCAGCTTTCATCATAAATAAAATGTTTTGTTATACCATCTTGTTTATTTTTATGTATATACATGAGTATATATTTGAATTTTACAGAAAATTCAAAATGTATTCCTCCTATGCTTCATATCATTGAGAGAATTACTTCTACTTGCAATTTCCGATTTTAAAAAAGGAAAAGATTCCCTCTAAAAGTAGGATAAAAAATATGGAATAGCGTTGACATTTAATTTTTAAAGTTTCATGTAAAACAATATTTGACTGATGTAAAAAATAAGTTTGTGCTATTTTAGAGCTCTGTGTAAAAGATTTTAAATGGAAACTAGGGAGTTCTATTACAGGAAGTTAGATGAAGATTTGTTTATTCAGCAAAGCAGTGAAAGTATGGACCTAAAATCATGGCATTGTAAGCACATGTGGAAAATTAAGCACATGCTGAAATGTTTTCACTAAAGATGGACTTGGGTCACTTTTAAGCCAGTTTTCCTTTGCCTTTTCATGCATATTTAGTCACATTAATCCCTACATTAAAAAAAAATTGGTTTAAAATCATCTTGCTTATTTCTAGAATGAGTGCTTAAAGCCCTAAAGTTCACAATAATATCTGAACAAATAGCTAGGAAATGAATACAAGCCATAAATCAGAAAATCTGACTATGACAGTTTTTGTCATAGTGCACAAACGGATTTTTGCTACACTATAAAATGAAGATATAAGCTAAAAGAAAAGGTTACTTAAGATGTAAGTGTAGTGATAGGACAAGGGGTAACAGTTTTAAACTAAAAGAGGGTAGATTTAGACTTGTGTTGTATTACTTTATTTTGTATATTCTTTTCCCATTTTTATTATTATTATTGCTACTACTATTATTATTATTATTATTATTTTCCTCTTCTGTTACTGTTCTATCAAACTGTCTTTATCTGAACCCAAGAGGTTTTTTTCCCCACTCCTTTTCTCACTCTTCTCTCTACCCTACTGGGGGGGAGTGGCTGGGAGGGGAGTGAGTGATCAGCTGCATCATTCCAGTTGCTGGCTGGGGTTAAACCACAAAAATAGGGATGATATTTTCAACATTTATGCTAAAATTACAGAGGACAAGTATTTTCATGTGTTGGGTTTTTTCAATAAAAAGATGGACTTCCTATCTAGCATTTAAAATGCAAGGAAAGATACTACTATGAATAGTAACAAAAACCAGAGCAGTCTGAAGATTATTTTAGATATGATATAGGTTCTTTGAGTATATATATTTTATGAAATGAAATTTATGATTGGTAAACAAATTGCCTGATTGAAGTCATCAGACGAAGCTGTCTTGCAGATTTACTGTTCAAAGCTCCAGTGACCTGTTTAATGACCTTAGTGTCAGAAGTTCTTTCTAATCCTTAAATATCCATGTCTAATAAATCCAGAAGGCTAAGAAAAGGACTTTATTTTTTTTATTGATACAAGTATGGAGACATTGAAAAATACCCCTCCAAAGTGATTCATTAAAACCAAGGTGTCATCTTTAAACAAATTGCTGGAAATTGTATCACCAGAGATAATTGACAATATATCTTTTTAATTTCTGTTGTGATCTCTTTACTTTCCTTCTTTTGAGGCAATTTTTAAACAAAAAATATTTTTCTATTTTCTTTTGTGCTGAGTATAATAAGTGCAACTCCCTTTTGCTACAACAACCACTGAATATGCCTTACCCTCCAACAAAACAAAATAAATAAAAATAACATGTATATTGGACTTAAGGCTAAATTAACATGGCGTTATGTACATATGAAGATATGTATTAGAAATATATATGGATTTAAGATGAAAAACTTCATTCAGGCTTTTTTTTTTTTTTCCCAAAATGAACATGTGATCATTCTGGGTGACAATAGTGTTGCGTGAAAAGGGGCCAAGCGGTTTTGGCAGAAGATAAACCCCCTTGTGTTCTAACACTCCTCACCGAGGTGGGAGACTAGGTGCAGCTAGGTTTAAATTCTGAGTGATGCCCAATTCAGCACTATCAGTCCAATCGCATTTAATATGTATTAAACTATTACGATTTGGATACACTAATAGTGGACTGCACCTTCAGTCTAGCCGTGCTCCTGAACTAGCACGGCCACTCTCAAGTCTTTGGTCGCGTTCAGTGAGAAACCGAAACGACTAGCTACTTAAACAGTGCAGTTTATTTAAACAACAGATATATAGGTTCTTAGGACTGCTGGTGATAAATACACTGTCTGCAAAGCAGGTACAAATAAAGATATTGTTAAGTATACAAAATGCGCGACAAAGTTATAAATGATATAGCCTGGCTATAAATGTAGGATAGAGATTCTCTAGAGAAATTTCTAAGTCCTCGAGAAAGCACTCAGTATAGTCTAAGTCTTACCCAAAGGCGTCCCTATGGAGGGGGGAAGAAAGGCTCAGTCCATTGACTGATCCCGGAAATCAGCGATGGAATTCTTTGCGATGGTGTCTTCCCTGGCATCCCCTCTCTCTCTGGCTATTTTTATACTATTTTTTTTATCTTCGAGGTGGAGTTTGAGTGACTTTAGTCATTAATACTTCTATTATGATTAGTGTACTCAAGGAGGAGTGTTCGCACCTTGGGGGCGGATAGCCTTCGGGATGGAGGTGTGTTTTGGTACATTGTAGTGAGCAAAGTTCGCACAAAGGACAGCATTTCATCAACATTTGACGAAATGTTGGCTCGGGTAGCATGTAGGCTGCTTATCTGTTCTGTAGTACCATCTCGTTCCCATATCTGCTATTCGTCACAAGGGAAGGCCACAGAACAAGTGCGTTTCATTCCACCCCTCGTGTAGTTTTGCAAACAACCTTGTACAGGGAATCGCAGATGTTGCATTCTTCGCGTGCCAGCTGCGGCTGTATTCTACCTCAGAAGCCTCTTGATTTTATGACTTTCCTTAATGTGTGAACAATGCTGTACTTTTGTATTCTTGGCCAATTTAGTAATTATTCCACAAATAGTACTTCAAAAAATCAAACATATTAAGATACGGAAATGAATACTTAAAATATATTAACTGCCTTAATTTGGCAGCTGCAAAATCATGCAGTAACTAAAATGACTGTGAGTTCACAACATTCAATATTTTTCTCTTACTTTCTCTGTTCTGGTTACAGATTATAGTTCTTTGAATTACAAGGTATATTTGCACAGGAACTTTAATTAGTGCAAAAACTCAGCTTTAAAACACTTGTGACTTGAAGTCTAAAAAATGAAGTTAAAAATTCCTAATCAATGGAGTTATATCTCCACTGATAAAAGTAATTTCCTTCCAAATAGCTAGAATTAGCAACAGAAAACAAGCTCCACAGTCAGATCAAAGTTGGGGGAAATCTGCGTCTAAGCAGAGCTCTCTCAAATGGGGCTTGGCTTACTTGCAAATGTGACCCCACACAGATCCAGTTGCAGGACCCATGCTATCGGGGTTTAGACTCAGACGGCAATCATGCGGCCACTCTCTCAACCCCCAGGGGGGGAATTTGAAGAAAAAGGCAAAACTCGTGGGTTGAGACAAAGGCAATTTAACAGAACAGCAAAGGGAACAAGAAAACAGCAACAATAACATGGACAGAGGAATGTACAAACACGATTACGGTACCACCGCTCACCAACCGGACCTGGGACGCCGCAACCAGCTCCAAGCCTCAACTTCCTGCCCCCTCCTAGGCCACTGGGCATGGCTCACGTAGTATGCCATCTCTTTGAGCACACACATTGTCATAGAAATCAACCTGCTAATTAAGTCATGTCGTAGCATTATGATGAGAATAGTTTGATGATTACTGCTTTTTTTTTTTGAGTAGAGATAGAAGATTTTGTAAGGAATTATTTTCTCCAGCCTGATGTTCTTGCTTTATATAATTCACTTGTTATTTGTGTACAAAAAAAAAAAGCTACTCTTATGCACTTTCACACATGAAAATCTAGGAGATAGCAAGCAAAATATCTCTCAGAAGTCACTGCTCAGGTCTCTGAGTTCCAATTCTGCTATTAAATAGCCCAAATAATATTTTATCCTCTGTTAAATCTCACATAAAGCTCCATCACCTCACAGTTGCAGGGGACACAGCTACAGTGTTGACCATCCCCAGTGGAGGAACCAGCATCAGCAGTATCCCTCACAAAGTTGCTCAGGAGAAAGCAAACCTCAGTGAATGAGGGGGCAAATTATCTACTCTCCTTTTGGCTATTATTTTGTCAAGCATAAAACAGAGAACAGATCACTACAGAAAACATTATTTTGGAGGAGTTCCCAAACATTATTTTGGACTAAGCCCCTGGTTTTCTGTTCTGTGCTCATGATTGCATAAGGCTGTCTCTGTACAGAGCTGTAGAAACAAGCAATCAGGCCAGCTGGGAGAAACATTATGGCACAATACTTTGGGATGTTCTGAAAATTTTTGAACTCCAAAATTTCAATAATTAATTTTACTTATGCTGAACCTTTATTTTATAATCACAAAATACATTGCTGGATAATCTCTACGTGCAAAGAGTGTGTCATCTATATGCTAACCTTGAGGGAGGAATGACTTTCTGAGCTCGAATCATAAAATAAAATGCCATTACCTATATAAAGGAAAATATACCACATTTAACTTCTAAGTCTTTTAAAAAATCTCTAGAAATATCCTATAATCAAGAGCATAGTCAAGAAAGGTGGCTTAGTAAAGTACATCTAGCAATGGGTTATTTGATACAAAACTGAATAATTTCCTCTTCCATTGAAGATAACACCAGTTTTGCTACTGATTTCAGTGGATGGAAGTATTTGATGCAGCTTCCCTTTTCTGACTCCACCAGTCAGCTGTGTAAACATGGGGAGATGAATGCAGCTAAGTTCCTCTCCATCATCTATTATGTCTGTCTAGGCTGTGAGCTCTCTTATACTGTACAGGGACTTTCTCTGATGATGAGTTTGAGAAGGGGAAAGCAAAATGGGACCCAGTCCAGCAGAAGCTTCAGGAGCCACTGTGTATAGGTCAGAACTGTCTTTTATGGCCAAGCGTTGGTTTAATTAAGGAAGCACTGCAAATGAAAGCTTTACGTTTTTGCAGTTTCTCTGCTTATGTTTTTCCATTCTTAATAATCCTATTCTTTTATTCCAGAATCCATAATATTTAAGCATTAATTTATGCTTTTCTTTAGTTTATTAAATAAAGATTCAAACTGTACCTTGATAGCAGTCATTTGCTGTATTTAATCACTTTTGAATCTTATTTACTATGAATGACACGAAATAGAGGTGTGAGGTCTTTCTTTGAAGTGGCTCTTTTTACTGACAAGCTACCAAAGAACAGGGATCAGAAGAAAATTAGTGCTATTTGTCTGATTGATAGCTAATAAGGCCCTTTCACGAGGACACTTGGAGTGTTGTTGCAGCCTGCTGTTCAATTAGCAGATCCCTTTTAGCACCGCTCTCCTAGCTCATCCACCTCTGTGCTATATTAACCTACTGCAAAAAAATAAAATAGACAAATTTTTATACTAATCTTTAAAAAAGCTATATGCGGAAATATAATAAAAGATTTATTACATATACTATGTATGTCTATATATTCACATACATATACATTATGTGCATATGAGAAATCAGAGAGAGGCACACACACGTCCATATAGAAATGCTTAAAGACCATACTATAATCTGCCTGTGAAATGATTAATAAGGAAATAAATTGACATTCCTTTCTATGTGTGTTACAAACATTATTATCTCCAAGTCACATTTTAATTTCATACTTGATGCTTCAGCTCGTACTATGTTTTTAGTTAGCGATGGTCTATTAAGCAGCTAATTTATATACTGTTGTGAAGGCCTCTGTAAATGCTGCTCTATAAATAATAGAGCAGTGATCCATAACCACCATCTATGTAACAGCACAGAGTCCACTGCAGCTAATATGGAAGAACTGCTGGTTGCTAGGTGCCAAAATGCTGCCTGCCTATTTAGGAACTGCTATAGTTTTGTCTCCCTGCTAAGATGACAAAAGTGTAATTAGAGATTAATCAAGAGCTACTACATTAGTGACACAGTTTCCTGCAGACTGACTTTTGTTGCTCATCAGCAGTTAAGTGCATCTGCCTGTATTTACCAGTTGTCTGGACATTTAAAATTTTAATGTCATATTTACAGGGACAACTACAGTAAGAGTTATCAAATCATGGAGGAAACTTGTCAAATTGCAAATAATTTGCAATTGCAGATATGACTCTCTAATATTTATTTTCTAAGCATTCCCCATATGAGAAAGATTTTAAATTTCTTGCTGACACATACTTAATTCACTGGGATGAGGGTAAGAGGAAGAGGGCTTAGACTCAGACTGTTTTATCCTCTGCTGAAGCCTCATTAACATAAAACTTTACACCACTTTTAATATCTTATTTAATTCTAAGTCTTTTGTAAGCTTCATTTAATATCATATAGAGTCTTTGACTATTTAGATCGTAAGCAACTTCTAGAGCTGCTGAAACCTTTAAATACTTTAATTTGTTTATAACTTTTCGTATTGCTAAACTATATATTTAGATTCCTGATATATCATCTTGATTATATGACTATGACTTAGATATTTCTTGATAGAAAATTAGCACTTACTAGGAAATGGTTGTGCAGGGTTCTTTCTGGCAGATCATTGCATCATGTAGTAAAAGGCACAGAAAGATTTTGTTCAGAAATTTATTATAATTAGAAGAAATTCTGATTTTAATTTATTCTTCCCAAATTTGGAACTTTTAAAATTATCCAGATTTTTCATAGGAAAGATGTTCCATTTCCCAGCTAGCACTAGTAATAATATAAAGAGGACAGATTGGAAAACAGATGGAAAGATTATGGGACTTATCAAAGATTGCATAACAAATCACTGATATCTGAGAATAGATCTCAGTCATTCTGTATATTGTGAATAAATCTGTCCTCTCTTTAAATGAGAGACTACAGCTAATATTACTTGAATGTCTGCTCCAAAGCCGGAGATTTGTGCTACCGATTATCCAAGTCCATGAATAGATTGATTTGTCAAACAAATGTCAAATATACTGTTTTGTCAAAAAATAGATCATGTTAAATGTGGCATAATCACTGGCACATAGGAGAGTAAGTCTAGTATGACAGTAGAAATGTGTGGTATTTCCAACATGTGAGTAGCAATCTTTACAGGGAAAACAAGAATAACCCACTTCCACTAATAGAATCAACGCTTACAAGCTAGAGACAATAAAAAGTACAAAGAAGAAAATAAAACCACAGAGGTTGTGCAGCCTACTCTGAGTAACTTCATTTAAACCAAGCAGTCAGAACCTTAATACAGGAAAATGCTGCATAAACTACTCTACTGTGAATATATTAATAGTGTAACTCTGCAGTCCAACTTTCCTTCCACACCAAATCCCTTTAACAAAAAAAGAACTAAACACTCAGCATACATTATGTGTTACTTGGTTAGTAACTGAGGATTCAACTATAAATACTGTTGTTACTTATATATATATACACACACAAGTATATATATAACCTATATACATATATATGTGTATAAATATATACACCTATGCCTTTTTGTAGAGTCGTAACCAAGGAATTCCAGTCCTGGGGCAATAAAACAAGAATTTTGGGATGGAGACTTCCTAGGAACAGTTCTATTTAATCATAAAGCAGACCTAGAGGAGAAAACTCTGTACTGTGGCATATGGCTCTGTGGATTTATTCATAGCTCGTTTCCTCAGGGGAAAAGCAGAAACTCCGTTTTTTTCAAAGGAAAAGGAGAATTGGACAAATGCACATGCACACACTTGACTTACACAAGAACAAAAGCTTGTAGATCTTTGCAAAAGGAAGAGGAAACAAAAAGATTAGGAAGTACTAAATGCTAACCCTTTCCTTTTGCAAAGATCTTTACCACACTTAGAAAGTAAACATTTTGATAAGTTCGGTTCTTTCTTACATAGAATCTGAAGGTCAAATTCAGCTTTTTTTGAAGGTACTATGTTCTTTTTTCTTAATAACTACCATAAATAACAGCATAAAAACTTTTTTGGCTCTGCACAGACTGATTAACCTCAAAAACAAATGATGAACCTCAAAAGTCTTGAAAAAATCCATTTATTGATCCAATTTTATCTTTTGTGCCTAAGAACATGATACCTCAGTTCAGTGTCAATGTGTTCTATATACCAAACACTAATTTTTCTTCCCATCCTTTGTTTTATTTTTAATAGCTCACAACTACAAGGCAGTTGTTTTTTTAGAAACTAACTTCTTTTTATCTCTGAGGTAGGAGGAGAAGAGGTGGATTCTTTTCAATCTAACTGGAAAAGTTTTCTGTTTGTCCACATGCAGCTTTTTATCTTACAAAAATAGGATAGTTATGTTGCAGCATGTGAAAAAATAAAGGTTTGTGAAGTCAAGCTAGATAGATATTAATAATAATAATGGTTGTCCAAGAAGCAAGTAAGAGTTGAAATCCTAGTCAAGAGTAGGGCTCATCTTTCTTGTCCTCCTGGCTGTTGCCCTTCTGGATTGATAGTGCCTTAGTTTCAGTATGCTGAAGGGTAGCAGCTGCCAGAACTCATATATCACCATAATCATAAGTTATGGTTATAAGCTATGGTATCATTATAACCATAACTTTTATGAACCATAAGTTCAGATACTTTCTATAAAATGGGAATCATGGCTTCAAACACCCTCAGACTGAGAAAACCTCACAAAGCACACCTCTCATTTCCAGGAAAGTGTCCAAACTCTTTAGATATTTGCAAAACTGAGTGACAGCTCTATCAATGATGTGATCCTAAAGTTCTCCAGATCTGTTGTTCCTTTTTTATTGCTGTTTTTTTGTTCTGTTTTGTTTTTCTCTAAACACGACTACTGGAGCTTATGAGAAGCCATACTGCCTTCCTACATCTAGATTGTAAGAGAGTAGGAGCAATAAACAGTAAGGGCACCTGCTTTCTCACTGTGTGCTATTTAGCACTCTTAGTATGGTCAGAGTCTAATTTTAAATGCTAAAGGAACATGAAGATTGACCAAAGAGGTAGCTCTTGATAAGTGGCACAGGTGCTGGAGAGCAGGCAGTCTAGATCACTGCCTCAGATTTTGGGAACCTTAATTCCATGTAGTCTCTATTAAAGAATTGTGGATTGTACAAAAGAAAAATAATAAAAGAAAGTATGAATTAATTTATATGCAAAACTAAGTATATTGTACTCTCAGTCTTAAGTTTTAAAGCACTGATTATGTATTAAAATAAAACCTAAATTATCCAGGATTAAGGAACAACATATGTATAATTCAGTCACTTGGGATCAAACACAAGATCCAAAAGGCAGCTGCAAAGCACAGATGAACAATTTTGTTCAACGCTTTGATTGCACCTAATCTGATTTGGGCTGCTGTATACGTATCTAATCTTACATAAGGGTTGATGCCTTTGCTGGCTGAATTAGGTCAAAATACAGAAGGCAAAATAGCTAATAAGTAAGGAACATTATCAAAATTTTAAATCCACAGTTGTACTCTATTTCCACAAATCCAGTGCTTTGATGAAAATTCTTTATTACATGGTGTCCTGGTTCCAGCAGGGATAGGGTTAACTTTCTCTGGTATTCCATACCACGTGATCCATGCCAACCGTGAAATGCCGGGGGGGAGGGGGCAGGAAGGTCTCTCTCGGAGCGGGCTGAGGCGTCTCGGGTCGGGTCGGTGAGCGGCGGTTTTGTAACCACGTTTGTGTATTCCTTTGTCTGTGTTGTTGTTGTTGTTATTTTGCTTGTTCCCTTCGCTATTCGGTTAAAATGCCCTTGTCTCAACCCTAGAGTCTTGCGGGTTTTTTTTTTTTCCCTTCTGATTCTTCCTGTATTGGGAAGAGCCGAGCGAGCGGCACGTGGTTCTTTGTTGCCGTCTGAGGCTAAACCACGACAGTCCTTTTTGGCGCCCAATGTGGGGCTCGAGGGTTGAGATAACAACAGAATCTAACCAGAGCTTGGAGAAAACGAATTTTTGTAGGTATTTATTAGGTAAATAGTCACTGGTCACCATGTTGCTTGGTTTGTTTTCATGGCTGTGTTATATAAATTCCTATATGGTTTATGTACTCCCTGTGATACTGTTTATTATGTCTGGAACAGGGATCAGGATTATCATTCTGCTGTCCTGTGCGGTATCTGTTTATGATATGATAACGTCACTGTTAAGACAGCTATTGTGGGGTGTTTATGCGGTTCTGCTGTCCTGTCCGTACATTGGGCACTGTCTCTCTGAGTTTGTTAATAATTACAGCCAGTCTGTGGAGGAAACAGGGGGGGACACTTTCCCCAGCTCTTTTGCCTCCCTTTTCTCCTTTGGGCCAGGCATGACAGCTTTTGAGAATTTTGAATATCCTTGGGATACTCAGACCAGCATGTTCCTAGTGTTATGTCTCCTGAGTATGTTCCAGGTTTTGTTTAGGGTTAAGCGACTATTTAAGACTCCCACAAGGAGATGTGCTCCGAGGCTGGATAGTCAGGGGTGGCATGGCATGTGGGAGAACATGGGCAGGTACCTAGAGAACTTTTCACCTCCAATGGTCTGGGACTTCACCCCTGAACAGTTACAGGACCCTGATAGAGTGGTAGAATATCTGAAGGGAAAATGCTGTGGCTATTCCAAAGAGGCACAACTCACCGCACTGTGCTGGGCCCTGGCCAGTATCTACCAGGCACTGCTCAGCGTTACGCAGCACCCTCAGAGAGAAGAGATGGAAACTAGACCGGCAGCCCCTGCGGCCCCTGCGGCAGCCCCTGCGCGGCTCCAGTGGCCCCTGCGGCGGCCCCTGCGGCGGCCCCTGTGGCCCCTGCGGCAACCCCTGCGGCGGCTCCTGCGGCCCCTGCGGCAACCCCTGTGGCAGCCCCTGCAGCTGAACAAGGGAATCAACCCGTGCCAGTATCAGTTGCCCCCATACAGAAGAGGAAGTACACGAAGAAATCAGTTCGCTTAGTAAAAGATGATGATGAACCAGGGCCATCACGAGAGCAGGAGGAAGAGGCAGAACCAGAGATAATTACTCGATCCCTATCCTTGAGTGAGCTGCGGGATATGCGAAAAGATTTTAGCCGACTTTCAGGCGAGCACATTGTTACCTGGCTGCTCCGGTGCTGGGATAACGGGGCCAGTAGCCTGGAATTAGAGGGTAGGGAGGCCAGGCAGCTGGGATCCCTGTCCAGGGAAGGCGGCATTGACAAGGCAATTGGAAAGAAGACCCAAGCCCTCAGCCTCTGGAAACGACTCCTGTCAGGCGTGAGGGAGAGGTACCCCTTCAGTGAAGATGTTGTATGTCAACCAAGCAAGTGGACTACCATGGAAAAAGGTATCCAGTACCTGAGAGAATTAGCTGTGCGGGAGATGATTTATTATGACTTGGACAATGCAGACTTACCCACAGACCCTGATGAGGTGCAATGCACAAGGCCCATGTGGCAGAAGTTTGTACGGAGCGCACCATCATCATATGCCAACTCACTGGCAGTCATGGAATGGAAAGGCGAAGAGGGACCAACGGTGGATGAGGTGGCTGGCCGGCTCCGGCGATATGAAGAAAGTCTCTCTTCCCCCCTTGTCTCAGCTGTGGAGAAACTGTCACGGAAGGTCCAGCAACTTGAAGAGAATATATCCTACTCCCCACCTGTACGGGCCAGCATCTCAGCTATTAGGAGCAGGCATTTCCCCACTCAAGAGAGAGAGCACAGAGGGTACACACCACGAGGCACCCTGTGGTTCTACCTGCGTGACCACGGGGAAGACATGAGGAGGTGGGATGGACGACCTACTTCGATCCTGCGGACACGGGTACAGGAGCTGCAAGGAAGGACAACCACAAAAGGGGATCCCTCCAGGAAAAGTGCCGCCCCAGTTTCCAGTGAGCAGTTCCCCAGGCAGAGCAGAACGCCTGATCTTGCTTCTGATCCACTTGAAGGAACTTCCAAGTCATTTCTGCAAGAAGTGAGTAGCGGATACTATGACCAGGATTAGAGGGGCCCTGCCTCCGGCCAGGTGGAGGAAAGGGACAACCGGGTTTATTGGACGGTGTGGATTCGATGGCCTGGCACATCAGACCCACAGGAGTATAAGGCTCTAGTGGACATGGGTGCACAGTGTACTTTAATACCATCAAGTTATAGAGGGGCAGAACCCATTTGTATTTCTGGGGTGACAGGGGGATCCCAAGAGTTGACTGTACTGGAGGCAGAAGTGAGCCTAACTGGGAATGAGTGGCAAAAACATCCCATTGTGACTGGCCCAGAGGCTCCATGCATCCTTGGTATAGATTACCTCAGGAGAGGGTATTTTAAGGACCCAGAAGGGTACCGTTGGGCCTTTGGCATAGCTGCTTTAGAGACGGAGGAAGTTAAACAGTTGTCTACCTTGCCTGGTCTCTCGGAGGACCCTTCTGTTGTGGGGTTGTTGAGGGTCGAAGAACAAAAGGTGCCGATTGCTACCACAACGGTGCATCGGCGGCAATATCGCACTAACCGAGATTCTCTGATTCCCATCCATAAGCTGATTCGTCAGCTAGAGGTTCAAGGAGTGATCAGCAAGACCCGCTCACCCTTTAACAGTCCCATATGGCCGGTGCGAAAATCTAATGGAGAGTGGAGGCTAACTATAGACTATTGTGGCCTGAATGAAGTCACGCCACCGCTGAGCGCTGCTGCGCCGGACATGCTAGAACTCCAGTACGAACTGGAGTCCAAGGCAGCCAAGTGGTATGCCACAACTGATATAGCAAATGCATTCTTCTCAGTCCCTTTGGCAGCAGAGTGCAGGCCACAGTTTGCTTTCACTTGGAGGGGTGTCCAGTACACCTGGAATCGACTGCCCCAGGGGTGGAAACATAGCCCCACCATTTGCCATGGACTGGTCCAGACTGCACTGGAACAGGGTGAGGCTCCAGAACATCTGCAATACATTGATGACATCATTGTATGGGGAAACACAGCAGAAGAAGTTTTTGAGAAAGGGAATAAAATAGTCCGAATCCTTCTGAAAGCTGGTTTTGCCATAAAACGAAGTAAGGTCAAGGGACCTGCGCAGGAGATCCAGTTTTTAGGAATAAAATGGCAAGATGGACGCCGTCAGATTCCAATGGATGTGATCAAAAAAATAGCAGCTATGTCTCCACCAACTAGTAAAAAGGAAACACAAGCTTTCTTAGGCATTGTGGGTTTTTGGAGAATGCATATCCCAGATTACAGTCTAATCGTAAGCCCTCTGTATCAAGTAACCCGGAAGAAGAATGACTTTAAATGGGGTCCTGAGCAACAACAAGCTTTTGAACAAATCAAACAGGAAATAGTCCACGCAGTGGCCCTGGGGCCAGTCCGGGCAGGACAAGATGTTAAAAATGTGCTCTACACCGCAGCCGGGGAGAACGGCCCTACCTGGAGCCTCTGGCAGAAAGCACCAGGAGAGACTCGAGGTCGACCCCTAGGGTTTTGGAGTCGGGGATACAGAGGATCTGAAGCCCGTTACACTCCAACAGAAAAAGAGATATTAGCAGCATATGAAGGGGTTCGAGCTGCTTCAGAAGTGGTTGGCACAGAAGCACAGCTCCTCTTAGCGCCTCGACTGCCAGTGCTGGGCTGGCTGTTCAAAGAAAGGGTCCCCACCACACATCATGCAACTGATGCTACGTGGAGTAAGTGGATTGCACTGATCACACAGCGAACTCGAATGGGAAACCCCAGTCACCCAGGAATTCTGGAAGTGATCGTGGACTGGCCAGAAGGCAAGGATTTCGGAATGTCACCAGAGGAGGAGGTGACGCGTGCGGAAGAGGCCCCACCATATAATAAATTGCCAGAAAATGAGAAGAAATATGCCCTGTTCACTGATGGGTCCTGCCGGATTGTGGGACAGCATCGAAAGTGGAAGGCTGCTGTGTGGAGTCCTACATGACAAGTTGCAGAAGCCAGGGAAGGACAAGGTGAATCGAGTCAGTTTGCAGAGGTGAAAGCCATTCAGCTGGCCTTGGACATTGCTGAGCGAGAAAAATGGCCAGTCCTTTATCTCTACACTGACTCATGGATGGTGGCAAATGCCCTGTGGGGGTGGTTACAGCAGTGGAAGCAGGGCAACTGGCAGCGCAGAGGCAAACCCATCTGGGCTGCTGACCTATGGCAAGATATTGCTGCCCGGATAGAGACTTTGGTTGTGAAAGTATGCCATGTAGATGCCCATGTACCGAAGAATCAGGCCACGGAGGAACATCAGAACAACAAACGGGTGGATCGGGCTGCTAGGATTGCAGTGGCTCAGGTGGATCTGGACTGGCAACATAAGGGCGAACTATTCATAGCTCGATGGGCCCATGACTCCTCAGGCCATCAAGGGAGAGATGCAACATATAGATGGGCTCGTGACCGAGGGGTGGACTTGACCATGGACACTATTGCACAGGTCATCCATGAATGTGAGACATGCGCTGCAATCAAGCAAGCCAAGCGTTTGAAGCCTCTTTGGTATGGAGGACGATGGCTGAAATACAAATATGGGGAGGCCTGGCAGATTGATTATATCACACTGCCACAAACCCGTCAAGGCAAGCGCTATGTGCTCACAATGGTGGAAGCAACCACTGGATGGCTGGAAACATGCCCTGTGCCCCATGCCACTGCCCAGAACACTATCCTGGGCCTTGAAAAGCAAGTCCTGTGGCGACACGGTACCCCAGAGAGAACTGAGTCAGACAACGGGACTCATTTCCGAAACAGCCTCATAGACACCTGGGCCAAAGAGCATGGCATTGAGTGGGTATATCACATCCCCTATCACGCACCGGCCTCTGGGAAGATTGAACGATACAATGGATTGTTAAAAACTACACTGAGAGCAATGGGTGGTGGGGCCTTAATACATTGGGATACACATCTAGCAAAGGCTACCTGGCTAGTTAACACCAGGGGATCTACCAATCGAGCTGGCCCTGCCCAATCAAAACTTCTATGTACCGTAGAAGGGGATAAAGTCCCCGTAGTGCACATGAAGAATATGCTAGGGAAGACAGTCTGGGTTAGTCCCGCCTCAGGCAAAGGCAAACCCACCCGTGGGATTGCTTTTGCCCAAGGACCTGGGTGCACTTGGTGGGTGATGCGGGAGGATGGGGAAGTCCGATGTATACCTCATGGGGATCTGATTTTGGGTGAAAATAGCCAATGAATGAAATTGTGTGTTGTTAGTTGCTAGGTAGCACTGTCACTGTATATCCTCATTACTATAACTGCTAACAGTTGTATTACGAGTAAGGCACAGGGGTGATGGGATAAGAACTGACCTTAGCAGCTGGCGCCCAGCAATTTCCTCAAGGTCTACATCTTCAGCCCACGGACTGAGCTACACCGGGTGCACTAGTCACAACCTCCGAAAAATATAGGATGCAACAGTCCAGCACCACATAGCATCCCACTTGCCCTGAGAGACTGTTCTAATAGATGGAGCTCAAGGCCATGGATTAAAAGAACTCAATGGACACTTTGGAGGGATGGCCCATAAACTAAGAGCATTATTTTGCACAAATATGTATGTGTATATATATATGACAGGGAAAGGGGTGGCAATTCATTGGGACTTGTAAGATCTGGGCATGGCATAGATGGTATGGAATAAGGGGTGGATAATGTCCTAGTTCCAGCAGGGATAGGGTTAACTTTCTCTGGTATTCCATACCACGTGATCCATGCCAACCGTGAAATGCTGGGGGGGAGGGGGCAGGAAGGTCTCTCTCGGAGCGGGCTGAGGCGTCTCGGGTCGGGTCGGTGAGCGGCGGTTTTGTAACCACGTTTGTGTATTCCTTTGTCTGTGTTGTTGTTGTTGTTATTTTGCTTGTTCCCTTCGCTATTCGGTTAAAATGCCCTTGTCTCAACCCTAGAGTCTTGCGGGTTTTTTTTTTTTCCCTTCTGATTCTTCCTGTATTGGGAAGAGCCGAGCGAGCGGCACGTGGTTCTTTGTTGCCGTCTGAGGCAAAACCACGACACATGGCTAAGTTCTTAGCTAGAAAGCATCTTCCGGGCTTTGAAGATTTTGCCACAGTGTTAGAAATAAAAAATAAAAAAGAAAGCAAAGAACTGTGCTTTTCTGTAATTTTGTAAAACAAGGTGTTTCAAGATAAATTATACTAGTGGACAGTATCTGTCTTGTACCTCAAAACACATGTAAAATACCTGTGATTTAGTCATTTCAAGGCATGCATGGAAAAAGGTAATAAACACAAACACAGCCATACTAGTTATGGAATTTGGATAATGAGGTGAAGTCTCTGTGCTCAAAGAGCAATTAAGACTGGCTTTGCTATCTCTTGTGCAACCCAGGGGAGTGAAGGCTTGTCTGGCTATCACAGGATACATAAATAACGGGGTAGTCTTGGGGAGCCAGGACAGCCCTGCTTTTCATCAGCAGAGACAGTAAAATCAAGATAACAGAGACTTTGTGTAGCTCTTTGTTTCCTTGAGAGGCTACCATGTCCGGCAATTGACCTTTGCCTCATTACCTGTGAAATGCATGTTAAAGTTGACACCCCTGTATATGCTAATGAAGATTTTAGAGATCATGCTAAACATATATGACTATAGCACTCGTCTCTCCACCCAAATCATACTACACGTCACCTAGGGGAGGGAAACCTTGTAATTTTGGGGATAAAAGGATGGAGAAAATGACTGTTAAATTGGGAGAGAAAAAACTTGATACCTGATGGACCAGTGGACGGGCTGTGTTCTCTTCCTCCACCCCAGGCAGGGACGCCTTTCTGGGTAAGCGCTGCGCCTTTCACCCTCTGGTGAATGTCACCCCGGGTTGTTGTACTATCGTTATTTTTGCTAGCAATATTAACCTTAAGTAATTAGCGCTATTGTAGTCAGTGAATTTATCAATGGCAATCTCGAATCTGCGACTGTCGCTCTCAATAAAATAACTAATTTCGATTATTTGTGAATCTGATTCAGTTAAAGTCCTTTGGTGGGACTCTGATAGTAAATCAGTGAAAGTCCTGGGACTCTGACAGACAAATATCGAAACTACAGTCCTTTTAACGCAAGAAGTGATGAAGACCTTATCGCTCTCTACAACTACCTGAAAGGAGGTTGCAGCAAGGTGGGGGTTGGTCTCTTCTCCCAAGTAACAGGTGATAGGACAAGAGGAAATAGCCTCAAGTTGCACCAGGAGAGGTTTAGACTGGATATTAAGAAAAATTTTTACACTGAAAGGATTATCAAGCATTGGAACAGGCTGCCTAGAGAAGTGGTTGAGGCACCATCCCTGGAGGTATTTAAAGGACGGGTAGACGTAGTGCTTAGAGATATGGTTTAGTGATGGTTTTTGTCAGAGTTAGGTTGATGGTTGGACTAGATGATCTGAAAGGTCCCTTCCAACCTAGGCAATTCTGTGATTCTAACTAACACAGTGTCATGATGTAACCCCAGATGGCAACTAGGATCATGCAGCCACTTGCCCGCTCCCCTCCGTTGTGATGGGGGAGAGAATCAGAAGAGTAAAAGTGAGAAAACTCGTGGGTTGAGATAAAGACGGATTAATAGGTAAAGCAAAAGCTGTGCATGCAAGCAAAGCAAAAAAAAAGGAATTAATTCACTACTTCCCATTGGCAGGCAGGTCCCTTCCAACCTAGGC
Source organism: Sterna hirundo (assembly GCA_009819605.1). NCBI lineage: Eukaryota > Metazoa > Chordata > Aves > Charadriiformes > Laridae > Sterna > Sterna hirundo. Next base: position 22,407,706 of record CM020463.1, read on the forward strand.
AATTCTATGATTCTATGATTCTCTGAATGACTGAAATGGGAGAACCTTTACAGACAGGGTCTGCCCAGTGTGCTGCACGTGGATTGGAGGCCCATTCGATGCTACACCACTCAGGGTTTCCAGCATCTAAAGGGACGTAAGATTATCTACACTATTCTCTCCTTATAGTATTAGCTCTAATAAACAGCATTTTAAATGATGCTTTACAGTCTGAGTGCCTTTCTTACTGGGATCATAACAGACCAGTACCTCCTGGTGAAAACCAGCAAGGAAGCAGAAAAGCATGCTTCTGGTTGTTGACAGCAATTTTCACATGGACTTCATTTAAAGTCATTTAGATGTCTCAATTCAAACTTGTGCTCTTGAAATTTTCTGTTCAGCTACTTGGTAACCTCAGAGGATCAGAAATAGCATTGCTGCCATTCCTTTTCCCCTTAACATGCTCAAACAACCAAATTTTTTCTGCTGTACATACATCAGGGATATTCCCTTCTTGCAAATAAGTCCAAGTAGGCCCTAGAAATGCAGCATTCCTCTACCTGAGTCCTGAGCTGGGCTTTATCCGATAGACATTTTGAAATATTTCTACCAGCTACCTATCTGGTAAAAACTCTCATTGCACTGGAGACTTCCTAACTCTTGGGCTGCAAAGTTCTAAAATTGACATGTGTCAAGATGATGCATAGGAAGTGACTTAATATGCAGAAAAAGCATTAAAAAATCACCAGATCAGAAACAAAGAGCAAAAGTGAGCCTGCCTTACATAGCTAAGCAATCAGGACATCTGTGTTTCACTACTTCAAAGATAGTTTATGCACTGAGAAGACTGGACCCAGCCCTAAAGAATATGGGTACACCCTCAGCAAGTTTGCTGATGACAACAAGCTGTGTGACGCAGTCAACACGCTAGAGGGAAGGGATGCCATCCAGAGGGACCTGGACAGGCTGGAGAGGTGGGCCCATGTGAACCTCATGAAGTTCAACAAGGCCAAGTGCAAGGTCCTGCACCTGGGTCATGGCAATCCCAGGCACAAATACAGGTTGGGTGGAGAATGGCTTGAGAGCAGCCCTGAGGAGAAGGACTTGGGGGTGCTGGTAGACGAGAAGATCAACATGAGCCAGCAATGTGCACTTGCAGCCCAGAAGGCCAACCGCATCCTGGGCTGCATCAGAAGTAGTATGGCCAGCAGGGCAAGGGAGGTGATGCTGCCTCTCTACTCCACTCTGGTGAGACCCCACCTGGAGTACTGCGTCCAGCTTTGGAGTCCCCAACATAAGAAGGACATGAACCTGTTGGAAGGGGTCCAGAGGAGGGCCACAAAGATGATCAGAGGGCTGGAGCAGCCTTCCAGTACCTAAAGGGGGCTTACAAGAAAGATGGGGAGGGACTCTTCATCAGGGAGTGTAATGACAGGACGAGGGGTAACGGTTTCAAACTGAAGGAGGGTAGATTTAGATTAGATAATAGGAAGAAATTCTTCACTGTGAAGGTGGTGAGACACTGGAACAGGTTGCCCAGGGAGGTTGTGGATGCCCCATCCCTGGAAGTATTCAAGGCCAGGCTGTATGGGGCTTTGAGCAGCCTGGTCTAGTGGGAGGTGTCCCTGTCCATGGCAGGGGGGTTGGAACTAGATGATCTTTAAGGTCCCTTCCAACCCGAACCATTCTATGATAACATTTTGTCTTATCCGAGTTGAATCGATAGCTGTTGTGAATTTGTGCAAATGCGTTGTATTCATTCTGTCCTGATCAACCCTGATTCCCTCATACAGCATCACATGTAAAAAGGTGCTTATTAGCTAGCTCAAAAATAGTTACTTAAAAATAAGTATGATGGAGACTTACACAGCAACAGTTTTCTTCATTGCCTTTCATGTAAGAAACAGATATCAAATGCAAAGAAGAGCCGAATGTAGTAAGAGAGTAGAAATGGAGAATATGTAGTCCAGTGAAGCCAGCCAGTATCAGTAGTCTGCAAACAAAGCTATTTTAGAAGTATCCTAATTGTTAATGCCTATGCCTTTCCTTCAGATGAAAGATGGAAGTCTAGTAATTAATCTGTTTTGACTACCAGACTCATATTCTTCATGCATAAAAACCAGTTCCTAAACAATATTCAATACAAATTTCTTATGTTAAAACAAATAACCATGGATAAAATCTATTAGGAAATTCAAGTGGAACTATAGAAAAATGTTCCACATATCTATGTGATTGCAACACTTAAAGAGTTACAAGTATCTTCTCTCTAGAGCTGCTGCTAACACAAGTCGTAGCAACACAGAAACAAATTAAGTTTGACTGTAATCTCATTCTTAAACTGAGTTGGCCAAAATACAGAGCAAAAGTTTAAAATAGTACATTATGTCAAATGATGGTTTAAAAAGCCTGTAATGTTAGTGGCAAGCTAGCTTTATCTAGTCTTGCTAGTCATCCAATATTCCAGTGAAACAATTTTAAGTTAGAAAAACTTCAGAGATTATTTGAATTAACTCTGAAAGTTGACAAGGAGGAATGGGGTAAGAAACTAAAGGGACTGAGGCCCTGTTACACCGTTATTACTGCCTGCACAATGGCATATACCCTTGTGTCATGGTTTGAGGTAGAACAGATCCAAGTTTTTGTTCAGTAATTTTACTTCTGTGCTAAGCCTATTCTAACTCTCTGAAATTAACAGCATGTTGTGCCAAAAACAGTTCATTCTCAGAGTGATAAGACCTATGTTTATAGTTAGTGCCAAGGAATGGTATGCAGAGAGGCTCTTGCTTATACTTATTCCCATAACAACCAAGGTCAGCTAACTTTGTTTTTTGCCCCGTTGGAGGGTCGGAAATGGAAAAGCGCAGAGGGGTCCCACCTGCAGGGAGGAGCGGACAGGACAGGTGACCCAAAACTGACCGGTGGGGTATTCCATCCCATCTGCCCCATGCTCAGTATAAAAGCTGAGGGATCAAAGGGTCAGCCCTCTTTCTTCAGTGGCCGACGTCTGAGGAGGACCCTGTCTGTTCATCCGCCTTTGATCCCGAGCCGTGGGTTCCTGACTCCAGCTCTGGAATCCAGTTCCCACCCATCGCTGAGTCCAGTCTGGGACTTCCCCAGTGCCTGCCGGTGATGTCATCCTGGGAGCTTGATACGGTTTTGTATATACTGTATCTATTTTATTATTTCCTTTTTATTTTATTATTGATATTCCATTAAAGTAGTTTAGTTCCTTCTAAACTCGTTAATCTCTTTATCTCTCTCCTTCCTCTCCTCGGAGCGAGAGGTTGGGGGAGAGCATCTGTCATCCGTCATTGGCCAATCCGGCCTAAACCGCGACAATTTGTTAAAACAGACACATTCCCACAGAATGTTCTGATTTTGATTAATCAGCATTTCAGGATGGAGATAATGTTCCACTAGAAAATTTCTGACCATCTCCACTGGTGATAAGCTGCACATTTACAGCACACCCCATTGCAATACCGTCAATGATCGTTTAGTACTTCCCACTCAAAATGCTCATGCTGATGAGAGACTGACTCTTACCCTGCAGGAATGCTAAGCTTCATTGTGCTTGTCATGAATAAGGGCAGGGTATAAAATGGCCAAAGACTTCAGGCCTGGGCCATTTGACATTAGAGGAATACTTTGCAGGCAGAGAGAATAGGGCCTTCCCATGCATTAAAGTAACTCACAAACATTCATAATTATAAGTTATGTTGCTCAAGTTAGTCCGTCTCACACAAACCTGCCCTCAGTTTGCTATTTAATGTTATGAATTATGGGCACCAGAACTCTTGAATTAGGAAAATAAGATCATGGAGAACATTATGCAGGTTAAAGAAATGAAACTCTCAGTGTTCTGTGCTTTGCTTTCTTTGCTCTTGTTTCTGATTGAAACATAACCCACTCCCCCAAAAGGTATTTGCTATACATTTTAAAAAAGTGTTATGCGTTTACGTCCTTGTCTTTTTGAGAATAGCAAGGTTCTGCTTGCTCTGACAAACTGAACTTATTCTCATGTCCTTTATTTCAAAGCAAGATTTGACACAGAGGAAACCTAGAAGAGAATAGGTCTGTCACACCTGTTTTTAGTTTAACTGATTCATTTATTTTCTTTTAAGATATTGTAGGCAATGTTGTGATTCTGCTGCACTTTCTTGCGTCTGTGATTCATGAGGCAGGCTGAGCGTTAGAGAGGGGCTAAGCCAAAAAGTTCACATACAGATTCTTATTTTTCCAAAGTCTGAGGGAGTTCAGATTTAAGGTTTTTGGATTTGGACCATCTCAGGAATGTACAAGGATTCCGTTTCTAGCTGAGCAATTTGACACATTTCTCTCTCCCTTTCCTTCCACTCTTACCACTTTCAATTTTATCTTACTGATTGTGTTAGCTGTGATTGGAAAAATGAATGAAAAAGTGATCATTGTTACATTGTCTCTCTCCTGGGGTGGGGGGGGAACAGAAATCTTCTACTTGGTGATAATAATATTTCCCACACTTGCAGTCATCCATGGCTAACTAGTTATTTGTATTGCTGCTTATCACTAGTATCAGATAACCTCCCAGGTAACATCAGTGGCAATAACAAAATCCCTAATGGACTGCAGGACTCAGGTTTTTCAGGCTCTTTTTTTTTAGGTCAGAATTTTTTTGTTCAGGGGAGAAGAAGTTTTTAGAGTTTGTCAGTGAAAAGATGTATTTGAAATGAAACATTTATGACAAAAATGGCTGTCTCAATGAAGAGAGTGTTTCTGAAGACTGACAGAATTGAGGCTTTCCTCATCTTTTCCTCATCAAGCAAGATAACTTAACAGAGGATGTTTTGTTCCTAGTTCTCAAATTCTTCATCTTGGTCTTTGAGATCAGTATTGTCCAGATGTGCACAGCTGTAGCATTGCATGGGCTGAATTTGATACAGCTGCAAGATGCAGTGGAAGTAGATACCCCTACACCAGGGGCACTCTGATGTGTTCTCTCCAACAAGACTGGGAGAGCAACAAGGGTAACATTCTCTCTTGAAAAATCCTTCCTTTTGAAGCTCTACCTCTGTATACCATCTCACAATATTCATAGAATCATAGAATATTTTGGGTTGGAAGGGACCTTTAAAGGTCCCATTCATATGAGCGGCATGGATTTAGTGCCCACCTATAGATTTTCAACTAATTTAACCATGGCCACATCTAAAACATTATCCTGCCTACAGCAAATTGGGTCTTGGCTGATGAATAACTGGTGTGAGCTGAATCAGACAGGAGAAATACTTTGAAGGAGGTTCAGCTGAAAGGCATGCAGCCCTCTTAATCAAAATAGTGTGAGACCCTGGCATTCTGCATACCACACAAGGACCCCAAAAATGCCTTCTTCAAACTTCAGTGTACTAAAAAAAGTCATCCCTTTCTGTTTGCGAGGAACCTGTCCATCAGGAGATTCTTATTGTAATCATTTCTATGCTGGATCACTGTAATATGAAGATAGTGTTTGGGCTTTAATGCCTATCATGGCCGCCTACCCTCTCTCTGACTCAGGCCAAGATAATCAAACTAAGCTATCATTCAAGTTCCTTCTATGGCTTCCACTCAACTTTTAATGCCAATTTAAGCATTTGGTTAATTTGTGAATCAGGCTCCAACTTCATCAAAGGCTGATTTTCCTCTGTTTTCCTCTAGTTTTGTTGTTTTGTGCGGCAAGAGAGTAGAATCCTAAGTAATTATATAACATGCAAGTTCTTCTAGCTCTTCACCCTTTATATTTCATATTCTGAGTATTGTTCTGTAATATCTTCTCCAATCATTACTCCCAAAAAACATACATCTGCGAGTCCACTTTTGAAAGATAATATGTTTGTCATTTAGTGTTAATAGATAAGTACCAACTACTTTCAGTATTTTTATTAGTGAGAGGTGACATTATTAAGATCACTAAGATGATGGGGAACTATGAAGGGTCTAAAGACAGGTGTCTCTAGTTATGTAGATCCACAAATAGTGACTCAAATAGAAACATTGGCTCTTTGATCTAAAAGATCACACTGTAGGCTATTATGGTCAGTATACTGACAGCCCACATCAGAAGAATCTAATGGGAAAAGGAGGGCAGGAACTCCTGCATGAAGATGACATGGCCAAGAGGTAACTAAAAAAAAAAAAAAAAAAGTAGAGGAAGTAGCAAATTGATGGTAGTAAAACAAGAAAACAGGCATAGGAGTAGCATGAGTAAACAGAGATTATGAAGGTCAGCAAAGGTGCCGGAAGGAAACTGGACACATAGATTAACGGGGCTAGACTAAATGAGACTGAATAATGCCACTACTTTGGGCAAGTTACAGAAGACAGAGAAGTTGACTGTGAGAACCAGTTTAGTCTTTGGAGTGCAGGAAGAGCCTGGAGCAAAAAACATCAAAGACAGTGTATAGGAGATCCATATGCCACCAAGCAGTGGGCAGACGAGCACTGAGGGTGTTTACCATACAACCTAACCTCAGATGATTTCTCAGCATGGAATTGCGATATTCTTTTCATATGCACTTTTCTCAGCTGTGCTTCATGACTCAAAGTCACTCAGTTTATTCTAATCATAAGTCTTGCCCATATCCTTCTGTAATTTGAAAAGAATTAGCCTTAGGCATTCTGAAAAAAGAAGTCACCATTAGTAATAAACCATATCGCCAGATGTAGAAATACCATTTTCTGTATTATTCTAGAGAAAATTGCGGATTAAAAGCAACATAAAAGGATTTTTTCCTCATGTTCTGTTCCACCTCTGTGTGAGCCGACACAGGCAGGATGCAGGAACAACCACAAAACCACAGATGAAAGGCAAAGAACAAATTTAATCTCGATACCTTGCGGACCAGTGGATCTCCAAAGCAGCACCTGGGCAGAGGCATGCAAGCGGGGGACGCAGACACCGTGGAGTGAGAGTCCTTATTAGCAAGACAGTCCTTGTTAGCGAGAGAGCGAGAGCTCAGAATTGCTGTTCTTGCCTGTATTTCAAGGGTTCAAACAGGCATAGTTTTTCACTGTGCTATGATCTTCTTCAACAACAGGGCAGGAATCTCAGGCATGTTCAATAGGGTGCCCCCGAGTCCATCACAGGCCTACATTATCTAAGTACGGATGTTCTACTTGTTGAGCATGTAAGACCGAACAACAATTAGTGTGATATATGTGTTTTCCAGCACCCCATGTGCGAGTCACTTGAGCATGTTTACAGTCCTCCTTGCCGATCTTCTGTTACTTTCCCACAATCTCCTTCTTTCTTTCTCTCTTTGCAACAAATATGAATAAATCTATCTTAATAAATAAAAGTCAAATGTTTGTCACAGAACAGTTTTCCATAACAAGCTAAACAAACTCTGTCAAAGCTTGTGCCCTAACTGAGTCTACAAACCAAACCAATATTTAACCGACTGTTCATATGGAGTCTTTTTATGTGCCTTATGCTGTACAGGGTGCAGCAGAAAGAAACAAGGGCTTTTGTTTCTCTTTGCAGAATTCAGTAACACTGAAATACGTATTACAGGGAACTTCATTATTACAACAGGTAAAATCTTTTGATGAGGGATATCCACAGGTTCCCCTGCGACTAACTCATCATATGTTAGCCAGGAATGCATTCTGCTATTGTTCAGTGCACATACTTGTGAATAACTTTTACTTCATTCCTGGACTCTAAAGAGCAAAGGTCACATTTTCTCAGTGGAAGAACTGAAATCAGGCTCCTCTGTATCATAACATATATCATGGTTTAACTTCATGGACACTTGATGGTTGAAGAGCAAAAAATAATCTTTTCAGGATTGTATACCCCTCTTTAGATCTCAGTCTAATAAACCCTGTGAAAACTAACTTCATGTCGATGAGATGTGGTTTTAGTTGCCCTCCATACAGATCCCTGTGGTGATCATGTCTGTAGAATATTGCCAGTTTTCAAACTTTAACTATTCATAGGGATTTACATAGTGAACACTGTGTCAGCACAAACTGTTTTCTACTCATCTGTACTATATTAGATGCAAGTATAAACTGTTGCAGCAGAGGTACTCTATATCAGTATTTGAAATGGTCATGATCTATGCAGAGGACCAGGCCTCATCCACTTGAAAATCATGCGTGTTTAATACTTGCTGTGGGCTGAATCAGTGAGTGCTTCACATTTGAACAGAATGAGTTCTGATTTTCTACTGTGAAGCCCAGCACCAAGGCTTTTACTATGGGCTTAATCAGCAGAGCAGATACTCTATGGGTTGGGCAGCCATAAACTAGTTCTTGATTACTCTTACCTCACTGCTGGTGAAGTTTGTTGGTATTCTTATTTATTGTAGACTGAACTTTGGAGCCAAGCCAATTTTGGCGTTCGTACTTTCTTCTTAAGAAGTGCATTTCTGTATTTCTGTTCCTGATATCCTTCACTGCAAATTCAACACATAATCATCTTTTAGGCATGTCTGAAGGTGATCTACATGTAGTTATTGTCATGGCTCACCAGCAGGGCTTTCAGGGAAAGGGACTGTCAGAGACATGAAACTTAGCCAGTTATCACATAAATATCTATACGTTGCTCCAGATCTGAGGCAGTCACTTCTATACAGCTTCCTAGCAGGTTCACAGCAAACTTCACAAAGGCTGCAACCTGCAAGTCACCCCTTGACTTTAGGAGGCAGCAGATTAGCCTCCAATACACAACTAGAAAAATCTCCATAGCATTTGAGGCCAGCAGCACAAGTTCCCTGGGAGATTGTTTACCTGACATATTTCTACATCCTGTCCCTTTGTACAATACATGCATAGCTCTGAATAACATAGTTTAAACATTTGAATTTAAAAACTTTATACACTCTTTAGGGTAATATCAAGAGGATATTTCTATTCAGGTGGGTGGTTCTATTTAAATATCTGATCATCACCCATGCACAGATGCCAGAGGTTTCTATTTCCTTTTGTAAAATGATCAGACCAATGTACTGGGCATTACTATCCATCTGTGTTTGCTGTTGAAGCTTCGGTAACTTGTGCTATACACAATTGGACGTTTCTGGGCAAAAAAATGTCTCCAAGAAACAGTCTCCTCTTTGTCAAGGACTGACATATGTTTCCTAAAATCATATGGGATTCACTTTCAGAGCAACATGCTGCTGTTATGGAGCAGAGAGCTGCTACTGCATAGACAAAACCAAACATTGTCCTGGACACAATTTTATGAGGAGGCCTAAGCTGTTTGGCATGCGCAAGGAGCACTAGCCAGAAGATTTTTATTTTTTAAAGCCTGAACAATCACAGATTTTGAATGGTGTGCAGTACTGGGGGTCATGGGACTTCCTGCTGAGTGCCACACTGTGGCTTGCAAGTGGCACGTCAGACATGCAGCGAGATGCAATGCTGCCAAGCAGTATCCTCAGCAGAGCTTTATTTTTTAATAAGGCACAGCCGTCTAGGAATGAAGCACTGCAAGGAAATGCTTAGCTGGAAAAAGCCAGCATGTAGTCCATAGCAGAGGGAAGAAGTTGGAGAAACGAAACAGCTGTGATAGTGGAAACAGATTTCTACATCTGGCTGCAAAGCCAACACACCCTGTACAAACCAAGCCTTGCTTAGACCATATATATATATAAAAATATATATATACGGACTCCACTGGTTCTATCCATAGTTTGGCCTATAGAAAACTTGCAATGTTAAAGTGCCATTTTTATACACCTCTGTAGTGGGGGAAAGCACCATAAGATGACAGAGATGAGTCCTGAAATTTAAGAGAGGATTGTAGAAAGTATTGTTTCATGAGAGCCCAATATCATGGTGTACCAGACACAGTGTGTTCTCCCATCTCCACAACAAGGAACATAGTTATTTTGACCTTCAGCATCACAAGCTGCTTAATATTTCTAGGTATAGAGCCATAGAATCATAGAATTGCCTAGGTTGGAAGGGACCTTTCAGATCATCTAGTCCAACCATCAACCTCTGACCAAAACGATCACTAATCTAAACTATATCTCTTGCGTCTTTGCTGCCACGTGGATCTCCATCCCCTATCCCAACTGAGATGGCTAAGGTACTGTGTGCATTAGTGCAGAAATATTTCAAATGTTCTCCAGTGTACGCAGCACATCGTGGAGCGTACCAAAGGACCTTGCTAACACACCATCCCTCTAATGTTGGCATGCCACCCCATGGCTTATCACTAGTGAGCCTGGTTTTATTCCTTTTCCCTCTTCAAGTCTTGTTAAATGCTCTTCCAATGAGCCTTGCTAACTCTTGCACAAAGATCCTTTTCCCCCTCTGAGACAGGTGTACCCCTTCTGTTGCTAGCAGACCTGTGATCAAAAAACCCCAAGTTCTGCCGGTGACGCCAGTCACGGAGCCAGGTATTGATCTGCTGGGTCTTCCTGTTTCTTCCAACATCATTCCCTGCAACTGGAAGGACAGAGGAGAATACTACTTGTGCTTATGTCGTGGTTTGGGCCAGACTGGCCACTGAAATGAACAACGGATGCTCCCCTCCCCCCCATCCAAGGAGAGGAGGGAGACAGAGAAAGAGACTTATATGTTTAAAAAGAAACTAAGTAATTCTGATGAAAATATTAATAAAATAATAAAAAGAAAATAATTAAATATATACAATATATACCAAACCATATCAAGCTCCCAGGATGACAATCACATCACCGGCATGCACTGTGAAAGTCCCAGACTGGACTCAGCGATGGACGGTGTCCTGGTTCCGGCGGGGATAGGGTTAATTCTTCCTGGTATTCCATGCCATGTGAGCCATGCCCACCCTGAGCTGCCGGGGGAGGGGGGCAGGAAGTCGGGGCTTGGAGCGGGCTGGGGCGTCCCGGGTCCGGTCGGTGAGCGGCGGGGAGCGGCGGTTCCGTAATCGTGTTTGTATATTCCTCTATCCGTGTTAGTGTTGTTGGTTGCTTGTTCTCTTTGCTGTTCTGTTAAACTGCCCTTGTCTCAACCCCAGAGTCTTTGCCTTTTTTTTCTTCTGATTCTTCCTGTATTGGGAAGAGCCGAACGAGCGACACGTGGTTCTTTGTTGCCGTCTGAGGCAAAACCACGACAGTCCTTTTTGGCGCCCAACGTGGGGCTCGAAGGGTTGAGATAACGACAGAATCCAACTAGAGGTTGGAAAAAACCGAATTTTTTGTATGCATTTATTAGGTAAATAGTCGCTGGTCACCATGCTGCTTGGTTTGTTCTCATGGCTGTGTTATGTGAATTCCTATGTGGTTTATGTACTCCCTGTGATGGTGTTTGTTACTTCTGGGAGAGGGATGAGGATTATCATTTTGCTGTCCTGTGCAATATCGGCTTATGATATGATAAAATCACTTATTGGACAGTTACTTTGGGGCGTTTATGTGGTTCTGCTGTCCTGTCCGTACCTCGGGCACCGTCTCTCAGAATTTATTAATAATTACACCCAGTCTGTGGGGGCAACAGGGGGGGACACTTTCCCCAGTTCTTTTGCCTCTCTTTTCTCCTTCGGGTCAGGTATGACAGCTTTTGAGAATTTTGAATATCCTTGGGATACTCAAACCAGCTTGGTCCTATTGTTATGTCTCCTGAATGTGTTCCAGGTCCTGTTTAGGGTTAAACAGTTATTTAAGACTACCACCCGGAGATTTGCTCCGAGGCTGGATAGTCAGGGGTGGCATGGCATGTGGGAGAACATGGGCAGGTACCTAGAGAACTTCTCGCCTCCAATGGTCTGGGACTTCACCCCTGAACAGTTACAGGACCCTGATAAAGTGGTGGAATATTTGAAAGGAAAATGCTGTGGCTATTCTAGAGAGGCACAACTCACCGCACTGTGCTGGGCCCTGGCCAGTATCTACCAGGCACTGCTCAGTGTTATGCAGCACCCTCAGGGGGAAGAGATGGAAACTAGACCGGCAGACACTGCGGCTACTGCAACCTCTGTTGCAGCCACTGCAGCTACTGCAACCCCTGAGGCAACCCCTGGGGCAGCCACTGCAGCTGCTGCAACCCCTGCGACAGACACCGTGGCTACTGCAACCCCTGCGGCAGCCCCTGCAGCTACTGCAACCCCTGCGGCAGCCCCTGCAGCTATTGCAACCCCTGCGGCAGCCACTGCAGCTACTCCAGCCCTTGCACCAGCCCCTGCAGCTACTCCAGCCCCTGCGGCAGCCACTGCTGCTGAACCAGGGAACCAACCCGTGCCAGTATCAGTTGCCCCCATACAGAAGAAGAAGTACACAAAGAAATCGGTTCGCTTAGTAAGAGATGATGATGAACCAGCGTCATCACGAGAGCAGGAGGAAGAGGGAGAACCAGAGATAATCACTCGATCCCTATCCTTGAGTGAGCTGCGGGATATGCGAAAAGATTTTAGCTGACTTTCAGGCGAGCACATTGTCACCTGGCTGCTCCGGTGCTGGGATAACGGGGCCAGTAGCCTGGAATTAGAAGGTAGGGAAGCCAGGCAGCTGGGATCCCTGTCCAGGGAAGGTGGCATTGACAAAGCAATTGGGAAGAAGACCCAACCCCTCAGCCTCTGGAAACGACTCCTGTCAGGCGTGAGGGAGAGGTACCCCTTCAGTGAAGATGTTGTATGTCAACCAAGCAAGTGGACTACCATGGAAAGAGGTATCCAGTACCTGAGAGAATTAGCTGTGCGGGAGATGATTTATTATGACTTGGACAATGCAGACTTACCCACAGACCCTGATGAGGTGCAATGCACAAGGCCCATGTGGCGGAAGTTTGTACGGAGCGCACCATCATCGTATGCCAACTCACTGGCGGTAATGGAATGGAAAGGTGAAGAGGGACCAACGGTGGATGAGGTGGCTGGCCGGCTCCGGCGATATGAAGAAAGTCTCTCTTCCCCCCTTGTCTCAGCTGTGGAGAAACTGTCGCGGAAGGTCCAGCAACTTGAAGAGAATATATCCTACTCCCCACCTGTACGGGCCAGCATCTCAGCTATTAGAAGCAGGCAGTTCCCCACTCAAGAGAGAGAGTACAGAGGGTACACACCACGAAGGCACCCTGTGGTTCTACCTGCGTGACCACGGAGAGGACATGAGGAAGTGGGATGGACGACCTACTTGGATCCTGCGGACACGGGTACAGGAGCTGCAAGGAAGGACAGCCACAAAAGGGGATCCCTCCAGGAAAAGTGCCGCCCCAGTTTCCAGTGGGCAGTTCCCCAGACAGAGCAGAAGGCCTGATCTTGATTCTGACCCACTTGAAGGAACTTCCAAGTCTTTTCCACAAGAAGTGAGTAGCGGATACTATGACCAGGATTAGGGGGGCCCTGCCTCCGGCCAGGTGGAGGAGAGGGACAACCGGGTTTATTGGACAGTGTGGATTCGATGGCCTGGCACATCAGACCCACAGGAGTATAAGGCTCTAGTGGACACGGGTGCACAGTGTACTTTAATGCCATCAAGCTATAGAGGGGCAGAACCCATTTGTATTTCTAGGGTGACAGGGGGATCCCAAGAGTTGACTGTACTGGAGGCAGAAGTGAGCCTAACTGGGAATGAGTGGCAAAAACATCCCATTGTGACTGGCCCAGAGGCTCCATGCATCCTTGGTATAGATTACCTCAGGAGAGGGTATTTTAAGGACCCAAAAGGGTACCGTTGGGCCTTTGGCATAGCTGCCTTGGAGACGGAGGAAGTTAAACAGTTGTCTACCTTGCCTGGTCTCTCGGAGGACCCTTCTGTTGTGGGGTTGTTGAGGGTCGAAGAACAAAAGGTGCCGATTGCTACCACAACGGTGCATCGGCGGCAATATCGCACTAACCGAGATTCTCTGATTCCCATCCATAAGCTGATTCGTCAACTAGAGGTTCAAGGAGTGATCAGCAAGACTCGCTCACCCTTTAACAGTCCCATATGGCCGGTGCGAAAATCTAATGGAGAGTGGAGGCTAACTGTAGACTATCGTGGCCTGAATGAAGTCACGCCACCGCTGAGCGCTGCTGTGCCGGACATGCTAGAACTCCAGTACGAACTGGAGTCCAAGGCAGCCAAGTGGTATGCGACAATTGATATAGCGAATGCATTCTTCTCGGTCCCTTTGGCAGCAGAGTGCAGGCCACAGTTTGCTTTCACTTGGAGGGGCGTCCAATACACCTGGAATCGACTGCCCCAGGGGTGGAAACACAGCCCCACCATTTGCCATGGACTGGTCCAGACTGCCCTGGAACAGGGTGAGGCTCCAGAACACCTGCAATACATTGATGACATCATTGTATGGGGAAACACAGCAGAAGAAGTTTTTGAGAAAGGGAGTAAAATAGTCCAGATCCTTCTGAAAGCTGGTTTTGCCATAAAACGAAGTAAGGTCAAGGGACCTGCGCAGGAGATCCAGTTTTTAGGAATAAAATGGCAAGATGGACGCCGTCAGATTCCAATGGATGTGATCAACAAAATAGCAGCTATGTCTCCACCAACTAGTAAAAAGGAAACACAAGCTTTCTTGGGCATCGTGGGTTTTTGGAGAATGCATATCCCAGATTACAGTCTAATTGTAAGCCCTCTGTACCAAGTAACCCGGAAGAAGAATGACTTTAAATGGGGTCCTGAGCAACAACAAGCTTTTGAACAAATCAAACAGGAAATAGTCCACGCAGTGGCCCTGGGGCCAGTCCGGGCAGGACAAGATGTTAAAAATGTGCTCTACACCGCAGCCGGGGAGAACGGCCCTACCTGGAGCCTCTGGCAGAAAGCACCAGGAGAGACTCGAGGTCGACCCCTAGGGTTTTGGAGTCGGGGATACAGAGGATCCGAAGCCCATTACACTCCAACAGAAAAAGAGATATTGGCAGCATATGAAGGGGTTCGAGCTGCTTCAGAAGTGGTTGGTACAGAAGCACAGCTCCTCTTAGCACCTCGACTGCCAGTGCTGGGCTGGATGTTCAAAGAAAGGGTCCCCACCACACATCATGCAACTGATGCTACGTGGAGTAAGTGGATTGCACTGATCACACAGCGAACTCGAATGGGAAACCCCAGTCGCCCAGGAATTCTGGAAGTGATCATGGACTGGCCAGAAGGCAAGGATTTCGGAATGTCATCAGAGGAGGAGGTGACGCGTGCGGAAGAGGCCCCACCATATAATAAACTGCCAGAAAATGAAAAGAAATATGCCCTGTTCACTGATGGATCCTGCCGGATTGTGGGAAAGCATCGAAAGTGGAAAGCTGCTGTGTGGAGTCCTACACGACAAGTTGCAGAAGCCAGGGAAGGACAAGGTGAATCGAGTCAGTTTGCAGAGGTGAAAGCCATTCAGCTGGCCTTGGACATTGCTGAGCGAGAAAAATGGCCAGTCCTTTATCTCTACACTGACTCATGGATGGTGGCAAATTCCCTGTGGGGGTGGTTACAGCAGTGGAAGCAGGGCAACTGGCAGCGCAGAGGCAAACCCATCTGGGCTGCTAACCTATGGCAAGATATTGCTGCCCGGATAGAGAATCTGGTTGTGAAAGTACGCCATGTAGATGCCCATGTACGGAAGAATCGGGCCACGGAGGAACATCAGAACAACCAGCAGGTGGATCGGGCTGCTAGGATTGAAGTGGCTCAGGTGGATCTGGACTGGCAACACAAGGGCGAACTATTCATAGCTCGGTGGGCCCATGACTCTTCAGGCCATCAAGGAAGAGATGCGACGTATAGATGGGCTCGTGACCGAGGGGTGGACTTGACCATGGACACTATTGCACAGGTCATCCATGAATGTGAGACGTGTGCTGCAATCAAGCAAGCCAAGCATTTGAAGCCTCTCTGGTATGGAGGACGATGGCTGAAATACAAATATGGGGAGGCCTGGCAGATTGATTATATCACACTGCCACAAACCCGTCAAGGTAAGCGCTATGTGCTCACAATGGTGGAAGCAACCACTGGATGGCTGGAAACATGCCCTGTGCCCCATGCCACTGCCCGGAACACTATCCTGGGCCTTGAAAAGCAAGTCCTGTGGCGACATGGTACCCCAGAGAGAATTGAGTCGGACAACGGGACTCATTTCCAAAACAGCCTCATAGACACCTGGGCCAAAGAGCATGGCATTGAGTGGGTATATCATATCCCCTATCATGCACCAGCCTCTGGGAAGATTGAACGATACAATGGATTGTTAAAAACTACACTGAGAGCAATGGGTGGTGGGACTTTAAAACATTGGGATACACATCTAGCAAAAGCTACCTGGCTAGTTAACACCAGGGGATCTACCAATCGGGCTGGCCCTGCCCAATCAAAACTTCTACGTACCGTAGAAGGGGATAAAGTCCCCGTAGTGCACATGAAGAATATGCTAGGGAAGACAGTCTGGGTTAGTCCCGCCTCAGGCAAAGGCAAACCCACCCGTGGGATTGCTTTTGCCCAAGGACCTGGGTGCACTTGGTGGGTGATGCGGAAGGATGGGGAAGTCCGATGTGTACCTCATGGGGATCTGATTCTGGGTGAGAATAGCCAATGAGTCAAATTGTGTGTTGTTAATTGCTAAGTGGCACTGTCACTGTATGTCCTCATCACTATAATTGCTATCAGTTGGACTACGTGTAAGGCACAGGGGCGATGGGATAAGAACTGACCTCAGCAGCTGGCGCCCAGCAACTTCCAGCAGCTTCCTCAAGATCTACATCTTCAGCCCATGGACTGAGCCACACCGGGTGCACCAGTCACAATCTCCGAAAATACAGCATGCAACAGTCCAGCATCTCACCTGCCCTGAGAGACTGTTCTGACAGATGGAGCCCAAAGCCATGGATTAAAAGAACTCAATGGACACTTCGGAGGGATGGCCCATAAACTAGTGGCATTATATATGCATGAATCTATATGTGTGTGTATATATATATATAGATATATATCTGGGGAAAGTGGTGGCAACTCATTGGAACCTGTAAGATGTGGGCATGGCATAGATGGTATGGAATAAGGGGTGGATAATGTCCTGGTTCCGGCGGGGATAGGGTTAATTCTTCCTGGTATTCCATGCCATGTGAGCCATGCCCACCCTGAGCTGCCGGGGGAGGGGGGCAGGAAGTCGGGGCTTGGAGCGGGCTGGGGCGTCCCGGGTCCGGTCGGTGAGCGGCGGGGAGCGGCGGTTCCGTAATCGTGTTTGTATATTCCTCTATCCGTGTTAGTGTTGTTGGTTGCTTGTTCTCTTTGCTGTTCTGTTAAACTGCCCTTGTCTCAACCCCAGAGTCTTTGCCTTTTTTTTTCTTCTGATTCTTCCTGTATTGGGAAGAGCCGAGCGAGCACACGTGGTTCTTTGTTGCCGTCTGAGGCAAAACCACGACAGACGGGAACTGGATTCCGGATCTGGATTCAGGAATGCATGGATCGGGATCAAAGGCAGATGAACAGACAGGGTCCTCCTCAGACGCTGGCCATTGAAAAAAGAGAGCTGACCCTTTGATCCCTCAGCTTTTATACTGAGCATGATGCAGATGGGATGGAATACCCCTGTTTAGGTCACCTGTCCTGTCCGCTCCTCCCCGCAGGTGCGACCCCTCTACGCTTTTCCATTTCCAACCCTCCAACGGGGCAAATAACGAAATTAGCTGACCTTGGTTGTTATGGGGATAAGTATCAGCAAGACCCTCTCTGCATACCATTCCTTGGCATAAATTATAAACAATCAGGTCTTATCACTCTGAGAGCGGACACTGTCCGCTTCTTCCAAAAGGTACCATTTAGCTGAACATATCCAAGGGCTCTTTCAAAGTCTGTGAGATGGAGCAACGGGTACACATTGGAGTGAACAGTTTCATATTGGAACTGTGACTGTCTGCTTCTTTTGATATGAACCAGTGACTTCGGAAGATAATTATTAAAAAGACAGGCTTTCAAAAGGCCTGCTCCTGTTCTGGCTAATCTGTTATTGAATAAACATTTAAGAGAGTGCTATACTTATTTTGTATCAAGTCAGAACAGCTTTTATATCCACAACAGTTTTTAATGCTTTCAGTCAGTTGGGGAGGGAAAAAAAATGCATCTCCTGTTGAGTCACAGGAAGCAATGTGAGTTAGGTGGGCCAGGAGTATATACATGAAGGAACTGCTGTAAAGACCTGCTCCTGGAAGGCTCCTCATCTCCCATCAAATCTCATCCTCTTGAACCTGATGTTCTTCATACAGTTCACTGGGCTTTTCTTTCCTCTGTTCCCACTCCCAGACATCCAAAGTGGAAGTGAGGGGAACAGTCACACAGGTGGCGTATTGTTTGAAGGGTAAGGCGATTTGAAGATTTTCATTTTCTCATTCACTTAAACTGAGGTTCTTCAATTACTCTGTTCTCTAAGAGCTCCAATTCTTGAGTTGTCATAAAGAGAATATCAGAGCACATCTCTGTCACAGAAGTATCAAAAAAACACTTAACTAATAATTATATTTTACTTTCATTTAATTGATAGGCCTTCAGCAAAATATTTCTCAGTCTGTGACCGTTGTAATCAGTACTTCTCCAAGGTACTCTTTCTACCCAAGAAGCATCCTCTTCAGTCAGCTATGAAACTCTGCTTTAACTTTTTCAGTTTTAAAAAACAAGTTCAGTTTCTCTAGTCAGGGGCATTACAACTGTATTACTCTCCAAGTATTTTTCCTACCAAGTATGACAAGTATATAAATTGCTCTTTCATCCAGTTCCAATGCCATGATTTCATATTAGCATTTCCCCCTGCCCAATAAAGGACAATGTCCTGAGACAGATTTCTCAAAATTAAAAGCAGACACACCAAACATTAAGATCTAGTTAATAAACACCTTCTGCTGCTAACTCCAGCTTCTCTGTAGGAAATATTTTTCCTTTGAATAACTTTGTATAACAAAAACATCTAACACTAAAATGTGCCCAGCTGGCAAAGAGAAAGAAAAGGCAAACTGTAACTATGCCTTCTTGCAGGATGATAGTCTGGCTTTTCTTAATTTCAGCTATATATACCTATACATCATGTTCCTAAATCTCCTTATTCAGATGCTTATCTTTAGAAGCAGATTTACAGCTATTTTAGGTACTTCAGAGGGGGACTGGGAAGGGGAATACAGGGGTGGGATAGCCATGTGGACATATTCCCCGGGCAGGAACAGAGATACTACACTGGGCAGTGCTAGTGGGTGTGTGAAGAGAAGTTTAGTATCCCTTTGGATTCTTCATAAATTAACATCTGAACCTTTTGTCGTATGTGTAGCTATGGTGATATCTACAAATAAACTCAGAATTTTAATATATGCATGAATTCAAACCTTTATTGAATAATGGCTTAACTGTCCATAAATTATTCCAGATATAGGAGCAGAAATGAGAAAGGATTTGTTTCTACTAACGTTTAAGTAGAATAGTAAATTGTAAACTATTTTCTTCAGTCATATTAAAGTTATAGGGGAGCAGATATCTTGAAAACTGATAATTATATGGGGGATAAGCAGGTTATTTGGACAAGAGATCAAAATTACACATAAGGATAGAATTTCTGGTTAAAAAAATGGAGCTTAACATCATTCTGCATTATGTGCAAATTTGAAAGTGTTTGTCAGAAACCAGAAAAATATTTTTTGTCATGGGAATTACTTTCCATTTAGGAAAGAACATGTCTATTGGGTGATAAGTAACTTGCCCTAAAATACCAGTAAATTTGTTAAATTTAGGTTCAACAGATATTTATGAATTGGAACAGAGATTAAGCAACTCTTTCAATCTTTTTGATAATGTATTCTTACTGTAGGAGTGTAATCATTGTGTAACGAAGAGTAATACAAGGAAAAAAACCTGACATCTGACAGTCTGAATAATATGCTTGTTCACAGTAAGCATCTTTAATATATCCTTCACAGATCATTAGCTTCACAGGATTAGGAATGACTCTGCATAGATTTAGCGATGAATCCCTCTCCTCAGGATATTGTAACAGGTATGAAACCCTTTCCAGGCCATATGGTGACAGAGGGCAGCACTCTTTCCCAGGGGCCTTGTCAGACTTAGCCACAATCTGTTGTCAGGCACAGTTGATGAAATCTGATACTGACTTAGCTTAGCTCAACAGAAGGCCCCTTAAAGATACTATCAAGAGTACAGTGATCACACCAAATGACTTGCATTTTGTCAGTGTGCCACGTTTCTCACATATGTGATTATCATACCATATAGGTGTTTCACTTTTTTCCTTCTAAAATATATTCATATTTATGTATAAATATATACATACCTATATACATACATACATACCTATATATAGGTGTATATATATACCATACATACCTATATATACATATATCTACCATCATAAAATTCATCACATGAGCATCCTTTTTGCAAGTCAATATGGACCTACAACTGGAATATACTAAGCAACTGGCAAAAAAGAAAATACTGATATGCTCTTAAATTATTTCTGTGTTTTGTCAGATAATGTAGTAAATATCCCTATCATCAGACGTTATATAAGGTTTGGATTATTCCGACTTGTAAATGGAATTTTAAATTTATTATAAGAAGCACACTGTGCAGTCATCTGGAATAGACTTTAATGAGGCCTTTTAAAGCAAATAGAACTGTTGCATCTGTACATCATAACAGTTAAAATAATTCATATAAATAGATCCTTTGTAAACAAGGGAGCAGGGCACAAGAGATTTATTCAGTAGAGTCCTTGTTTTTCTCAAGGAGAACTGCTGTTGGCCTTCTATAGTACACAGATCTCAGTCGAGTAAAGTGCTTAAGGCTGCGCTTTTGTCTACTGCCTACAACAATCCAACACAAACTGACTTTCATAATCCCCACATGCTCCCCTGAACTATAGTCCACATAGAGCACATATAGCACAAGCCAAAGCAAAGGAACCATTTTTTCATCAGCGGCTCACTCCACCATACTGAAAGCAGCAACAAAATATGGAAAGGCATGACAAATACTTAAAGCCAGCTAAAATTAATCAGGAGCCCAATTAGGCAGAAAGTAATTACCGAACCTGTAGTTTGACAGGACTCAGTAGCAGATGTTCCTACTCTTGCATACAGTACCATGGGACCTTTAATTAGCTTAAAATAGCCTCATCTTTGGAATTCACTTCCCATCCTCTTGGTCAATAACACTCTCAGTTTATTGAACTGCAAGGCCCATTTGTTTTCCCCAGCTGCAAGATATTGCGAAAACTCCAGTGCTTAAGTTACTGCATTTTTGCAGAATTAGACTTACAGGAAGGATTTACTGCAGCACAGGTTATGTAAGAGTTATCAAAAATCCAGGCATGATAAGGCTCCTTTTTAATGCACATCAATCCTGTATTCATAAAACCACAGTTTTAGATGCCAACCTGGAGAGCGTGCCTTCTACCATATCCTCCATATCTTCTTACAGAAGCAGGGGTTCAGTGAAGACTCAGAGAGAAGCACATCGGCTGCTAAGTCACTGACCTTCCTTTCTTAAGCGTGTTAGTTTCTCCAGGGAGAATTTCTATTTGGGTGCTGAACAAGCAAGCTGTTATTTTGCTTTGTCCAACAAGATCTCATACCGCAATGATGTAACTCAAAGCCTTGTATCATACGCCATACCTTGAAATAAAATGAAATAATATTTGAATGAGGAAGGTTTTTTTTCTCTCATTTACCTGATCTTCTCTAGAAAATAAAATCCTGTGTTCACTAAATCATATCTCTGTTGCCATGGAAATTGTAGAGATTTTATACCTTGGCATTTTGACTTCATTTCTGGATCATATGGGAGGAGATGGAGTAGGACAAGTTGGGCTAAGAGGGTAACACAATGCTTTATACAAAAATATCTCTCATAATTAAACCAAAATGTTGAGGATATTCATGGAAAACACAGAAAAGATAAGTGAGTTTAAATGTAAATATAAAGCATTAAGCAAAGTTTCCCTTTATATCTCATGCCTCTTAAAATGATTATGAATTGCACCAAAAAAACCCTTTTTTTTCTGATTAAAAGCTAATGATATTTTATCATACTGACATACAGGCCATGGAACAGTTACCAAAGCAGGTTAAATCCATCTTGCAATGGAATAATACTCAGGCCCAACTAACTATTTAAAAGCTGCAGTTTTGTAGAGTGTGAGTTTACTCATAAGATGAATATCAGAAAACTAAACAAATGGCAAATTTGCAATTTGAGGTTGTATTGAGCCATAATACCAGAAAATAGCATTGATTATCACAGTAATCTGCTGTTCTACCTAATAATAAAACAGCTTAAAAAAGAATTGCGTTCCAAATCATTGTCAATTATTTAAATTATCTGATATGTAAACAGTTGCCATGTAATCTATGTTATTCCTTCATTTAAAATAGATATTGGCTGATGAAGATAGCAAACTTATTTGTAAAAAGCATGTGTGCCACTGGCAGAGTTCAAATGAAACCATGACTATAAGCAGTCCGCTAAATTTCCTGTGAGTGGATAATTTCATCTGGGTTAATGTCTAATGCTGTGCAAGGGCTTCTATAATACAGGTGGCTGAGTGAAATGGACATTGAGCAGATCCCAGAGAATTAAACCACTGAGGTTTGTTTCTCTCAGTGACTGCTTTCAATAAGGATAAACTATATGCTCTTCAGTGGCTGTGTATTTTGGTAGTGCTGTCCTACTTTCGATGACAGGTGCCTCCATTTACAAAGGGGCAGAGGGAGGGAAGCTAGGCATCTATGGTCAAAATAAAAGGATTACGGATGACATATGGTACTTAAGTTCTACTGTAAATAATTACTTCAGCTCAGGGGCCACAGTATGTATGGTAGAGGGGTTGTGTTATTTAAGAATCAGCAGCATACTGCTGCTTGCATTTGGCAGCATATAAGCTGGAGCAGAATATCGTGAGCTTTCTTTATCAGACTTTGGTATTTTGAACACAGTTGCTGTCAAGCTGAGATACATGGCATTGCTCACTACACTGTATGGAAAGTGAAGATGCTTCAGTTATGTTGAAGTAAGTCTGCTGTAGCTCTATAGGAGTTATTTTGATCTCATAATAGGGAAAAAAAGAAGAATGTAAGAAACTGTTGCTAAATGTAAAGGAGGACACAAGCTACAGCATCAGAGAAATGAGTATGACACCACCTACACTGAGGTCAGCTTCCAGTTGTCCACCGCACAGGGAAATGGATATAACCGGGGTGTTCATTTGGTGGATGCCTATACCGTGTCAAAAAGAGTAAAGAGCATAGGCCCACTCCCCTACGACAACTCTTCAAAAAGGAAGTGTGTACTCTGATCTTGTAAGCTGACATACACAGATTCACTGATCTTATGGTTATGCAAAGTCTCTGAATGAATGTGAATGGCATCACTGGTTTACTACTAGTCTGTCCCTGCTAGCCACTGCTAGCTGCTAGCCACCAAATAGGAAAACAGAGCAGTTTAGATTGGAAGTGACCTGTGGAGATTAATACTAAGAAATTAGAAACAGAAATAGATTAATTCCTTAACCTAGCCTTCTTGGAAAAAATCCTGGAAGCAGGAGTTCCTCTAAAATCCTGGAAACCATTTCCAGGCACATTAAGGATAAGAAAATCATCAGGAGCAGTCAGCATGGCTTCACCAAGGGGAATTCATGCTTGACCAACTTGATAAACTTCTACAATGAAGTGACTGGCTTGTAGATGAGGGGAGAACAGTGGACTTACTGAAGTTCAGTAAGGCCTTTGACACTGTATCCCATAAGATTCTCATAGACAAGCTGTTGATGTATCAGCTGAATGAGCAGTGAGGGGGACTGAAAACTGTCTGAATGGCTGGGCCCAGAGGGAGGTGATCAGCAGCACAAAGTCTAGTTGAAGGCCAGTAACTAGTGGTGTACCCCAGGGGTCAATACTGTGTTCAGTCCTGTTCAACATCTTCATTAATGATTTGGATGATGGCGCAGAGTGAACCCTCAGCAAGTTTGCAGATGACAGAAAACTGGGAGGAGTGGCCGATAATCCAGAGGTTTGTGCCGCCAACCAGAAGGACCTCAACAGGCTGGAGAAATGGACTGTTAGGAACCTCATGCAGTTCAATAAGGAGAAGTGCGAAGTCCTGCACCTGGTAAAAAAAAATGCCAGGCACCAATATATGCTCAGGGCCACCCAGCTTGAAAGCAGCTTTGCAGAAAAGGCCCTGGGGGTCCTGGTGGACACCATGTTGAACATAAGCCAGCAACGTGCTCTTGCTGCAAAGGCAGCTAATGGTATCCTGGTCTGCATTAGGCAAGTGTTGCCAGCAGGTCAAGGGAGGTAATGCTTCTCCTCTACTCAGCATTGGTGAGGCCACACCTGGAGTTCTGTGTCCAGTTCTGGGCTCCTCAGTACAAAAAAGATATGGACATACTGCAGAGAGTCCAGCACAGGGCCACAAAGATGATTAAGGGCAAGGAGAAGAGGCTGTGAGACCTGGGACTGTTCAACCTGGAGAAGGCTCAGGGGTAAATCTTATTAATGTATATAAATACCTGAAGGGCAAGTGCAAAGAAGGAGACAGGCCCTTTCAGTGGTGCCCAGTGACAGGACAATGAGCAATGGGCACAAACTGAAAAGGAGGAGATTCCGTCTGAACATCAGGAAACACTTTTTCACTGCAAGGGTGACTGAGCACTGGAACAGGTTGCCCAGAGATGTTGTGGAGTCTCCATCCTTGGAAATATTCAAAAGCCATCTGGACACGTGTAAGGGACGGACTGTAAATTCCCTGATGAGGGGCAGAAGGCCCTCCAAGCCTTCAATGGAATGCCTCAAACACTCGCAAGGAAATAAATAATGCAGGCCTGGCCTTCAAAGAACTGATAAGGCTAACGCTTCTGGCGCCTGGAAGTGTGGGAGAACTGTCTTGTGAAGACAGGATAGTTCTGCCGCTCGTGTGGTGAGCTTGCTAGTTCTCAGTTCTCAAGGCCATCGTGTCCAATGAGTGACCACGAAATGCATATGAAAGCGCACACCCCTGCATATGCTAATGAAGATTATAGAGATCATGCTAAACATGTATGACTATGGCACTGGTCTCTCCACCCAAATCATGCTACACGTCACCTGGGAGAAGGGAGAAACCTGAGACGAGGCTGTCCTCGGCAAGGGGGAGTGGACCATGCTAATTCAGCAAACATAAAAGGGGAAAATAAGTGCCCCTAGATGGGGGAACCAAGAAGAAACAAAAGAAGAAGATTGTGCCTGGGAAGATTCTTCCCAAGAAAGAAGACCGTGCCTGGGAAGATTTTTC
The DNA here is from genome assembly GCA_009819605.1 of Sterna hirundo. Taxonomy (NCBI): domain Eukaryota; kingdom Metazoa; phylum Chordata; class Aves; order Charadriiformes; family Laridae; genus Sterna; species Sterna hirundo. The sequence goes on from CM020463.1 coordinate 22,432,884, forward strand.
CAAGAAAGAAGAAGATTATGCCTGGGAAGATTCCCTGAAAAAGACGCTGGAACCAGGACCGGTGATCTCTTTATCTCTGTCTTTTTCTCTGTCTTTTCCTTTCTCTATCCCTCAGTTTCTCTTTTCTCTTAGAATTGTTAAGTAATGGTTAGAGTTATTAAGTAACGACCTTAAGTACGACCTTAAGTACCGCTTGCCATAAGTTGTCCTATACCTGTTGTTAAGTAACACAATGCATACCTCACCACTTGCCATAGTTTGTTATATACCTAACCAATTATCGTGAACTTGTTAAGACCTATGCTAACCATTTTCACGGAATCACGGAATCACAGAATCTTCAGAGTTGGAAGGGACCTCTAGAGATCATCTAGTCCAACTCCCCTGCTAAAGCAGGATTGCCTAGAGCACATCCCTCAGGACTGCGTCCAGGCGGGTCTTGAAAATCTCCAGAGAAGGGGACTCCACAACCTCCCTGGGCAGCCTGTTCCAGTGCTCTGTCACCCTCACCGTAAAGAAGTTTTTCCGTGTGTTTGAACGGAACTTCCTATGTTCTAACTTGTGCCCATTGCCCCTCGTCCTGTCACTGGGAACCATTGAAAAGAGTCTGGCTCCATCCTCCTTCAACCCACCCTTTAGATACTTGTAAACATTAATCAGGTCCCCCCTCAACCTTCTCTTCTCCAGGCTAAAGAGTCCCAGCTCTTTCAGCCTTTCCTCATAAGGGAGATGCTCCAATCCCATAATCATCCTAGTTGCCCTTCGCTGGACTCGCTCCAGCAGTTCCCTGTCCCTCTTGAACTGGGGAGCCCAAAACTGGACGCAGTATTCCAGTTGTGGCCTCACCAGTGCTTATTAGTGGTAAGCTAATAAATGTTTCTATATGGACCTTGAGATTTATCTCCCCTTAGTCCACACCGTTGAGAATTTACGAATCTGAAGTCACTTACCCTCCCTCTTTACTGGGAGTGGGACGTGACAACATGGTCCCGGGCAACTGGCTCTAGGTGACCCTGCTTGATCAGGGTGGTTGGACCAGATGACCTCTAGAGGTCCCTTCCAATCTCAACCATTCTGTGATTCCGCAAAACCCAGATCTCGCAACCTCATATGTCACGTACTCCAGCTCCTCAATTATCCTAGTGGTCCTCCACTGGACTCACTCCACTATGTCAGTGTCCTTGTTGTGCCGGGGAACCCAAAACTGGACAGACAACACTAGATGTGGTCTCATGAAGCCAGCAGATGTGGGGATTTTTTGTATTTTAGCAAATCTTTTGATACTGTCTCTCACAGTATCCTACTGGAGAAAATGTCCAGCATACAGCTAGACAAGTCCATAATACGTTGGATGAGCAATTGGCTGACAAGTTGGGCTCAAAGATTTGTAGTAAAAAGGGTTGCATCAGGCTGGCGTCCAGTCACCAGTGGGGTTCCCCAGGGCTCAATTTTAGGGCCACTGCTCTTCAATGTTTCTATAAATGATCCTCCTCCTCCTCCTTCTTCACTGACCTTTGTGTCTGCATAGTTTTTTTCTCTCACATATTCTCACTCACTCTCTTCCGGCTGCTGTTGTGCAGCAGTTTTTTTTCCCCTTCTTAAATATGTTATCACTACCACTGTCGCTGATTGGCTCAGCTTTGGCCAGTGGTGGGTCTGTCTTGGAGATGGCTTGCACTGGCTCTATCGGACATAGGGGAAGCTTCTGGTATCTCATCACAAAAGCCACCCCAGTAGCCCCCTTGCAACCAAAACCTTTCCATGCAAACCAAATACAAACCCATACTTACACTCTGAGAGATAAGCTTTCATATCACTTCCAAAATCTGAGGTTCTCTTCAGGTTCTCTCCAGGTTCTCTCCAAGGAGGACATTTTCACTCAATGATGTTGAGTGCGGTTTTAAGATTGTTTCATTGCAGGACCATTTTCTGCTATGTCCATATGAAAGATGTTGTGCATCTACACAGACAACAGAAGCAGTCAAACATTCATCCAGCTGTTGAAGTTCTTAACACTAAGTTATTCTAACACTAATATTGCTGGGCACGTGAGGACACTTACAGCAAATGCATCTTTTAAACCTTCCTGTATTTCAGTCTATTTCTACAACGAATGCCAAAATGTCAGTGCGTCCTGTGTAGTTTGCTTAGTGACAGATAGGAAATGATAGATATGACAGATAGGAAACTGAAAGCCATTCAGTATTATGAGTGATTATCACATTGGCAGCACGTACTGACTCTATGCTGTTCTTTTGGAGGTGTTGTTTTGACAGATGCTACCAAGCGACACCAAGGAGAGAGAGAAGCGGGGCTGGGGGAGGAAACAGTAACAGCACTCAAATAAGTGGTATCTAAACCTTTAGAGAAGCCAACTTCTTGGAAGTATTTTGTCAAAAGGCCTTTTATGGTCTCTCCTGTCTTTCTTTTTTTCTTTCTCCTCCCCCTTTCTATATGCTTTCCATAAACTTTCCAATTATTTTGAGATGAAGTGAACAAGAAGACACACTTAAAGCTCACTGCTGATAAGAGTAGCACAGAGTTTGGGTTGCATGTGATTGACAATAGCCATGCAATAATAAAGAGGGAAGAACAGAGAAAATCCTGCCTCACCTCTGCTGTGGAGCCTAAACAACACAGCACTACTATTGCTCCAAGGGATTATTCCCTGCCTTTGCTTGAGCTGTCCATGCAGCAGCCTGACATAGATGAGACAAAGGTATGAGGTACAAGGAGAAGAGCAAGTTCAGAAAATCTTATGCAACCATGTCATTTATCTCCACCTTTCTCTATGGGGAGTGAAAGGCAGTACTTCAGCAAACATTATATAGTAACTACTGCAGAGGAACTTTATAATTTGGCAGTGGGTTGTCCTTCATGTTTTTCCTCTCCTTAAACATTCCCTGCAGCACCAGTCTTGCTGTCTGGGCTAAAACCTGCCAGATACAATTTTCCAAGAAAACACTGAAAAAACATATATTTCTCTGGATTTTCTTCCCAGCTTTGTGCTAGATGCTGTTTTAAATGTTTATGTTATGTGCTAAATATACTTCTGATTAGAGTTAGGATAATTCTTTGCCTGAAGTATTTTATTAGAATCAGAGAATCAGAGAATCAGAGAATCGTAGGGTTGGAAGGGACCTCTGGTGATCATCTAGTCCAACCCCCCTGCCAGAGCAGGGTCACCTAGAGCAGGTTACACAGGAACGCGTCCAGGCGGGTTTTGAATGTCTCCAGAGTTGGAGTATTTTAAGTAAGTATTTTATTTGGAGTAAGTATTTTATTAGTAGCTGAAAAATGCAAACTCATGCCTTTAAAAAGAGTTGTGCCAAGTTTGTTGAGTCCTTTCAGCCAAAAAAAAAAATTGGAAAAAAGAACGAAATACCCTTCCCCCAGCACCCCAGTACATTCTAGACTATCATCACTAGAATTTCAGCAGCTTAAAAGCAGTCATATAAAGCAGGCATAGCAGAATATCATCACTTTGGCAAGCTCTGAATGCATACACCTAATCCTGGGGAACTGACAAGGCTTCCCATATCTTACCCCAGATGTACGCACACTGGCCATATTAAAATTGCTTTCTGGAATGAGTGTATGTGCACCACGACCTGCTTTAACTGGAAGAAGACCTGAGTAAACAGGGAAACAGAGACTTTAATGCATTTGAATTAGTCCTCTGGTTGGGGGAATCAAAAGACCAAGAGTTTGGACTGCACTTGGGAACGTAAATCCATCCTATAGTTTAGACAAAGCACTTAAAAAGGAGGATGTGATAATACTATCATAGCACTAAGAACTATTGCTACCGAAGCTTGTCAATAGACAGCTCAAATGCAGACTTACCTGTTCCAACTTATGCACTATGGGTTTTTTGCTATCACACTTTTAAAAACAGTACAAATAAGCTCTAAAACATTTTAGTTCATACGTGAGAAAACACACCGGTCAGATACTATAACAAAAAGAGAGGATATATTTAAAAGGTGCAGCAGTTTAGATTATACATTTAAATTATCAAAATTAAATTCAGTTTATGTTTGGAGGACTCCCTAACATTGGTTTAGCAGGTGTATATGTATTGAAAGTGCCTGGAGGAGGAGGCAAGATACGGATGCATTCAGACCCTTCTATCATGTAAAGCAACAAAGACCAGTTTTGTATTTGTTCTAAATTACGTTATACAGAGGCATAGCAGCCTCTGAGTTAGGGGAGTATAAACTGTCATAGTCAATAACTTGTTTATATCAACATTTTCCTCATTTCATGCGAATAAATAGCTGCACAGAATACTGGGCAACAGTGAATCCTGATATTCATTTTACATAGTGACTCTTTCTTTGTAAGTTGGCCTTTCCAATTCCAAAATGACATTCTAGACCACACTCTCAACCTGGGGAAATAAATATAACTCTGTTGACTTGAAATAAGCATAGCATATTCGGTCCAAATCTTCCCCTGACCAGCAAACATTTTATCTGTTTGCACATCTGGACTCACAAGGTCTTATGTGTACCATGGTTGGGATGTGCCCAGATATCTATTCATTCATGAAAAAGCTTCTTTCATGTACCAGAAACTACTGATATTGGAACAGGAGCAATTACAGTCTTGCTTTTCTACTTGCCAATTCCTTTTGGGGGCAACACATGATCCTTTCAGCTGCATTGACCTTTCTGTACACACCGTCTAACAATACCTCCTTTTTAGGCCATAGGTGGTGGGGCATAAGCAGAACTGCAAACCAAGTTTCTTCCATCAAAACAAGATATTGAGGCTTCATTCCTAAAAAATTGTCCAAAATCTTCCTGATTGCTTCTCCTTTTGCATATTAGTGTAGCCAAGTGCATGATATAACCCTAAACAATTAAATAATTAATAAAATTAATAAATTAAAATTAATAAAAATAAACTTCACTAATGGATGCAGGGAGAAAAAGAAAGTTTTTATTTTACCACTTTGTGATAGCTTCTCCCCCCCCTTCTGACTTTCTGTTGACATTGGTGTTGCTTATCTTTTCCAGCCTCCCACACATATTGATTACCTCTCAAGCTGATGCCCTCTGTTCTCCCTTGACTTGCTGCTTTATCTGGCTCTGTAACACTTTTACATTTTTAGTTACTTTTGTTTGTACATATAGGACAAATTTATCCTTGGTTTACTGCCAAGAAGTTACATCAAGCATAGATTTGACCCTCTCAATCTGCATTACTGCTTCTGAATTCAGGTTTCCAAACACAGATGAAGACTGTGTCCCCATGATGAAGTAAGTATTTATAGCGTAGGGCCTGACCCTGCACACAGAGAGAAACACCATGCCTCTAATCAAAGCTACGGCTTCTTTATAAGCGTAAGCGTGTGATTTTAAGTCTGTGTCAGACTTCCCCTCTCTCTTTCCCTTCATTTCTACTTTTTATTCAACTGACAGGGAAAAGGGTATCAAAAGCCTCTGTCAGACTAATAAATATATGTCTGTGTAGCATGTTCACCTACATGAGATATGGCCTAAACTAACTTCTTCACAAAAATTAAACCTATATGTAGGAGGAGATTAGAACTTGTGAGAATCTCAGTATTTACCATGATTCCTTAATCCTTTGAAATTTTGATGTTTTCATCCTATGTCACAGAGTCCAACCCTTATATATAGAATCATAGAATCATAGAATCGCCTAGGTTGGAAGGCACCTTTCAGATCATCTAGTCCAACCATCAATTGCATCCAATTGTTATCCAATATGCAAACAGAAAAACATAACTTAAGTAATTATTATTCTTACATACCATTTTATTTCCTTTTATTTATTGTAATGAATTTTTAAAATTTTCATTTTAAAAAGGCTGAAAAGGATAATTCATTGCTTAAAACCACTAAATAATGAAACTCATTTAAAATTGCTCAATTTTCTTTAAAAAAAGAGGGAAGAGAAACAACAGAAACAGACATTTCTTAATTTTTAAATATCTTAATCTTTCTCAATGATCTTATTTAAATAAAAATGTTCTACTGTTGGTATTTAACATTGAAGAATTTCTCCTGCATTTTTTATTGTTTTCTTGTTGTAAAGTGTGTTATTTGCCAGCTGTGATGTGCGTCTATCTACAACTATCCTCCTATCACATTTCTTTCACAAATGTGTATTGTAATTTAGGATGATATCTAATTTGTAAATGCACCCTAAGACATTTCAGTAGGAGCCCTTAGATAAGATCTTAGAGTCAGAGATAAAATACCTGTTTATACAGCAGTCTGTGAATTTCTGGAACTTGCTGCCACAGGGATTGTGGAGATAGGCATTAATAGCAGGTTCAGAAAGAGTTTAGTGAAATTAAGCAGGTCCTTATTGTGGAGGAATGGCTGAGTGAGAAGGGACATGATCTGATTGCGATGAACAATCCAGCCTTTGATATGAGCCTCAAGGAGAGGCCTTAGTTACAGGCCTGAATGTGACCGCGAACTCTCCTTGAAGTCCTTAAAAAAGCAGAAGTAACAAAACCGTAAACAAAGATAAGCAGAACTGCATCTGTAGAGAGAGGGAGAAGCTGTCTTGTGTAGCGATGGGTGGGCACAAGACGTGTACCAATGAACTCACAAGATGTGTACCAATGAACTGTTTTAGTCACATAAACATAGGTTGTAAACCAATCACTTTTGCTAGCGTGTGCTTTTACTGTCTTTTACGGTCTGTCTATAAATATGCTGTGAAAACTTCAATAAAGGGAGACCGATCATACTCATATTGAGATTTCGTCGTTACTCCGGGTCCGGCTCCCACTCCGACATCTGGTAGCAGAGGATGCGCGACTGACTTCTCCGAGACTGCGGTAAGCAGCTAGAGGAGGGGAGTGGGAAACTTCGGCTGGGAGACGTGCTGCTTGGGCCCATAAGCGGGAGCAGACAACGGTGTGAGGTCGCTCCTCACCTCCCAGGCGCAGCTATGGAAACAGAAGCTGCGGCCACGCTACTCGCTGGGATCCTCTCTAAGAGAGGGATTGAAGCACCAGCGAAACTGATTCACCTCCCAGGCGCAGCTATGGAAACAGAAGCTGCGGCCACGCTACTCGCTGGGATCCTCTCTAAGAGAGGGATTGAAACACCAGCGAAACTGTTGCTTAAACTGATTAAATTGGGACAGAGATGGGGTCATTTTTCTGACACACATCTCTTGTTTTCCATTTCGGAATGGCGGGAATTTGGAGAGACAATGTGGTATAAAATAATTGAAGGAGACGAAAAAGATGAAAAAGAAATAAAAGCCGTCCGTGGGCTATGGAATAGAGTGTTAGAGGCTTTGAAAGCCATGAAAGCGGAGCGGGAAGTAGCCTGTGCAGCAGATCAAATGTTAAACCCAGGAGCCGCTGTCACACCGCCTCCAAGTAAGCCTGGACCTATTGCGCGGATTTTTGGCCTGCCTGCTGTCAAAGGAATGACTGGGACAGTCTGTCAACCTGTGGCGGAGATTCGAGGGAGGGGGACTCCTGGTCCAATAAATCCAGAGACTGAACCTGATTTATATCCACCTTTAACCCCAGTTAAAGCTATGCCTACATCTGCTCCAACTGCGGAGATTTTACAGCAACAGCGACGAAAGTTGTTATCGCGCTCCTCCGTTCTTAACCTTTCTCCATTTGCGCCAGGTACTGCATCTGTTCCTCCTTATCAACCGCTTATAAGTGCGCAGCCAGAATCGGGGTATTGCGGTGTATTGTCAGAATGTCAGCAGAGAAGGACGGAGCCGGAGCTGTTTTTCTCTTGGCACTGCCCGCCTCAGCCCCTCCCCTCCCCATCCGTCTCCCTGAGATAGAAGTGCTGGTTTTTGTATGTCTGCTGTGTAAGTGTGCGTGGGCGCGAGCTTATACCTGCTGATCAGCATCTGTGCTGCTGTTTGTTTTTTGTTGTGTGCAGTGTCGTTAGGTGACTCCACTTGAGCAGGTGTTCTGCCCGGTGTGGTACTGTTCTCGTACGCGACTAGGGCTGACACTCCGTCAAGTGAAGAAGTTTGTATATACACAATGTTTAGACGTAAGGCGAGCGCGCCCCAGGTAGATACACCAGGATGAGCCGTAGAACCTATGAAAGTCCTGAAATATTGGGGGAGTTTTCACCAGTCGACACGCTTACGCTCTCGGGAACGGCTTGCCTGTGCAGGGCATATGGCTAGTTGTTTGTTGTTTGCCTATAAGATCATGGTTGATTGGGAAAAGGAGTTGAGACAAAATCTATAGGATGCTCTGTAGGAAAATGAGAAACTTAAGGAAACACGAGAAACTGAGCTCTTGTTGCAAAGGCAGGCTTTTTTGTCAGTCATAAGTGATGAAAGACAAAAAAAAAAAAAAAAAAGGAAAAAAAAAAGAGAGAGAAACCAAACAGGAACAATTAGATGGGAAATGTGCCACGTTAGCACAAAAGTATGCCATATGCGCTACGAGAAAGCATCAGAAAAAGAGAAATAGAACACCTGATTCAAAGCAGTACCATAGAGATATGGTTTTGTTTTTTTCCTCTATGTGTATATGTTATTGCACGCCTTAGCAGATTGCTCTGTGTTAATACCCTGCGAGACTAAAATGAACCCAGCAGAAGCGGTCTCTTGAGCAAGGGGGTGGAATACGGGAAAGCAACGGAAGATCGGCGAGGAGGATTGTAAATACACTCAAGGGACTCGCACCTGGGTGCTGGAAAACACATATATCATGCCAATTCTTATTCAGTCTCGGGTCCTGGCAGGAAAAACATTTGGATGACATAAGCCTGTAATGGACTCACAGACACCTTATCTAGCTGCTTGGGAATCTTGGCCTGTTGTGGAAGAAGATCAAAGCACAGTACCAGCAAGAAGAGGGAGTCCGCATGCGCTCTTGCTAACAAGGACTCTTTTGCTGCCAAGGATTCTTGATAACAAGGACTCTCTTGCTGCCAAGGAGAAGTTTAGTAATGCTACTAGTACCGCTATTTCTGAGTTATTGCTAGATGTAGATAGTATTCGATATGCGATGTTGCAAAACAGAGCTGCTACTGATTTTTTGCTTTCAGCTCACAGACATGGCTGTCAGGATTTTAAAGGACTGTATTGTATGAATCTAAGTGACCACTGCAAATCCATCCATGCCCAGTTGCAGGAACTGCACCGACCGAACCAGCAACTTGTGGAGACCACTTTTGAAAATCTTTTTGCTGGATGGACTTGGGGGTGGGGTTGGTTGAAGCAAGTTATACTCATTGCCTGTGTGGAATGAATTTGTCTGTTATGTTTAGTATGCTGTTTGCCGTGTTTAATAAGCATTATACGATCAGTTGTAGATGCCGCTTTGCATCGTACCCTTGTACGAGTTGTAGAATATGTTGCTCTAAAAACTATGTGTGTATCCATGAGAACCTGACCTTCACAGAAGAAGATAACAAGAAGGGATTACAACAATGTAGTCACATATCAGACAGCTGCTGTTAGCAAAGCTGGATCATGAGTTTGGTGAGACTCGCTGCATACGCTGGCCACGCGTGCAGCGACTCTGGCCTGTACTTTTCTACTCGATCCAGTGCAGGAGAGTCTGGTGGGACTCGCTGCGTGCACTGGCCATGCATGCAGCGACTCGAGCCTGTACTTCTCCACTCAATCCAGTGCAGGATATAAGGGGGCTGTCTCGGGTCAGGGAGGGGGAGAGAGACATGAGCAAGGGGGAGAGAGACATGAGCGCACTTTGAAGATACAGGGGATGCCCTGAAGCGCTGTGTCTCCCCCCGCGCCCCCCCCCCCAAGTTCTATGTTCATTAACCCCAACATCTCCGAAGGCATTACAGCATGTTGCAAGATAAGATATAGTCTACTACTGCTGCAAAACACATTGAACACCTTCCTACAAGAATTTCAACTTTATGCCCTGACAGGACAGTGGGATGACGCACTCGCAAAGAGCCTGACTGCATTAGAGTGGGTATTTTTGCCACATACCTTTTCAAAACCAGTAACTATGATGATTGAAATGTTACCACGATGGTTTTTCCAGGTTCGTTTGTGCTGTCACCAGCTTTCTGGAATGGATCCAAGCCACAGACATGTCCCCATCAAAAAGGATGACCTTGACCCTTGGTTATCACACAGTCTTAACCTTCTTAGTACATTATATTGGGCAAATAAATTATTCTTTCCCCTAGCACAGACTATTACAGTTACTTTCACAAATTCCTTTACAGCCGCGCATCCTGCCAGCGCCAAAGCCTCTTGATGGCACCTGTACGGTGTTTGTAGATGGTTCAGGGACACAGTAAATCCTTTTGACTTATTTCAACAGGAACTGTTACATGTAAGCAGAATCTCAATATGTTACTGGTATTGTTCAAAGACTTGAAGGAGAATTTATAAAACAAGTAGAGAACCAATTGTTATTTAGTCTCTTACTGCAATTAATGTTGCTTTTATGAAAAAGACAGTTTCGTTATTTTATTGTCCACATACGCTCTCATAGCTGTTTACTTGGTCCTTTAACTGAGGGAAACACAGTTGCGGATTATCACACTGTTGGTAACAACTCCAAACATTATGCAGCAAGCTGAAATGTCGCATGATTTTTTTTTTTTTTTTTTTTTTTTCATCAAAATGCGAAGGCATTGAGGAAGCAATTTTCTTTAACACAACAACAAGCACATGATATTGTGTGAACTTGTGCTGATTGTCAACCATTTATACCTAACTGCAACCCAGGCATCAGTCCCCGAGGGCATGGACCTTTGGAGTTCTGGCAGACAGATGTAACCCATGTGTCAGAATTTGGAAAACTGAAATTTATACACCTGGGTGTAGACTGTTATTCAACTGCAATTTGGGCAACTGCACAGACTGGTGAATCTAGTAAACATGTACAAAAGCATTTGTGATCTGCGTTTGCGGCCTTAGGTGTACCGCGTGTGATAAAGACTGATAATGGCCCAGGGTACGTAGCCCGTTCAACACAGGTATTTCTACAGCTGTGGGGCATTACACATGTGACTGGCACACCACATTCTCCGACGGGTCAAGCCATAGTGGAACGCATGAACCAGTCTTTAAAAAAAAATTTATTTTCAAAAACAAAAAGGGGGAGAGCAAGGGCTGAGTCCTGTAGATCGACTGAACAAAGCTGTTTATGTCCTGAACTTCCTACGCCTTCCTCAACACTGCCTTGTACCTCCAATTGTGCAGCACGGCGCAGGCCTGCAGAGAGACCTGGGAGATTTTAGGCAGGAAAATGGCATGGTAGCAGTTAAAAACAGTGTGACGGAGAAGTGGGAAGGACCGTGTAGATTATTAACCTGGGGTCGAGGATATGCCTGTGTTGTTACAGATACCGGAACCAGATGGGTACCAGCCAAGTGGATAAAGCCCTGGTTTGAGCAGACGGATTCGAATGAGTTACCCCACAATACCAACAACGATGATGAGGGCTGAAGAAGTGCAGTGCCCTAGGTGTGGAACTGCGACCCATAGATCCTTGTGCCTTGTGAGGATTGTTGAGGCTGGTGGTGGTTTGAAAGACCACGTGCTGTGGCCTGGTGTGTTGTGTGTTTTAATTCCGGTGTGCTGTGTGTTTTAATAAGGAATTAAGTAAGGTGATGGGTTTAATTCATTTAACTATTGCAATAGAGTAATAAGGAGTTAAGTAAGGTGACAGGGTGTGCTGTGTATTTTAATTCCGGTGTGCTGTGTGTTTTAATTCCGGTGTGCTGTGTGTTTTAATTCTAGTATTTTAATTCCGGTGTGCTGTGTGTTTTAATAAGGAACTAAGTAAGGACAGGTTTAATTCATTTAGCTATTACAATAGAGTACATAGAGTCAGGTTCACCTCAACACAAGCTGGCTAAGCAACAGGAGATTAGGGAAGTCTACCATTCACAAGGATTGGTCAGGGTGTGGCATACAGTGCTGTTACACAGTGCTACTGCCAGAGGTTTGGTCGGTTCCGGAGGACTAGTGGGATCAGGTAGTACGTCACTGTAGCAACAGATTCGGTCATCTACAGCACAGAAAGAAGGGCAAGGGTACTGATATTTGAAGATGCCATGGGGAATTAGTGTCGGGCTTATCCTTGTGATTGGAAGTTGCAGCTGAGTACAAAAATTGCTTCTTTTAATACAGCAGGATTCAATTCACTAAACATAACAGACAAATTCCTTCCACACAAGCACACAAGCAATGAGTATAATTTGCTTCAACCAACCCCACCCCCAAGTCCATCCAGCAAAGAGATTGCACCCAGTGGTCTCCACAAGTTGCTGGTTCGGTCGGTGCAGTTCCTGCAACTGGGCATGGATGGATTTGCAGTGGTAACTTTAGGAGAAATAAGTGGACTCCAGACGATCCAATGTGAATCAACAGAAGCCGTTTATTAAGCACAGATCATCATCTTTTATACCCTGTGTTGTAGCCGTACATGCCACTTGCTTATTTCTGATTAGCTAGTTACACTGTCCACGCGCTGTCCATGCAGTTCATCCACAGATCAGATTGGCTACAAGAATTCACATAGTAAATTGCTTAGTCATTAGCACAACATGTTTTCTACCTTCTCAGTTCCCGTTTTTCCCATGGTACTAATTCCATCTTCTACCACCTGTTTTGCCCTTAATCTAATCTCTCATAGTAGGGAGGCTGGCTCACATGGCCATTTTCTCTCAGACACATTCCTACAATACCCCCTTTTTCTTCTTGAGCCAGCCAGACCTTATACATGGCATTTTCTATCATGTCAGTCACTTTGTGGAGAACACATGAGGCCACCATAATCAATAATAATATAACCAACAATAGCATGAACCCTTGTTTTAGTAAGTCTGATAACCATCCCGTTATACCCCATGAGCTTAATCAATCATCAAAACTGTTTTTAACCGCTTTTAATTTGGACATGTTATCCTTCAGCTCCTGTAACTGCTTATGAATGGATGATAAGTGGTCAGAAAGGTTCATACAACACATACCTTCAAAATCTTCACATCCATGACTCTGAGCTAACAGCAAAAATCAATCATCACCCCTGTGGTGTCTCCACAAAAGTTCACTAGGGTCGTGTTAAATGTTGGGTAAACTGAATTGAATCCTGCTGTATTAAAAGAAGCAATTTTTGTACTCAGCTGCAACTTCCAATCACAAGGATAAGCCCGACACTAATTCCCCATGGCATCTTCAAATATCAGTACCCTTGCCCTTTGTTCTGTGCTGTAGATGACCGAACCTGTTGCTACAGTGACGTACTACCTGTTCCCACTAGTCCTCCGGAACCGACCAAACCTCTGGCAGTAGCACTGTGTAACAGCACTGTATGCCACACCCTGACCAATCCTTGTGAATGGTAGACTTCCCTAATCTCCTGTTGCTTAGCCAGCTTGTGTTGAGGTGAACCTGACTCTATGTACTCTATTGTAATAGCTAAATGAATTAAACCTGTCCTTACTTAGTTCCTTATTAAAACACACAGCACACCGGAATTAAAATACTAGAATTAAAACACACAGCACACCGGAATTAAAACACACAGCACACCGGAATTAAAATACACAGCACACCCTGTCACCTTACTTAACTCCTTATTACTCTATTGCAATAGTTAAATGAATTAAACCCATCACCTTACTTAATTCCTTATTAAAACACACAGCACACCGGAATTAAAACACACAACACACCAGGCCACAGCACGTGGTCTTTCAAACCACCACCAGCCTCAACAATCCTCACAAGGCACAAGGATCTATGGGTCGCAGTTCCACACCTAGGGCACTGCACTTCTTCAGCCCTCATCATCGTTGTTGGTATTGTGGGGTAACTCATTCGAATCCGTCTGCTCAAACCAGGGCTTTATCCACTTGGCTGGTACCCATCTGGTTCCGGTATCTGTAACAACACAGGCATATCCTCGACCCCAGGTTAATAATCTACACGGTCCTTCCCACTTCTCCGTCACACTGTTTTTAACTGCTACCATGCCATTTTCCTGCCTAAAATCTCCCAGGTCTCTCTGCAGGCCTGCACCGTGCTGCACAATTGGAGGTACAAGGCAGTGTTGAGGAAGGCGTAGGAAGTTCAGGACATAAACAGCTTTGTTCAGTCGATCTACAGGACTCAGCCCTTGCTCTCCCCCTTTTTGTTTTTGAAAATAAATTTTTTTTTAAAGACTGGTTCATGCGTTCCACTATGGCTTGACCCGTCGGAGAATGTGGTGTGCCAGTCACATGTGTAATGCCCCACAGCTGTAGAAATACCTGTGTTGAACGGGCTACGTACCCTGGGCCATTATCAGTCTTTATCACACGTGGTACACCTAAGGCCGCAAACGCAGATCACAAATGCTTTTGTACATGTTTACTAAATTCACCAGTCTGTGCAGTTGCCCAAATTGCAGTTGAATAACAGTCTACACTCAGGTGTATAAATTTCAGTTTTCCAAATTCTGACACATGGGTTACATCTGTCTGCCAGAACTCCAAAGGTCCATGCCCTCGGGGACTGATGCCTGGGTTGCAGTTAGGTATAAATGGTTGACAATCAGCACAAGTTCACACAATATCATGTGCTTGTTGTTGTGTTAAAGAAAATTGCTTCCTCAATGCCTTCGCATTTTGATGAAAAAAAAAAAAAAAAAAAAAAAAATCATGCGACATTTCAGCTTGCTGCATAATGTTTGGAGTTGTTACCAACAGTGTGATAATCCGCAACTGTGTTTCCCTCAGTTAAAGGACCAAGTAAACAGCTATGAGAGCGTATGTGGACAATAAAATAACGAAACTGTCTTTTTCATAAAAGCAACATTAATTGCAGTAAGAGACTAAATAACAATTGGTTCTCTACTTGTTTTATAAATTCTCCTTCAAGTCTTTGAACAATACCAGTAACATATTGAGATTCTGCTTACATGTAACAGTTCCTGTTGAAATAAGTCAAAAGGATTTACTGTGTCCCTGAACCATCTACAAACACCGTACGGGTGCCATCAAGAGGCTTTGGCGCTGGCAGGATGCGCGGCTGTAAAGGAATTTGTGAAAGTAACTGTAATAGTCTGTGCTAGGGGAAAGAATAATTTATTTGCCCAATATAATGTACTAAGAAGGTTAAGACTGTGTGATAACCAAGGGTCAAGTCATCCTTTTTGATGGGGACATGTCTGTGGCTTGGATCCATTCCAGAAAGCTGGTGACAGCACAAACGAACCTGGAAAAACCATCGTGGTAACATTTCAATCATCATAGTTACTGGTTTTGAAAAGGTATGTGGCAAAAATACCCACTCTAATGCAGTCAGGCTCTTTGCGAGTGCATCATCCCACTGTCCTGTCAGGGCATAAAGTTGAAATTCTTGTAGGAAGGTGTTCAATGTGTTTTGCAGCAGTAGTAGACTATATCTTATCTTGCAACATGCTGTAATGCCTTCGGAGATGTTGGGGTTAATGAACATAGAACTTGGGGGGGGGGGCGCGGGGGGAGACACAGCGCTTCAGGGCATCCCCTGTATCTTCAAAGTGCGCTCATGTCTCTCTCCCCCTTGCTCATGTCTCTCTCCCCCTCCCTGACCCGAGACAGCCCCCTTATATCCTGCACTGGATTGAGTGGAGAAGTACAGGCTCGAGTCGCTGCATGCATGGCCAGTGCACGCAGCGAGTCTCACCAGACTCTCCTGCACTGGATCGAGTAGAAAAGTACAGGCCAGAGTCGCTGCACACGTGGCCAGCGTATGCAGCGAGTCTCACCAAACTCATGATCCAGCTTTGCTAACAGCGGCTGTCTGATACGTGACTACATTGTTGTAATCCCTTCTTGTTATCTTCTTCTGTGAAGGTCAGGCTCTCATGGATACACACATAGTTTTTACAGCAACATATTCTATAACTCGTACAAGGGTACGATGCAAAGCGGCATCTACAACTGATCGTATAATGCTTATTAAACACGGCAAACAGCATACTAAACATAACAGACAAATTCATTCCACACAGGCAATGAGTATAACTTGCTTCAACCAACCCCACCCCCAAGTCCATCCAGCAAAAAGATTTTCAAAAGTGGTCTCCACAAGTTGCTGGTTCGGTCGGTGCAGTTCCTGCAACTGGGCATGGATGGATTTGGAGTGGTCACTTAGATTCATACAATACAGTCCTTTAAAATCCTGACAGCCATGTCTGTGAGCTGAAAGCAAAAAATCAGTAGCAGCTCTGTTTTGCAACATCGCATATCGAATACTATCTACATCTAGCAATAACTCAGAAATAGCGGTACTAGTAGCATTACTAAACTTCTCCTTGGCAGCAAGAGAGTCCTTGTTATCAAGAATCCTTGGCAGCAAAAGAGTCCTTGTTAGCAAGAGCGCATGCGGACTCCCTCTTCTTGCTGGTACTGTGCTTTGATCTTCTTCCACAACAGGCCAAGATTCCCAAGCAGCTAGATAAGGTGTCTGTGAGTCCATTACAGGCTTATGTCATCCAAATGTTTTTCCTGCCAGGACCCGAGACTGAATAAGAATTGGCATGATATATGTGTTTTCCAGCACCCAGGTGCGAGTCCCTTGAGTGTATTTACAATCCTCCTCGCCGATCTTCCGTTGCTTTCCCGTATTCCACCCCCTTGCTCAAGAGACCGCTTCTGCTGGGTTCATTTTAGTCTCGCAGGGTATTAACACAGAGCAATCTGCTAAGGCGTGCAATAACATATACACATAGAGGAAAAAAACAAAACCATATCTCTATGGTACTGCTTTGAATCAGGTGTCCTATTTCTCTTTTTCTGATGCTTTCTCGTAATGTGTATGGCATACTTTTGTGCTAACGTGGCACATTTCCCATCTAATTGTTCCTGTTTGGTTTCTTTATTTCTTTTTTTCTTTTTTATTTCTTTTTTTCTTTTTCTTTTTTTTTTTTTTTTTGTTTTTTCTTTTACAAACAACAAACAACCAGCGATACGCCCTCCATGGGCGAGCCATTCCCAAGACCGTAAATGTGTCGGCTGGTGAAAACTCCCCCAATATTTCAGGACTTCCATCAGTTCTACGGCCCATCCTGGTGTTTTTACCTGGGGCGCGCTCGCCTTACGTCTAAACATTGTGTATATACAAACTTCTTCACTTGACGGAGTGTCAGCCCTAGTCGCGTACGAGAACAGTACCACACCGGGCAGAACACCTGCTCAAGTGGAGTCACCTAACGACACTGCACACAATAGTAAATTGGCTGGCTCACACGGCCATTTTCTCTGAGACACATTCCTACAGTAGCACAGATGCTGATCAGCAGGTATAAGCTGGCGCCCACGCACACTTACACAGCAGACATACAAAAACCAGCACTTCTATCTCAGGGAGACGGCTGGGGAGGGGAGGGTCTGAGGCGGGCGGTGGCAGGAGCAAAGCAGCTCCGGCTCCGTCCTTCTCTGCTGACATTCTGACAATACACCGCAATACCCCGATTCTGGCTGCGCACTTATAAGCGGTTGATAAGGAGGAACAGATGCAGTACCTGGCACAAATGGAGAAGGGTTAAGAATGGAGGAGCGTGATAACAACTTTCGTCGCTGTTGCTGTAAAATCTTTTCTGCAGTTGGAGCAGATGTAGGCATAGCTTTAATTGGGGCTAAAGGTGGATATAAATCAGGTTCAGTCTCTGGATTTATTGGACCAGGATCAAAGGGGCTCCCAGGATCATCCTCAGGGCTATTAGAGAATAGGGTAGAGTGAACTTGAGTGCCTCCTTTCCCTTCGGCTTGTTCTGATCTCAGCAAAACTGGGGGGCAGTCGTCTACTTTGAAATTAGGAGGTGCGGCAGTTGCCCCAGACGGAGCAGCATCGTTATTGCTCGCAGCTTGTCTGATATCCTCCTGTTTCCATATCATCTCTAGAATTTGCCGCCAATCGGTTTGATAAGAGATAGATCCCACTTGGTTGCAAGCTTCTATCATATCTATTAAGCCTGGATTCTTTAAGGCTTGTAATATACGCCTACCCATAAAAAGAACCCGCTGTATTGGGGTAGAAATAACTTTGGCTAGCTGCTTGATATCAAATGGAGTTAGTATGTGTCCTTTCATAATATTATTTAATAGTCCTTGTGCATAAGGGGAGGTTAGTCCGTGCTGCATAATCATTTTCCACATTTCTCTAACCAGCTCCCACCTTATCGTTTCCCAGGTGTTTGGTCCATTTTGATTAAGCAGTACCGGACAGGCGATGGCAGTAGCGGCTTCCATATCGCCGTCCTGTAATGCCTGTTTATGTAAGTTCTGCCAGCGTTGAGTAGGATTATAAGTTGCCGTGACCGCCGGACTTGGTGCCGGACTTGGCAAGGAATCGCCCCAACCCGGTAACACAGGAGACTGTGGCGGTATCATCGTCACATCTAGTGGGGGTGCTAACGGCGCAGCCAGACAGCTCGGGGATCAGATTTCCCCCCCTCTGTCTGAGTGGTAATCGGGCTGTCCGGTGCCAAAGCTGCAGCGGCAGCTGCCGTGGCATTTTGTTTGGATTTTACCTGCTGTAAAGTATCTTTAATCAACCTCCAGGTTGTCAAAACCTTTGTGGCAGTCGCATCCCCTTTTGTTGCAGTCTCAAATAAAGTTTCGCCCGCATGCTCCCAACTTGATAGTTGGAAAGCCGTTGTAGAATCAATGGGAAGACCCTTGTTTTTTAGCCATGCTAGTAAAAGCTGAAGAGTTCCTTCATCGTATTGAATACCTTTTCTACTTAAAAACTTTTCTAATAGACATACAATTGCCTTTTCCTCTGAGGAAATTTTCGATCCCATTTTCACACGTCCCCGGCTGCTCACCTTTTCCTGGTGATTATTTGTCCAGACTGCAGCTCTCCTTCCCACTGCTTTTTTCTTGTTCAGCCGGGCTGCTCCACCGGTCGTACATTCCTACGATTTTAGTCCCTGTTTGGGCACCATTTGTGGAGCATGGATTCACGGACTCAGGCAGGGCATAGACCAAAGACCTTTATTGCAACAATCTGACAGGTTTTATAGTTTTACACACTGTCCACGTGCAAGTTGTGTTCTGCTGATAGGTTGAAGGTCGACTGCCACGCGCTTCTCTACTTCTTCCGATTGGTTTCTGCTGTCTGTTCACGAGGAGCAACAACTTCATTCTCACGTCCTGTTTCTTGATGATTCTTACTTGGTTTTCTGTTCTCACAAACCCTCTCTTGTTTTTCTGTTTTCACAAACCCTCTCTCAAGGACGCAGCTTTATCTCATCAAGATCGAACAGACCTATCCTGCTCTCTATTCCCACAGTGGTGGAAGTGCAACCCCTCATTCATATGAGGGGGGAGCAGGAACGAGCACTGGAGTGACGTTGGCTTTCCTCCAGTCCTCAGGCACCTCGCCTGTTCTCCAGGACCTTTCAAAGATGATGGAGAGCGGCCCAGCAATAACTTCCGCCAGCTCCCTCAGCACTCTTGGGTGCATCCCATCGGGGCCCACGGACTTGTGAATATCTAATTGATCTAATTGATCCCTCACTCGATCATTTAGATAAATTTACAGTGCTAGTTTTAATAAATTCCTTGGTTTAATTCATGAACTGTAAGATTCCTCAATATAGAGTAAATTCATTGGAATAAGTCTTGATCTGACATATCATAGTTTATGTTTGTAAACTCATAGAATAGAATAAAGTGTTGAAGTCCTTGTATTCTGTGTCTTCTGTTTAAGGTCTTTAATATACTGTGGTAAATGGCCTGTATATTTCAAAATTTATTAGACTTTTTTTAAACTACAGATTTTGTTCATACTTTCTCAAGGTTTAAGGTGGCATAAAGTCAAAGTTTTAATTCTTGTGCAATAATTTCTGCTATTTTCCTGCACAATAGGACAAGAAAGTCCTATGAGAAGAAAAACACAAATGACAAGGTTTTCTCTCACCTGATTTGATCTAGGATTTAATTTTATGTTGTTACAGCATATTTGCAAACACATTCTAACTAATATGTCTGCAAAAAACAAGAATATATTTTAGTGTGTATGATGGAAAATGAACATTTTGAAAGGTTTGTATGCTCTTGATACAACTGAAGTATGTTCAGATAAATGGATAGTATTCTCTTCTACATGAGACAATCTGTAACGTTCCCTGTTAGTAGCTTTGAATACTAACCAGGGAAGTTACTTGATTTTTTGCTTACTTCTATATGCCTGCAAAAAACCTTGTATATGTTGCCAAGTCAGTTTTCCACAGTGTTTGAAAAAATAAGCTTCCGTATCCTCAAAGAATATAATTTTTCTGGATCATTTTGTATAGACTGATCTTTACAAAAAAAGGCAGAATTTTTTGCCTACAAATTTCCCAAGGTTCATACACATTTTTTAGAGGTACATTCTCTACAGTTCTTACATCCAGGTCTCTAACATTCTTCCCTGTCACTATTGTTCTTTCCCCCCTCAAACTTGGGGGCTATCAACATTTCTAGAAAAAATAAATTTTACACACACACTAAAAGTTTTGGGGGATTCTTTGCAGCATTTGTGTGTGGTGGAGTTAACGTCTTTTATCTTAATTTTTTTAAAGCTCTTTTAGAAAAAGATACTTTTATGCAGTGACCCCAGGAGAAAAAGGCATTTTCTTAGCTTGTAGATTTTCTATCTCTTTTTTTTTTAAATACAGGATGAGGAAACTGAGTTCCTTTTCAGCCTCTGAAAGTGTAACTGACTGGAATAACTCTTTGTTTATGACAGTTGAATTTCAGCCAAGAAGAAATGAGTACGTCTTCAATTCTGATTAGTGTATTTGTGACAATTCCTCTTGTGGTGAGAGTTGCCTGAACTGGGAGTCTTCATTCAGTCCTATTTATTGATGATCACATTAAAATTTTCAATAACATAGGGTACTTTGACTCTTTGACCACTTATGCTACCTTTAAAAGACCTCATCAGTCACCCAAGAAGCTTCCACATTGAAAATGCACATTCACATTGATTAGATACTTTCTTATGGCCCTTGTAAGGAAGTCTAAATAGGATATGTGGCCAAAAGATCTATGACTCTTGCACAAGGTGCCAATGAAGAGTTGGATTGTCTCAAGGATTGACATAGCTGCGCTCAGGAGTAGGAAGGAATGATGTTTCCCACTTGTCCATCCCTTAAGAGCATTGTGGCTTTGGACACCAGTGAAGAATTAATCAAAGACTTAATGAACAATATTCTTCCCCCATCAGCAGATAGATGCGGAACATGTGAATGGCTCTACATAATGAGCAGGCCTCTCCAGGTGAAATTCAAGGAGTAATCTACAACCTCCAAAAAGGTTTAAACAATCTTCTCTTTCCTACATATCTGCCAGATCTGAAGGGGAAAAAAAGTAGTAAAAAAAAAAAAAGTAAAAAAAAAAATCTCTAAAGACTGAATTTTGTTTCCTTTTTGAATTATGATAATCTTTAGCCCTTCTTCTCAAAAAAAATCATAACTGGACATGGGAAAATTATTGATGACTTTTGATTTACTAGATGAACTACAGTCTCTTAATTTCACATTTAGTTCCCCAATAGATCATTTAGGGATTATTATAGTTTAAAACTGTTATTTTTAAGCCTTGAAGTCTGTATGGCTAAGTAGTAACAGGAACTGCTAAATTCCTAAGGTCTAAGACAAGGCCTAATATCCTAAAAGAAATGGGTGTACAACTGCTTAATCCATTTTTTGAATATACTATACAATTAATAATATGCTAAATCTTACTGACATTTAACTTCCAGCAAATGGCCAATACAATGCAAATATTCCAAGTAAGAACCTGTTTGCTAGCAATAGAGGATTGAAATTTTCTGCATTTGAACTTCCATTGACAGTTCAGTTTTTGGTAAAAAGTGATGCAATTTTTTCACAAAAAAGATAGTATTTCTTTAGCAGATTTTATTGAATGACCTTTATAGTGCTAAGGAAGAGTTCTAGACTTCTGCACAGGATTATATTTCTCATTTTCTACCTTCTAACATGTGAGAAAGTCGCCTTCAGAGACTGCTGTCTTGTTTGTTACCATTCAAGTATCATTCAAGTAAGGCATCCATCTTAATTTATGTTTTTAAAATTCTGTTTGTTCTAACTATGTTATCTTGATACTATTATTCATTACAGTAGATCCGAAAAAAAATAGTAAATCCTTGTCCCTATACAGATTAGTAGCTAGTCATGCTTCAAAAAGCTTGGCAAAGCTGGAACTAGTCTAACTAAAAGAAAATTAATGTATAATGAGCAGAATCAAGTGTGAAGAATGTGGCAAATGTCATAGAAATCATCTCAGCTTGGGGAAAAGTGGACAGTTTTGAATAATGTAAATAAACTAAATGGCATAAAATGGATATGAGAAAAACAACCACTGAACTGAAGCGGTGTAGGTATCTAGGGGGCAAAAGGGGCAAATGCAGAGGGAGGCTGAGATGCCAAGAATGCTCATCTTTTACTTTATTAAAACTTGTTGTGTTCTTGGTGCTTCTGAGTAGTTTACATTTGTGACAGAGATGAAAGGAAGTATTTTTTTTTGAAAAAACTTTGATCTGTTCTTCAGCTGTAGTAATTTCCCTGATCTCCGTGGTGTCAGAGTTCTGGAGATGTCAGGTTCATTCCAAGCGAGGAGGCAGTTCAAAACATTGAGTCACAGCCAGTGTAAAACATTGAGCACCAGCAAAAAGCCATTTATGAATCAGTTCATGCCAATAATTATGCAGACATTATTTGGCATATAATTATGAATAACAAACATATCCAAGAAAATTGCAATTAATTCACAGATTTGCAAACAGAACAAAAAGCAAAACATCAGACACTTTTTTTATTATGAACTATATACCCTGCTCAATTTACAATCTATACAAAAACAGTCTATAGAAAACAAAATTGTCAGTTGATCCTCAAATATGCCTTTCTCATATTTCCTTTTTCTTCTTTGGAAGCATTGTTTATCTGTAACATGGCAACATTTTGTTTCAGAGCTTTCGATTATGTACTAATTTAAGACTGGAACCGAGGAGAGAATGGTCATTTTATGCCATGGGTTTGGGTGGAGAAATCAACTATTTTTGTACATAAAGCAAATTATTCAATTAAGATAACATCTGGAAGCACAGTGAGAAATCTTTTTGTTTGCTTTTTTTTTAATAGACCAGCTGTTTTTCCATTATAGTCTTCTTTTCACAAATGACCTTAGATATTCAACATGTAATCCTATTGGGATAATGATTCATCAGTGTATTCTGCCTCTAGAAAAGATGAGATGAAAAAAGACAGTTTTGCAGTAATATTGTTTCAGATACAGTTGTAAATTCTTGACCAACATGCTGTTCAAAGGAATATTATCTTTTAAAATGAATATTTGTTTCAAGAATATTTAATTCTTTTTAACAAAACATACCTCCTTTTCCAAAATTAGAGTGACAACTGTCTTTCTCCTTATTCTGTCATTAATAAAAAAGTGAGTCAAAACACTTGCATCATTTTCTATTGTTTATGTACTCAGGGGAAGCTAGAGACTTTATTGCTGGCTGACTTCTGAAATATTGTTTGCATGACTACATAGATTGTGAATTTGGTCCTCTTAAACTTTCATTTGGATTTTAGAAAGTATTTTTCTGAAATATGTTTTGTATTTAAAGGGGAGGTATTTTTAGAGCCAAAAGTGGAATGTCCTTTTCCAAGCCATTTGGGGGATAGATTTAATGAAGTTAATGAAGCTGCCTAACCTGGGGACCAAACATGAGGACCAAAACTGCATCTCAGAGAACTCCTGTCTACATCTTTTCTAGCCCCAGAGGCCACAGAACATACAAGGTGTCTTTATTTTGATTGGAAAGTTCCCTACATCTCAGCAGATTGGCACCTACCTCCAGTTTATGCCACACCGTGAACCAGAACTTAGGCATTTTTCTCATTTTTTCCAGTAAACACTAAGCTATTTCAGAGTATGCCCGCTATACATTGACCAGTTGGGATTATTTACAAAATATGGCCACGGGAGCTTTCTTTTCAAGCATGGCAGTGTGATGCTGGTTGTGGTACCGTTTCACAGCTTTTACTTTATTGCTTACAAGTTAGATCTGTAGGAAGTGAGAATCTTGAGCTGAACACATCCGTGAAGCCTTATTCATATCATGTAACACCTAGAATACTGCCCACTTGATTATTCCTGCCTCCTTTGAGTAATGAGTTTGGTGGAGCTCGTCAACTCTGCCAGACATTTTCTCCTAGCACAGCTGGGAGGATGTGCTGAGAGCTCATTGCGGGTGCGTGAATCCAGAGAGGCATAGGTGCAGCATGCCCAAAGCAGTAGACTGTGTGCCAGCCTGTGTGCATTTGCCCTGTGTCCCATTCTGCTGAAATGCAGCCCCCACCTGAAACTGTCTGACTGCCCTCACTGGATCTGCCTGGGATGGAATTAACTTTCTTCATAGCAGCCATATAGTGCTGTGTTCTGTATTTGTGACAAAATGGTGTTGATAACACAGCAGTGCTTTGACTATGGCTGACCAGTACTTGCACAGTGTCAAGGCTTTCTCTTTTTCTCAGTTTGCCCCCAATGAGTCAGTGAGGGGTGGGAAAGAAGCTAGGAGGGGGCAGAGTCAGGACAAATTACCCAAACTGGCCAAAGGAATATTCCATACTATATAACATCATACTCAACAGTAAAATTGGCGGCGGGGGAGGTGTTGTGGGTGTTTAGCTGCTGGTCAGGGTCAACCTATAACACTGCCTTAGCACAACAGATATCCCCAAAAGGCAAGTCCATTCAGCTGCCTGTCATGCACCAATGTGGATTTTAAATCAAGGAACCTCAAGGCCTGGTGGCTCAAAGCTCAGGCAGAGCAATCTGATACCCACGGTATTACCATGTTTTGTCCTGCAGATGGTTAGAGAAAGAGCAGTAAATTCACTCAGGCATTTCCATAGGTGTTATATATTTAAGTTGTAAAAACATGGAGTCCTTTGTGTTAATAGCCAAATAAGACTGCTACTTCCCTGCTTCATTGCCTGGTCAAGACATCTTCACTGATAAGCTTTTGACATTTTGTTTACTGACTTCAAATTGCTTCATGTAAGTCCTAACAGGAACCAGGCATATCTACATTTTCCACCTTATTCAAAAGTTGAATCTTGCATTAACTCTCATAACACCTACCTGAATGTTTGGAATTTGGCTTGCTTAGTTGTTCCATTATACTACAATTATCTTTTCCCCTTACATTTTGAACTTCTCTAGATCCGCTGTACTTTGTAAGAAAAAATGTCTTTTCATTTCAGTCCTATCCTATTCATGGAGTAGGATGTATGTTGAAGACTGGTCAGCCTCTGAAGAAATATAACCCTTCATGAGATTAGCAAGCCTCCAAACTTTGAGGTTTTTAACTGCTATTCTGACCCTGCCCCAACCTATATATTAAATGGTGCTTCTTTAGCAACTGAAATGGCAATGTAAAAAAGAAAACATGATCTATGCAGAGGAGGAATTATAAAGGTAGGTGTCCAGAAGACAGAATAGCCTTTTTCAGATTTAGAACTGCATCTTTTACATAAAAGCAGAAGCATTTTAAACCTTTTAGTTACCTCCTCTCTAGTTATTAATATAGATTTTGTTTTTTGCTTCTTTAGAGCAGTGAACAGATAGCACTTGAATCTAGTCCAAGCTTGTTTAACTGATTTCTGCCAATTTGAGAGGCCCATTTCCTTCATTTATGATGAGCAGTAATGATAAGAAGGTACCATTCTAATTAACTGTGACATGCAGACATCCTAATACTTTTATCTCTTTCTGTTCATAGATTTTTTTCATGATACATTTCTCCTGTTTTATGCAGCACAGAAAGAACAATGAATGCACTTAGTTATTTGTCTTATTAACTATTTACAGTGCAACTGAAGAATAACTATTTTGTCTGAAATGAAGACTTTTTGCCTCTGTGCTTTCAAGTTTAAGCTGTGCAAAAACTCTAGTAGAGAAGTGGGTATATGAGTATCCTGGTTGGGGTGGAGCAGAGCCAACTTTCTATTCAGTGAGAGGGACTCTTGCTTATAGTTGCTGCTGTGACAACCAGGGTCAGCTGACTTGGTTGTTTACCCTGTGGAGGGGTCCCACCTGCAGGGAGGAGTGGACAGGACAGGTGACCCAAAACTGACCAACAGGGTATTCCATCCCATCTGCCCCATGCTCAGTATAAAAGCTGAGGGAAAGCTAACATCTGAGGAGGATTCTGTCTGTCTGCCTTTGATCCTAATCTGTGCATTCCTGACTCCATCTCTGGAATCCAGTTCCCATCCATTGCTGAGTCCAGCCTGGGACTTCCCCAGTGCCTGCCAGTGATGTCATTGTGAGAGTTTGATATGATTTTGTATATACTGTATCTATTTAATTATTTCCTTTTTATTTTATTATTAATATTTTATTAAAGTAGTTTTGTTTCTTCTAAACTTGCAAATCTCTTTATCCCTCTTCCTCCTCTCCTTGGAGTGAGAGGTGGGCAGAGAGCATCTGTCTTGTCATTGGCCAATTTGGCCTAAACCATGACACCCAACCCTTTCAAATAATATTTAATATTTCAGAAGTAATACAATTAAGTTTGCAAGCAGTCAAATCTTAATTGGGTATGTTCCTTGCAAACACATATTTTTTTCTTGTGTATGTTGCTAAGTTCTGTGGGCTTCTTATTTGCTAATGAACCTTTCTTTATAGTAGTTCTCATCACCAATGTTAGTTTTTCATCCACTTTCAAAAACTGTATCTGCAAGCTTGTGTATATTGTTTGACTGTCTTTCTTACTGGGCTACCTGTACTGTGCTACTCTTTTTTAATTTTCTACATTAAAAATTAAAGGATATTTTGAGCTACAGCTTTAGTTATCAATAATGAAGCACCTACAGAACCAATTTTTAGGCCTGCACATTTGTTGTGTGCATTCTTCCTTTTCAGAATGGCTATAGTAAGATGTGTCTTATCTGTATTATTGCATCCATGCAAGGATGGATTTATTACTTTCTCCAGTAGAATTGAGCCATTATGAGCACCCTGATCTTAAAAGGAGCTGAATACTCAGAACTCCCAAGGGAACCAACAGGAAATGCTCAGCATCTCTCAGAACCAGCCCTTCCAATGTAAATTGTCATATCTGCAAGAACTTAATGGCACTATAAGAATTAATTCCAGTTTTCATATCTGTTCCTTTTTTTATTTCCTTAACTACAAAGTTTTGCTTTTCTGCAATCCTTTAAGGCTGTTTCTGTATTAAAATAACTCGCCAAAATGAATGTTTGGATGTTCAGTGTAAACTGAAATTCAGATGTTTTATGTCATTTTTTGTGTTTGTCCAAATGCTCTATCCTGATGTTTTGGACTTTTGCTGATTCATAACTATTCACATAATGTTGTACACAGTGCTGTCTGAGTTAAGTTGCACATTTCTTATGCAGCTCTAACTATCTTGATCTTAATGTTATTCTAGCCTGGATGACTTTCTAGAACCTTAATATTACCTCAGTAAAGGAAGGGTGTTTATAATGCACGCACACACCAGGAAGAAAAATTACTAATTGATTTAACAAATTAACTGCTTATTGCTTGTATGGGGTTCCATACTACTCTATAATATTAGGAAAAAGTAAATATTTGAAAAACCCTGTTATATTGGATCACTTGTACCCTCTCTCAGTTTATACAGACAAACATGCATTTGAGGAAATCAGGTGTTTGCCATACACTCTAGGTGTTCATTTATGTGCATTTTGTATATATTTATATGTGTAGGTGTTTGTGTGTACAGGTATATATACACACACCTGCATTACAAAATATGCAAGCACAGTTTGCTGGGTATTGCTATACTGATATAGTAATAAGCACACATACTATATAGGCACCACACTGCTTCCAAATAATACTTGTCATGTTCCAGATGCTTGAAATGACAGTCTTTGTGTATAATATGTCTCCAGCACAATTTAGACCACCATACACTCATTTTCCCTCAAGTAGGCCTATTTAAAGTATAATTGACTGCCCTGGCAATTATTGTGAATAGGACCTGTCTGCTGGCAAAAAACCCAACATTTTATATATATACATATATATACACACACACACATATATATATAAAATTTATAAAATTATATATATAATTTATATTTATATTATTTATAATATTTATTTATAATTTATAAAATGTTATATATATACATATATACACACACACATATATATATAAAATGAGAGAGAAAGGATCAAATACAAGCAATAGAAAAAAAGCATAAAGAAAATATCTATATAAGGTATTTTAGACCAGATTTTATAGCGTAAAGCCACAAGACCTATTAGCCATTTCCAATTAGGGACTCTCAATAAATGAATGAAAGTACTCATCTTTTATGAAAAGCAGCTGGGTCTCCCCTAAATATAAAACTGGCAAATATTTATTTGTTCTAAAATTGTTACAGCTTACAGCACTTCATTTATTTTCATTAACTGTGTTAGGTTTTGTTGAAACCTTTGTTGTATCATGTACCTTCTGTATCAGCAAAAAGCACCTTGCTTTGTTTTTCTCCTAAATAGCTACATAATTAGATGGATTATGTCATGTATTTGTGTGTGTGTTTGCTGAAGAGAGCAAGCCAGATAAATTAGCACTTAGCGGAACACACAATAACATAATATCCCCTTGTGTTTCATATAAAGCTTTATTGGTCATTAGCAGCTGGTTGGCAAAACTGACTTTGCTTTTGAAAATGACAGGTGGTACTCTGGTGCTTTCTGTATGAAAAAGAGAAACAACCTTCACCAAGACAGCGTCTATCAATAGCTCGTGTGATTTAGTATTCAACCCTGGGCTTGTGTTTCATTTGCATCTCTTAGGTTTGACATCACCAAGCCAGTTTAATAGTTGAGATTCTATGCCACAAGTTACATTCAGTCCCCAAAAGACCTTCCTCTTTCCTCAAGGCCTAATTATAAGACAGGTGAAGTTCAGTATATTTCAGTAAGCTCCACATGCCATGTCAGGAATCAATAGCCTTCCTCCTTTCTTTAGGGGTTATTAAATTGCAGCTGTAACATTAGCCTTCTTTATCTAATTGATTGTCTTTTCACAGGGCTAAGAAAATCAATAGCAGTCAATGGGACTGCCCTGTTTTTCCTTAATAGATGTTTTCTCCTAATTGTCTGCCTGGGTGGCTTCAGTGAGCTCAGTATGTTTTCAGAAGTCCACAATATGTTGTAGCTCTTGTAAACTATTTTACTATGTGCAACAGTTACTGATTTCATAATGAAATCTAGAAAATTCAATAGCAATCGGGAATATAGATCAGGATTCCTAGGTACCTTAAGACAAAGGGCAAATTCAATTTGCTACCACTTCAAGCTGTGATCCAATTAATTATGTCCTTAAACTATTATGTTAGCTAAAGACTTTCTACAAAGTCAGTTGATCAACTATTCTAAATTTCATATGAAGGAAAAAGCATCAAAAAGATACAAAGTTTTTGACTACAACATGCAAACTACAATTGATTTTAAACAGCAGATGAAAGTAGAATGTATGACACTTTCAAAAATGTGCTGGTCATTGAAATTTGTCCACCTTGACCTCTCGAAATAGTCATTCAAATAAGATGCCTACTAGAAAATCAAGTTAGAGAGAGAGGGTGAGGTAGGTGGGGAGAAACACTCCAAAACTATGCATTTGACCTTTGTTGAAAAGGTCAGCATGTCAAATGCCTTACTCTCAGACTTCACTCAACACTTAGAAGCTCAGTTCTGCCTACGGAGAAGTTTTGGAGGTGACTAAATCTCATGAGCGCTTGTTTAATGTTAATGTTGCTGCCCCAATTCTCTTTTGTACCTTGATGAAATATCTTAACCTTGCATGAGTATGAGGCAGAATAGCGGCATCAGCAACACATCAATCACAGTCTGCAGGGATCAGCAGTTAGTGATGTAAATAGTAGGTACTAAGGTGCATCCTACATTACATAAATTTGTTACTGACTTAAGACTTGCTCTGTATTAGAGCACTGCATCTGCATTAAAGCTCTCCCTCAATTATATACCATGACAGTGAGAGCAGGTCAGATTTCTCTGAAAGCGACAAGACCTCAAAATTTCTCCGATGAGGAGAATCAGGTCTGATTCTGTCATTTAAAGGACAGGAAATGTTAAATGTATCTTCGTTTCCTAATCGGTAAAGGGAACAAAAAAGACAATAAATGAGAAAAAAAATTCCATGTCATTTAAATGACAAATAGAAGAATATATTCTTAGATTTTCTTCTTTTGTTGTCATTATTGTTGTTCTAATGAACAAAACAAACCCTTTGTTTGTTCCCCATCTTCAGCGGAGGACACTTCAGTGGACTTGGTCATAAAGACATGTCAAGTTTCTTTTTAAAATTTGCATGAACACACAATAAGATTTGTATGTGTAAATGATAACTGCTTATATACAAAGGTATAGTAATGAAATAAGTTTATTACTATCTGCACACAAAATAGTGATCAAATAGTGTGACATTAAAGGGAACTAACTTTAACGAACATCAGAATTGTAAACATAAATTACCAGGAAAGGTATACTTATTAGAATGTATTTATCACAAACATCATGGAAATCTATAATTAGAAGTACTGAGTTCCCTATAAATTTTTGTGTTTTGTATGAATGTGTTAACATTGTGTCATGGTTTAACCCCATCTGGCAACTAAGCACCACACAGCTGCTTGCTCACTTACCCTGTGTTGGAGAATGGCTATATGAGAACGGGCATGGCTCCATGCAGGAGTTCTGTGAGGCAAGTAAGCTATGCCTGCCTGCATGGAAAATTCTGAGCCACGCTGATAAGGAAGATGCTGAAGGTCGTGCTGACCTTGCTTAAATTAGATGGACAACTTTGAGAAAGTAGACCGTGAGAGAACAGGAATGAACCCGGACCCAAGAAACCGCATGTAGGAGGAGTAGGATAATGTATTCTTTAGCGCACAGCCAATAGGTGTAAGACACATATGCATATTTAAGTGTAAGAATATAAAAGTCTGATGATTCTGCAATAAAGTTGAAGCTTGCTTTATCACTCATATTGAGTCGACTGCTTGTTTCCCTCGCTCGTCGCAAGTGGCGCCCGAACAGGGACCCCCAATCCTTGTTCTCCACCGGACAGCGAGCTCGGAGAAGCACTGGTAGCAGCGACCAGGGAGCAGAAGATCAGTGACAAGACGTGCCTGATCCGTGCTTGGACCCAGGATAATAAAGAAGGGGTTCGCCGTCCGAGAGGAAGCTACCCAAGGGAAAAGGCTGCATCTGACCGGATAATATAGAAGGTCATTACGTCGCGACATGGATAGAGAGGTAGCTTTCGAAATCTTAAAATGCTTTTTAGAAAAGCG
This sequence comes from Sterna hirundo, assembly GCA_009819605.1. NCBI lineage: Eukaryota > Metazoa > Chordata > Aves > Charadriiformes > Laridae > Sterna > Sterna hirundo. The sequence continues at coordinate 22,464,238 of CM020463.1, forward strand.
GGGAGTAGGCCCTTTAAAAGACCTGGCCGGGTTAATTGCTATGGGGAAGGCGAAAGGGTTTTTTACAGAACCGGACAGACTGTTTGAAGTAGAGGAATGGCATAATTATGGAGATTGTTTATGGGACTTAGTCATAGATGAAGACAGAGCAGCAAAAAAGCTCATGAAGTCGTGGATTGAAACACCAGCGAAACAGTTGCTCAAACCGATTAAGCAGGGGCAGGAGATGGGGAAACAAGTAACAAAAGAAGAAGGGGCTGTATTAAGACTTCTCCTGCATATCCTCTCTAAGAGAGGGGTGAAATACGATGAGCGTCTGCTACGAAGGTTGTTAACCTGGTGCAGAGAGAACAGATTCGCACCAGAGCCCCAGACAGCTTTTAAACCAGAAATACGGGAGGCTGTTGGGAAAAGACTGTGGGAAGTGATAAGTAAAGGAGACAAAGAGGCATCACCGTTAGCGACGACATGGCAGTTGGTGTATTCGACCTTACAAGATATAGAAGCAGAGCGAGCTGCAACGGCCGAGGCTTTTGCAGCATTACAACTGATGGGAGGGGGATCAAACAGGCCAGGTCCGAAGATCTGGGACAATCCCCTGCTCGAGAGAATTCCGGATGGACGTACAGCAACTTATACTCGGAAGCCAATGCATCTGCCCCCACTTCAGATGGAGGAGGCAGAATGTCAGCAGAGAAGGACAGAGCCGGAGCTGTTTGCTCCTACCATTGCCCGCCTCGCCCCGCCTCCCCCCCCCCCCGCCCCCCCCCTCCCCTGTCGTCTCCCTGAGATAGAAGTGCTGGTTTTGTGTGTCTGCTGTGTAAGTGTATGTGGGTGCCAGCTTATACCTGCTGATCAGCATGTGTGCTACTGTTTGCTTTTGTTGTGTGCAGTGTCGTTAGGTGACTCCACTTGAGCAGGTGTTCTGCCCGGTGTGGTACTGTTCTCGTACGCGACTAGGGCTGACACTCCGTCAAGTGAAGAAGTTTGTATATACACAATGTTTGGACGTAAGGCGAGCGTGCCCCAGGTAGATACACCAGGATGGGCCGTAGAACCTATGAAAGTCCTGAAATATTGGGGGAGTTTTCACCAGCCGACATGCTTACGCTCTCGGGAACGGCTTGCCCATGCAGGGCGTATGGCTGGTTGTTTGTTGTTTGCCTATAAGATCATGGTTGATTGGGAAAAGGAGTTGAGCCAAAATCCCTACGATGCTCTGTAGAAAAATGAGAAACTTAAGGAAACACGAGAAACTGAGCTCTTGTTGCAAAGGCAGACTTTTATGTCAGTTGTAAGCAATGAAAAGAAAAAGAAAAAGAAAAAAAAAAAACCCCAGCAGAAGCGGTCTCTTGAGCAAGGGGGTGGAATATGGGAAAGCAACGGAAGATCGGCGAGGAGGATTGTAAATACACTCAAGGACTCGCACCTGGGTGCTGGAAAACACATAAATCACACCAATTGTTATTCAGTCTCGGGTGTTTGCAAGAAAAACATTTGGATGACATAAGCCTGTAATGGACTCACAGACACCTTATCTAGCTGCTTGGGAATCTTGGCCTGTTGTGGAAGAAGATCAAAGCACAGTACCAGCAAGAGCAGGGAGTCCGCATGCGCTCTTGCTAACAAGGACTCTTTTGCTGCCAAGGATTCTTGATAACAAGGACTCTGTTGCTGCCAAGGAGAAGTTTAACAATGCTACTAGTACAGCTATTTCTGAGTTATTGCTAGATGTAGATAGTATTCGATATGCGATGTTGCAAAACAGAACTGCTACTGATTTTTTGCTTTCAGCTCACAGACACAGTTGTCAGGATTTTAAAGGACTGTACTGTATGAATCTAAGTGACCACTGCAAATCCATCCATGCCCAGTTGCAGGAACTGCACCGACCGAACCAGCAACTTGTGGAGACCACTTTTGAAAATCTTTTTGCTGGATGGACTTGGGGGTGGGGTTGGTTGAAGCAAATTATACTCATTGCCTGTGTGGAAGGAATTTGTCTGTTATGTTTAGTATGCTGTTTGCCGTGTTTAATAAGCATTATACGATCAGTTGTAGATGCCGCTTTGCATCGTACCCTTGTACGAGTTGTAGAATATGTTGCTGTAAAAACTATGTGTGTATCCATGAGAGCCTGACCTTCACAGAAGAAGATAACAAGAAGGGATTACAACAATGTAGTCACGTATCAGACAGCCGCTGTTAGCAAAGCTGGATCATGAGTTTGGTGAGACTCGCTGCATACGCTGGCCACGTGTGCAGCGACTCTGGCCTGTACTTTTCTACTCGATCCAGTGCAGGAGAGTCTGGTGGGACTCGCTGCGTGCACTGGCCATGCATGCAGCGACTCTAGCCTGTACTTCTCCACTCAATCCAGTGCAGGATATAGGGGGGCTGTCTCGGATCAGAGCAGGGGAGAGAGACATGAGCGCACTTTGAAGATACCCCCCGCCCCCCCGCCCCCCCCCGCCCCCCTCTCCCCACCTCTCCCCCCCCCGCCTCCCCCGCCCCCCCCCCGCCCCCCTCTCCCCACCTCTCCCCCCCCCCCCCCCCCCTCACCCCCAAGTTCTATGTTCATTAACCCCAACATCTCCGAAGGCATTACAGTATGTTGCAGATAAGATATAGTCTACTACTGCTGCAAGACGCATTGAACACCTTTCCTACAAGAATTTCAACTTTATGCCCTGTTAGGACAGTGGGATGATGTACTCACAAAGTGACTGACATGATAGAAAATGCCATGCATAAGGTCTGGCTGGCTCAAGAAGAAAAAGGGGGTATTGTAGGAATGTATCTGAGAGAAAATGGCCATGTGAGCCAGCCTCCCTACTATGAGAGATTAGATTAAGGGCAAAACAGGTGGTAGAAGATGGAATTAGTACATGGGAAAAAGGGGAACTGAGAAGGTAGAAAACATGTTGGGCTAATGACTAAGCAATTTACTATGTGAATTCTTGTAACCCATACTAACTCCATTCAAAAACAGCTGCAGTGGTTGCGAGATCATACCAAGAAAATTACTGTAGAAACTAATCCCTTTCGATGCATGGCTTCAGTCAATTTTTGGGAACTTGTCTCCTTAGTTACTCGCTTTAATTAAAGAAGCATTGCGCTGGCTTGGTATTTTGATAGCAATAATTATTGTAGTGAGAATTGCATATCATTGTATCTTACGCAACCTACTACATGTAAACAATACCGTGTTGATTGTACAATCCGTACAAAAAGAAAAAGGGGGAATTGTTGGAGAATGGCTATATGAGAACGGGCATGGCTCCATGCAGGAGTTCTGTGAGGCAAGTAAGCTATGCCTGCCTGCATGGAAAATTCTGAGCCACGCTGATAAGGAAGATGCTGAAGGTCGTGCTGACCTTGCTTAAATTAGATGAACAACTTTGAGAAAGTAGACCGTGAGAGAACAGGAATGAACCCGGACCCAAGAAACCGCATGTAGGAGGAGTAGGATAATGTATTCTTTAGCGCACAGCCAATAGGTGTAAGACACATATGCATATTTAAGTGTAAGAATATAAAAGTCTGATGATTCTGCAATAAAGTTGAAGCTTGCTTTATCACTCATATTGAGTCGACTGCTTGTTTCCCTCGCTCGTCGCAACCCTGAGCAGGGTGGGGGAGAGAATCAGAAGGGTAAAAGCGAGAAAACTCGCGGGTTAAGATAGAGACAGTTTAATAGGTAAAGCAAAAGCTGCGCACACAAGCAAAGCAGAACAAGGAATTCATTCACTACTTCCCATCAGCAGGCAGGTGTTCAGCCATCTCCAGGAAAGCAGGTCTCCATCATGCATAACGGTTACCTGGGAAGACGGAACACCATCACTCCAAATGTCCCCCACTTCCTCCTTTTCCCCCCAGCTCAGTATGAGCATGATGTCATATGATATGGAATATCCCATTTGGTCAGTTGGGGTCAGCTATCCCAGCTGTGTCCCCTCCCAACTTCTTGTGCACCCCCAGCCTACTAGCTGGTGGGGTCGTGTGAGGAGCAGAAAAGGCCTTGATGCTGTGTAAGCACTGCTTGGCAATAACAAAAACATCCCTATGTTATCAACACTGTTTTCATCACAAATCTAAACCATAGCCCCATACTAGCTACAGTGAAGAAATTTAACTTTATCCCAGTCAAAATCAGCACATGTTGTTAAAACCAATGAGAATTTGTATATGTTCTGTAATTTGTATTCAGCCTTAATGCAGAACTATATGCAGTTTAACACATCCCATAATCCTTGAGAAAACTCAAAGGAAATGCATATCCATATTAAATCTGATAACTGCCTGGTCTGTATCATAAGAGGAACTTAATAAAAAATTTGGAACCTGCAAAAACTTATCCCATGAACATGCCTTTGTCAGAAGGAAAACGTTTGTAAACACATGCAATAAAATATCTTTTATTTTACCCCAGATTTCTTCTGTTCTTGTACACAGTTTAACTAAATAATTGACAGACCATCTGTCTATATAAAATAGCTCTCTTCTGCCTGCCACTGTCGTCTTTGTGCTGCTAGTTCCTTCTTACCAAGCCAGTACACAAACTCTTTGTGTATCGCTTGCAGTCATTGGGAAACAATGTCAGATTCTCATGTGATCTATCCCCAGGTCCATTCTGAATTTTTTGGGCGCACTGAACATGTCAATTCACCCAACTGCATAGAGTAAAAAAGGAGTAGTGGAGGCATTATTCCTTTGCATTCCTGCTATATTTGAATCACGTGCAAAGAAAAAATTTGGGACCTGATCTGGTGAGATATTGGATAGATATTAAGTCTTTTCAATATCTTGTGATAACAAGCCCTGAAATCCTGGTTAATGGCACATAGAATCATAAACTTGCCTAATTGCTTTGTGGTATTATGGCCTAAAAGTAGAGCCTTGGTCTAGCAGAAGGACATGGTGATTCTTGGTATAACTTTATCTGTTATTCCTGGTGGAAATTTAATTCTAAAACTAGCATGAGGTTTTGTGGCCTTTGCTAGAATATGGAAATATAAGAGTATGCAATACTGGCATAAGTGATTTTCTTCTTTTTAAAACCTAATCCAGTTCCTGGTTTAAAAATAAATAGTTCTCTATTCATTGCAAACTGAATTATGCCTGAGGTCGAAGCAAGAATAACAAATATCAATCAGATTCGTTCTCTGTCCAGCTCATGTTGTAACTTACTGAATGTAGGCCAGAACTCATCCAGATTGTTTCTAGTTCTAAACAGCACTTTCAGCCAGTCTGAAATATGCAGAGAAATGACTCTTGCTTTGTTCAGCTCTTGCTGTATTTAATCATGGATTATCATATTTTCGATCTCATTGGAGACTTGAAGGCTCATGAGTTAGACAGGTCCATTTCACTTGGAAGAATTCGTATCTTGGATTGCTATGATATTTAAACATTTCATGGTTTATAGCCTCTTCTTTTTATTTTTTAAGGCATTTTATCTCCACATAAATTATTGGTATCAATATCTGAAGAGATATTTTAAGTAAATACACATTTCCAGTGATTTAAACCATTGCCTTTAAATTTTCCTAAAACCTGAAATTCCTGAACTCATGGTAAGGCAGGTAAGAAACATCATAGGAATGGAAAGGAGAAATATGTAAAATGATAGCAGCAAGCTGTTTTTTATTCTACCAGTAGAGGGACACAACCAAACACTTAACTGGATACCAAAGTAGTACATATTTTTTTCATAGTCTCAGAAATGGGTTTGGCCAATCTTTTGCCAAGAATAAAACAATAATAAAAATAAATCTCTCACACATGTAGGGTAAATGTGAAGGGTAGAGGCCAAACACATTTCATTTACCAAAATTTTCAGGAAGTTAAAAATAAGGCCTGTGACTTATACGCAGTCTTATAGGAGGGGTACCATTTTCCCATCAGTGAGACCTACTTGAATTTCAGCAGAAGGGTCTATTCACTAGTGGTATTGTTATGAGGAGAATGGCTCTGCTGCTGGCATTCCTGAAGTTTCTCAATCTTTGTATTATTATGATATAACAATAAGGAATTAAAATAGTTAGCGAAACATAAAGATGTGAGGTAGATATTTAAAAGAATATAAATTTTCATGTGACTACACTTGACTCGGAACCTCTTCTGTCTGCAAAACGGGTAAACATATAATAGGTTACAAGATAAGACCTAAAATTAGCATGATAACAATAATAATGTTTACAACAATCTAACCTGAACAGATAAAATATCTTTTTATGTTGACGCGGAAGCTTCGGACAATAACACGACGACCAATATGATCAGGTTAATGCCACTTTATTGCTCAGATAGCTCAGTTAATATACCTTCTTAGCATAGCAGTACACACTTCTACAAGCAACATAATTGGTTCCTGTGCATATGCACGCGCCGCAAGCTCTATTATGATTGGTTTAGCCTTACTGTTCACGCGCCCCTAGTTCTGGCTTGCCAGGTAACCTTCACCAGAGCCAGCAGATAATTACTGCAGCTGTATTTCTTCTTATTAGTCCTTCAGCTTGCTTATCAACTCTGCCACATCCACAGTTCTTGCCTCCTCTTTAAGATGACCGTCCAGCAGTCATCTTTATAGTTGTGCCAACAACAGGTGTTCAGTGCTTGGAGTGTTCACCGGGTGACCCCCCTGTTCCAAGAATCCTCCTACATTTTTATTGCAGTTCAATGAAAGAAAAGCCTTGATTTAAGGAAAAAATATGTCATGTAGGATCTTGCAGTATTGGAGGTGGCAAAGCTAATTGTTTTTCACAAACCTGACTTGCACCTTTCTCCATGCTCTCCTGATAGAAATTACTATTTCAGCAAGGTGCCAGAGTATATAATCCTTGATAGTGTGCCTTTATTTACACAAATAAACTGTATTTTTTTTTTCTTTTTGTAGACTTCAGAAAAAGTGCTAATGGAATCAGAACAAAATAGTACTGAAAAGATCTTCTCTTTACTTTTCAGTAAAATTACATTAAATAAAGTGTGTGAGAAAGTTGTAAATTAATATTAGTGAAAATGTAATATGAAATATCTACAGTAATTTTTAAATGTCCATGTCCTTCGTCTGCTGAGGACACCAAAGCTGGACACAGTACTCCAGGTGGGGTCTCATGAGAGTGGAGTAGAGGGATAGAATCACCTCCCTCGACCTGCTGGCCACGCTTCTCCTGATGCAGCCCAGGATACAATTGGCTTTCTATGCTGCAAGTGCGCATTGCTGGCTCATGTTGAGCTTCTCATCCACCAACACCCCCAAGTCCTTCTCCTTAGGGCTGCTCTCAATCCACTCTGCCCAACCTGTATTTGTGCTTGGCATTGCCATGACCCAGGTGCAGGACCTTGCACTTGGCCTTGTTGAACTTCATGAGGTTCACATGGGCCCACCTCTCAAGACTGTCCAGGTCCCTCTGGATGGCATCCCTTCCTTCTAGCATGTCGACCGCACCACACAGCTTGGTGTCATTAGCAAACTTGCTGAGAGTGCACTCAATCCCACTGTCCATGTCGCCGACAAAGATGTTAAACAGCACTGGTCCCAGAACTGACCCCTGAGGAATGCCACTCATCACTGGTTTCCACTTGGACATTGAACCATTAACCACAGCTCTTTGAGTGCGGCTGTCCAGCCAATTCCTTATAAACCAAGTGGTCCATCCATCAAATCCATGCTTTTCCAATTTAGAGACCAGGATGTCATGCAGGACAGTGTCAAACGTTTTGCATAAGTCCAGGTAGATGACGTCAGTTACTCTCCCCTTATCTACCAATGCTGTAGCACCACCGTAGAAGGCCACCGGATTTGTCAGGCATGACTTTCCCTTGGTGAAGCCATGTTGGCTGTCACCAAACACCTCCTTATTTTCCATGTGCCTTAGCAGAGATTCCAGGAGGATCTGCTCCATGATCGTGCCAGGCACAGAGGTGAGAGTGACCGGCCTGTAGTTCCCTGGGTCTTCCTTTTTTCCCCTTTTTGAAAATGGGGGTTATGTTTTCCCTTTTCCAGTCAGTGGGAACTTCCCCAGACTGCCACGACTTTTCAAATATAATGGAAAGTGGCTTAGCAATTTCATCTGCCAGCTCCCTCAGGACCCGCGGATGGATTTCATCAGGTCCCATGGACTTGTGTACCTTCAGGTTCCTTAGATGATCTCATACACGATCTTCTCCTACAGTGGGCGGTTCTTCATTCTCATAGACCCTGCCTTTGCCTTCTGCGACTTGGGCGGTGTGGTTGGAGCCCTTGCCGGTGAAGACCGAGGTGAAAAAGTCATTGAGTACCTCAGCCTTCTCCATATACTGGGTGACCAGGTCTCCTGTTTCCTTCTGGAGAGGGCCCACATCTTCCCTAGTCTTGCCTTTATCCCTGACGTACTTATAGAAGTTTTTCTTGTTATCCTTGATGTCCCGGGCTGGATTTAATTCCATCTGGACTTTAGCTTGCCTAACCTGGTCCCTGGCTCCTCGGACAATTTCTCTGTATTCCTCATGGTCTACCTGTCCTTGCTTCCACCCTCTGTAGGCCTCCATTTTCTGTTTGAGATTGTCCAGGAGCTCCTCATTCATCCATGCAGGCCTCCTGGTGTTTTTGCCTGACTTCTTCTTTGAATACTGACTTCTATCCTTGAATACTAACCAGCTTCCTTGGGGCCCTCTCCCCTCCAGTGCTTTGTCCCATGTGTCCTGGTTCCAGCGGGGACAGGGTTAATTCTCCCCAGGCTCCGGCAGGGACACAGGTATTCCATGCCATGTGAGCCATGCCCACCTTGAGCTGCTGGGGGGAGGAGGCAGGAATTCGAGGCTTGGAGTGGGCTGGGGCATCCCGGGTCCTGTCGGTGAGTGGCAGGGAGCGGCGGTTCCGTAATCGTGTTTGTATATTCCTCTATCTGTGGTATTGTTGTTGTTTTTTCTTATTCCCTTTGCTGTTCTGTTAAACTGCCTTTGTCTCAACCCAAGAGTTTTGCCTTTTTCTTCTGATTATTCCCGTATTGGGAAGGCCTGAGCGAGCGGCACGTGGTTCTTTGTTGCCATCTGAGGCTAAACCACGACACCCTGATACCCTTCCAAGCTGATCCCTCAAGAGTCCAAAGTCTGCTCTCCTGAAGTCCAAAGCTTGCTGCACACCCTCCTCGCTGCCCAAAGGATCTTGAACTCCACCATTTCATGATCACTGCAGCCAAGGCTACCCTTGAGCTTGACATTCCCCACTAGTTCCTCCTTGATGTGATGATAAGGACAAGGTCCAGCATAGCCCCTCTCCTCATTGGCTCCTTGTGGCATAATTACTAAATTGACCAAAGAGTACAAAAGTACGGCATTGTTCACACATTAAGGAAAATCATACAATCAAGAGGCTTCTGAGGTAGAATACAGCTGCAGCCAGCACACGAAGAATGCAACATCTACGATTCCCTGTACCAGGCGAAACTACCCTAGGAACGGAATGTTGCGATGGCGTCATGGCCTTTTCTTGCGGTGTACAGCAGGTACGGGAACGAGACGGTACTGAGAGGTAAGCGGCCTATATGCTACTCGGAGCCAACATTTTGCCAAACTTTGATGAAATGCTGTCCTTTGTGTGAACTTTGCTCATTATAATGTCATTATAATACCAAAACACACCTCCATCCCGAAGGCTACCCGCCTCCAAGGTGCGACCACTCCTCCTTGAGTCTGCGCCCTGAATTTCTCGTGAACTATACCTTTAATTGCGAAGTGAGAAAAATTTACACCAATCATGATAAAGATACGTATGACTAAAGTCACTCAAACTCTACCTCGAAGAGATCAAAGAGTATAAAATAGCCCAAGAGAGGGGGGATACCCAGGGAAGACACCATCATCACTGACTTCTGGGATCAGTCGACGGGCTGAACCTCTCTTCCCCCCTCCATAGGGACGCCTTTGGGTAAGATCTAGCTAGAGAACTTAGAGAGACTCTCTTTTCTACATTTATAGCCAGGCTGTATTTCTATAACTTTGTCGCGCGTTTTGTATATGTAACAATACTTTCATTTGCACGTGCTTTGCAGACAGTGTATTTATCACCGGCAATCCTAAGAACCTGTATACCTGTTGCTTAAATAAACTGCACTGTTTAAGTAGTTAGTCGTTTTAGTTTCTCACTGAACACGACCAAAGACTTGAGAGTGGCCGTGCTAGTTCAGGAGCACGACTAGACTGAAGGTGCAGTCCACTATTAGTGTATCCAAATCGTAATAGTTTAATACATATTAAACGTGATTGGACTGATAGTATTGAATTGGGCATCACTCAGAATTTAAACCTAGCCGCACCTAGCCTCCCACCTCGGTGAGGAGTGTTAGAATGCAAGGGGGTTTATCTTCTGCCAAAACTGTTTTGCCCTCCCTCCCACGCAACAGAATTTGGCATAGTCGGCAGGATTGCCATGGATAAACTGCTGCAAAAATACGATTGTGCCCCTTCCCAGGCTGGGAAGGAGTGGGCCCATAAATTTTGGAAGGATGAAGAGAAAGTAGTGGAGCATATTGAAGAGTGTCAGGTTTCACAGAAACTCAGAGCTGGGAAAGGCAAAGGTGTGATTTGTGCTGTGTTAGGCGCCTGTTTATCTTGTGCACAACAAGAAGCTAGGAAAGCCCCTGCTCCTAATCTGATTCCAGCTGTAGAATATGCAACCCTGAAATCAGAGAATGAGGTGTTGAAGTCATCACTAGCCTTTCAAAAGGAGACAGGAGAAAAATTAAGAACTCAAGTCGATAAGCTTGTGAATGAGAATGAATGTTTAGGAAACCGGAATGCTCGACTTGGGAGTGAAAATCTCCAACTTAGAAGTGAAAATCTCCAGCTTAAAATGTTATTGGAAAGGGTGACTGGGCTCTTAGATAAAATGCAGCCCTCGGCCCAGGTCCAACAAATTTGTAAGTTAATGTGTTATCCAAATTCCGGAACCCAGACTGGAAATTTTTGGTCTGATAGTGAGGATGAGGGAGAAGATGAGGAGGAAAGGACTTTTACTTTGAAATCCCAAGTCTTTCCTTTACGTCCTCTGGTTAAAACTGAAACCGCAGTTGATGATGATGATGAAATCCACACCACTGTGCATACTGTTCCGTGGACACCAACTGAGTTAACAAAAATAAGGGAGAAATATTCAAGGCGGCCAGAAGAGTCAGCTGTTGAGTACGTATGGCGAGTTTCTTCTGAAGGGGGTGATAGAATTATGTTGAGTGAGGAAGAAGCAGGAGACTCTTGGGGGCCGGGAGTGTTTTTAACCACTGTGCCTGGGGATCATAATTATTCCCTAACTGCTCGAGCAGCCTATTGGGCAGGGGGTATGGATCCGCGAGAGAGGGGGGAGCCGTTAGAGATTAGAGCTACAGGCTACTCTGATCTGTTTGCGGCGATACGGAAAACGGTCTGTCTGCAAGCCATGTATAACAGAGAGGAATTTCGGAAATCCCCAATGGCAGCCCCTGTCGACCCCGATCGATTAGCTCCCCTTATCCGTGGTCTTCCCAATTGCCTGAAACCATTTCTTGTCCACACTCAAGATCGCATACGAGAGACTCAGGATGCTCAAAGGCGACGCCGTTGTCACTATATGCCCACCTGGAACGAATATGTACAGGAAATAGACCAATACGGGCGCCGAATGGGCTGGGCCAGCCTAACTAGTGAGAAATCCTCCGAACACCCCCGGAAGGTTCACCAAGTCCGAACTCACACTCAAAACCCCAAATCAGTAGAAAGGTTTAAACCTGGTAAAGACCGAAACGAGTTGTGGCGTAAGGCCCTACAATTAGGGGTACCCTGACAATTCTTGCACGGTGTCCCTATGGGAGACCTCCGTGCACTGGTCCAGTCTCTAACTAAAAAGAATGATTTGGTTGGGAAAAAAGGTGTAACGAGAGAGTCCCCAAGCCGTGAGAAAATCGTACCTTCTGCACCGGAACGTAACTTGATTGATTTGTCAGAGTCCCAGTCAAAAAACTCCTATCCCCGGGGAGGGCAGTGAGCCACCCTGTCCAGCGGGTACTAGCGATTCAATGGCTCTCTCATAAAGATTCTGAACCTATTATCACCATTCCTGTTGGACCCCGGAGGATGTCGGTAAACTTTGTTATTGATACCGGAGGCCAAATGTCTGCAATCACTAACGAAACAGCACAACTTCTAGGTATAAATCCCACCAGACGCAGAGTCAACTTCACAGGAATTGATGGTGTGGTAAAAACATGCCCCGTCGCAAAAATTAACCTCTGGTTGCCAGGAGAGCAGTGAATGACTAGGGCGGAAGTGTTAGTGGGTGCCTCGAATACTAACCTCCTAGGATTTGACGTGCTGCGTGGGCGAATGTGGAAATTCCCAGATGGAACTGTGTGGAGTTTTGCAGGATGCGAAAAAGGAATAGACACAGTGAAATTGAGTCTGTTGGAAACTTCTATACCTTTACCTCCCTCTAAAATTACCAACGTCCGACAGTATCCATTACCTGCAGCTGCACTTGCAGGAGCAGATGGGGTGGTATCAGATTTAGAAAAAAGAGACATCATTAAGAGAACTCACTCGCCTTATAATTCACCAGTGTGGCCGGTAAAGAAACCAAACGGGCAATGGCGTTTCACAGTAGATTACCGAAAGTTAAACGCCAACACTGCACCCCTGACCGCGGCAGTGCCGAATATCGCGGAAATTGTGACAATGATACAAGGAGCTGCCCATCCTTGGATGGCTGCCTTAGATGTTAAAGACATGTTTTTTATGATTCCCCTCCTTGAGCAGGACAAAGCGCGGTTTGCATTCACGTGGAAAGGAGTCCAATATACCTTTAACCGACTTCCACAAGGATACAAGCATTCCCCCACCATTGCTCACAATGCTTTAGCTAGAGTGCTATCAGAGATTCCTGTTTCACAGGGATGTACGGTATACCAATATATTGATGACATCCTAATAGGGGGAGAAAACCAAGAAAGTGTAAAAGACATGATGGAACACATCCGAAAAACATTATTGGATTTAGGATTGGAAATTCCAGACACAAAGTGTCAGGGACCCGCACAGGAAGTTAAATTCCTGGGGGTCTGGTGGATTAAGGGAGCTGCTTCTGTCCCTCAGGATACCCTGGAAAAAATAGAGCATGGACAGAATCCTTCCAGCGCGAAGGAGTTACAGCAAGTTCTGGGAACTTTGAGTTATTGGCGTAAACATATCCCTGGCTTTTCCATCATTGCTCGCCCCCTTTATAGTTTGCTCAAAAAGGGTAAATCCTGGGAATGGACTGAACAACATACTAATGCACTAGAATTGCTGATAAAGGAGCTAAGGTTATTCCAACAGCTTGGTCCTATACATCCAACTGACCCTGTCCATGTGGAATGGGGGTTCAGTGAACATGGTTCCCATTGTAACTTATGGCAGAAGGGACCAGCAGGACCGGAGAGACCATTAGAATTTAGCTCCCACTCCTTTAATGATACTGAGAGCAGATATTCAGAACTTGAGAAGGGTTTGCTGTCCCTGGTGCGAGCATTGCAACGAACGGAGCAGATAAGAAGAGAACAGAGTGTGATCGTTCCGGGACCTTTCCGCCTCCTAGATGTGGTCCGTAAAGGGACAGCACCACCAGCCGGCATTGCCCAGAAACCTACAGTCCGAAAGTGGTATGCTTATTTGGAAGGCATGAATGAAATCATGCCAGTCTCTGAAGGCAGTGTTAAAGTATCCAAGCTCCAAAAGGATATAGATGATGCCCTATTGTTCCAATCCCTACCAAACAGACCATCTCCGATCCAAGAAGCACCTCTTCTGAAAGAAGGCAGTGATCTTACAGGAGTGTGGTTCACTGATGCGTCCTCTCACCGTGAGAACAATAAGTGGAAATACAAGGCCGTAGCACTGGAAGTAGCAACGGGAGAAAGAACAATTGAAACGGGAGAAGGTAGTGCACAAGTAGGGGAACTCAGAGCTGTCCTACTAGCTGCACAACATGGGGCTACCTACATTTACACTGACTCATATGCTGTTTTTAAAGGAGCCACTGAATGGATAGGTCACTGGGCAGCCAATGATTGGCAGGTGAACAGAGTACCAATTTGGGAAACAGATAGTTGGAAGCAACTGTTAGAAATAGGAGGACAGAGAGCATTGCACATTGGCTGGGTAAAAGGTCATGATCGCTCGAACTCGATCGCTGCTCAGTTCAACCAACAAGTAGATAGCCTCACGCGGCTGCAGCAAATTGACATTGTAGATGATGGTCGGGAATGGGAACGCTTACTTGAATGGTTACATGTCAAACGCGGTCATACAGGCCGTGCTGACCTATATCAGGAAGGACTAGCCCGAGGGTGGCCTGTGTCAGCTAAGCTGTGCGAAGAAGTAGTAACCGCCTGTTCACAATGTCGCCTACGACTCAATAAAGATCATCCGAGTAAGGCGCCTCCCTTACACATTCGGGACAAGAAAACATTGTGGCATTCATGGCAGATTGATTATATTGGGCCCTTGAGATCATCAGGGGAGAAAAAATACGTCCTGGTAGGAGTGGAGATTATCTCCGGCCTCACTATGGCCACCAGCTTCAAATCAGCTACCAGGGACAACACTGTGAAAGGCCTAAAAGGGTGGTTCAGCACACTCCCCCTTCCCGAGGAAATCCAAAGTGATAACGGTTCACACTTTACCGCTTCGGTGGTACAAGATTGGGCCAAAGAAGAAGGGATTCGATGGGTATTTCACACTCCCTATTATCCTCAGGCTAATGGCATTGTTGAACGCACCAATGGCTTGGTTAAGTGTTTTGCAAAAACGCATGAACCTGGTTGGCATTTGCGATTGGATGATGCCATCTATCAGTTAAATAACAGATGGAATGGAGATGGCTGTCCTAAAATGAAAGCTTTCTGTGTATCTGCCAATATCATCACTCCAAAAGCTCCCAATGAACCGGAAAAATACTCAGGAAGGTTCCACCCCGGACAACCTGTGCTAGTAAAAATGCCTCAAATTGGGACGGTACCAATGGTGTTGGCTACTCCCAAAAATCCCCATGCATGGGAAGCCAAAGACTCTTCAGGGAAGATACACCGGATCAGCACCCGGTGGATCTCGCCTTCTTTTTAACCCTGTCGGTCAAATCAGACTGAGCAGATTTTCTTTTCTTTTGTGTCTTACAGGAACCTTGGATGAACTGTACGTGGACAGATGCATTAGCTTACGCTAACCTTGACTGTCTCCAGGGAATCCTGACTTTGATCCTAACAGTAATATTATTCTTATTAGGTATAGCTATCTGGAGGCCCAAATTCTAAAATGACGAATTGGCAGATAGGATCGATGCTATTCAGTTTTACCTTTTTACTCCCTCTTGTTTGTACTCAAAGAGACCCAGAATGGCCATGGTCTCAAGCTTATGTTAGACACAGTGCGATTACAGGAATCAGAAAAGGGAAATTGGATCTACCACTTGGAGAAGGAAGTTCTCATCAACACATTCCAAGAACTTCCTGGATTTCTTGTGCCCTGCTGTGTTGTCCCTCCAGCAGGTACCATGACATTCTCCACCCCTTGTTCCATACCATTTACGTCATGCTCAGGTCCCACACTATCCAATACAACCTCATTAACCACCACCCCCCTTCCCATCCCTTTGATATAATACATAGATATCATTCCCTTAGTCTATGGACCACCCCTGTGAAATGTCTGTAAAATGTCCATAAATGTCCACAAATGTCCACAAATGTCCACAAAATGTCCATTGAGTTCATTTAGTCCATGACTTTGGGCTCCATCTGTCATAACATTCTTTCAGAGCAGGAGAGATGGTGTGTGGTGGTGTGTGGGATAGAGTGCACCCTCTGCAAGTTTGCTGATGACACAAAGCTGGGAGGGGTGGCTGACACACCGGAAGGCTGTGCCACCATACAGAGAGACCTAGACAGGCTGGAGAGTCGGGCAGAGAGGAACCTTATGAAATTCAATAAGGGCAAGTGTAGGGTGCTGCACCTTGGGAGGAATAACCCCATGCACCAGTACAGGTTGGGGGCTGACCTGCTGGAGAGCAGCTCTGTGGAAAGAGACCTGGGAGTCCTGGTGGACAACAGGATGACCGTGAGCCAGCAATGTGCCCTTGTGGCCAAGAAGGCCAATGGCATCCTGGGCTGCATCAAGAAGAGTGTGGCCAGCAGGTCGAGGGAGGTCATCCTCCCCCTCTACTCTGCCCTGGTGAGGTTGCGTCTGGAGTACTGTGTCCAGTTCTGGGCTCCCCGGTTCAAGAAGGACAGGGAACAGCTGGAGAGGGTGCAGCAAAGGGCTACCAAGATGATTAGGGGACTGGAACACCTCTCTTATGAAGAAAGGCTGAGGGACTTGGGTCTCTTCAGTCTGGAAAAAAGACGGCTGAAGGGGGATCTTATCAATGCTTATAAATACTTAAAGGGTGGGTGTCAGGAGGATGGGGCCAGGCTCTTTTCAGTGGTGCCCGGCAACAGGACAAGAGGTAACGGGCACAAACTTGAGCATAGGAAGTTCCACCTAAACATGAGGAGGAACTTCTTTACTTTGAGGGTGGCAGAGCACTGGAACAGGCTGCCCAGAGAGGTGGTGGAGTCTCCTTCTCTGGAGACATTCAAAACCCACCTGGACACGTTCCTGTGCAACCTGCTCTAAGGTGACCCTGCTCTGGCAGGGGGGTTGGACTAGATGATCTCCAGAGGTCCCTTCCAACCCCTACCATTCTGTGATTCTGTGATTCTGTGATTCTGTGATTCTGTGTGGAGTTGCTGGGCACCAAAGCCAGCTCACTTTGGGTCACTGCTGCACTTGCACTGCTTCTTGTGAGGCTTGTTCTCCATTGGTTCAGGTGGTTCCTGCTACAGCAATTCCTATAACATTTAACTCAAATCATGGGTTACAACAATTTAAAGGTATATCCATTACAGTCTCCACCTCTGGACCTTTTGGGCCAGGTTATAGGGTTTAACATTGCAATGAACTCCTCCCCTTGCTCCTAGCCTGGCTAGCAACAAGGGATTCCTGCTATAGTAATTCCCATAACATACAACTTAAACCCCGGGTTTAACTTTAGTCCTGATTTCTCTACCTCCTCCCCGCCCTTAGCAGTGCAGGGGGATGGGGAATGGGGGTTGCGGTCATTTCATCACACATTGTTTCTGCCACTCCTTCCCCCCAAGGGGGAGGGCTCCTCACACTCTTCCCCTGCTCCAGCATGGGGTCCCACCCACAGTCTGCAGTTCTTCACGAACTTTTCCAGTGTGGATCCCTTTCCTTCCAGCATCCACCTCCTCTGGTATTAACCTCCATGAGCTGCAGGGGAACAGCCTGCCTCACCATGGTCTTCACCACAAGCTGCAGAGGAATCTCTGCTCTGGTCCCTAAAGCACCTTCTCCCACTCCTTCACTGACCTTAGTGTCTGCAGAATTGTTTCAACTTGAGTTCACACTGGAGTACCAGTCTGTCCACTACAACAGCACAGAAACAGCAGTGATGCCCTGGCCATCTGCCAGCCCAGGCGCATCACCATTGCTGATATCAAAATGTTCCCAGGCACAACAGAGTAAGATGATAAGCAGTACAGCACTACAGCAAGCAGCAAAAGCAAAAAGCAGCCACTAATGAGCACTAGACTCAAATATACAGTAAGGCAAGCAAGCCCCATGGCAAGCACAGGAGCCTGCCCATTAATAGCTAAACAGCAATAACAGCTATAAATTCAATATCTAGCACATTCTAATAAACTCTGTCATTCTCTTGAACCCTTCGAGCCCCACATTGCACACCAAACAGTACTGTCGTGGTTTAACCCCAGCCAGCAACTAAGATCATGCAGCGGCTTGCTCACTCTACCCTGGTGGGATGGAGGAGAGAATTGGAAGGGTAAAAGTGAGAAAAAAATTGTGGGTTGAGATAAAGACGGTTTAATAGGTAAAGCAAAAGCCATGCACGCAAGCAAAGCAAAACAAGGAATTCATTCACTGCTTCCCATCGGCAGACAGATGTTCAACCATCTCCAGGAAAGCAGGGATCCATCACGCATAATGGTTACTTGGGAAGACAAACACCATAACTCTGAATGTGCCCCCCTTCCTTCTTCTTCCCCCATCTTTATATACTGAGCATGATGTCATGTGGCATGGAATATCCCTTTGGTCAGTTGGGGTCATCTGTCCCAGGTGTGTCCCCTACCAACTTCTTGTGCACTCCCAGCCTACTCGCTGGTGGGGCTGTGTGAGGAGCAGAGAAGGCCTTGACTGCTTAGCAACAATCAAAAACATTAGTGCACTACCAACACTATTCTCATCCCAAATACAAAACACAGCACTACACCAGCTGATAGCAAGAAAGTCAACCCCATCCCAGCTGAAACCATGATAGTTAGTCACTGAACTTTCATCTAAAGTACAACCAAAGCAAAAGCTGTTGTTGTAGCTCAGTGGATCAAGTTGTTATTAAAAAAATCCAAAACAGTGAGTCACAGAAATTCAATCCCATCTCCTGCTGTAGGTGTTCAAATTTCTATTCAAGCCATTGGAATAAAAGATGCCTGAGGAGGCAAGGCAGGCATTCTCCTTCTGCTGAAAGTGCGCCACTGTGCAGAAGGAATTCAAGATCTATTTGGCCAGAAAGAGCTCACAACAACGAGTGTGATGCTCTAGCCCAATGATTATGGCACTCACTTGTGAGGTAAGGGACCACAGCTCTGCTCCCAGGACTGCTTCTGTATTTTATCCAATGACTACTTAATGGATGTACATGCCCAAAAGAGCAGGTAAGGAAGCAGATCTTCCACTCACCAGAGCGAAGGCTGGCTTTTATGTTCTCTATGTAAGGATAATAAAATGGGTTTTTTACCCCTTACATTCCTTACATGGAATGCTCATAGTCAGGAAAGAATATGGGCAATAATAATTGTGCCAAATAGCACTCTTTTTAGTCTACACTGGTTCAGACTGAAGAATGAATCCCATTATAAATGATAGAATCTAATAAAACAAGACAGAGCATAAGAAAACAATGCCCCTGTCCTGTGGGAAGATCCTGCAAGCTTGTATCTTAATAAAGGCATACTAGTGCCTATATGCACACTACGTAAAATGTCTTCCCTGGAAACAGGGCCTCTCGAGGGTGGTTTTATGAAGTAGAATCTGAAAACATGTAAAAAAATACATGCGTTTACTGTGACCTTCATAGTAGATGAGGAGAAATTAATTTTAAAATGACTAGCACATTGTTAGTTGGAATAAAATACTCATGAATGCAATAGTTACTTCAGAGTTAGTTTGGCAGGAGATTCGGACCAGATGTCATGGAACCTCACAAAACCAAACCAGACCAACTAACAAATTAAAAATGGGATTTATTTTTACAAGATGGTAACAAAATCAAGTTTTACTCTAACCAAAACCGCTTTGAGACTCTGACAAACATTAACAATCCACAGGTTCAGAATGTTGCTCGGGAGTTAATACTACACAGTCGACTTAAGAATTCTTAAAGTTTATAGTCAGTGACCCAAAATGCAGAATCACTCACCTAATAAGGGAGGGCTCTAAACCTTGAGGAGTTTCCTTGGACGGTGTCTCGACCCAAGGGGAGAGTCCCCGACTGCAGACCCACTGCTCTGAGGGAGACCTACTCAAGATGGCTCTCCAGTGGGGCTCCGTTTATACACTATTCGAATATGATCTGTGGTCATATTCGAATCTGTGGTCATATTGGAAGACCAGAGAAGTTGTGGGCCCACTGTTGAATGAGACAGGAGCCATGGTGACGGAGGATGCAGAGAAGGCGGAGTTACTGAATGCCTTCTTTCCTTCAGTCTTTACTGCTCAGGCCAGCCCTCAGGAGTCCCATGCATTGCGGGAATTAACGGGGGAAGAAGAAGACTTCCCTTAGGCTGAGGAGGATCGAGTGAGGGATCAATTAGGTCAATTAGATATTCACAAGTCCATGGGCCCCCATGGGATGCACCCGAGAGTGCTGAGGGAGCTGGCGGAAGTCATTGCTGGGCCGCTCTCCATCATCTTTGAAAGGTCCTGGAGAACAGGCGAGGTGCCTGAGGACTGGAGGAAAGCCAACGTCACTCCAGTCTTCAAAAAAGGCAAGAAGGAGGAGCCGGGGAACTACAGGCCGGTCAGCCTCACCTCCATCCCTGGAAAGATGATGGAAGACCTCGTTCTGGGTGTCATCTCAAGGCATGTGGAGGAAAAGAAAGCTATCAGAAGTAGTCAACATGGATTCACCAAGGGGAAATCATGTCTGACTAATCTGATAGCCTTCTATGATAGCATGACTGGATGGATAGATAAGGCGAGGGCGGTAGATGTGGTCTACCTTGACTTCAGCAAGGCTTTCAACACGGTCTCCCACAGCATCCTCATAGGGAAGCTTAGGAAGTGTGGGCTTGACGAATGGACAGCGGGGTGGATAGATAACTGGTTGAAAGACAGAGCTCAGAGGGTAGTAATTAGGGGCACAGAGTCTAGTTGGAGGTCAGTGACAAGTGGTGTTCCCCAGGGGTCAGTACTGGGTCCAGTCCTGTTCAATATATTCATCAATGACCTGGATGAGGGGATAGAGTGCACCCTCAGCAAGTTTGCCAATGACACAAAGCTAGGGGAGATGGCTGACACACCGGAAGGCTGTGCCACCATACAGAGAGACCTAGACAGGCTGGAGAGTTGTGCAAAGAGGAACCTTATGAAATTCAACAAGGGCAAGTGTAGGGTGCTGCACCTGGGGTGGAATTACCCCATGCACCAGTACAGGTTGGGGGCTGACCTGCTGGAGAGCAGCTCAGTGGAAAGAGACCTGGGAGTCCTGGTGGACAACAGGATGACCA
Organism: Sterna hirundo; assembly: GCA_009819605.1. Taxonomy (NCBI): domain Eukaryota; kingdom Metazoa; phylum Chordata; class Aves; order Charadriiformes; family Laridae; genus Sterna; species Sterna hirundo. The sequence goes on from CM020463.1 coordinate 22,485,087, forward strand.
TGAGCCAGCAATGAGCCCTTGTGGCCAAGAAGGCCAATGGCATCCTGGGCTGCATCAAGAAGAGTGTGGCCAGCAGGTCGAGGGAGGTCATCCTCCCCCTCTACTCTGCCCTGGTGAGGTTGCGTCTGGAGTACTGTGTCCAGTTCTGGGCTCCCCGGTTCAAGAGGGACAGGGAACTGCTGGAGAGGGTGCAGCAGAGATCTACCAAGATGATTAGGGGACTGGAACACCTCTCTTATGAAGAAAGGCTGAGGGATTTGGGTCTCTTCAGTCTGGAAATAAAGACGGCTGAAGGGGGATCTTATCAATGCTTATAAATACTTAAAGGGTGGGTGTCAGGAGGATGGGGCCAGGCTCTTTTCAGTGGTGCTCAGCAACAGGACAAGAGTTAATGGGCACAAACCTGAACATCGGAAGTTCCACCTAAACATGAGGAGGAACTTCTTTACTTTGAGGGTGGCAGAGCACTGGAACAGACTGCCCAGAGAGGTGGTGGAGTCTCCTTCTCTGGAGACATTCAAAACCCACCTGGACGCGTTCCTGTGCAACCTGCTCTAAGGTGACCCTGCTCTGGCAGGGGGGTTGGACTAGATGATCTCCAGAGGTCCCTTCCAACCCTATGATTCCATGATTCTATGATTCTATGATTCTATATATGGTCATGTAGCTCCCCATTGGCTAAGAACCTCAACATCCTCACTTTTTTGACTGAAATGGATAAGTGCTGAACACCACTGTGTGAGTGTAACAAGAACTGTGGCAGAAGTTTTCACAGGCTTGTCGGGTCTTTGTCAGGTCTTTATCAGGGCTTCGTCAGGGCTTTGTCAGGGGTTTTGTCGGGGTGTGTGCATCTGCCACAGCAGTGTCACTTCATGCCTCTGTATTGCCTTGTATAGCTATCCAATCTGAATCACAGGGTGGTCCCTTCTGTTTTGCCCAGGTACTATGTTGAATGCCTGCCTACCGCTCTGAACCTCAGACAACTAAAGCTAGCCATATGTGCCAAGCAAATGAGCCTAGTCCATCAATGAGGTATCATTCTTGCCTCTATTCTTTTCTTTCTTTCTTGGTCTCTCTTTGTCTTTTATAGGGTGCATTTATTCATACATAAATGTTCACTAACTCCTGAAATCCATCTAGCCCGACTGCTGGTGAGCTCCAGTGGGAGAAGCCAGTGCCTAAATATTTCCGATTTATTCCCACAGGTGACAAATAAGTTATAGGAACTGCTCTGCAGGGGCTACCAAAGGCTGTGCATAGAATTAGCAGTCCTCTCTCATGAAGGGAACAATCCATCTCACTCAAGCTCTTCCTATGCCACAAGGGGTCAGTACCCCATTCATGCTTTCACAGGACCATTCTGTTATAGTTGAATTTAAAATAAATCGAGTCCGAAATAGATTCAATAAATATTTATTGAGGTAGGAAGGCAAAAGCAGCGCTGGGCGGCCGGGGAGTCGCAGCTCCACCAAAGGCTCGCAAATTCAAGCGAGCTGAGCAGCTCTTTTTATCTTCATGGAGGTCGGTTTACGCCCCTCTGTAGCTTCTTGCTTGAGGTAGTTTAGATAAAATGTCGGTCACAGGATCAGCTCAAAACAATACATTCCGATAACATTGTGGTTAAGCTTTTTTGTCGAACAGGAGTTCCCACGTTGGTGTAGCAAGATAACATTGTGGACATGTCTCTTCTGGTTAAACAGGGAGTTCTCAAGACTGCCACAATGGGTTCGTTCCTCTTGCTTAACTTGTTTGATCAGCAAATCACCTTTAGTTACTTATTACAATCCCCCCCTTCTTTTATTTATAAGTGATTTGCTGATCAAACCTAGACAATACCTCACAAGCTGCATTTAATTCAGGATTTTCGTTAGGTATAGTTTTCATTTCCAGTTCTGATTGCTTCATCACCATTAGCTGCACTTTTTCTAACCTGCTTTCAACAAAGGTTACAAATTTATTAATGACACAGGGTCCAAAAGTCAGAGCCAATAGCAACATCATGAGGGGTCCCGCCAAATTAGAAATTAAGGTAGTCAGCCATGGTGACTGACTTGGAATTCTGGGGGTCCGGCTGTCACATTATACCGAACCTCTATTGAATCTTCCCATCGACCTAAGGTCCAATTGAAGGGTTGATGTTCATTTTCTAAAGTCATGGTAATCAATACCATTAATAGGATACCAGCTTTCATTTCCCCACTGTTTAGTACCTCTCTGCCTTCCTCGTCTACTCCTTTGCAGAGAGCAACGGGATATCAAGATCTTCTCGGCAGCAGCAGATAGTCTTCAGGGGAATTTTGCTGTTATCCTGTCAATAATTTCCAAGGTCTAAAGAGTTAGTTATCTCTCAAATATATTTCCACCTATGTGGTTGTTGTGCCCGTTTCCAGGTGAATCTTATAGCACACTGTCTTAAAACTCTATACCAGTCTGTTTCATATACTTCCCAAAGTTCAGGTACTGACAGTTCCCATCCACAAAATAATTTACAAATTTCCACTGGATCCTCTGGTCCCCTGGCATGTATCAAATCATTGCGACATTTCATACAGTAGGGTTGTCTCTTAAATGAAACACAGGACCAATCTCTATTACAATTTAGACATTGGCAAACAACCCAACATAAATGTCCGGAAGTAGGGTGTTTTAAGCAGGGTATTCCCCAGAGATCTCCTACTCTGGGTGATTCGGGTATCTCTATCTCAGTTTCACAACAAAATGGAAAAACCTGGGGAGTTCCTGTTAGTTTGTATAATCCACCCCCCCCCGTTTGGGCCGGTGTCCTTTCTTCACTCCAAGGTGCAAAATATACCTTTCGTAGAGTATTTCCTGGTGGGATTTGGAACCATCGATATAAACTATCTCTTACTCCCCTTCTGGAGTGGTTCATTTACTGGTCTCGCTTTTCCTTATCTTTATTCGAAGACCTCCTGGTTCCAACGTCACAGTCCATTTCTCTGGGAAGATAGGTCCCTTAATTCTACTAGCGTGAGTCCATCCTTTTTCTGCTGTCCGTACAGCCGTATCTGTGGTAAGTAAAACAACAAAGGGTCCTTCCCAACGGGGTGTTAGGGAGGTTTCTTTCCAGGTTTTGATTAGTACCTGGTCTCCGGGCTGGATTCGGTGTATGGAAATGTCCAAGGGAGGTCTTTGTACTACCAAGCCCTTCTTCTTAGTTCCTGTCTTCTTTTTGTAAGTTCTAAAATATATTCTGTTAAAAGTTTATCCTCGACTTTTGGGTGTTCCACTAATAACCCAAAGTCATAAGGCATTCCATACACATTTCAAAGGGGATATACCAGTATCTGTTCTTGGCTGAGTTCTAATGTAAAGCAAAGCCAATGGTAAACATTTAACCCAATTCATTTTTGTTTCCACCATAAGTTTGGTTAGGTGTTTCTTTATCTCCCCATTCATTCTTTCTACTTTCCCAGAACTCTGTGGGTGCCAGGGAGTATGGTATTCCCATTTTGTACCGAACAATTCAGTTGTCTCTTAATTACTTTGGATGTGAAATGTGGACCTCGGTCTGAGTCAATTACCACATAGTCCCATATCTTGGAATAATTTCTTCCAAGAGAATCTTAATAACTGTCTTTGCAGTAGCTCTTACCACTGGAAAGGCTTCTACAAAGTGCGTAGGGTGATCAACCAAGACCAATAAATACTGATATCTCCCCACCTTTGGCAATTCGGTAAAATCCACCTGTATTTTCTCAAAGGGTCTTTTAGCCAATTCACGACCTCCTTGAACCTTTTCCCTAAGTTGTCGTTTATTCACTTTGTGACAGGTTAAACATCCCTCTAAAATCCTTTTAGCTAGACCATATATTCCGACACAGGCATAGTTTGTCTCAAACTGATCCACTAAAGCTTGAATTCCCCAATGAGTTTTATGGTGTAATTTATTCAGTATTCCCGAGCTAATCCTTTTGGAAGAATTTCCCTGCCGTCTGGTAGCAGCCATTTATCACCATCTCTTTTGCTCCAATTTGTTTCAGCTTATCCAATTCTTGGAGAGTGAAAGTTTTATCTAATTTTGGCCTTTCAGGTTCCTCTCTCAAGGTCTGCACCATTAATAATGCAGCCCGCTTTGCCTCCGCGTCGGCTAGATTGTTTCCTCTTACAGTATGGCTTAGTCCCTTCTGATGTCCTTTTACATGGACTATGGCTATCTTTAGTGGACCTCTTAATGCCTTTAAAACTTCTAAGATTAGCTTTTCATGGACTAATCCTTTTCCCTGGGTGTTAATTAAGCCTCTCTCTTCCCAAATTTTTCCAAAAGTATGTACCACCCCAAAGGTATACTTTGAATCTGTATAAATAGTTCCAATTTTATTTTCTAAGAGCTTTAATGCCCTTAGCATAGCATATAACTCACATGCTTGTGCGGACCAGGCTTTACTTAATGGTCCTGATTCTTTTATCTTAAAAGTATACCCATCCACAATAGCATATCCTGATTTCCGTTGTCCTTCAACCACTCGTGAGGAGCCGTCCACAAATAATTTTTCTCCTTCGTCTAATTCATTGTCTTCTAAGTCCTCCCTTATTTTAGTCTGCAAATTTATTAGTTGGAGGCAGTCATGTGTCAAATCTTCTTTAGGTTCTCCGTATAAAAATTGGGCAGGATTCTGAATAGAAGTGATTTCCATTTCTAGTCGAGGGAATTTTAATTAAAATTCCCTCATATTTTAGCAATCGACTATCCGTAAGCCACTTATCAGCCCGTTGTTGCAATACTCCTCGAATGTTATGGGGGGTGTATACTTTTAGTTCACCTCCTAAGGTGACTGTTCCAACTTCTTCTACTATTAATGCAGCGGCCACTATTGCTTGCAAGCAGGTGGGCCACCCGCGGCTTACAGGATCCAGTATTTTAGAATAATATCCTACAGGCTTTCTCTGCCCTGCCCATCCTTGGGTCAGAACCCCATAAGCTGTCCCGTTATCTACATTGATAAAGAGTTGAAAGGGTTTACGGATATCGGGTAAACTGAGGACAGGTGCTTCTACCAGATCTCTTTTTATATTTTCCCAACGATTTTCATCTTCAGGGGACCATTTTACCAACCCGTTTTTAGTTAATTTTTCGTACAAGAATTTTACTTTACTGCTGTAATTTTCTATCCACTGTCAACAATACCCTAATAATCCCAATAACTGTCTTATCTGTCTTTTATTAGTGGGTGCTGTTAGAGACAAAATTCCTTTTACTCTTTCGGGATCTAATTTCTTGTGTCCGTTTATGAGCCAATGCCCCAAATATTTTACCTCCTCTTCAGTAAACTGTAATTTGGATTTAGAAACCTTTAATCCCTTGAGGCCTAAAAAGTTCAATAATTTGATGCTCTCATTTCTGACTCCTTCTTGAGTTTTTCCAGCGATCAATAAATCATCCACGTATTGTATTAGAATTAGTCCCTGACTTAATTCATAAGATTCCAGTAACTGTTGCAGAGCTTGTCCAAACAAGTTCGGAGACTCTGTAAATCCCTGGGGCAAAATGGTCCACCGTAATTGTTGTTTTCTATGGGTCTTGGGGTTCTCCCACTCGAAAGCAAAATAGTCCCTACATTTTCCTTCTAAGGGACAAGCCCAAAAAGCATCTTTTAAATCTATAACACTATACCATTTATAATCTGGACTTAACTGATTAAGTATAGTGTGCGGGTTAGCCACCACAGGGAACCGGGTAATGGTTCGTTCATTTACGGCTCTCAGATCTTGTACTAAACGATAGGACCCATCCGGCTTCTTTACGGGCAATATGGGAGTATTGTGGGGAGACATACAGGGTTCCAAAAGCCCTTGGGCCAAAAGTCTCTCAATTACTGGCTGCAACCCTTCTCTCCCCTCTCTAGAGATGGGATACTGTTTTATCCTAATTGGCTGGTCTGGGTCTTTTATGGAGACCGTGATCGGTTTGATATTTAATTTTCCCACCGACCCTGGGCTATACCAAGTTTCTGGATTAATCCTGGCTTCATCTTCCGCAGTTAATAAGCATAATCTTACTTTTAATTTCTCTTGCTCTACTTCCAAATTGATTCCTAATTCCACCATCAGGTCTCGTCCCAAGAGGTTATACTCAGCTTCTGGGACCAATAAAAATGTTCCCACTCCATGTTTATTTGGGGCTTCTATTGTTACATTCCTTATCAGGGGCACCTTAAAAGGTTCCCCCTTTGCACCAATTACTTGGAGTTTATCCTTTGATTCAACACATCCAGATGGTAACTTTTGGACTGTTGATCTTTTGGCACCCGAGTCCACAAGGAACTCGAACACTTCATGCTGAGGACCCAATTTCAATTCTATCAAGGGCTCGGTAACCTTAGGGGTCCCCAGCAAATAGAGCCCCTGACCCCCCTAATCTTCCTTAAAAATCTCCTCATCCTGCATTCTTTTCCGACAATTTCTCTGTAGATGTCCCTTCTTGCGACAATAAAAACATTCTGTGTCCTGCGAACTAAATCTTCTTCTTCTCGGTTCTACTGTGCCCTTCTGGGGACTTTCTCCTCTCCTACCCTGATTTTGTCCTTCCCTTACAGCTGCCATCAGGATCCTGGCTTGTTTCTTCTGATTTTCTTCTTCCCTTCTCACATACACCTTCTGAGCTTCTCGTAATAATTCATCTAACCCCTTCTCCTGCCAGTCTTCTGCTTTCTCTAACTTTTTCCTTATATCTGTCCAAGATTTAGCTACAAATTGAGTTTTCAGCAGGGCTTGACCCACTTGGCTATCGGGGTCTAACCCAGAATATAGCTGTAAACTTTTTCTCAATCTTTCGAGCCATTCGGTGGGGGTTTCATCTTTCTTTTGTTGTTCATTAAAGGCCTTATTAATATTTTGCCCTCTGGGCACAGAATCTCTAATCCCCTGAATTATCATATCCCGGAGATCAATCATGTTATTTCTATGTGCGGGGTCTTGATTGTCCCAATTGGGCCGCTGTAAGGGCCATTTTACATCTCCGGCGGGACCATGCTGATGCCTCTGATCCCAATGCCTCATGCCTGCCGTTCTGATCATTCCTCGTTCTTCGTTTGTGAACAAAATCTTTAAAATAGACTCCATCTCGTCCCAAGTATAAATGTTAGGCCCGAGGAATTGATCAAAACGTTCTGCTACCCCTAATAGGTCCTCTATCAAGTGTCCCATTTCTTTCTTAAATTCCCTCACATCCCCGGAGCTGAGGGGTACAGATACAAATCCAACTCCGGGTTGCGGTCCCCCCATAGCAGTCTCCCTTAAGGGATACAATAAATTTTCCTCCCTCCTTTCTCTAGTTTGACTTCTAGTTATTCTCCGATTAGAAGGAGGAGCCTCTTCCCCAGGTTCTGTGGGGGCTGTTGGAGGGAGATCTTGCTCAGGACCTTGTGGAGGGGGGACACAGGGTGGGGGAGACGCTGGAGGTTCGTCTGCATCCCACCTTTTCTTTCTATCATTTTTCTTTTCTTTTAATGGAAACAAATTAGCGGCCTGAGCCGTGCCCAGGATCCATAAAAGGGCATATTCACTCTCCTCCTTATTAAATGGTCGTTTGTTGTTAACATATATGTTTAATTGTTGGCATATCCAATCCTCTAAGGATCCATGAATTGGCCAATATAAATCTTTTCTTATCTGTTTTCTTCCCCATATCTCCATACAATAATAGACCAATTTCTCCTTGGACTTCCCTTTTCGAGAAGGGGAACTATCCCAATATCGAATCATTAGGCCTAACGGGCTATCTTGGGGTATATCGGGGAGCCCACCCCCACCCCGTATCTCCTGCATGGAACCAGAAGTCCTACTTTTCTTCTGTCCCATCTTCCGAAAGTGCCTTCTTTCACTCAAAATTCACTCACTCCCCTCCGTTCGTGGCCCACGCCCTCGCGGACAATGGGAACCGCACTATTAGGAGGTCTACACTCACTTCGTCCGGTGGGCTACTAAGCCCAGTGGACGTCTCAGTCACTCGCACCCGGGTACCCAATCCCCGACCGAACGGAACCGCAATATACTTACTCACTCCCGAGTCTTCGTCCGGCTCTTCGTGCACAAAAATTACGGGGAACTGCAGTATCTCCTTTCTCTTTTCTTTTTGCTTTCCTATCTCAGTTCGGAAAATCCAGGTGAGCTAAATCGGAATCTCCTCCGGGACCATCCGAAGATGGGGCGCCCTCCCAGAGTCGAATTCCGAGTTGGCTGTCTGGATCCGAGTCACGGCACCAAATTTGTTATCGTTGAATTTAAAATAAATCGAGTCCGAAATAGATTCAATAAATATTTATTGAGGTAGGAAGGCAAAAGCAGCGCTGGGCAGCCGGGGAGTCACAGCTCCACCAAAGGCTCGCAAATCCAAGCGAGCTGAGCAGCTCTTTTTATCTTCATGGAGGTCGGTTTACGCCCCTCTGTAGCTTCTTGCTTGAGGTAGTTTAGATAAAATGTCGGTCACCGGATCAGCTCAAAACAATACATTCCGATAACATTGTGGTTAAGCTTTTTTGTCGAACAGGAGTTCCCACGTTGGTGTAGCAAGATAACATTGTGGACATGTCTCTTCTGGTTAAACAGGGAGTTCTCAAGACTGCCACAATGGGTTCGTTCCTTTCGCTTAACTTGTTTGATCAGCAAATCACCTTTAGTTACTTATTACAATTCCCTGCAGCCCAGAAAGGCAGACATGCTGTATGTCTGCATCACACCTATATCTCTGCTAGCAGATGACTGCTGTCATGGTCTGCAGTATGTTGGATGAAGAAGGTATCTTGGTGCTTGGACCTTGCTGTGCTGTGGGATCCTGTTAGTCCTCTTGCTAACTTCTCTTTCTGTCAGATTCTTGCTAATTCACTGTGTATCCTGATTCTGTGAAGAAACTTCTCAATCTAGACTCAATTCAGTGTAATCTGAATTATAGGTGCATAGGTTATAAAATGAGCAGGCACTCTCTAGTCAGCTTATCTGAGCCACTACATAATTTAAGCCACAAGAATTTCCTGTATTAAATTCTTGTTTAAGCTGGAATTAGTCTAGTGACTTAGATAGGCAGGTGTGAAAAATAGTGAAGGTATTGTTGGCTTTCTCCATAATAACAAGGCTATAAATATTTGATTTATAAGGATAACTAACCTTTAGTAAATTAGGAAACATGAGAAACCTCAAAGATAACAACTAACAGCAGCTATGAAGAAAAACATCTGAGAGAAACACAAGAGAACTTCTCCAAAAGACCCCACAAATGATTACAGAAGGAACCAGAGGTATGGGAGAAGGGAATTGATGATAATCAAACCCTACCAGAAGCGTAAGAAAGGCAGGTATTGCTTTTGCAGAGGAGAAAAGCCGTTTCCATCAGAGGTGGCATGATAAGGGAATGACTAAAACAAAGAGGCTCCAGCAAAGGCTTGTAGAACATCTCTTATCACACAGACAAAAGGACAAACTGATTCATACTGGATTAGTGTCTAGAAGAGTAATCAAACATTTAACCAGGGCTAATGACATTGAGCAAATTTTTACCAAAAAGGAAAGAAATAAACTAGTCAGCATAAAGAGAAGTAAACAGAGGCAAGACATCCGGGAAGAATTTTAGGTGCCTCGGACAGACTGTGAACCCTGGAGTACCTAACCAATGGGAAACAGGGGAGGGAAAAATTCGGCCGGGATTAGGAAATAAAAAGGTGTGTTTCAAGAACCAAAAGTGTGCCTCTGACTTGAGTCATGCACCCAGCGCTGTGCTTTTGCTTTATTGACTTTGTCCCTATAATAAAATAAGTGCCATTTCTGTTTAAGCGATCTGGCTGTTTATTACACCGGTAAGGTCCCATATTCTGAGAAAATTTAGACAGGATGAGCGCCCTGAAACAAAGCATCTCAGGTAGTGATTGGTGTCAGTATAGGGAACTAAATCAAGCCTAGGAAGATATGGCCCCTTCTTGGAAATCCATAAGAAAATTTCCACATCTAATGTCAAAGGAATATTTGTATATACTGAAAGGAGATGACACCATAAAATTCAAGTCATAAAACGTCAACACTTGTGAAGTGATGATTGTTTTGAATAAAAAATAGCTTGATCACAAACAAGGATGAAGCATAGCCATGTATGAGAAAATTTAACTTGCCTGCTTTCTCTGGTCAGTGGTAAAATACAAGTCATGAGATTTTAGTAGCAGGCTTTTGTATGGTCTGTTTACAACTAGTTCTATCAGGAATAAATCTATAAAGCAAATTCAGCTCATTAAAAGCAAATTTATTTCACTGACCTGAAACTGAGATCATTCCTTTTGCCTACACGTTGGCTTCCCATGTTACTACTTGGTGCACACCTGTGGTATATTAGCTGCCGGTTTTAAGTGTTAAAAGCAATATGTATTTCAGACACTTGATTTACTGATGCACTTGCCATTGTTCGTGGCAGTTCTGCCTCCAAGCATCTGGCAGAATACAGCCTGTGGGAGGGAGGGAGTATCTAGGCTGAGCGGCCTGAACATGACTATTAGAATAACAATAGAAACTACAGAAAATATTTTCTAGCAAGTTTATTTCTGTCCTACTGGAAGATGCGTGTGTGTGTGCATATGTACGGGGGGGGGGGGTGGTCTTTATCATTGAAAGAACAGTTGTAGGTTTTTGAAGACCAGTTAAAAAAGCTGTTGAAGAAAAAAAATTAAAATGTGAAAAACTGTTGAAGAAAAACTGCTAAAGAAAATGTAACTCTCAAATTCTTATGACCTAAAACTAGGCTTGCTAGATATGTATGTCAGGAGAAAAGCATGCACATCTTAAGCAAGGGACCTAAAGAAGTCACTTCATATTCTAAAATCCTGACTGAGCATGGGTCTCAGAGGGATGGAGAGCAGCTCTAAGCTCTCTGGTGGGTTCTTTCTTTTCTTCCACAGAGCCTGACAGAAGGTGAACTCTGGTTTCTCATTAGCAGGTATGCTAATATAATTTGTCACTGTCTGAGGGAAAATGGAGGTATTTCTCGCTCCCCCTTCTCAAGCCCTGCTGACTCCTATCATCAACTGAGGCCTGCTGTAATGCCTGGAGTTGGACAGCAGAAAGCGTGTGAAATCTTACTCCTCCCCTAGCCATGGTAGCTAGAGAGCAGTGCAGTAAGTTGGGCTCAGTTGTTTCAAGGGGCTGCTCTGCTCCAGTCCTGCACTCAGTCCTTGCCCTGCTGGCAGCTCCGTCCCTGGCCTGGCCCCAACATGAAATGGTGGAATTTTCCATTCTTGGTGAAGCAAGGCAGGGAGCCAGCAGAACTGCCACCTTGGATTTTCGAAGGGCAGACTTTAGCCTGTTTAGGAGCATGGTTGAGAGTGTCCCTTGGGAGGCAGTTTTGAAGAGCAAAGGTGCCCAGGAAGGCTGGTCATACTTCAAGCAGGTGCTCTTAGAAGCACAGGAGAAGGCCATCCCCATGTCTTGAAAAATGAGACGACGGGGAAGAAGACCAGCCTGGCTAAATAGAGAGCTTTGGCTGGACGTCAAGAAAAAAAGGAAAGCTTACATTCTCTGGAAAAGGGGGTTGGCAACTTATGAGGATTATCAAGATATAACGAAGCTATGTAGGGGGAAAATTAGAAGGGCCAAAGCTCAATCAGAACTCAGCTTGGCCACTGCAGTTAAAGATAATAAAAAGAGATTTTTCCAGTATATCAACAGTAAAAGGAAGGCTAGGGAAAATATAGGCCCACTGATGAACGAGACGGGTGCCCTAGTGGTGGAAGACACAGAGAAGGCAGAGTTACTGAATGCCTTCTTTGCTTCAGTCTTCACTGCTAAAGCTGTCCCTCATGAATCCTATACCCTGGAGGCAAGGGGGAAGGTCTGGAGAGAGGAAGATTTTCCCTCAGTTGAGGAGGACCGGGTCAGAGACCACTTGGCCAAGCTGGACATTCATAAGTCCATGGGCCCTGACGGGATGCACCTGCGAGTGCTGAGAGAGCTGTCAGATGTTATTGTTAGACCACTCTCCATCATCTTTGAAAGGTCATGGGGAACAGGAGAGGTGCCTGAGGACTGGAGGAAGGCTAACATCACTCCAATCTTCAAAAAAGGCAGGAAGGAGGACCCAGGGAACTACAGACTGGTTAGTCTCACCTCTGTCCCTGGGAAGGTGATGGAGCGACTCATTCTGGATGTCATCTCCAAACACGTAAAGGAACAGGAAGTTATTGGGAACGGTCAGCATGGATTTACCAAGGGTAAATCATGCTTGACCAATCTGATAGCTTTCTATGATGTTATAACTGGTTGGCTGGATGAGGGGAGAGCCGTAGATGTCATCTACCTTGACTTTAGCAAGGCTTTTGACACTGTCTCCCATAACATCCTCATTAGGAAGCTGAGGAAGTGTGGGCTAGATGAGGTGACAGTGAGGTGGATTGAGAGCTGGCTGTGTGACAGAACTCAGAGGGCTGTGATCAGCGGCACAGAGTCTAGTTGGAGGCCTGTAACCAGTGGTGTCCCCCAGGGGTCAATACTCGGTCCAATTTTGTTCAATATATTCATTAATGACCTGGATGATGGGACAGAGTGTATCCTCAGCAAGTTTGCTGATGATACCAAACTGGGAGGGGTGGCTGAAACCCCAGAGGGCCGTGCTGCCATCCAGCGTGACCTGGACAGGCTGGAGAAATGGGCAGAGAAGAACCTAATGAGGTTCAACAAAATCAAGTGCAAGGTCCTGCACCTGGGGAGGAAGAATGCTAAGCACCAGTATAGGTTAGGGGTGGATGTGCTGGGAAGTAGTTCCGAGGAGAAGGATCTGGGGGTCCTGGTGGACAGTAGATTATCCATGAGCCAGCAATGTGCCCTTGTTGCCAAAAAGGCCAATGGAATCCTGGGCTGCATAGGGAAGAATGTGGCCAGTAGGTCAAGGGAGGTCATTCTCCCCCTCTACTCTGCACTGGTGAGGCCACAACTGGAATACTGCGTCCAGTTTTGGGCTCCCCAGTTCAAGAGGGACAGGGAACTGCTGGAGCGGGTCCAGCGAAGGGCAACTAGGATGACTGAGGGACTGGAGCATCTCCCTTATGAGGAAAGGCTGAGAGAGCTGGGACTTTTTAGCCTGGAGAAGAGAAGGTTGAGGGGAGACCTTATTAATGTTTACAAGTATCTAAAGGGTGGGTTTAAGGAGGATGGAGCCAGACTCTTTTCAGTGGTTCCCAGTGACAGGACGAGGGGCAATGGGCACAAGTTGGAACATAAGAAGTTCCGTTCAAATACACAGAAAAACTTCTTTACGGTGAGGGTGACAGAGCACTGGAACAGGCTGCCCAGGGAGGTTGTGGAGTCCCCTTCTCTGGAGATTTTCAAGACTAGCCTGGACGCAGTCCTGAGTGATGTGCTCTAGGCAATCCTGCTTTAGCAGGGGAGTTGGACTAGATGATCTCTAGAGGTCCCTTCCAACTCTGAAAATTCTGTGATTCTATGATTCTGTGATCTGTGCTTGGCCTGGAAGCATCTCAGCACCAGGTCAGAGCTGATGCACATGGAGCAAGACTCTGCAATGAACATCGGGAGGGGAGGAGAGGTGAGACCATTCCCTTCAGGAGATGCTCTTTTAGGTCAGCTCTGCCTCCTCACCAAACCCTCACAGCCTGGCAGAGCCATGGCTTTGGGAAGCAGAGTTCTCCACCTCACACTGCATGCTCCACAAGGAAAAGCTGTGATAACCATCTCAGTAAAATCGAAAATAACATTTATAGAAGCCTTACCTAGCAAGTCACATGGTTCGCATGGACAATTCCTTCTTTATTGTTTGGGGAGGTACCACAAAATAGGACATAACTTAGCTCCATTCCTTTGCAGATTTAATATTCTAGAAAGCCAAATAGTTATTTGTTATATAAGGCAGTTTTCATTTATCATGAAGCACAAGATGTAAGCAGAGCTACATTATTATTAACGTACATGTACTTAGAAATGAAAAACATATACTGAATGATTATTAACATTATTAGGCAACCAGTAATTTCCTTATTGAGAAAGAATGATAATGAGGCTCTTAGTAAATCTCAAACACCAGCAGAAAGGCTTGTGTTGTGTATCCTTCTTATTCACAGAAGAGCTGGCAGCCTACCTCATCCTCCCCTCCAATATGTTTCCTGCAATAAGGTCAGTTGTAACAGCACAATGTATTGCTTATGTGTCTGCCAAGTTTTAATTGAAATGTTTGTGACAAATTTTCACTGACAAGGTCAGATGTTATTTTCTGGTTAAGGAGAGTTCAAGTCAGTCTCTTGAAAAAACACTCTTGATTTTTATAGCATCCAGTGATCTGTTCCTGGAAGTTGATTTACCACAGATATGACTTGCTTACTCTAGGTTGACCTCTTCCAGAACTGTCAAGACTCAAATTCATTTACAGACATTGTCTAAAAGTATATTTTAGTAAAGTGGGTTACATTTTATTAGTGTGAAAATAAGCCTCACCAATTCAATAAGACAGGAAGCCTTCATTTTATTGCTTTAGACTAGAGACTTAAAAGTCACTTTATATAGAGTTGGGCACATAGCAAAGACAGCAGTAAATGCTAGAAACCTCAGCACAGATAATCTTGGTGGCCTTTCATGGGAGGAAAAAAAATCAAAGGCATCTTTATATCTTCTCTTCACAAAAATACAAATTCTCAATGATCCAATATGAGTTTGGTTAGCAAACATTTACAGAGCTAGTGTATTTTTATGAATGTATAAATTAAAGAGATTTCAATTGCTATGTTATTTAAGAGGCAGCTTGTAAATTATGAGTTTCATAAATAAACTGTATATGAATAGGATTAAAATAGAAGCAGTAAATGTATAAAATATCTTTGTGAAGTAGTTGTACTCATAAGAATTCAGTCTATCAAATAACTTTCTAATACATGGTTTGAATCTATTTTTTATATATACTTACAATAGACCTGTTAAATGTCTATAGTATTGTACATGTGTTCAGCAACATAATTATTTCAATTTACATGAGCTTCTATGTAACAAAACCACATGTCACTAAAACTACACTGCATTTAGTGAATTAAGGTTATTTCTAAATGGTAACTTTTTGACAGTTCAAGAAATGTAATATGCAATTGAAATAATTTCATAACAAAACTGAAGTAAAAGAAATACACCAGACTAATAATCCAGAATGATTACCAGTCACAAAAAATGAGCTGGTAACAAAATTATATTTATTATCCAGTAATTATTATAATTATTATAATTAAACTATATTTATTATCCAGTGCTGCTGTCTGTTTACTCAAGAACACTTTGGAAAAGTAAACAAGTAGGTTTATGAGAAAAAGCTCCTGTAACAAGAACTTTTATTAAATTATTCCTGCTGATATTCAAAAAGAATGAAATTATGGCTTCATATAATTAACAAACACAGATAAATTACCTTCATAATTTAATTCACATTGTTGTCCCAAAACCCATGGGATCGTTTACCCGGTGTGCAAGCCAATAACACACAGAGTCGAGATATTAGCTATCTCGACTCTATTAGCACAGAAAAGAGTGCTAGGGGCTATCTCCACAAAGCTAGCACACCCAGCATTGAAACAGTCATTCATTTATACATTGTAAATTAGCATAATTAACATATTCATTGTTTATCAACTTTTTACTGGTGCTCATAATTCCTTATCTCAAAGTTGATTGGTGTAAAACCTTTAACGGTAGAGTGTCTCTTAACTTTACTGCTCAGGCTCAATGGGTGAGGGTCTTCAAGCGGAGGCGGGTATCCTAACTTCTAGAGGAGTGGTTTTCATATTATAATTAGTCAAGGTCACCTTAAGGACACATTTCATGCGGTATAGCCAAGTTTCTTGGGCAATCAGCCCACTGAAGTTTCTGCTACCTGGTTTTAGGTACTGTTGTTCCTTCTATCCCATTGTCTTGTCAGGAATCATTTACCCAAATGATTTACAGAGTTACAATCATAGAGGTTTTGATATCAACATAAGCTATAATTAGAAATTTGAAATTTAAAACAAATGTTTAAATTTCTATCTTTAATAAACAATCAAGCCGATTCTTAATCTTGCAATCAGAAATTGCAACTATTTTCAAGGGAATTTTCTCCCCCCAAATAAAGTTTGCAAGTGTAGCACTCTGTGGGCATAAAGGTCAGAAACTATGTAAAACTATATATATAGGTGGCTCATCAAGCAACTTAAGAATTTTGCTTTGGAAATTTGTTTTACAGGATATGATTGCTTTTATAATGTAAAGTGTAATTATTGCAGATCCAAATGCTAATATCTACCTTTCAAGGGAAACTTGCTGTTTTCATCTCAGCTGCATTCATGCCTTTACAACCTTTCTAGTCCATGTTTTATCCAACTTGTCCAGGCTGTGCACATCCCATAACCCTTTGGCATATTCTGTGCAAGAAACTTGCTTACAAGGTCCCAAAACATCCAAACTGGCCTAGCTGTTTGTGCATGATGTCTTCTGCTGCTGGCAGATCTCCTCTGGGGCATTTGCATTTTAATCTCCACTCTGTGGACCAGAAGATGCTCCTGTCTGAGAGGCTGGCCTCTTTTTCCTGCTATACCTCTTACTGTCAAACCCTTGGGTCCCTTGCAGGACAATGTTGACCATTACAGGTCCTAGAGCTGGACCTTGCCAATTGCAGGCTACTAAGGTGGCTAGTGGCCAGGCAGAGGTCTTTGAGCACTTCACAGTGCTCAGGGAATAGGCTGGGAACAGGGAAGAGCACCAACTTTCATTTATACCAACTCCAAAAATGCCAGACATCAAGCCTGACCCTATTATGGGAAGAACATTACAAGAAGCCAAATACACCAACATTTCTCCACAGCTTCAAACCTTATTCCTATCCACAGTCTCCTCACCCATTCACCACTTCTTCCCTCCCTCCCTTTATCTGCCCATCCTCTTCTTCAGTCCTTACTACTGTTTTCCTTAATACCATGCATGACCTAGTAATGTGCTGGGGTAGGTGTTTGGGCTTGGCCAGTGCAGCCCTCTATTGTTCTTTCAATAAAGTAGAATCTTAAAATCATAGAATATCTCGAGTTGGAAGGGACCGATAAGAATCATCGAGTCCAACTCCCTGCTCCTCACAGGACTACCTAAAAGTAAACCATATGACTAAGAGCGTCATCCAGACATTCCTTGAACTCTGACAGGCTTGGTGCCATGACCACTTCCCTGGGGAGCCTGTTCCAGTGACCAACCACCCTCTCAGTGAAGAATCTTTTCCTAATGTCCAGTCTGAACTCCCCCGACACAGCTTCATACCATTAAGTACAGAACCTCTGTTTCATGACTGTTCCCTTGTGCATATCCCATCCTTCTATTTTCTCTGCATCTCCTACAAACCTCTTACACTCATACAGCCACAGCACACAAGGGCCCTCCCTCTCTTTGCTCTGGTCCCCATGTGGCCCCGCGGGGAGGGGGGGGGATAGGGAGAGGGCCTCTTGTGCATGGTCCTTGTATGATCTGTCCTTAAAAGCATTCAGACCTGCTATGTTGCTTGTCCTTAATTCCACAGCCAGAGTATACTCTACCTGGTCTTTTAATGTAACTCTTGTGCCCCTCTGTCACATGAAGAAGTTACAAAAAGCTACCTTCATGGAGTTTGGCTCCTGGGCTGTGGCAGAGGTCCACTCCCATGGGACCTTTCCAGGTTTAAACACAGAAGGGGACTGCAGATCAGGTCCAGGGAAGGTATTATCCCAATGCCTTGACTTTTTTGTTCTTCCTCACAATTTCATTATGATGAACCATCAGGATCTCTGTGGAAATCTGCCAGACTTTTAATAGGAAGAATAATATAGTCCCTCATTTTAGAGCAGACAATCTTCAAAATCTTATTCTGATATTGAACAGTTAGACTATTCTGCAAATCTCAACCTCAGTTATGAGTACTCAATAGAGAGGTATCTGTTGAGGCACTCAAATGTGCCTCCTTGCTAGCAAATTCAAAATCATGTTTTGTATACAATAACCTTCCTCCTAATAGTCATGGAGAACTGGCATAACAATCAGAAGTATAGATCCTAGATTGCATTAATTTTTGTAGAGCATTGCAAGGACATGGTGGCATGGTGCAGTGCAGTGAAGCAGCAGCTTGTATGATCACCCAGTGAGGACTGGGAGAAAGCTAAATCCACAGTTCCCAAAGTTCCCCATTTCCACAATTCTCACACTTCCCAAAGTACTACATACACAGTTCCCAAAGGGGATACACTCAACCTCAAGCCACTACTCCAGCTGTGTCCATGTTTCTCTAAGTGAACTAGACCTAGGCTTGGACCAGCCTTCAGCCACAGTACAAGTCAATGGATGTGCAGTAGGTGCAGTCCAAGAACTGCAGTTTGTGTGCAGGTTTATATTTAAGCAAACTGGATCATTTAGATGTAACTATCGGAGCTGTAACTTGATAATAGTTAAAAGTTAGCTGCACCTTCACCAAAGCACTGTAGCCTCAGGATGTAAAGCTGTACTGGGTCTGTCTGAGATGGAGTTAATTTTCTCCATAGCAGCCCTCATAGTGCTGTGCTTTGTATTGGTAGCTAGAAAGGTGTTGATAACACACCAATGTTTTGGCTACTGCTGAGCAGTACTCCCACAGCATCAAGGCTGTCTCTCCAACATTCCTCCCCCTCACCAGTAGGCTGGGGATGGGCAAGATCTTGGGAGGGGACATAGCCAGGACAGCTGACCCAAACTGACCAAAGGGATATTCCATACCCTATGACATCTGCTCAGCAATAAAAGCTAAGAGAAATGAGGCGGGGAGTGGGGGTGGCATTCATTATTATGACGTTTGTCTTCCAGAGCAACTGGTACGTGTACTGAAGCCCTACTTCCCAGGAAGTGGCTGGACATCGCCTGCTAATGGGAAGTAGAGAATAAATCTCTTGCTTTCCTTTGCTTCCACACACGGCCTTTGCTTTTGCTTTATTAAACTGCCTTTATCTTGACACATGAGGTTTTTTCCATCTTATTTTCTCCCCCCCTGTCCTGCTGAGGAGGGGAGTGACAGAGCGGCTTGGTGAGCACCTGGTGTCCAGCCAATGTCAACTCACCACAAAAGCACTGATCTGCTATACTCAGATTTGTTCCAAAACATTTGACGAGTGAACTTTACCACAGCAATAAGGGTCAGTATATACTGCCCTGTCTTTATGGTTATCTGGCATTACCTGCTTTCTTGCAGCCAGGACAAGTCCAATATGAAAACTTCAGGCTAGTACAGTCTTTGCATTATGTTTTCTTTATTTTGACAATGACATGATTATGTGTTCATGCTTAATACAGATCAAACATGTGCTACTGCACAATCCAATAGAGCACAGATCCTGTATTATCAATCATCAGAATACGGACTCCCCAAGACCATATCACAATTTATTAATCCAGGCTTGTATGCAAAATAATTGCCTTCACAAAGTTTGACTGATTCCAGCAAGAATTCTGGAAGCAGAGTAATATTCAACAATAGAAAGGCTGACAGAACCTAGTCCTTGTGACAACAAAATAAAATCAATTTAGAAAAGTGGTTATTATTAATATTTTTTTTTGCTTTCCAAAGCTAGTTTGGAATAACTAAAAATACAAACAGGCTTTCTCTTTTGCATATGGTTCACATATAATCCTTTAAGCAAGCTAGGGACTGAGGAGTTCTTTTACAAAGGATTTTTATCATAATTCTGAATTGACACTCTTTGATTTTTATTTGTTTTTTTTATTCCTGGAATAACAGTTTTAAATGGAAAGAAAGTAGGCTCTGCACCTGTGTGATCCTGAGCAGATGTCAGCTGTTTACAAGGCACAGGTTGTTTGCTGCAAACACATGTGAACAGTTCTTCAGAGCACATTTACTTTAGATCTTTGGGGGAAGGGGGGGGGGCGATCAGCTCACAAGATGCTAATCAAAGTACAACCAACTATCCTTTACTGCATCAGCTGCTTCATTGGAGCTGGTGTTTTGCCATTGATATTTTTTTTTTTACTGGGTAATAAATGGCAATATTGTCTTACTCGTTGGCCTTGTATGCTGGTTTTTGCTGGGATAGAGTTAATTTTCTTCACAGTAGCTTGTATCGGGCTATGTTTTGGATTTGTGCTGAAAACAGTGTCAGTAAAACAGGGATGTTTTAGTTACTGATGAGCAGTGCTTACACAGTATCAAGGTCTTTTTTGCTTCTCACACCACCCCACTGGCAAGTACGCTAGGGGTGCACAAGTTGGGAGGGGACAGCTGACCCCAACTGACCAAAGGGATATTCCATACCATATGATGTCATGCTCAGCATATAAGAGCTATGAGGAAGAAGGAAGGGAGAACATTCTGAGTTATGGTGTTTGTCTTCCCAAGTAACCTTTACACATGATGGAGCCCTGCTTTCCTGGAGATGGCTGAACACTCACCTGCTGATGGGAAATAGTGAATTAATTCCTTTTTTTGCTTAGCTTGCATGCATGCAGCTTTTGCTTTACCTATTAAACTGTCTTTATCTCAACCCACGAGTTTTCTGGCTTTTACTCTTCTGATTCTCTCCCCCATCCCACTGTGCAGGGAGTGAGTGAGTGGCTGCGTGGTGCTTAGTTGCCGGCTGGGGTTAAACCACAACACCTTGTTTCAGAGGATAGGTTCCTTTCTTTCAGCTTTAGGTGGACTTGAATAGCTAAATATTACCTGTCCTCTGGAGCTTAGGTGGTGGTCTGCTTGTCTGTGATTCAGTTCTTTACTATTTCTGCACTTTCTTCTCTCTGCTAGGCAGTGAACATGAAGTGGAAGTATAATTTCATTTTCTCTGTGAGAGAAAAACTTACAATTAATTGTTAGATTGACAGGTAAAAATCTTTGACCTTCAGAAATTCAGATTTTATTCTAAGGCCACATTTTTAGACAAAGTTTATTCAAATGAATAATCATCAAGCAGTCAAGCCATCTAAATGTGAAATATGGAGGAACAATTATCCAGTGTTATATAGACAAGTAGCTTTTTTCCTCTTTTTGTCCAGTTGTCGTTGCTAATTTTGCTTCTTATACAAATCATATACAATTAAACAAAAATATCTGCAAGCCTACATCTAAGTGGCAAGATTTTTACAAGTGCTAGTTCATGGGATACGTTTTTAGCAACTGTACACTGTCATTTCTAAAATGCTCATTTACTGATGCTTTAAACCAGCACACATACAGATAAAAATGGCAGCATTAAAGATCCAGTGTGCGCGTGTGTGCGCGCATGCACACACATGCACAACTCTGTGAGAAAGGGAAAGAAAAGACATGGGAAATAAAAGGAAAGAGTTATACAGTTAAGGAGATAAAGTCTGAGAAAATAATTGAGGCAGAGATATTTTCAGCACCATAATTCCTTTCTTTAAAGTGCCACAATACGTTTGGTCATCAATATTAATACCAGTTCTGGCTTGCAGACATTTACCAACATAATGTTTCCTTTAATTCTCTTCACATAGGAGTCATGCCAAGGGGTATTTCTAGTACTGATTATCAGCATGTCTTATAGTATGCTGAAGAGAGGTGAGGCTCTCTTCCTCCATGTTGCAGGTTTATGTTCTTCCTCTCCTAGTGCCTGATGCGAGGGTGGAAGCTTTGAAATATCAGCTCTGGAGGGACAAAATGATACTTAGAAAAAGAAATACTGAGCCCTTGAACTGAATGTTGCAACAAAAATGAACAAAATTGCACAAATAAGTATTTAAATGTTGGTAGTATTGATTTCTAGATGGAATCAAGTATATAACATCTTTGTGTGAAGTATCAAATTCTCCATGTAGTTATTACTAGCTGAATAGGATCACCCAGACAAACTGGTTTCAGAGCACAAAAGGTGAGATGCAGGGAGTTGTCATTCCACTCAGCTCCATCTCTCCTTGACAGACGCTTATTGATCCCTATCTATGCAGAGATAACTTGGGGGGAGCTGTGGAAATGGCTCAGTCAGGGGTGGTCTCAACACTGCATTACAATAAGAACCGACACCCAAATGGTGCCTTTAACAAACAAAATGCCCTGAGTCACATCCCATCACTATTCAGTGAGTGTGAGTACCAGACATCACAAAATAAACAATACTACCTAAGGGGCCATCAAACCACCAGATATAACCATCCCAGATAGTGTAATCCATTGAAGCACGATCCTGCCCACCCATTGAAACAGGATATTTAAACCCTAAGTTTTGGGGAGGAAAATGGGGAGTCTTCCAATGATGCAGCTGGTCTGTAGGAGATTCTTCCCCCCTTGTCCAGGACGCTGTGCAAGGTAACTTCCCAGGGACTGAGCGGTCTTACCTGAGAGAGAGGGTAAGTGATTTAATAACATACGTATGATATTTGGCATACTTTAAGACCATGATTTGTGCACTCTTTTAAGGTATTAATATCTAACATGCTTGTGGTTTGTGCTGTTACTTTTCGGGATCACTTGTTAGGTGGTAATAGTGTATTCTGTGAATTGTTTTTTTTTTTCTTAAATTGCAATAGTGCATTCTTCCATTGTATACATAAAACTTGCAATAGTGGCATATCGGACCTGTGAGTGAAGTCCAAATAAATTGTTAATTTGAACCTCTCAGTGAAGTCTTCTTCTCTCTGCCACACTAGCCAATGTGCATTATCATAGAATCATAGAATCATAGAATGTGTTGGGTTGGAAGGGACCTTTAAAGGTCATCTAGGCCAAGCCCACTGCACTAAGCAGGGACATCTTCAACTAGATCAGGTTGCTCAGAGCCTCATCAAGCCTGAACTTGTATGTGTCCAGGGATGGGGACCCCACCACTTCTCTGGGCAACCTCTTCCAGGGTCTCACCACCCTCATGGTAAAGAACTTCTTCCTAATGTCTCATCTAAACCTACCCTGCTCTAGTTTAAAACCATTGCCCCTCGTCCTATCACTACATGCCCTTGCAAACAGCCCCTCCCCAGCTTTCTTGTAGGCCCCCTTCAGGTACTGGAAGGTCACTATAAGGTGTCCCTGGGGGCTTCTCTTCCCCATGCTGAACAACCCCAACTCTCTCAGCCTGTCTTCATAGGAGAGGTGCTACAGCCCGTAAGAAAGGCAGGTATTGCTTTTGCAGAGGAGAAAAGCCGTTTCCATCAGAGGTGGCATGATAAGGGAATGACTAAAACAAAGAGGCTCCAGCAAAGGCTTGTAGAACATCTCTTATCACATAGACAAAAGGACAAACTGATTCATACTGGATTAGTGTCTAGAAGAGTAATCAAACATTTAACCAAGGCTAATGACATTGAGCAATTTTTTTACCAAAAAGGAAGGAAATAAACTAGTCAGATAATCCCTTTAGGTGTAGCATAAAGAGAAGTAAACAGAGGCAAGACATCTGGGAAGAATTTTAGGCGCCTCGGACAGACTGTGAACCCTGGAGTACCTAACCAATGGGAAAAAGGGGAGGGAAAATTTCGGCTGTGATTAGGAAATAAAAAGGTGTGTTTCAAGAATTGAAAGTGTGCCTACTTGCTAGGTCACCTGCTCTTGCAAGAACGTGAATAAAAATGTGCCTCACAGAGGATTCTGCCTGAGCCTATTTCATTCGGATCGGAACTTATTTCTCACAAGCCCTCTGATCATCTTCATGGCCCTCCTCTGGACCCACTCCAACAGGTCCATGTCCTTCTTGTGCTGAGGGCTCCAGAGATGGATACAGTACTCCAGGTGGGGTCTCACGAGAGCAGAGTAGAGGGGGAGAATCACCTCTCTCGATCTGCTGGCCACGGTTCTTTTGATGCAGCTCAGGATGCAATTGGCATTCTGGGCTGTGAGTGCGCATTGTTGGCTCATGTCCAGCTTTTTATCCACCAGTACCCCCAGGTCCTTTTCCGCAGGGCTGCTCTCTATCACATCATCCCCCAACCTGTATTGATAATGAGGATTGTCCTGACCCATGTGTAGGACCTTGCACTTGGCCTTGTTGAACTTCATAAGGTTTGCTTGGGCCCACCTCTCTAGCTCATCCAGGTCCCTCTGGATGACATCCTGTCCCTCTGGCATGTCGACCGCACCACTCAGTTTGGTGTCATCTGCAAAATTGCTGAGGGTGCACTTGATTCCACTGTCTATATCATTGATGAAGATATTGAACAGCACCTGTCCCAGTACGGACCCCTGAGGGACACCACTTGTCACCCTTCTCCATCTGGACATCGAGCCACTGACCACCACCCTCTGGATGCGACCATCCAGCCAGTTCCTTATCCACCGAACAGTCCACCCATCAAATCCGTATCTCTCCGACTTAGAGAGAAGGATGTTGTGGGGGACCATGTCAAAGGCCTTGCAAAAGTCCAGGTAGATGATGTCCATTGCTCTTCCCTTGTCCACTGATGCAGTCACTCCTGTTAATTGTCTTGGTCCCGAAGACCTATCTCCATAACATAGATAAAAAATTATGAAGCATTTTTCCATGGAAGATCCTGCTTTTTTCCCAGAGGCTGCTTCTGTCTTTGGGCAACAAGCTACAGGAAAACCCAAAGCTATTAGTGAAGCAATAATAATTTCTATAAAATGTTAAAGAATATTTTATAAGAAGTGTCCTCATAAGAAAGCCTCCAAATCCCACTTTCAGCTCTATACCATAGTAGAAAAGCAAATCTAGGTAGCAGCACAATGAATATCTGATACAGCAAAAAGGCAACTATTGGTGTTCTCTGGATTATCTGAAGATGGGGAGATTAGTTTGGTGGCTAAAATATTAAGTGAACAAATCTGTGTATTTGGAGGGGGATAGCCTCTTCCAAAGACCTGTAAGAGAAATGTCTGAAATACTAAACCTGCAGCTACCAAGTTTTAAAAGCAAGTAAATGAGCTGTAAAAGGTCTCATAGGGGATCTGTGTTTTTAAATGCAGCAGAGCATATGTTAACATGTTTAACTGTATTTTTGGTGATCAGTTCTATTGCAAATCATGATGAAATGGTTCATGGGACTGTTCAGTGCCTTACAGAATTGTGTCATGCAAGTTAGTTAAGTTAATATGCAGTCTAAAATACCTTCAACAGGTTATTGATAACACATAGCACATGTCTTCTCTGGTGTCAGACATCACAAAAAATCTCACTTAAACAATTCTGAGGAAAGTAGATGTACAGCCAGCCTGGTGACTAAGATACAGGACACTTGGCTGCAGTTTTTACAGCACTTGGGGCTGAAGATCTATTCACAGTAGATATTCTGTTACCATGACTGATAACTTACAGTGGATAAAGACAGAAGGGAGTGAAAAAGAGTTACTGAGCAATAAAGATTAATTTCAAGTTATTACCAGTGAGGAACTCCAGCAGTGACTCTTTTTATCACAATGCAAATTGAAAAATCTTACGTGTCTTCATAATATCTAGATGTACTTGCAATAAGGGATATATTCTTCAGTGATTACAAAAATGATTTTATGTTTTTATGAAATAATTTTAACACTGTGTATATGTTGAGAACCTACATTCTGAGATTTACAAAGAAAGAATAAGTGATTCCGACTGAAGTACATTATTTAATGGATTTATACACTTTCATTATATAGATTATAATTTTATAAAAACCCAAACATATAAATTATATATTATATACAACATATTTTTACATTCCATAAGTAGTGTATAATATATAGTATAAATTAGTGCAATCACTGTTGCATTAGTATAAATGATAATGATGGTTGGCATCATGCTAATCATCTATACATATTTTCATGTCTTTGTAGTAGACACATAAAGATAATGTGTATACGTATAGTATTTATTGTTTATCAGAACTTATATGCACATCCCAATATCTTTACACACACATACTATACAACAATATTTATATTGTTGATGTTTACAAATACCAGTGACATTACTGAGCATACAAAGCAGCTGTACTAGTTATTTTGGGGAGGGGCTGGTTTTTTATCTTGTATTTTCTTACAAATGGGTCTCAACTGCACTTACTCTGAGGCAATAAATAATACAATGACTCTCCAGGAGCCTCCTACTAGGCACCATTAGACCATAATACGCATGATGGGCATAAACCATTCAGCAAATGTCCTTCACTTATTTACCCCTAAAGAGCTGTACTCTGTGCAATTGAGTAATGAAGCATTATGGGCTTTTTTCCCCTTCCCTGCTATTTCAATATATCAATGCAGATTGTCTAAAGAGAAAATATATTTTGTTTTCTTTTAGCAAATGAGTATTTATGGGGAAGGTGTAGACTTCTCTCATGTTCCACCTCTGTGAATAAAGAGAAAATAATAAGATCCTTAAAAAGGAAATAATTAATAATTTAATTTTCCTTTAATGATTTGTGCAGCACATGTAAGAAATGCATTCCATACAGATGACAGAAAAATAGAACAGAACAGAACAGAATAGAACGGAATAGAATAGACTGTTTCAGTTGGAAGGGACCTACAACAATCAACTACAACCCTTTGAGCTCTGCCCTTCAGCCAGTTCTTCACCCAGCACATCGTGAACCGACTCATCCCACAGTTGGACAACTTGTCCAGAAGGAAATATGAAGTTAGGTTCAATATTATGTCAACTGAGAAATACTGAGTACATAGTTCCAGGCTTTATGCCACCTTTGCGCTGCCTGGACTCTGAATACCTGCAAGAATCAAAAGGGGACTGTGTTAAAATTGTATTGTAAAAAGCAAGTATTTATTAAATCACTTAGGGATAAATAATGGCCTTAGAATATGCATATGAGATGAATACCAGTATTGCACAGTATATTTTAATCCAATATATAGATCACAGCAGCAAAATTATGTTAAATGTTTGTTAGAAACAGAAGAAAACAGAAGAAGTGAAAAGAAAAAAATCAAATTTAAAGAGAAAGATACAAGAGCACCTATTTTTGTCAGTCATCTTGTACATTTATATTATTAGAGCCACACCGAGTACAGGGCAAATATTTGTATGCACAAGTAAATCCACAAGAGAATCTTCCAAATTGTTTCTGGATTTTCCCATAACATATGTGGTTAAATGGATCACAAAGACAATTTTAAAACTGGATTCTCCCTAGAAGAAAACTTAAGTAGCTCTCTGAATTTCTTTTTTCTTTAATGTCTCCAGTTCTTCACCTGTACACATAAATTCTCTCTTCTCCTTAAATCTTCTCGCTCTTTTTTCTATGACATATTCATAGAATGGTTTGGGTTGAAAGAGACCTTAAAAATCATCTTGTTCCAACCCCCCTGCCATGGACAGGGACACCACCCACTAGACCAGGTTGCTCAAAGCCCCATCCAGCCTGGTCTTGAACACTTCCAGGGATGGGGCATTGACAACTTCTCTGGGCAACCTGTTCCAGTGTCTCACCACCCTCATGGTAAAGAATTTCTTCCTGATATCTAATCTAAATCTCCCCTCTTCCAGTTTACAACCGTTACCCCTCGTCCTATTGCTCCACTCCCTGATAAAGAGTCCCTACCCATCTTTTCTGTAGGCGCCCTTCAGATACTTCCCTCCCCTCTGTTCTGTTATAACTTTCAGTTAGCTCTTAGTTTCTGAACATGACTCTCTTGTTTTCCTGCATTCTTATTCCATTTCTCTGATGTGTGCAGGATTAATGCAGTCAGCCCTGAGCATGGCCCAGCACTGCCTATGAAATCTTTGTGTGAGATTGTACATTATGTACAGCATTGGTAAAATTTTTCATAATAAAGGAGGAAAGGGATTTGTAAGTCTGAACTGAATCCTGTCATGGCAATTTATTAGTATTTTCTAACCTTTTCCTTTCTACACTTTAAAAGAGACTCCGCTTTCTATGGGGACATAATATCAGAAACTAAATGTGACATTCCTATTATACGTTCTGTAAAATAGTTTTTCTGATCAAATCTATTTATTTATTTACTCCCATAAGGGACACCAGCTCTTCCAAGCTTATGTGAAAACACATAATTTCTTGCTGTCCTAAATAAGCTCTGTTTCTGGTCCTATTTCTCAGGCCACTTTCTCCATTTTACACTAAACTGACATTGGATGAAAAATGCCCTGCCTTGGCTGGTGTGCTTTCTGAGTGGAGCAGGGGACATAACTAGGTATACTGGGAAAGAACACGACTGCACAGGACGAACCAGTCTGTTTCAGTTATACAAACTTCCTTCTGCTCAGGGTACAGAGAACTAGGAGAAAAGGTTATATATTCTCCCCTGTACCCAGGTTTATCTGCCTATCATTAGCATAAAAATTATGCAAATAGTCTCTGTAGTATCCCAAACAGATCTGCTCTCCATTTATTTTGATCTACTGAATCTGATCAGTGAGAAGTCAGAGACAGAGGAAAGCAGATGAGATGGACTCCAGGGAGTGAAGCAACCAGTCCCCAGCAACAGGAGGAAAAGGGGCCTCCCAGGGATGATCCAGCACACAAGTCCTGCCCTTTTCAGGGAGTTATCATTAAGTAGGATTAGCAAATTCATGATGTGCTCAAATGCTCCAGTAACGAGAACTGTGCAAAAGGTAGAAATATATTCCAGTTTTTCCTTACTTACTTTAGCTTTTGAATGCATATATGAACTGATCCTGTATTTATTCTGCTTAATCTTCAGAAACTACTAATTTTCACAGTATTTGCTCATTTATAGCATTCACAACTATAAATAAAAGTTCTCTGTTTCTGATAAAGAAATGTAATAACAGGCCACTAGAAATACTTATTCTTAGAAACAATAGAGAGTTTTTCACTGCTGATGCAAACTGCTTATATGGTAGAAATACATAAATGCTTGTAAGTGCTAGGTATTAATAATATAAGTGATCAGAAAATATGCAAATTAGCATATTCATATAAAATTTCCTATTTCCCTATAAAATTACTCTCAGAAGCATGTAAATGGGTGTTGCGGGCGGATTGATTAACTTCACTTGTAAGAGAGAAGTAGTGAAATGTTTATTAACATAAAACAGTGATTTAACAAAGTTTGATGGTAAATGCGACAGTGTTTTATGAGATTCGATGCCAGGGTACACTTGATTATTTACTGCATAGAGGCCAGGGTCAGACAAGCTGTCAGGGAGACCCTCCCATTGAGTCACAAGGTTCGGAAAGGACCCCCTTGCTTTCTAAACTCCTTCTCAGAGAGGAGTCTAGGTGCGGCTGGATCCAATCCCAGTCCCAGACTTGGTCAATGGTTTATGTCTAAAGGATTATATATGCGCAATCAATCCTTAGCTAAGATTTCAAAGTTTAGCATGCTATTAGTCACTTACCGAGAATCTGTTGCGGCAAGGAATCTCTCAACCTCGAGGAGAAGAGCGTTAAGCGAGCATCCCCACTCAAGGGGAGATCCTGTTGTGCAGCCCGCTGCCATGCAGGAGAGCTCAAAGGGCTCTTGGGCTGTCCACTATTTATGGAGTAAGATAATTGACCTATAGTCATATTCTCATGGGAACAAGATACCTAGGTTCCCACTCCAGACAGTGTTTTGGTTATGTTGCCAGCCATCTCCCACAGTTCAAGTGCAACTCGTAACAACTCCCACTGATAGCCATGGCTTGAGCAGGAGCTGGGTGGGGGGAAAGGGGGAGAAGGGGAGAGCACACTGCCACAATGACTGAACTAATTAAACCGGAGCTCTGTAAGCAATTTGCCTCATTAAATGTTTTACAGTTCTATATCTGCATCAAAGTTATTTCATGTTTAGTTTAAATAATAATAAAGGAGGGAAAATCAAGGTTTATTGGAATTTTGAGTATCTCAATTAAAATTATCTTATCTACAGAAAAGACTTCTCCTGTAAATAATTACAATGTTCTGTATTTATTCTGCAGTTTGAAGAACAGAATGAAAGCAAATTTGATAGATTAGTTCAGTGTGAGTTCCATTGTGTATTGATAGAAATATACAGTCCACTTTTGTTATTAATCTCTTATCACCTCAATAATTGTTGTTAGTGGGGAAGTCTGTTCTCATGCAATTATTCATAAAGACAGCTGTGTGATTTTGGATGGATATTCAACCAGATGGGAGAAAATCCACTATCCCTGCATGAATACTAGATGAAAATGGTAAAAGGTGTGGCTATAGATGGGTGGAACAACTTTCCAAATCTGCTTAATCGGATGTGTTCACTGTCTTGATCTTGTGACTTGCTATGATAATTTTCAAAGATGTTTTAGGTCAAATGCAGAATCCACACTTTGAAATCTTTACATTTTCTGTGGAAGACAGTGCCTGCTTTCCAGTATCTTCTGTTCGTCCATGAGTTATAGACAGTAATACAGACATAAGCCAGATGCTCTGCTTTACTTGTGAGATGTAGAGGAACACGCTTCAGTAATTTCTCAAATAGATTTCCATTGTTTCATATAGTAAACAGCAACTGGTGGAAAAAAATCATAATTCAGATACAGAAAATGGACTCAGATTTCCATTCATATCTGCTAGGTGGCTGATAATTCCACTTCTGTGCTTTTTCCCCTCTACTGTTGCATCTTATATATGTACCTCCTCAAGCCTTTTTCTAAATACAACAATGTGGAGGGGGACAGGGGAATCGTCCTAAGTTTCCCTTTTTCACTTGAGAACTTCTCACTCTAAAAAGTGCAGTAAGGTAAATTGTTCAATACACAAAAACTAATGAAAAAAATCATCCACATCAATTGTCTGTCTTTCCGGTTTGCTGCCAATTCCTCTCATATTTTGTTTAATTTCTGTTAAATTATCTTGCTCTTTGAAGCCAAGACTGCATCTTCATATGTACATATACAGAACACCATTGGGAAACTACTACAATAGAAGTTAAACACTGGTGAGCAACCATGTGTCTATAAACGCATTGGCTACATGTCCAGTTTAATGGGGATCTTCATTTTTAGTGATTTTTTCAGGCACATTCCTCTCTAGATCAGAAGAAAAAAGATATTAGAAATGAAGACTTATGGATTTCAATTTTTCCTTTCACTCATCATTCTTTTTCTGTCAAATGCCAGCTTTCTGGCATTTTCTTAAAGCAAATTTTCCTTCTTTAAGCAGGACAAACACAAAATGTAGCAGTGATTTAATTCATGTTTAATATAAAGTATGTAAATGCCATGGTCACACTTAATCAAAGAACATTTCTGTGTATGAAAACAAAGCAAAGGCAGGCTTTTTTAAAAAAGAATATCATGAGATACCCCTGTCAAAAAGGGGATACAAAAGATTTCTCTTTGCCCCTAGATTTCATGGGGGGATGCGATCCTCCCATTGTTCTACTCTACGCACAGTGAGTTTAGATTTACCCGATTCCCCTATAAGGCCCACCCTTTGCCTATATCTAATCAATTCTTGTGCCACCTCCACCCAGGTCATAGCTCTCCCCTGCTGATTCTGTCTCACTCCCCTCAGGGCTA
The DNA here is from genome assembly GCA_009819605.1 of Sterna hirundo. Classification (NCBI taxonomy): domain Eukaryota; kingdom Metazoa; phylum Chordata; class Aves; order Charadriiformes; family Laridae; genus Sterna; species Sterna hirundo. Next base: position 22,516,439 of record CM020463.1, read on the forward strand.
ATGTGTCCTGCAAACGGTCCTGGAGTTGGACCGCATATAGTTTCAAAGAGTCAGGCAAGCCTTGGATCAGGGGAGTCATTCTGTCAGGATTTGCATTTAGTAACATTGGAGAGGATTGCCGAGATATTAAATGTCTGTCATGCATCAACTGGAGACAGGCAGTCTTTTGAAGACTTTCGGTTAAGTGGTTTATAGTCGGGGTCTCAATACACACGGGGTCACCTTGTTCCATAGGATCTAACCCCCCTGCCCAATATGCAACTCGTTGGGTTAAGGACCACGGTTCTCTCGGGTCGTCAGTGGTCAAAAATACCCCAGGTCCCCAGTACCCCTGTGCCTCATCTTCTGACAATAAAATCCGGTCTCCGCCAGTCAATGACACCCTCCACACGTACTCTGTCTCAGTCTCTTTTGCTAGGCGGGTATATTTTTCTTGAATCTTAGATAACTCAGTCGCTGAATATGGTATCGTTTGGGTGGTAACTTGTGCCCCCCCCCACCTGAGCATTATCAGTAGTCTCGGTCTTAATTAGAGGTCTCAATGTTTCCTCCTTATTTTGGAGGTAAAAAATTTTCCGGCTCATCTCTAACTCCTTTGTTGGATACAAAGGTCTATTGGCCAATTTCGCCAGACTTGTAAATCCCAGTTCATTATCCAGGAAAGGGTTACAGTTCATTATCCAGGAAAGGCTTAAGTTATGTCTGGTCATGGGTTTCTCATTTACTCTCCTCTAGTTCAGACCATAAGATTTTTTCTCGGTCCAGGGCATCTGACAGAGCCGCATGGAGTCGCTGAGTGGTGTTATGCTCAGCGGCTAATTGACTTTGCAAAATTTCAATTTGCTCTTGCAAGGATTTTATTTTCTCTCCTTCTGTTTCCCTGGTCAAGTGTCTATCCTTCTGGGCTGCAGTTAGTGCTGCCCCTAATACCGCACACGCTATAGCTTTTCCTTTACCTAACTGCAACTTTCGCTCCTTTGCAAGGGTAGTGATACAACTTGCCACTGCTTCTGGATTATGCCAATTATCGTGGGCCCAGACCATTCCCAGCGGAGTAGGACACACCTTATACTCCTTCAATTTTTCCAATATCGGGGAGCAGTCAAGCACAGACATTTCTCGGGCCGTCGTGGCTTGCTACTGCTCGAATCTCCCCTGGCTTGTAGCTGAGAGGCCACTTCCCGGACTCTCCCTGTCCGCAGCCAGATAGACAACCGGTATCCCTTAGGCTAAAGGGTAGCAGTCAGGCCTTTGCTCCTGCTCGAACCTCTCCCAGCTTATAGCTGAGAGGCTGCTTCCCGATCCCCCCCATCTGATGCCGGATAGAGAATCGGTATCCCTTGATATGGGTAGCAGTCAAGCACTAACTCCTGCTCAAACCTCTCCCAGCTTATAGCTGAGAGATCATTTCTCTTAGGACCTTCCAACACTGAGAAAATCCTGTCCATGACACCATTAGAATGTCACGTCCCACTCTCAGGAAAGAGGGGGGGTAAGTGACTTCAGATTCGTAAATTCCCAACAGCACCGACTAAGGTGAGATAAATCTCAAGGTCCATATAGAAACATTTATTAGCTTCCCAAAATGGTTAGTATAGGTCTTAACAAATCCACGATAATTGGTTAGGTATATAACAAATTATGGCAAATGGTGAGGTATGCATTGTGTTACTTAACAACAGGTATAGGACAACTTATGGCAAATGGTACTTAAGGTCGTACTTAAGGTCATTATTTCACAACTCTAACCGTTACTTAACAATTCTAAGAGAAAAGAGAAACTGAGGGATAGAGAAAGGAAAAGACAGAGAAAAAGACAGAGAGAAAGAGATCACTGGTCCTGGTTCCAGCGTCTTTTTCAAGGAATCTTCCCAGGCATAATCTTCTTCTTTCTTGGAAAAATCTTCCCAGGCACGGTCTTCTTTCTTGGGAAGAATCTTCCCAGGCACAATCTTCTTCTTTTGTTTCTTCTTGGTTCCCCCATCTAGGGGCACTTATTTTCCCCTTTTATGTTTGCTGAATTATCATGGTCCACTTCCCTTGCTGAGGACAGCCTCATCTCAGGTTTCTCCCTTCTCCCAGGTGACGTGTAGCATGATTTGGGTGGAGAGACGAGTGCCATAGTCATACATGTTTAGCATGATCTCTATAATCTTCATTAGCATATGCAGGGGTGTGCGCTTTCATATGAATTTTGTGGATAATGAAGCAAAGGTCACTTATTGGACACGATGGCCTTGAGAACTGAGAACTAGCAAGCTCACCACACGAGCGGCAGAACTATCCTGTCTTCACAAGACAGTTCTCCCACACTTCCAGGCGCCAGAAGTGTTAGCCTTATCAGTTCTTTGAAGGCCAGGCCTGCATTATTTATTTCCTTGCGAGTGTTTGAGGCATTCCATTGAAGGCTTGGAGGGCCTTCTGCCCCTTGTCAGGGAATTTACAGTCTGTCTCTTACAACCCCCTGCACTCACCCTTAAGCCAGAGAATCTGGGCTTGTTTCTTAAGGATGCTACTAGATAGATCTAACTGGAATGAAATAAAGGGAAGGATTTAATGTGCTCAAGAATCTTTGAACTCTGTTCATTATTTGAAATGGTTTACTTCAGGATAACAAGAAACACAAGTATCCAGAAAAACTTCTCTGTAGAAAAAATGCTACATTTCAAAGACGCCTTTTATTATTTTTAGATTTGATTTGACACAAGTAGTCATTGTTTTTATTTTTTAAAAAAAAGGCATTGTTACAAATAAGAAATAACCAATCACTCAACAATCCTTTAATTTTATGGCACTGTAATCTGCTTCTGTAGAAGAGACAAATAGAAACAGCACAAACACAGATATTTTCAACAAGATATTCAGACAAGATCTTTCAGAAATGTTGAAAACCTTCTGAGTGGCATCCCTACCTTTAAGTGTATTGGCTATACCCCCAAGCTCAGGGTTATTTGCAGATTTGCTGAGGATACACTTTGTCTCCTCCTCCAGGTCATTGCTAAAGGTATTAAAGGGGATAGGTGCTAGAATAGAGCCCCAGGCCCCTGTGACTGGCCTCCAGGGAGAGTAGAAACTGTTAACCCCTGCCCTGGAGCCTGATGAACTAGGCAGTTATTCACATGTCAAGTAGTCCACCTGTCTTTAACTTTCTGAATGCAAGTTTCATTAGAAATCACACTAAAACAAGGTGATTTCTGAAGCAACCCAGAAGTCATGTTTATTAAGTGGGCAGATTAATATAAAGAGTTTGAACTGAATTGCAAACAGTTCCTAATTTCCATCTCCATTGAGAGGCAGGTCCTTGCCTTCATTATTCTCACAGCAATATCCTACATTGTAAAGAAATATGTATATATATTATACATAATATATAACGCAATAAAATATATATTTATAGTCTATTTTTCATTCAATTCCAAAGCTTGGCTTTGATTTTTGCTTCTATCAGGAATCCCCTTCCCCACATGTCTTTCACTGTGATCCCAGCCTCTGTCCTGGAAGTCCTTCCCTTTTCCTTCCCCCAGGTGTACCCAGGGAGGTGTGATCAATCCCTTAATTTTGCAGTAAATAGCTACTTAACAGCTTTTCATAATATCTTCATGCAAATAATGGCAAAATTCCTAGTATAAGTAATGTGATGAACTCCAGGTGGCATATGTCGAGGCTTAGATATGTGTTTGGAAGATTAAGGTAACGTTAATGGCAAGTTAAGTGTTCTGTTTCCTAGTTGAGCTTCAATTTTGAATTTAGAAAGACTACTGTTAGGCCTAACTTGGCCGTTTAGTCGGTATTTAGCTCCTGGTATGAGTCAGAAAGCAGAGGATGAACAGGTAATCCTTCCTGTCCATTATGAATTTGTGCTGGTAAAAGAAAAGATGTTAATTAGCGAGAACTCCACAGCAAGGTACTATTTCATTAGGCTGCAAGACTGACTCCAGGGCTATCTGAAAGCAAATGCAGTACCTGGCCAGTTACTTATTTTCTTGGGGGAGAATGAAAATCCTGGGAAGAGCTTGTAATTGTCTTTCTCACTGTTCCCCAACACCAAGTATTTTGGGAGCATTAGAAGGACGATCTCTCTCTAGGCAGGCTGGTGGCAAGAGAAAGTCTCTACTGCTTAATGAAATTCATATTGCTTAATAAATACTTGAAAAGAAGGGTAGTTTCTACTGGTGAGGCATTCTGGTGTTCAGCTGCCTGGCAAGTGGCTAACATCATGTACCCTACTTGCATCATGTACCCTACTTGAGGAGGAAACTCAGCAGCAGCAAAGCTTCCACTCTCCAATATCTGTTCCTGTAAGGGGAAACTACACTTGAAGCCATGTTCCCAGGTTTCTCTGAATGGCTCTCAAAGATAAGGTCAAATCTTACACTATATCTGGTATAATAATTATTGACACAACTCAAAGATAACAGAATTAATTCCTAGTTCTGTGAACCTGAGTCATTATTATTATATGATTAGCCAGAAAACTGTTTTCTACCACAGTGTGCAGACCTCCCCAGAACAGTACACGCAACGTGAGTCTTGGCTTGTGCTCACCTCTTACTTCCTGACACTTAGGGTTAAATCTTGGGGATGTGCAATGCAGCACCCCAGCCTCTCTCCCACCTTGTGCCCCAGCTCGTAAAACAACTCTTTCCGTGCTCAGCTGAGTAGGTGTGTGCAGTATGCAGTACTTGGGGCACAGAGAAGGAGGTGGCCCCAGATGCTGTGCAGGGCATACAGTGCTCATGGGTACTTCCCCATAGAGTCTCTGACTTTCACCCTGAGCTGCAGTCACACTCCCTTATATGACCAAGGCGGTAAGCAGATCCCCAGCTTTTTTGCTGTTTGGTCTGCAGTATTGTCTCAAGCACTGGAGAAAAACAAATTAGAGGGTTATGAGATACTTTGCTTCTTAAATATTGCCATGTTAATTTTGGTTTTGCTGCTTTTATTGTTCATGAATCAGAATTTGATAGTACTGTTAGTGATCTGCACAATAGGAAGAACTTTGTGTTATACGGTTCCCTTGTAAGAAACCGAGGCGGGATTTATGCCAGTAAATCAGTCTCAGCGGTGTTAAGGGAAAAGCACCAACTGACATCTCTGAAGAATGTTTTTCAAGAATCTCTCTCTCTAGGGGTTTTGTTGGGCTTTAGAGTAATGCGAATGCCTTTCTTCTGTGGCAGAGTTGGATTTGGGGAGAAGAGTGTGTTTTTTCTTTTTCCACTGAAAGAGATCATTAGCATCCTTTTTTTATTTTAAGTACATATGCTGAAGAGATTACATTTGGTTTTGAAACTTGCGTATCTCTAACTGACTTTTTAATGTCAATGCAATGTTATAACAAATCTACAAGTGATAAAGACAGTAAATTGTTTGATTTTTTTTTGCCAAATGACTTGTTGATAAACACCTGTGATAAGACTTTAAAATATGAATGCCAAGGACTGAGACTTTTCCTTTGGCTGGGCAAAAGGATCTTAAGAAATCTTGAAGAACATCATTGCTATTCATCATCAGTCACCAAGCAGAAAAGTGATTCTTGTGATAACATTTTAAAAGAAAAGTTCTGTTTCAAGCACAAACTGAAATTGTATAACCACTGTCACACAAATGCACACACATGCATGCAACATTAGATAAAAATAGTAGAGTAGAAGTATATTAATAATTGCAGGAAATAAAATAAAATGCTGGGCGGCGAAACAAATGCAAGTTTTTTCTCATTTGTTTTCTGAAGCAATTCTGTTTCACTGGGGAAAAAGCAGGACCTGCTCCCCCCACCCCTGATCACAGTAGGCATCTCTCCATCTTGCCATCACCCACAGTACTGTGACCTCTCATGGATGAATCCACAGAGCTTTTAATTCACTGCTAGTGGGGGGAGATGCTATTGCTAGAACCCAAATTTCTCATGAGTGAAACTTTCCACACACTGAGGCCACCTCTGCTGGAAAACTAATCACAACTACATCAGAAATTATATATAAAAAGCATTTTACAAAAAGAATATAAAGCTTAAGTACTCTAATTTTGAACTGAAATCTGTATTCATGTACAGTGAAATTTAAATTATATAAATGCTCTTTTATGTGCACACACAAACAATAATCTTTTAATCTATTAGCTTTCCCTATCACTAGAGAACAGTGAATTTGATATGTGACTTTAAAGAAGATCAGTGTAATGTAGAATCAAAAAAGACATAGCTATGGTTCCCTCCCCATTTCTTTTCTTTTCTTGCCTTATTTTGTGAGAAGTATGTTCATCTGCTAGGTTATTCATGATACACAAAATGTAATTGAGAGAAATGATGAATATGCAACAAATTAAAACACATCAACTGTGTGTCTGTTTCATGGCCATCTGTTCATGAGTGTGTGTATATAGAAAAAAATGATGGCATGTTAAGACTTGGTGCTACTTAATTAAAATCAAGGGCATTTTTCAGTTGGCTTGAGGGGAAACAGGTTCTAGTCCCCAGCAGAGCATAACTTCCGTAAATATGAAGAATTTGGCGTTTTCAAGGATTGGTTCCCTTTTACTGGAATGAGGTCCTACTTCTAACGGATTTTTTCGTAAGCTCTGTGTGCAAACAAGCCCATGCTTTTTGAACTTTAAAACACTGGTATCTATTCATATGAAAGTATAGGAAATTTACTGAAGACATACTTCAGAAAATCAGTTCCAACAGTTTGTTTTATAGAGATTTAAAAATAAATAAACACATGCTAAAGGAGTTGCCAGTTTTATAAGCAAAGCAATGCCTATACCTAATTGTGTCTTGTGTTTAAAAATAGGCAGTTTCTTTTGATAGTAGTCTTCAATACTATAGGGATAGGTAGTGGTATACAACAAGGATAAGTTTTTAGTAGCAGCTTCAGTAGAACTGGTAGCATTTGCTCAATTAGACCTTAGGACCATATCTCTACTAGTAAGGTAAAGAGCATCTAAGGACATCCTGGGAGCTGGAATGCAAACATCTGTGTTTCCAAACTCCTAGAGAGGACCCCAGTCCACTGCTGGCTTTGGCCAGCTGCCACTCTCACAAACAAGATGCATGTTGGGCTACTGTCACACCCCACTCCCAGGAAAGAGGCGGGGTAAGTGACTTCAGATTCGTAAATTCCCAATGGCGCCGACTAAGGTGAGATAAATCTCAAGGTCCATATAGAAACATTTATTAGCTTCCCAAAGTGGTTAGTATAGGTCTTATCAAATCCACGATAACTGGTTAGGTATATAACAAACTATGGCAAATGGTGAGGTATGCATTGTGTTACTTAACAACAGGTATAGGACAACTTATGGCAAATGGTACTTAAGGTCGTACTTAAGGTCATTATTTCACAACTCTAACCATCACTTAACAATTCTAAGAGAAAAGACAAACTGAGGGACAGAGAAAGGAAAAGACAGAGAGAAAGAGATCACTGGTCCTGGTTCCAGCGTCTTTTTCAAGGAATCTTCCCAGGTACGGTCTTCTTTCTTGGTGTCGTGGTTTAGCCTCAGAAGGCAACAAAGAACCGTTGCCGGGGTTGAGACAAAGGCAGTTTAACAGAACAGGAAAGGGAACAAGAAAACAACAACAATAACACGGACAGAAGAATATACAAACACGATTACGGAACAGCCACTCCCCCCCCCGCTCACCAACTGGACTGGGATGCCCCAGCCCGCTCCAAGCTTCGACTTTCTGCCCTCTCCCCTGGCAGCTCAGTGTGGGTATGGCTCACATGGCATGGAATACCTGTGTCCACTGCCAGAGCCTGGGGAGAATTAACCCTGTCCCCGCCGGAACCAGAACACTTGGGAAGAATCTTCCCAGGCACAATCTTCTTCTTTTGTTTCTTCTTGGTTCCCCCATCTAGGGGCACTTATTTTCCCCTTTTATGTTTGCTGAATTATCATGGTCCACTTCCCTTGCTGAGGACAGCCTCATCTCAGGTTTCTCCCTTCTCCCAGGTGACGTGTAGCATGATTTGGGTGGAGAGACGAGTGCCATAGTCATACATGTTTAGCATGATCTCTATAATCTTCATTAGCATATGCAGGGGTGGGCGCTTTCATATGAATTTTGTGGATAATGAAGCAAAGGTCACTTATTGGACACGATGGCCTTGAGAACTGAGAACTAGCAAGCTCACCACACGAGCGGCAGAACTATCCTGTCTTCACAAGACAGTTCTCCCACACTTCCAGGCGCCAGAAGTGTTAGCCTTATCAGTTCTTTGAAGGCCAGGCCTGCATTATTTATTTCCTTGCGAGTGTTTGAGGCATTCCATTGAAGGCTTGGAGGGCCTTCTGCCCCTTGTCAGGGAATTTACAGTCTGTCTCTTACACCACCCCGTGGCTCAAGCACTCCAAGATTTTCTTCGACTGTTGTGATCTGAATATAGTGTATAGGTGCAGAGGAAAGAGACGACAGAAAGAAAGATCATACATATAACTGCTGTAAGGCCTAGCATTGAATCACACAATATTGTAAGAGCGATATTTACAAGGCATTTTCTCCACCCCGTCACTCCTAAGGATTCTAAGATGGAACATGACCACGAGAGTGGATGGTAGGAGTAAAGAGAACAAACAGGTGGTTATACCTCATATCATAGCAATCGCTACCATTAAGAATATAAATCCATTTAACAAAGCTAATCCAATTTGTGCTAGCCACTTTCCCCACCCCGTGAGTCCCAAAGTTTGCAAAAGAGATCCATGATCCAGGACTCAGTCCATCGAACCAATCCTTCGGTTGGAGCAATTGGAACAATTCTCCGGTCTTATCCGCAACTTCCTTCATCCTTGCACGGGCTTCTTCTATGGAGGTAGTGGCGTTGTGGATGGTAATACAGCATTCTCCTTCAGTCAGATTTAGCATGCCATGCACTCCTTGTTCTTTAAGCAACAGCATGTGCAATGCTAATTGGTTTTGGAGCATCATCTTGGAGACTTCTAATTGGTTTTGTAGCATCATCTTGGAGACTTGTTGTACCTGTGCATTTAATTCTCCAAAAGCATATCTAAACATATTTAACTGGGAATACAACTTACTAGAACTATTGGTTAAGGACTGATAACAAATTTGGTTCCATAAATATTCTCAAACAGAATTGCTCGGAAGTTTATACAAAAGCCCTTGAGTGTTAAAATCCACACCATGTTACTTTTCCATGGTTGGCCCTCTTTCTGGTAAAGAAAAAGGGGACTTAATTTATTTTCAATATTTTTGTAATATTTAGACTCATCATTGTAAATTTGGACCCTTCTGGTAAGGAACCAGGGAGAGTGATACACCATATGGTTCCAAATGTGCATAAACCTTTGTATCGACTCCCATGCCAAACTGGGATTCAAATTTACAATTGATTGAGACAAGATTATACATACACTAAGTAAGAATACAAATTTCTTCCATACCATCTTTCCCTAGTAAAGTACAAGAACAAGCATAATAAAAATCAGACAAGCAATGCAAGGAATAACCCACTTAACAATCGAAAAAATAAGTCCCACGATTGTGGTGTATGAAGACAGGGACACATTTATCAATGTTTTTGAACAATACCAGTAACATATTGAGAGTCTGCCACTACATTTAACGGTTCCTGTTGAAATAAGTCAAAAGCCTTTACTGTGTCCCTGAATCATCTACAAACACCATACGGGTGCCAGCAAGAGGCTTTGGCGCTAGCAGGATGCACGGCTGTAAAGGAATTTGTAAAAGTGACTGTAATAGTCTGTGCCAGGGGAAAGAATAATTTATTTGCCCAATAGAATGTACTAAGGAAATTTTTAGGTTAAGACTTTTTGATAACCAAAGGTCAAGGTCGTCCTTTTTGACGGGGAGATGTATGTGGTTTGGATCCATTCCAGAAAACTGCTGAGAGCACAAACGACCCTGGGAAAACAATGGTGGTAACATTTCAATCATCATAGTTACTGGTTTTGAAAAGGTATGTGGCAAAAATACCCACCCAAAAAATACCAAAGAGCAGTCAGGCTCTTTGCAAATGCATCATCCCACTGTCCTATCAGGGCGTAAGGTTGAAATTCTTGATATATCACAAACTGATAGGAAGGCGTTCAATGTGTCTTGCAGCAGTAGTAGACTATATCTTATCTGCAACGTGCTGTAATGCCTTCTGAGCTGTTGGGGTTAATGAATGTGGAACCTATGGTGCAGTTCTTGCAACTGGGCATGGATGGATTTGGAGTGGTCACTTAGATTCATACAATACAGTCCTTTAAAATCTTGACAACCATGTCTGTGAGCTATAAGGAAAAAATCAATAGCAGCTCTATTTTGCAGAGTCGCATGTCGAATACTATCTACATCTAGCAATAACTCAGAAATAGCTGTACTAGTAGCATTACTAAACTTACGGGAGGTAGAGGTTCCCCTGCCCTCTAGTCACCAGGCAGAAGGAGGGGAACCAGGAGAGGATGGGGGGGAATGGAAGTGGGTGCCTGCTCGCGGCAGCAGGAGGGCCCCCTCCAGACCCTCCATGCCCCCCCAGGTGCCTGTACAGAACAGATATGGGCCTCTGGAGACAGATGAGGAGGGAACTAAGGATACTGATAAAGCCCCATCCAGGGAGTCGCCAAGGCAGCCAGCTCCATGCATCAAGACTGCTTCTGTAAAGAGCAGGAGGAGGGCAATAGTCATAGGGGGGTCCATTCTGAGGGGAACTGAGGGTCCCGTATGCAGGCCGGACCCCTCCCACAGAGAGGTCTGCTGCCTCCCTGGGGCCCGTGTTAAGGACATAGCCAGGAAGCTTCCTGGCCTGATACGGCCCTCAGATTATTACCCTCTGTTGATCGTGCAGGCAGACAGTGAGGAGCTGGAGAGTAGAAGTCTGAGGGCAATGAAGAAAGATTTCAGGGCCTTGGGGCGGCTTGTCAAGGGTTCGGGAGCACAAATTGTGTTCTCCTCTGCCCTTCCAGTTTTGGGGACTGATGGATGGCTGAACAAGAAAATCTGGCAGACCAACGCCTGACTCCGAAACTGGTGCTACGAGCAGGGCTTTGGGTTCAGTGATCATAGTTTGATCTGCAGGACACCGGGCCTGCTTGCTAAGAATGGGAAAACCCTATCCCAAAAGGGGAAAAGGGTACTAGGCCAAGAGTTAGCAAGGCTCATGGACAGGGCTTTAAACTAGAAGCGAAGGGGGAAGGGGATAAAACCAGGCCCACTAGTAATGAGCCTAGGGATAAAGGGCCAAGGGTGGGGGCGAAATCGGTAGCCCAGCTCAAGTGCATCTACACAAATGCACGTAGCCTGGGCAACAAGCGAGATGAGCTGGAAGCCATTGTGCAGCAGGACAGCTATGATGTAGTCGCCATCACGGAGACATGGTGGGATGACTGTCAGGACTGGAATGCTGTGATGAATAGCTATAAGCTCTTCAGAAGGGATAGGCAAGGAAGGAGAGGCGGGGGTGTGGCTCTGTACATTAGGGAGTGTTTTGATTGTATAGAGCTAGATTCCAGTGATGAAGAAGTTGAGTGTTTATGGGTAAGGATGAAGGGGAAGGCAAATAAGGGAGATGTTGTGCTGGGAGTATGCTACAGACCACCCAACCAGGATGAGGAGGCAGATGAAGTATTCTATAAGTGGCTGGCTGAAGTCTCGCAATCGCTAGCCCTTGTTCTGGTTGGGGACTTCAACCTGCCGGGTATCTGCTGGAAATATAACACAGCAGAGGGCAGGCAGGCTAGGAGGTTCCTCGAGTGCATGGAAGATAACTTCCTGACACAACTGGTAGAGGAACCTACCAGGGGAGGTGCCTCGCTAGACCTACTGTTGACAAACAGAGAAGGATTAGTGGGAGATGTGGTGGTCGGAGGCCGTCTTGGGTTTAGTGATCATGAAATGGTCAAGTTTTCAATTCGTAGTGATGTAAGGAGGGGGGTTAGCAAAACCTCCACCTTGGACTTCCGGAGGGCGGACTTTGGCTTGTTCAGGACGCTGGTTGAGAGAGTCCCTTGGGAGACAGTCCTGAAGGGCAAAGGGGTCCAGGAAGGCTGGACGCTCTTCAAGAAGGAAATCTTAAAGGCCCAGGAGCAGGCTGTCCCCAAGTGTCGCAAGTCTAAAGGGTGGGGAAAATGGCCAGCCTGGATGAATAAGGAACTTCTGATGGGACTTAGGAGTAAAAGGAGGGTTTACCACCTGTGGAAGAAGGGACAGGCAACTCAGGAGGAGTACAGAGATCTCGTTAGGTTATACAGAGAGAAAGTTAGGAAGGCAAAAGCCCAGCTGGAGCTCAACTTGGCCACTACCATTTAGGACAACAAAAAAAGCTTTTAATAATACATCAACAAAAAGAAAGCCAGGGAGAATCTCCATCCCTTACTGGATGCAGGGGGGAACGTTGCAACCAAGGACGAGGAGAAAGCTGAGATACTTAATGCCTTCTTTGCCTCTGTCTTCAATAGTCAGACCAGCTGTCCCCAGGGTGTTCAGCCTCCTGAGCTGGAAGATAAGGACGGAGAGCAGTACAACCCACCCATAATCCAGGAGGAAGTAGTCAACAATCTGCTTCTGCACCTAGACGCACATAAGTCTATGGGGCCGGATGGGATTCACCCAAGAGTACTCAGGGAGCTGGCAGGAGAGCTCACCAAGCCTCTCTCCATCATTTATCAGCAATCCTGGTCAACAGGGCAGGTACCAGATGACTGGAGGGTGGCTAATGTGACGCCCATCTACAAGGTCGGAAGGAGGATCCGGGAAACTACAGGCCTGTCAGCCTGACCTTGGTACCAGGAAAGATCATGGAAAGGATCATCTTGAGTGAGCTCTCACGGCAAGTGCAGGGCGGCCAAGGGATCAGGGCCAGCCAGCATGGGTTTAGGAAAGGGAGGTCCTGCTTAACCAACCTGATCTCTTTCTATGACCGTGTGACCCGCCTTCTGTGGGGGATGTGGGGAAGGCTGTGGACGTTGTCTGTCTGGACTTTGGGAAGGCCTTTGACACCGTCCCCCACGGCATTCTCCTGGAGAAGCTGGCGAATCATGGCATAGACAAGTGTACTCTTCGCTGGGTAAAAAACTGGCTGGATGGCTGTGCCCAGAGGGTTGTGATCAATGGGGTGAAATCCTCTTGGTGGCCGGTCACCAGTGGTGTCCCTCAGGGCTCAGTTTTGGGGCCGGTTTTGTTTAATATCTTCATCAATGATCTGGATGAGGGGATTGAGTGCACCCTCAGTAAGTTTGCAGACGACACCAAGCTAGGTGGGAGTGTTGATCTGCTTGAGGGTAGGAAGGCTCTACAGAGGGACCTGGACAGGCTGGATCGATGGGCCAGGGCCAACTGTATGAGGTTTAATAAGGCCAAGTGCCGGGTCCTGCATTTCGGTCACAACAATCCCAAGCAACGCTACAGGCTTGGGGAAGAGTGGCTGGAAAGCTGCCCGGCAGAAAAGGACCTGGGGGTGCTGGTGGACGGCCAGCTGAATATGAGCCAGCGGTGTGCCCAGGTGGCCAAGAAGGCCAACAGCATCCTAGCCTGTATCAGGAACAGCGTGGCCAGCAGGAGCAGGGAAGTCATCGTGCCTCTGTACTCGGCACTGGTGAGGCCTCACCTCGAGTACTGTGTTCAGTTCTGGGCCCCTCTGTACAAGAGGGACATTGAGGTGCTGGAGCGTGTCCAGAGGAGAGCTACCAGGCTGGTGAGGGGTCTGGAGACCAGGTCATATGAGGAGAGGCTGAGGGAGCTGGGCATGTTTATCTTGGAGAAGAGGAGGCTGAGGGGAGACCTCATTGCCCTCTACAACTACCTGAAAGGAGGTTGTAGAGAGGTGGGGGTTGGCCTCTTCTCACAGGTGCATAATGACAGGACCAGAGGAAATGGTCTGAAGTTGCGGCAGGGCATGTTTAGATTAGATATTAGGAAGAATTACTTTACTGAACGAGTGGTCAGGCACTGGAACAGCCTGCCCAGGGAGGTGGTTGAGTCACCATCCCTAGAGGTATTTAAGAAACGTCTAGATGTTGCACTTCAGGGCATGCTCTAGTGGCAGAGTCTGTAGGTTGTTTGGTTGGACTCGATGATCTCAAAGGTCCTTTCCAACCATGAAGATTCTATGATTCTATGATTCTATGTGTTTTTCAGCACCCAGGTGCGAGTCCCTTGAGTGTATTTACAATCCTCCTCGCCGATCTTCCGTTGTTTTCCCATATTCCACCCCCTTGCTCAAGAGGTCGCTTCTGCTGGGGTTCATTTAGTCTCGCAGGGTATAACACAGAGTAATCTACTAAGGCATGCAATAACATATATACATATGGAAAAAAAACCCAAAACCATATCTCTATGGTACTGCTTTGAATCAGGTGTCCTATTTCTCTTTTTCTGCTGCTTTCTCGTAGCGCATATGGCATACTTTTGTGCTAACGTGGCACATTTCCCATCTAATTGTTCCTGTCTGGGTTTTTTTTTTTGTTTTTTTTTTTCTTTTCCTTAAGTTTCTCATTTTCCTACAGAGCATCCTATAGATTTTGGCTCAACTCCTTTTCACGATCAACCATGATCTTATAGGCAAACAACAATCAACCAGCCATACGCCCTGCACAGGCGAGCCATTCCCGAGAGCGTAAGCATGTCAGCTGGTGAAAACTCCCCCAATATTTCAGGACTTCCATTGGTTCTACGGGCCCCCAGGTTTCCGGCCCCACACGAGTGCAGGTTTCCCACTTATACCACAAGGTACACCATGGCTCCACGGTCCACCCTGGTCTACCTGGGGCGCGTTCGCCTCCTCCTTGTCCTTACGTCTAAACATTGTGGATTTACAAACTTCTTCACTTGACGGAGTGTCAGCCCTAGTCGCGTACGAGAACAGTACCACACCGGGCAGAACACCTGCTCAAGTGGAGTCACCTAACGACACTGCACACAACAAAAAACAAACAGTAGCACACATGCTGATCAGCAGGTATAAGCTGGCGCCCACACACACTTACACAGCAGACATACAAAAACCAGCACTTCTATCTCGGGGAGACGGATGGGGAGGGGAGGGTCTGAGGCGGGCAGTGGCGGGAGCAAAGCGGCTCCGGCTCCATCCTTCTCTGCTGACATTCTGACAATACACTGCAATACCCCGATTCCGACTGCGCACGTATAAGCGGTTGATAAGGAGGAACAGATGCAGTACCTGGCACAAATGGAGAAGGGTTAAGAATGGAGGAGCGCGATAACAACTTTCATCGCTGTTGCTGTAAAATCTCCTCTGCAGTTGGAGCAGATGCAGGCATAGCTTTAATTGGGGCTAAAGGTGGATATAAATCAGGTTCAGTCTCTGGATTTATTGGACCAGGATCAAAGGGATCTTCTGGCTCTTCGCCTCCTGAATTCTGCTTTTGGTAATGTTCTGCAGGATTGGGAATTTTAGCATATTCAGGCTGAGGGTCCGCAACTGGGGGTATCGTTTCAAAAGACTGAGGTTCCTCTGGGGGAGCTTGTGGTGCCCCTCCAGCAAACCCTTGCAGGGCTTGCTCTGCGGGATGCAGTGTTCCTATGGTAGTGTATACAGTTCGTCATGTAAGTATTATTCCTTCTGGCAAGGACAACTGCAGCATCTCCCGTGTTTGCAATTCCTCCCCCCCTTTTTGCCAGTGAGCTAAATCATAGGACCCCCCTTCAGGGAACCATGAGCAGTAATCACATATCTATACAAGCAAAGTCACTAGTTTGACAGGGGCCACTTTAAAGCCCTGTTCGGTGAAAGTGCGCTGCAGAATTTCAAGTTTCAGTTTCTGTTCTCGAGTAGTTGTTTGTCCCATTTTTAAAATCTACCACGGCTGCTCATCTTTTTCGTCCAGCGAACGGTGATGAAAGTAATTGTTAGAGAGCTCTCAGTATGAATTCCTCCATCCAGCTGCAGGTATACCACCGGATAATTAGTGCTTCATATCTCTGTTCCTTTTAATCCTTGTTCTTTTAAACCCTGTTTGGGCGCCATTTGTGGTGTATGAGGGCACGGACTCTGGCTGTGATAAGCACGAAATCGTTTATTGCTTGTCAAACCTCGTCTTTTATACCCGAGCTCTAAAACTTTCCATGCACCTGCTAGGCAAGTAAACACATATTTCAGATCACTAACCCAGTCACCTTATTCAGTTCCCACTAAGATAAGTATGCAAAGCTGTTTTCTGTTCCATGTTTATATTAGACCAATTCCTCTTCATTCCATCCGTATCGACACCTGCGTTCCTGTTTCTGTGTGCTCTGCTCACTGTGTATTTGGCCATACGCAGGCCTCTGCTCGTAGATCTGCCACACACGATGGTTGTTTATAACCTGTAAAGCATATATAGAGCAGGAAATAATTAAAGAGATGGGGTGATCCACCCTAGTGTGGATACGATGGTCCTTCCCGTGAGCATCAGTGGTTGCTCACACATATGTTGACGGGAGTCTTCAGGGTTTATATCCTTTTGAAAATAAAAAACAATCATAATACAGTGATGAAAGGGTTAAGAAGGCAAGAGTTCAGTCATTCTGTGGAGTGTCTCTAAGAGGTCCACAAAAAAGGAGCAAACAGATTCATACAACAGGAGACAGCAGGAGATAAAGTTGTGGGTTTTTTTTTCTGATTCCCCACTGTCCTGGTATGAGGTAAAACAGAACCAACTTTCTGTTCAGTAATTTTATTTCTTAACTAGGCCTCTTCTAACTCTCTGAAATTAACAGCATGTTGTGTCTAAAATGGTTAGTTCAGAGTGATAAGACAGTTTGTGTCAAGGAATGGTATGCAGAGAAGCTCTTGCTTATACTTATTGCTATAACAACCAAAGTCAGCTAACTTTGTTATGTGCCCCATTGGAGGGTTGGAAATGGAAAAGCGTAGAGGGGTCCCACCTGCAGGGAGGAGCAGACAGGACAGGTGACCCAAAATTGACCAACAGGGGTATTCCATCCCATCTGCCCCATGCTCAGTATAAAAGCTGAGGGATCAAAAGGTCAGTTCTCTTTCTTCAATGGCTGACATCCGAGGAGGACCCTGCCTGTTCATCTGCCTTTGATCCCAATCCGTGGGTTCCTGCCTCCATCTGTGGAATCCAGTTCCCCTCTGTCGCTGAGTCCAGTCTGGGACTTCCCCAGTGCCTGCCGGTGACGTGATTGTATCCTGGGAGCTTGATATGGTTTTGTATATATTGTATCTATCTCATTGTTTTCTTTTTATTTGATTATTAATATTTCATTAAAATAGTTTAGTACTTTCTAAATCTCTTTCTCTCTCTCACTCTTGTCCTTGGAGAAAGAGGTGTGGGTATGGCCAGTATGGCCCAAACCACAACAACTGCTTACTTTCAGCTTGCCTTGCTCTAATCTCCTGAGCTATGGCTTGCTACTATCAGAATGAATATATAATAAATATACAAAAAATTGAAAATATGAAAATGTACATATATAAAGGTATTTTCTGTTTACTCTGTCATCACCTTTTAATCCATCTCATTAACCAAAATTCTGTTTTCTGTGTGGTTTCCTCATTAGGAGAGAAAATTGCAGTAGCTGTGTTTTTCTTTGATTAGATGCTTGTGTACACACTCACTGCACATTGGAAAAACAAAGCATAAAAATAATCAATACTTGTTGTCACAGGACTACCCCCTTTTGAAGCAGCACTCTGCCCAAAAACCTCTTTTCATAAGTCTTCTTTAAAGGCATGTCCCACCTCAGGATATGCCTAATGCTTTTTACTACCTTCATTATTTTGTCTGTTGTATACTCTGGACACGCAAGACATCACTAAACAGTACCCAATAGGAAATGTTGAACTTCCATGAGGTTTCATTTTGGGCAAAAACATATGCCTTTGTTTCCTAAAAGGGTGTAATTCAAAAAAAGCTGTGCTGATGCACCCTTTTCTTTCCAGAGATGCTTTGTGTAATCTGTAGCAATATCATCTTGAGAGAAAAAAATAATTGTAAGCAGGAAATAAATGAAACTTGTTGCATGGTTTCTGAGGCTTTAGGTTAAGCTCCTGTGGGGGTTTTAGGCCTGCACCCTGTTAAGGGTGCCATTTCTGCAGTGGGAGTGTGCTTCTGACAAACATTGTAAAAACCTTGATCTATCTGTATCTAATACCATTTTAGGCATCCAAACAATATCTCAAATACACACGTCTTGATTTGTGAGGAAACAATATTTGAACAAATCAGATTAAAAATGGACTGTCAAGAGTTAAATATTCAAATATTCTCCTGTTAGCATTGTCTTTAAGATTGTTTGGACAGATTACCTACCAGCATATCAGATACTGATAAAAATTCACCAGTATAAAAAGTACATCATCTTCCAGAAAATACAGCTACCTACAAGAAGAGTCAGACTTGCTCTGGTTCACTGGAGGGGAAAAAAAAGGCAGAGAAACATCAGTTTTGTTAAGGTTTTTCTGTAAGAAACACTAAAACTGATTTTGCTTTTGCCCTTGTCCCCTCTGTGGAATTGTGCACTGTTCATGTACACCTCGGAGGAAAAATATGTTAACATAAAGAGGGCTGATGAATTACAAAGAGGAATTCTTTATGTAGCTTGTTTCCATTTGAAAGTAGCAACATTTGTGCATAAATGGCTTGCAGCATTTTTTATGAATTGGGCCCTAATGGCTTGTGATTGTCCTTGGTATTCAGTTTTCAGTCATTAAGTAGCTTGAAACAACAAGAGGAAAAAAGGAAAAATTTGTACCTGTGGTACTCACTTGGACAACGTAGTTTTAGTAAAATAGCTACATACTTTTTCCTTTTTGTTATAAATTATTCAGGGACAAAATTATGTGTGAATCAATGAAAAGGTAAAATAATATATTTCTGAAACATTAATAGTCAGTGTCATACTCCAGATAAGGGGGAAAATTTGTTCTGCTGATTTTTCTATCTGATTTGAATTCATTTTCCCATCTTCACTAATCTGGCTGCTGCCTTGACAGAATCAGATTGTGTATGGAAAAAGAGATGATGCTTCTCTCATCTAAAGGTTAATAGTGCTTTACTTTTCTTCCTTTTTCTTTATTTCTTTTTTCACTTCTTGATTTTTGTTGTGGGGTGGGGTTTTTTGTATGTTGGGGTTTTTTAACACATTATCCAACCATCACTTTTTATGTAGGGTTTATTCTGAATCTTTCCTTTCCATCCAGGAAAGAGAATGTTAGCTGAAAACAAAAGCTTTTTAAAGCTGCATTGCAAGAGTTGGAGGGGGGTAGGAGGGAGGAACCGAATGAACTCCTCATTGTTTTGCTTCTTTCGAATTCTGTCAAGACCCTGAACCTAAAACATATATGCTTAAATGAAGAAGTCTTTTATTTAACATGATCCAAATAAGCAGTAGTGGTCATTCATATAGTTAATAACCAGTATCTAAGCTTAAATGAGACTTGAAAATTTGGTTTTTTGTGTATGTTAATTTTTATGAATTTTAGCTTTTCCTGTGTTAATTCTAATTGTATAGTGCAAAGAGTCATAGACTTTAGGTGGAAACGATATATTTGATTGTCCTTCTATCTATACATTTCATCATTCTGGGTTTTGATTTCCTTTGCCTTTTTTATGTATTTAGTTTTTTTTAGTTTTTCTTTCTGCTTTGCTAAAAGGAACATGGTGAAAACATAAATTACTGTAGTATTTCTAAATGACAAGTGTTTGATACCTGCTGCAAGCCTGTGGAACCATAACAGTTAATGATCAAGTTAAACATTATCTTTAACATATTAAATATTAACATCTTCAGGGAGAGAGAGGTAGTTTCATCTGGCTTTTATACCAAGACAAATTTGTCTCTAAGGGAGACAGTGGTTCCTACTGAATTGTTAATATTGCAATATGTGGAGTTTCTTTGGGGGACTGATAATGAGAATCTGATCTTAACTCAGAACATGTGATGAGATCATCACTTACTTGTGTATTTATGTAACAGCCAACTCTCCTTGATGTTTGTGCATTCAGTAAATAAACTGGTGTTAGTAACCTTCCACAAGAGGAGCTTTTTAAAGATGATGCTTACAAAAAGAGGTGATGACACTTAATTTTTTTTAATTAATTTTTAATCCTGTCCCACATCTATCCACCCTTGCCTTCCTTTCTCTCACAGTCCAGACAACTTACTAGCGGTCCATAAATAGGAGATTCTCCAGCAGGTTTGGGAGACAATTATGTATAAAATGAAACAATCAACTTGGTCTTCTGTGCTTCCAGGCTGAGTATGATAGTAGGGCTTAGTGCAGGCAAGTGTTTCCTTGGTTATCTTGGGGAGCTGTGCAGCACTGTACACTCCACCCTTACATGTGGCATTACCACTAGCCCCTGTTTGGAGTTGGGCTGAGTAAACTGGCTTTATTTAGCTCAGTCTCCCTAACAAATCAGATCATTAGAGTGTTCTGAAACTCAATGCCAGGGACTCCTGCTCTGAAATGGCTGTGTGGTGGAAGGGGAGGAGGACGTGGCAGCAAGCAAATGACAGACACAACTGTAGGTCACTGTGGTGACTGTATCAATTTCAGATTCTCTACTAACAATAGGTGTCTGACTGGACACCATTGACTTTATTGGGAAGTAGATGGGATATAATACACCTTCCAGTGCATTAGTTGTTTCTGCTGATTGGATGAAGGATAAATTTCAAATGGAGGACAGTTTGAGTCCCATCATTCTCACAATTACGTTGAACACCAGCTAAAAGCGTCCTATTGCTGCTGCACTTCACAGCAGCAAATTAGAAGGCTTTTCCTAATGCATTTCCTCACTGTAGTCTGTGCAGCATCATTCTTCAATAAACTGAGATCTGGATCAAAATGTCTCACTGTTCTTAATTTCAATAATTCCAATTAAAGGGTAATCACTTCCTCTAGAAAAGGAAAATAAAAAGAATAAACAGAACAGTGGGACTCATGGAAATGGAACAAATAATTTGAATGTTATGAAGCTTTTATTACAGTAAATCTTGTTTTATTCTAAAAGACAGCAATGTAAAGTATGTAGTGAAAATAGCCATAAAACAAATCATCACCCTCTTATTCCTATAACCCTACCCCCCATATAAATTTTAACAGTATTAGATTATCTGGACCACCTCCCTTTGTTTGAACCACGAATTTAACTCTATGCAGAAACTAATGGGTGAGATTTTTCATTACTGTTTTGAAGATTCAGCTCTGTAAAATGTTGAAGTCTCTTCTAAAAATCCAATAAAGGAAAGGGGGCGGAGGGGGAGGAGGAGGGAAATCCCATAGTTTGCTGAAGAACATGTCTTCCACAGACTTAAAGCTCTGCAAGTTAGCTCTGGTGGCTCAGGGCCACACTGCACACCCTAAGACCACACCCAGTTCATCAAGGTACTTAAGCATTTGTCTGATGTTCAATTTACGAGGAATACAAATTAAATTGGAGTTTAATTATGTGATTAACTCAATTTATTTAACGTTCTAAGCAGAGCATATAAACAGACCATGCAAATACAGGGCAGAAGCGTTACTTTCAAGAGTAATTCAATACCTGTTAAATATTTTCTATATGGTTCAGGATTTGTGTGGCCTTGTGCATTTACCTTTTAATTGTTCAAGATTGGGATTCTAAAAACAAACAACTGAGAACAAATCTGATCTAAGGATCTTTCCAAGGAACATTTTTATCATTTATCAAGCCCCCTTTGCTCTGTTAGACTTCAACAAATGGCATTTATAGTGTACAGTACAAGATGCCTGCTAACACTTTTGCATAAATCTGCATTTCATTTTTTGTAGTAAGACATTCCATGCAACATTTTTGATCAATGCATGTTATGCCTTAATGTCTTTGCCTACTTGGAGGGTGACTTGTAGATGTGTTTAAGCTTATCTAATTTAACACTCTTGTGGTTTAATTTTCACTTTGTCTTATTGTCTGCCTTCATTTTTTTCTTGAGAGAGTGCCTGCAGGAAATATTTTCCTGTTACATGCATTTTTATATCTCCAGTGATCTGTTATACTAACTATCTATCAGCAGCTGGAACTACTCGTGATTTTTTTTCCTCATCTCTGTTCTTCAGGTAGTCTTTTCTGCTTGTAACACATTTCTCAGCAAGTATGATCAGGCCTTCAGTAAAAGGTGCAATGACTGTTCTGCAAAGCCAAGTTCTTCTCATTTAAACCACTGAAACTCTGTAGATCTGTTGAATTTTATAGAGTTACTTCATTTATTTTTTTAAGTGGAACAAAGCAGAACAAAGCAGAACGTAATCTGTAGTAAATGCAATAGGAAAGGCTATTGCATGGGAAGGTAGCACTCTCTTTGCTCTGTCAGCCTCCTATTTAAACAGTTTGTTGTAACCGCGTTTTACAGAAAGGCGCTAACCTCCTTCTTAGTGAGGACACGCAGGCTTGATGAAGAGGAAATATTGTGGTTGTTCTAGATGCTTGAGAATGGTTAGTGGCAACATGTTTCCCATCCAAATGATCAGAGATAAGTGCTCCTTACCAAAATTCAGGGAGACTGAGTGCCATCATGGGCATCTCTAATTCATGTATTGCAAGGTTTAAAAAAAAATTGTGTTGCCATGTGATTCAAGAAAATAGATTAAGAGAATGTACCTTTGAGAGCCAAATGTGACTCGTTGCATTTGAGATTCTCTTTTTTAAAGAAGAAAGTAGTGTTGTTAGGTAACATGCTCCTACTGGATTTTTAGGTGCTTTGCTCTAGATTCCAGATGGAGAATGATATATATGTTAATTTCTTGTACCTGGGCATTTCAGTCTGCCTAGGCATCAATGTAAGTAGTCTGGATCTCATCCCAGTTTTAACCACTGAAGCTTTTTCACCTTTCTGAATACTGTATTTCAGAAAAAAAAAAAAGTTGCTGTTCTGAGTTAGACTCTAGGATGGAGCTGCATTGCAGAGAGGAAACTAGAACTGTTTGTATACGGTTAAAGTGATAGTGGTATAAAATAAGAATTACAGAATCCTATGCTAAATTTATCTTCAAGTTTGCTGAATAGACTAAAGCTGTTTCTGCAACCATGCTAACTTTCTGCTGAATATATGAAAAGGGTACCTGCTCCTTAGTCCTGAATCAAAGTCAGAGAAATGAGGCTTAGTGTCTGCCAACAGCATAGAATAAACCTTTTCAGTTTACTACTTTAATGTGGCCAACTGCCAATCAGCCACCAAATTTTGCTTGCTATTTTAACATTAACATTATTTTAACAAAACAGTCATAACAGAAATAATTGTGATACTTGATAGTGAATAAATCTTTTAGTGACCATCTGCCAAAATATTCTTATATAGCAGGAGATAAATTGCTTCCAAAATCTCAGCTTTTTGCTAAGTTCTTAATGCTTCACAGTGAAGCTCCTAGTGAGTATTACCCTGGTAGCTTCATAGAATACTGTGGGGAAAACTGGGGAAAACACTTAGTTATGGTGCATCATCTGCAACATTTGGGGGGGAAAAATTATTTCAAATTCTTGGTAGATTTTGTTGTTTTGAAAGACACTGCTGACTGTGGAGCAAGTATTCCACTTGCATTATTTTTTTCATATCAGCTTTGGAAGATAACTATACATTAAAATCTGCAAATATTTTTTCTCTTAACCCATTCAAACATATGAGGCAGTTCCCAGTTTGTACATTTTAAATTATCATTTACCACTGTACTAATAAGAAAAATTAGACTGTAACCCCCTCCTGAACTTTTAAATAAATTTGCCATTTATACTGGTTTTGAGTGGGATAGTTAAATTTCTTCGTAGTACCTAGTATGGGACTATGTTTTGGATTTGTGCTGAAAACAGTGTTGATAATACAGGGATGGTTTAGTTATTGCTGAGCAGTGCGTACACAGCATCAAGGCCTTTTTCTGCTTCTCACAACTGCCCTGCCAGCAAGTAGGCTGGGAGTGCACAAGAAGTTGGGAGGGGACACAGCTGGGACAGCTGACCCCAACTGACCAAAGGGATATCCCATACCATATGACGTCATGCTCAGTAAAGCTGGGGGAAGAAGGAAGAGGGGGATGTTCGGAGTTATGGCATTTTTCTTCCGAAGTAACCATTATGCGTGATGGAGCCCTGCTTTCCTGGAGATGGCTGAACACCTGCCTGCCAATGGGAAGTAGTGAATTAATTCCTTGCTTCACTTGTGTGCGTGGCTTTTGCTTTACTTATTAAACTGTCTTTATCTCAACCCACGAGATCTCACTTTTACCCTTCTGATTCTCTCCCCCATCCCAATTGGGGGGAGTGAGTGAGCGAATTTGTTTTATAGTCAAATGTGCTAGGGCATAACTGTATGGGCTGCTGTCCTGAGGCCTTCTTGGAAACGAGATGTGTATCTCTTGAGCCTGCCCTATTGAGCAAATTTTTAAAGAAATAAATACTGTATGTGCCAAGAGTGCTTAAACTTACAAGTTTATTGATTCATTAGATGGGGAAACCCACACTGAGGGTGGATAAGAGGAATAGTCATGGGAGATCACTGTAGCAGGCCTAGTAACAGAAAACAGTCTCAAGCCTATATTTGATGTTGAAATTTGTAATGTATTTAGAAATCAGTTAAAATGAGCAGTGAGCGTAGAATTGGGCTTTTATCTTAGAAGTATTTGTGAAGGAAATTAGTCTGTCCCAGGGCTACAGTTCTCCCTGCAGTACATTTACAGACAATCTCTTTCTTGTGAAAAATAGTAAAATTGAAAAGGTAGAAACAGAACCCAAAAGGATGTCTCTAAGGTGGCAAAGGAGAATATCTGACTGATTAAATCCTAATCACAGTGGACTTGGAGAGGGTTTTAAACTAATTTCAGTAAGTTTCGGGTTTTTCTGTGTCTACAGAACAGATTCAAGATTACAGTGAGAGAGCGTAAGGGCTTTGAGCCAAGCGACTTCTTGTTGCTCTGTGGTGATACAGCATCAGACACAGCAGCATCACAGAGCATCAGAGAAAAAAGCAGTATTAAAAAATAACTATAGGATAACTATAGGACTATAGGATGTTCATAAACTTGTTTTTCCTGTTTGAATTCTTAAGCAAGATACTGCATACACTAATTAAATTCACTTAAAGATATATAACAAGTTCTCTATATGAACATAATTGATCTTACTGGTACTGACTTCTTCAAGACTTGTGGGCACATCATCTTCAAGACTAAAGCTAGAAAGAACTTCACATTTCAGTATGTTTTAATACATTAATATAAAATACATATATTGTTTGTTTATTGTCAAGATACACATAATCTTGTAATCGAGTATTTTACATAGACAGAGTGTGGGCAGTGCTAAAAAAGTTCTTGTACAACGTTGTGCCTCAAATAAGCTGAAAGCTATTGTTTGACCTTCCTTTTATAGAAACCTTGAAAATTAAAAATAATGATGACTGCCATATCTGTAGCCTTGCACCGCTGTCTCTTCTCTCTAGATGAACACTATGTCTCTCGTCCTCAGGCTCTCTCCTATCAAAGACATAATTTCAGTTATTCCAACTTTTAGAGAAGGATTTGCATACAACAGACCACTTAAGTGTTTCTTCTGTACCTACTGGAGGCATGCATTGTTTTTCTACTTAGAGCACTGTGTCAGTGCTATAAACTGGCCAAAAAACTCCTCTAAAACAAATGAAAAAAATATTTTGAAAATTAAATTTAATGTGAATTTTGGTCCAAAGAATTATGAGAAAAATGGAAAGTCTGGACAGGAATTACTGACAGTCTTCGGTGTAAGATGTAAAGGGCATCCGATTCATTTAACAGAAGGTAGGTGCAGAACAAATTACTTTTTTTTCATGAAGAGTGTATTGGAACTCTGTCGAGGTTTAGCCTCAGACGGCATCCAAGAACCACCCAGCTGCTCTCTCAACCCTCCACCGTGGTATGGGAGGATCAGAACAAAAAGGCAAAACACGTGGGTTGAGACAAAGGCAGTTTAACAGAACAACAAAGGGAACAGGAAAAAGAACAACAATAACACTGATAGAGGAATGTACAAACGCGATTAATGTACCACCGCTCACCAACCAGACCCAGGATGCATCAACTCACTCCCAAGCAGTGACATCCTGCCCCCACTCCTGTCCAGCTCCTGGCTACATCCTGGGAGTGGCATTACATGGTATGGAATACCTGTGTCCACTGCCAGAGCCTGGGGAAAATTAACCCTATCCCTGCCGGAACCAGGACATTATCCACCCCTTATTCTATACCATCCACGTCATGCCCAGATCTTACAGTTTCCAATTAATTGCCACCACTTTCCCCTGTCATATATATATACACACATATATATTCATACAGTCTATGGGACATCACTCTAAAATGTCCATAGAGTTCATTTAAATCTTGACTTTGGACTCCATCTGTTAGAACAGTCTCGCAGGGCAGGCAAGATGGTGTGTTGTGGAGCATGGATTCACGGACTCTGGCAGGGTACAGACCAAAGACCTTTATTGCAACAATCTGACAGGCTTTACAGCTATACACACTCTCCACGCGCAAGTTGTGTCCTGCTGATAAGTTGAAGGTCGACTGCCACGCGCTTCTCTACTTCTTCCGATTGGTTTCTGCTGTCTGTTCACGAGGAGCAACAACTTCATTCTCACGTCCCGTTTCTTGCTGATTCTTACTTGTTTTTATGTTCTCTCAAGCCCTCTCTCAAGGACACAGCTTTATCTCATCAAGGTCGAACAGACCTATGCTGCTCTCTATTCCCGCAGTGTGTGGTGCTGGACCATTGCATGCTGTATTTTCAGAGCTTGCGGCTGGTGTATCTGGTGTGGCTCATGCCCATGGTCCATGGGTTGAAGATGTTGATCTCAAGGAAGTTACTGGGCGCCAGCTGGTGAGGTCAGTTCTGATCCCATCACCACTGTGCTTTACTCAATTTTTCATCAAAGTCCATCTGTCCTTAATTTGGGTGATTCTTACTGTAGTACAACTGATAGCAATTATAGTAATGAGGACATACAGTGACAGGGTTACTTAGCAATTAACATCTTATAATTTGATTCATTGGCTATTCTCACCCAAAATCAGGTACCCATGAGGTACACATCGGACTTCCCCATCCTCCCGCATCACCCACCAAGTGCACCCAGGTCCTTGGGCAAAAGCAATCCCATGGATGGGTTTGCCTTTGCCTGAGGCAGGACTAACCCAGACTGTCTTCCCTAGCATATTCTTCATGTGCACTACGGGGACTTTATCCCCTTCTACGGTACATAGAAGTTTTGATTGGGCAGGGCCAGTCCAATTGGTAGATCTCCTAGTGTTAACTAGCCAGGTAGCCTTTGCTAGATGTGCATCCCAATGTATTAAGGCCCCACCACCCATTGCTCTCAGTGTAGTCTTTAACAATCCATTGTATCGTTCAATCTTCCCAGAGGTCGGTGCGTGATAGGGGATGTGATATACCCACTCAATGCCATGCTCTTTGGCCCAGGTGTCTATGAGGCTGTTTCGGAAATGAGTCCCGTTCTCTGACTCAATTCTCTCTCTGGGGTACCATGTCGCCACAGGACTTGCTTTTCAAGGCCCAGGGTAGTGTTCCGGGCAGTGGCATGGGGCACAGGGTATGTTTCCAGCCATCCAGTGGTTGCTTCCACCATTGTGAGCACATAGCGCTTGCCTTGACGGGTTTGTGGGAGTGTGATATAATCAATCTGCCAGGCCTCCCCATATTTGTATTTCAGCCATCATCCTCCATACCAAAGAGGCTTCAAACACTTGGTTTGTTTGATTGCAGCACATGTCTCACATTCATGTGTGGAGCATGGATTCACGGACTCAGGCAGGGTACAGACCAAAGACCTTTATTGCAACAATCTGACAGGCTTTATAGTTTTACACACTGTCCACGTGCAAGTTGTGTCCTGCTGATAAGTTGAAGGTCGACTGCCACACGCTTCTCTACTTCTTCCGATTGGTTTCTGCTGTCTGTTCACGAGGAGCAACAACTTCATTCTCACGTCCCGTTTCTTGCTGATTCTTACTTGTTTTTCTGTTCTCTCAAGCCCTCTCTCAAGGACGCAGCTTTATCTCATCAAGGTCGAACAGACCTATGCTGCTCTCTATTCCCACAATTCCCCCTTTTTGTTTTTCTATTACAAAAGCTTGATTAATCATTCTTTACATTATTTTCTGTAGGCAGCCTAAGATACAGGGCACAACAAGCATTAAGGCACACACAAAGAATAGCAACAACAATCCAGCTTTTACAATTGATGATAGCCATCCAGAAATACCCCAAGTGTGCAGCAGGTTGTTTAGCCAGTCCCATTCATTGTCAATCTGTAGCTGATTAAACCCTTTTTTCAATTGCTGGATACTTTTATGGATAGACTCAGAGTGGTCAGGAAGATTCATACAGCACATACCCTCAAAATCTTCACACCCATGGCCTTGCGCTAAAAGCAAAAAATCAATGGCAGCTCTATTTTGAAGTGTAGCATGCTGAATAGAGTCTGCATCTGCTAATAACCCACTTAATGCTAATGACGTGGCATTGGTCTGTTTAGACAGACAACACCCTATTTTATTCAGCATATTTAATGCCGTTGCTGTTCCTAGCGAAGGGAGAATACTTAGCCCTATTCTTTGTCCGAGATTCGGGAATGTTATATGGTCGTCACAGATGGAGCAAAGGTATGAACGGTTCTCTTGGCTCTGTGTTTACTGTGTGCTCTGCTCACTGTGGCTTTGGCCGTACGCAGGCCTCTGCTGCCACATCTCCCCCTTTTTTGTTTAACACCAGACCATTTATTAACAAGGTCGCCATGACTTGTGCTTCTACTCATCGTGACGCTCTTAGCAGGTTATATACTAAACACAATTAAAAACAGAATCAAAAAGAACCCTGCTAAGGCAATAAATACCCAGATTCCTGAATTTAGCCCAGAAAGCCAATTTCTTTGGATTTACCCATGAGAAGTCCTTTTGTAATATTTCAAATACATTGCGGTTCATTAAGTCTTGAATCTTTAGTATTTGAGCTTTAAGCTGATCATGTAAAGGACGAATATTTTGTTGCAACGACATGTCAAAAGCACCTTGGAGATGGTGTTTAACCATTTCCCAGCCATGTAGCGATGTATTCCAGGGGAGAGATGTAACACAAAGTGTTCGAGAGTTGTACTCCCAATCACAATACAGAGAAAGACGTGTTTTTAATGCATTTTGCTGATCCCCTATCATTATTACTGCTGTTTTATACCCTAGTCGCGTTAAATTTACACAATAAGATTGATTACATTCTTGTATACTTGCATTTTGAGCCAAAGCAAACATACGGATGAGAAGTACAAATCATTACAGAATTTCCTTGCTCACAACTTCACAATTTGTTGTAGTATTATCTGTGGTTAGCAGGCACCCTGTTTTAAGGTGCATATAATATACCTTCGGTTGTTCAGGCCATTGAACAGTTCTTACGAAATGTCGCTCTACTGCTGTGGATGACAAAGAAGACATGTTTAGAAAATTTAAAACATGAGAGCGTATGTGGACAATAAAATAAGTAAACTATCTTTTTCATAAAAGCAACATTAATTACATTAAGTAACATTTGGTTCTCTACTTGTTTTATAAATGCTTCTTCAAGTCTTTGAACAATACCAGTAACATATTGAGAGTCTGCCACTACATTTAACGGTTCCTGTTGAAATAAGTCAAAACCCTTTACTGTGTCCCTGAACCATCTACAAACACCGAACAGGTGCCAGCAAGAGGCTTTGGTGCTAGCAGGATGCGTGGCTGTAAAGGAATTTGTGAAAGTGACTGTCATAGTCTGTGCCAGGGGAAAGAATAATTTATTTGCCCAATAGAATGTACTAAGGCAATTTGTAGGTTAAGACTTTTTGATAACCAAAGGTCAAGGTCGTCCTTTTTGACGGGGAGATGTATGTGGTTTGGATCCATTCCAGAAAACTGCTGAGAGCACAAACGACCCTGGGAAAACAATGGTGGTAACATTTCAATCATCATAGTTACTGGTTTTGAAAAGGTATGTGGCAAAAATACCCACTCTAATGCAGTCAGGCTCTTTGCGAGTGCATCATCCCACTGTCCTGTCAGGGCGTAAGGTTGAAATTCTTGTAGGAAGTTGTTCAATGTGTCTTGCAGCAGTAGTAGACTATATCTTATCTGCAACGTGCTGTAATGCCTTCTGAGCTGTTGGGGTTAATGAATGTGGAACCTACGGTGGGGAGGGAGGGGCAGGCACAGCGCTTCAGGGCGTCCCCTGTACCTTCAAAGCGCGCTCATGTCTCTCTCCCCCTCTCTGACCCGAGACAGCCCCCTTATATCCTGCACTGGATTGAGTGGAGAAGTACAGACTAGAGTTGCTACATGCATGGCCAGTGCATGCAGTGAGTCTCACCAAACTCATGATCCAGCTTTGCCAACAGCGGCTGTCTGATACGTGACTACATTGTTGTAATCCCTTCTTGTTATCTTCTTCTGTGAAGGTCAGGTTCTCATGGATACACACAGGCAATGAGTATAATTTGCTTCAACCAACCCCACCCCCATGTCCATCCAGCAAAGAGATTGCACCCAGTGGTCTCCACAAGTTGCTGGTTCGGTCGGTGCAGTTCTTGCTTCTGGGCGTGGATGGATGTGGAGTGGTCACTTACTTAGATTCATACAGTACAGTCCTTTAAAATCCTGACAACCATGTCTGTGAGCTGAAAGCAAAAAATCAGTAGCAGCTCTGTTTTGCAACATCGCATATCGAATACTATCTACATCTAGCAATAACTCAGAAATAGCTGTACTAGTAGCATTACTGAACTTATCCTTGGCAGCAAGAGAGTCCTTGTTATCAAGAATCCTTGGCAGCGAAAGAGTCCTTGTTAGCAAGAGCGCATGCGGACTCCCTGTTCTTGCTGGTACTGTGCTTTGATCTTCTTCCACAACAGGCCAAGATTCTGAAGCAGCTAGATAAGGTGTCTGTGAGTCCATTACAGGCTTATGTCATCCAAATGTTTTTCTTGCAAGCACCCGAGACTGAATAACAATTGGTGTGATTTATGTGTTTTCCAGCACCCAGGTGGGAGTCCCTTGAGTGTATTTACAATCCTCCTCGCCGATCTTCCGTTGCTTTCCCGTATTCCACCCCCTTGCTCAAGAGACCGCTTCTGCTGGGGTTTTTTTAGTCTCGCAGGGTATAACACTAAGGCATACAATAACATATACACATATAGGAAAAAAACCCAAATATATCTCTATGGTACTGCTTTGATTCAGGTGTCCTATTTCTCTTTTTCTGCTGCTTTCTCATAGCATGTATGGCATACTTTTGTGCTAACATGGCACATTTCCCATCTAATTGTTCCTGTTTGGTTTTTTTTTTTTTTCTCTTTTTTTTCTTTTATCTTTTTTTCTCTTATCTTTTTTCTTTTTTTTTCTTTTTTTCTCTTCTCTTCTCTTTTTTTTTTCTTTTCTTTCATCACTTATGACTGACAAAAAAGTCTGCCTTTGCAACAAGAGCTCAGTTTCTCGTGTTTCCTTAAGTTTCTCATTTTCCTACAGAGCATCCTATAGATTTTGTCTCAACTCCTTTTCCCAATCAACCATGATCTTATAGGCAAACAACAAACAACTAGCCATACGCCCTGCACGGGCAAGCCATTCCCGAGAGCGTAAGCGTGTCGACTGGTGAAAACTCCCACGACATTTCAGGACTTTCATAGGTTCTACGGCTCATCCTGGTCTATCTACCTGGGGTGCGCTCGCCTTACGTCCAAACATTGTGTATATACAAACTTCTTCACTTGACGGAGTGTCAGCCCTAGTCGCGTACGAGAACAGTACCACACCGGGCAGAACACCTGCTCAAGTGGAGTCACCTAACAACACTGCACACAACAAAAAACAAACAGTAGCACAGATGCTGATCAGCAGGTATAAGCTGGCGCCCACGCACACTTACACAGCAGACATACAAAAACCAGCACTTCTATCTCAGGGAGACGGATGGGGAGGGGAGGGTCTGAGGCGGGCAGTGGCAAGAGAAAAACAGCTCCGGCTCCATCCTTCTCTGCTGACATTCTGACAATACACCGCAATATCCTGATTCTGGCTGCGCACTTATAAGCGGTTGATAAGGAGGAACAGATGCAGTACCTGGCACAAATGGAGAAGGGTTAAGAACGGAGGAGCGCGATAACAACTTTCATCGCTGTTGCTGTAAAATCTCCTCCGCAGTTGGAGCAGATGCAGGCATAGCTTTAATTGGGGCTAAAGGTGGATATAAATCAGGTTCAGTCTCTGGATTTATTGGACCAGGATCAAAGGGGCTCCCAGGATCATCCTCAGGGCTATTACAGAATAGGGTAGAGTGAACTTGAGTGCCTCCTTTCCCTTCGGCTTGTTCTGATCTCGGCAAAACTGGGGGGCAGTCGTCTACTTTGAAATTAGGAGGTGCGGCAGTTGCCCCAGACGGAGCAGCATCGTTATTGCTCGCAGCTTGTCTGATATCCTCCTGTTTCCATATCATCTCTAGAATTTGCCGCCAATCGGTTTGATAAGAGATAGATCCCACTTGGTTGCAAGCTTCTATCATATCTATTAAGCCTGGATTCTTTAAGGCTTGTAATATATGCTTACCCATAAAAAGAACTCGCTGTATTGGGGTAGAAATAACTTTGGCTAGCTGCTTGATATCGAATGGAGTTAGTATGTGTCCTTTCACAATGTTATTTAATAGTCCTTGTGCATAAGGGGAGGTTAGTCCATGCTGCATAATCATTTTCCACATTTCTCTAACCAGCTCCCACCTTATCGGTTCCCAGGTGTTTGGTCCATTTTGATTAAGCAGTACCGGACAGGCGATGGCAGTAGCGGCTTCCATATCGCCGTCCTGTAATGCCTGTTTATGTAAGTTCTGCCAGCGTTGAGTAGGATTATAAGTTGCCGTGACCGCCGGACTTGGTGCCGGACTTGGCAAGGAATCGCCCCAACCCGGTAACACAGGAGACTGTGGCGGTATCATCGTCACATCTAGTGGGGGTGCTAACGGCGCAGCCAGACAGCTCGGGGGATCAGATTTCCCCCCCTCTGTCTGAGTGGTAATCGGGCTGTCCAGTGCCAAAGCTGCAGCGGCAGCTGCCGTGGCATTTCGTTTGGATTTTACCTGCTGTAAAGTATCTTTAATCAACCTCCAGGTTGTCAAAACCTTTGTGGCAGTCGCATCCCCTTTTGTTGCAGTCTCAAATAAAGTTTCGCCCGCATGCTCCCAACTTGATAATTGGAAAGCCGTTGTAGAATCAGCGGGAAGACCTTTGCTTTTTAGCCATGCCAGTAAAAGCTGAAGAGTTCCTTCATCGTATTGAATACCTTTTCTACTTAAAAACTTTTCTAATAGACATACAATTGCCTTTTCCTCTGAGGACATTTTCGATCCCATTTTCACACGTCCCCGGCTGCTCACCTTTTCCTGGTGATTATTTGTCCAGACTGCAGCTCTCCTTCCCGCTGCCTTTTTCTCATTCAGCCGGGCTGCTCCACCGGTCGTACGTTCCTACGATTTAAGTCCATGTTTGGGCGCCATTTGTGGAGCATGCATTCACGGACTCTGGCAGGGTACAGACCAAAGACCTTTATTGCAACAATCTGACAGGCTTTACAGCTATACACACTCTCCACGCGCAAGTTGTGTTCTGCTGATAGGTTGAAGGTCGACTGCCACGCGCTTCTCTACTTCTTCCGATTGGTTTCTGCTGTCTGTTCACGAGGAGCAGCAACTTCATTCTCACGTCCCGTTTCTTGCTGATTCTTACTTGTTTTTCTGTTCTCTCAAGCCCTCTCTCAAGGACGCAGCTTTATCTCATCGAGGTATCTCATCGACCTATCCTGCTCTCTATTCCCACAGTGTAGAGATAAAGTACTGGCCATTTTTCTTGCTCAGCAATGTCCAAAGCCAGCTGAATGGCTTTCACCTCTGCAAACTGGCTCGATTCACCTTGGCTTCACTGGCTTCTGCAACTTGTCATGTAGGACTCCACACAGCAGCCTTCCACTTTCGATGCTTTCCCACAATCCGGCAGGACCCATCAGTGAACAGGGCATATTTCTTCTCATTTTCTGGCAGTTTATTATATGGTGGGGCCTCTTCCGCACGCGTCACCTCCTCCTCTGGTGGCATTCCGAAATCCTTGCCTTCTGGCCAGTCCATGATCACTTCCAGAATTCCTGGGCAACTGGGGTTTCCCATTCGAGTTCGCTGTGTGATCAATGCAATCCACGTAGCATCAGTTGCATGATGTGTGGTGGGGACCCTTTCTTTGAACATCCAGCCCAGCACCAGCAGTCGAGGTGCTAAGAAGAGCTGTGCTTCTGTTTTATGGCAAGACCAGATTTCAGAAGGATTCGGACTATTTTATTCCCTTTCTCAGAAACTTCTTCTGCTGTGTTTCCCCATACAATGATGTCATCAATGTATTGCAGATGTTCTGGAGCTTCACCCTGTTCCAGTGCAGTCTGGACCAGTCCATGGCAAATGGTGGGGCTGTGTTTCCACCCCTGGGGCAGTCGATTCCAGGTGTATTGGATGCCCCTCCAAGTGAAAGCAAACTGTGGCCTGCACTCTGCTGCCAAAAGGATTGAGAAGAATGCATTCGCTATATCAATTGTGGCATACCACTTGGCTGCCTTGGACTCCAGTTTGTATTGGAGTTCTAGCATGTCTGGCACAGCAGCGCTCAGCGGTGGCATGACTTCATTCAGGCCATGATAGTCTACGGTTAGCCTCCACTCTCCATTAGACTTTTGCACCGGCCATATGGGACTGTTAAAAGGTGAGCGAGACTTGCTGATCACTCCTTGAACCTCTAGTTGATGAATCAGCTTATGGATGGGAATCAGAGTGTCTCAGTGCGATATTGCTGCTAATGCACTGTTGTGGTAGTGATTGGCACCTGCTGTTCTTCGACCCTCAACAGCCCCACAACAGAAGGGTCCTCCGAGAGACCAGGCAAGGTAGACAACTGTTTAACTTCCTCCGTCTCTAAAGCAGCTATGCCAAAGGCCCACCGGTACCCTTTTGTGTCCTTAAAATACCCTCTCCTGAGGTAATCTATACCAAGGAAGCATGGAGCCTCTGGGCCAGTCACAATGGGATGCTTTTGCCACTCATTCCCAGTTAGGCTCACTTCCGCCTCCAGTACAGTCAACTCCTGGGAATCCCCCTGTCACCCCAGAAATACAAATGGGTTCTGCCCCTCTATAGCTTGATGGTATTAAAGTACACTGTGCACCCGTGTCCACTAGAGCCTTATACTCCTGTGGGTCTGATGTGCCAGGCCATCAAATCCACACCATCCAATAAACCCGGTTGTCCCTTTCCTCCACCTGGCCGGAGGCAGGGCCCCTCTAATCCTGGTCATAGTATCCATTACTCACTTCTTGCAGAAATGACTTGGAAGTTCCTTCAAGTGGATCAGAATCAAGATCAGGCCTTCTGCTCTGCCTGGGGAACTGCCCGCTGGAAACTGGGGCGGCACTTTTCCTGGAGGGATCCCCTTTTGTGGTTGTCCTTCCTTGCAACTCCTGTACCCATGTCCGCAGGAACAAAGTAGGTTGTCCATCCCACTTCCTCATGTCCTCCCCGTGGTCACGCAGGTAGAACCACAGGGTGCCTCATGGTGTGTACCCTCTGTACTCTCTCTCTTGAGTAGAGAAACGCCTGCTCCTAATAGCTGAGATGCTGGCCCGTACAGGTGGGGAGTAGGACATATTCTCTTCAAGTTGCTGGACCTTCCGCGACAGTTTCTCCACAGCTGAGACAAGGGGGGAAGAGAGACTTTCTTCATATCGCCGGAGCCGGCCAGCCACCTCATCCACCGTTGGTCCCTCTTCACTTTTCCATTCCATGACTGCCAATGAGTTGGCATATGATGATGGTGCACTTTGTACAAACTTCTGCCAGATGGGCCTTGTGCATTGCACCTCATCAGGGTCTGTGGGCAAGTCTGCATTGTCCAAGGCATAATAAATCATCTCCCGCACAGCTAATTCTCTCAGGTACTGGATACTTCATTCCATGGTAGTCCACTTGCTTGGTTGACATGCAACATCTTCACTGAAGGGGTACCTCTCCCTCACGCCTGACAGGAGTTGTTTCCAGAGGCTGAGGGCTTGGGTCTTCTTTCCAATTGCCTTGTCAATGCCCCCTTCCCTGGACAGGGATCCCAGCTGCCTGGCCTCCCTACCCTCTAATTCCAGGCTACTGGCCCCGTTATCCCAGCACCGGAGCAGCCAGGTGACAATGTGCTCGCCTGAAAGTCGTTTTGTATTTCAAAATTGGGTAGTTTTCTTCAAATGCATATGGGGTTTAAATGCCTCCAGTGAGAGGTCTAATCCACATTAGATATTTACCTATTTCAGTATAAGGAGTCAGCAGGTACTGTTATATGCCTACTACACGCTCAGAGTTCAGCAAAAGAAGCTTTCTTCTATGAGTCTACCTATGAGCCTGCACAGCTAAGCTCAGAGTGAGCAGCAGAAAAATAGGGAGGTCAGCACAAGAAGTACCGCTTTGGTGCACCGGGACCTTCTGCAGATCATGAAGCATTCAAAAGGGAATAATCTCCCTCCCCTTTCCCCCTATTTCTGCACTTTAAAGTGAGGTACTGCAGTTGCATATGCAAGCATTGTGGAGCTAGAAGAAAAGCAGGCAAGAGCATTTGCACTCTGGTGAGGGCTCTGTTGCGTGAAAAGGGGCAAAGTGGTTTTGGCAGAAAATAAACCCCCTTGCGTTCTAACACTCCTCACCGAGGTGGGAGGCTAGGTGCGGCTAGGTTTAAATTCTGAGTGATGCCCAATTCAGCACTATCAGTCCAATCGCGTTTAATATGTATTGAACTATTACGATTTGGATACACTAATAGTGGACTGCACCTTCAGTCTAGTCGTGCTCCTGAACTAGCACGGCCACTCTCGAGTCTTTGGTCGCGTTCAGTGAGAAACCAAAACGACTAGCTACTTAAAAAAAAGTGCAGTTTATTTAAACAACAGATATACAGGTTCTTAGGATTGCCGGTGATAAAAACACTGTCTGCAAAGCATGTGCAAATGAAAGTATTGTTACATATACAAACCGCCCGACAAAGTTATAAAGATACAGCCTGGCTATAAATGTAGAAAAGAGAGTCTCTAGAGAAATTTCTAAGTTTCCCG
Organism: Sterna hirundo; assembly: GCA_009819605.1. Lineage (NCBI taxonomy): Eukaryota > Metazoa > Chordata > Aves > Charadriiformes > Laridae > Sterna > Sterna hirundo. The sequence goes on from CM020463.1 coordinate 22,553,572, forward strand.
AGAAAGCACTCGGTGTAATCGCAGTCTTACCCAAAGGTGTCCCTATCGGGGGGAAGAGAGGCTCAGCCCGTCGACTGATCCCAGAAGTCAGTGATGGAATTCTTCGCGATGGTGTCTTCCCTGGGTACCCCCCCTCTCTCGGGCTATTTTTATACTATTTGATATCTTCAAGGTGGAGTTTGAGTGACTTTAGTCATAAATACTTTTATCATGATTGGTGTAAATTTTTCTCGCTTCACAATTAAAGGTATAGTTTACGAGAAATTCAGGGTGCAGGCTCAAGGAGGAGTGGTCGCACCTTGGAGGCGGGTAGCCTTCGGGATGGAGGTGTGTTTTGGTATTATAATGACATTATAATGAGCAAGGTTCGCACAGAGGACAGCATTTCATCAAAATTTGACAAAATGTTGGCTCTGAGTATCGAGCGGGCAGCTAATTGGCAGCTTATCTGTTTCATGGTATCATCCCATTTCCATATCTGCTATACATCATAAGGTAAAGCTGCGGAATAATTGCATCCCGTCCCGTACCTCATGTAGCTTATCAGGGAACCACAGGTGTTGTATTCTTGATGCCAGCTGCGGCTATTTTCTACCTCAGAAGCCTCTTGATTTTATACTTTTCCTTAATGTGTGAACAATGCTGTACTTTTGTATTTTTAGCCAATTTAGTATTTATTCCACAGTGAAATATAGTGAGCAGTCTCATTCTTACCGTCTTCCCAGTGTCACTCATAATGTTTTAGACTATCTTATCTCTCTGTGGTCATCTCTTTTCCAGCACGAAGATATCTCATCTTAGGTATTTCCTGCTACAGTAATTATTCCACATTCTTGAGTTTCAGCAAATATGTACTGCATTTAAAGAATTATGTGTGTAATTTTAAAAGCAAGAGAAATAAAAAATATCTTCTACTAGAGCCATGAAATATTACAGTCAATCTTAGTTCTTAGCGAGCAAAGAGATGTTTTAAGAACCCAATTATAATTAGTATTTTTTTGTTTTCTGTGTGCTCTTATTACCGTTACCTATGTCAGTTTGAAAATCTGTAGTTCAAGCAAAAGACATGACAAATCAACTGTGTTTCTGAAAGATGTAAACAGAGATGGCTTGCAGGTGTATTGCCTCTCTGCAAACAAATAGAATTGCAATAGCAGTTAAACATGATCGGTCCATCCTCAGCATCCACCTAAGGTTGGAACTGTTCTGATTCACCAAAACCAGCATAATCAAACCATTCTTGACTAGGCCCATCTTTTTTTGGCCTAAGATACGTACTTCAGCAGCACAAAATAATCACCAATGACATCTGGGAATTTAATGCATTGCCATTAATAACCAAACTGTTTGCCTACCTGAATCCTTTAGAATTGTTGTAGCATTTTCATCCCACACTACTCCTTTTCATTTGACAAAAACAATTCCACAATAGTGAAAAGACTCAGGAGAGTACTGAGCAAGAGCCTCCAGGTGAAGACCTGTGGAGCATTACATGAAAAGTTCTCAGCACAAGCTTTTTACTGAGCTGAAATTAAAGTGAATGAACAAGCAAATGGCCCCAAGCCTCTTATTTCATGCAACTATGAGATCAGTTCCTAAGTATTGTATGCATGGAGAATACTGAATTTAAATAAAAAACATTTACAAAGTAATTTGCCTAGCTACAGCTTTGTGGCTATAGGCTAGAATTTGAGATACCAAGTGTATAAAATTTAACATACACATTTGAATAGCATTATTAACTCATGAAAAGGAAATAGACGTACACTTTATTGGCACTGAACAGGTGATCTGTATTTGGAAGGTTACCCTGTTCTTCAGCAGTGCCATGTATAAGAAACAGAAGGTGGGATATCATAGAATCATAGAATGTGTAGGGTTGGAAGGGACCTTTAAAGGTCATCTAGGCCAACCCCCCTGCAGTAAGCAGGGACATCTTCAACTAGATCAGATTGCTCAGAGCCTCATCAAGCCTAGCCTTGAATGTCTCCAGGGACGGGGCCTCCACCACCTCTCTGGGCAACCAGTTCCAGTGCCTCACCACCCTCATTGTAAAGAACTTCTTCCTAATGCCTCATCTAAACCTACCCTGATCTAGTTTAAAACCATTGCCCCTCGTCCTATTGCCCCATGCCCTTGCAAACAGCCCCTCCCCAGCTTTCCTGTAGGCCCCCTTTAAGAGCTGGAAGGCTGCTATAAGGTCTCCTCGGAGCCTTCTCTTCTCCAGGCTGAACAGCCCCAACTCTCTCAGCCTGTCTTCATAGGAGAGGTGCTCCAGCCCTCGGATCATCTTTGTGGCCCTCCTCTGGACCCACTCCAACAGGTCCATGTCCTTCTTGTGCTGAGGGCTCCAGAGCTGGACACAGTACTCCAGGTGGGGTCTCACAAGAGCAGAGTAGAGGGGGAGAATCACCTCTCTCGATCTGCTGGCCACAGTTCTTTTGATGCAGCCCAGGATGCAATTGGCCTTCTGGGCTGCAAGTGCACATTGTTGGCTCATGTCCAGCTTTTCATCCATGAGTACCCCCAAGTCCTTTTCTGCAGGGCTGCTCTCTATCACATCATCCCCCAGCCTGTATTGATAATGAGGATTGTCCCGACCCAAGTGCAGGACCTTGCACTTGGCCTTGTTGAAGTTCATGAGGTTTGCTTGGGCCCACCTCTCTAGCTCATCCAGGTCCCTCTGGATGACATCCTGTCCCTCTGGCATGTCAACCGCACCACTCAGCTTGGTGTCATTGGCAAACTTGCTGAGGGTGCACTTGATCCCACTGTCTATATCATTGATGAAGATGTTGAACAGCACCGGTCCCAGTACGGACCCCTGAGGGACACCACTTGTCACCCCTCTCCATCTGGACATCGAGCCAGTTCCAGTCACCAGGGACTTCACCTGACTGCCATGACTTTTCAAATATCATGGAGAGTGGCTTGGCAACTACATCAGCCAATTCCCTCAGGACTCTGGAATGCATCTCCTCAGGTCCCATAGACTTGTATATGTTCAGGTTCCTCAGGTGGTTACGAACCTTGTCTTCACTTGCAGTGGGAGGGACTTTGTCCCCCAGGTCCCCATCTTGCAGTCCTTCAACTCAGGAGGTGTGAGGAGAGAGGCTGGCAGTGAAGACTGTGGGGAAAAAATTGTTCAGAACCTCAGCCTTCTCCTCGTCTGTTGTTACCAGTTTGCCATTCTTGGTCATCAGGGAGGGCACACTTTCTTTAACCTTCCTTTTCTGGTTGACATACCTGTAGAAGCCCTTCTTGTTATTCTTAGCATCCCTTGCCAAGTTCAGCTCCAGACACGCCTTGGCCTTCCTGACCTTGTCCCTACATACCTGGGCAGCATCCCTATACGCTTCCCAGGATACCTGATGCTGCTTGAACTGCCTGTACAGTTCCTTCTTGCCTTCTAGTTTCACCAGCAGGTCCCAGCTCAGCCATGCTGGTCTCCTCCCTTTCTTGCTTGATTTCTTACACCTGGGGATCGAGAGCTCTTGTGCTCTGTGGAAAGCATCCTTGAAGATCTGCCAGCTCTGTTCTGCCCCCTTGTCCCTGAGGACCATTTCCCAGGGGGTCCTATTGACTAACTCCTTGAAGAGCCAGAGGTTTGCTTTCCTAAAATTCAATTCCTGACTATACTCCTCATCTGGCACGTATCCCTCAGGACCATGAACTCCACCAATGCGTGGTCACTGCAGCCCAGGCTGCCTCCAATCTTGACATCCCCGATGAGCTCACTTGCATTGGTGACTATGAGGTCCAGTATGGCATCCCCTCGGGTAGGGCTGTCTATTTCCTGTCTTAGGAAGTTATTGTCGAGGCACTCCTGGAACCTCCTGGATTGTCTACAGCTCGCCGTGTTACTTTTCCAGCAGATGTCGGGGTGGTTGAAATCCCCCAGCAGGACTAGAGCCTTTGAGCACAATGCCTCCTGTAGCTGGAGTAAGAAGGCTTCATCAGTAGGTTCCCCTTGATCAGGCAGCCTGTAGTAGACACCAACCACAAGGTTCCCCTTGTTGCCTCGGTCTCTAATTCCTACCCATAAGCTTTTGACTTCCTCTTGGCTATTCTTTAGGGACATCTCTTCACACTCTATCCATTCCTTAACACAGAGGGCAACACCTCCGCCCCTCCTTCCTCGCCTGTCCCTTCTGAACAGCCTGTAGCCATCGATAGCCACACTGCAGTCATGGGATTCATCCCACCAAGTTTCAGTAATGTCCACTATGTCGTAGCTTTCTAGCAGCATGGTAGCTTCCAGCTCCTCCTCTTTGTTACCCATGCTGCGTGCATTTGTGTAGAGGCACTTCAGCCAGGCTGTTGGCTGTGACGCCTTCTTGGAGGAGCACCCCTTGGGGTGTTTCTCGGGTGTTTCCCTGCTGACTCCGACTACCTCAGGAGCCCCTGGCTCATCTCTGTAAGACTTTGGCTGTGATGTAGCATCCCCAGCATACTTCGGGGCAACAGGTCGAAGGTCCTTACTAGTGCCCCATCCCTCTAACCCTGATGTGCTATCCCACCGCTTGTCACAGACAAGCCTGATATTATTATCCCCCTCCCCCTTCACATCTAGTTTAAAGCCCTGTTGATCAGCCCCACAACCTCTTGGGCAAAGACCCTCTTCCCCATTTGAGAAAGGCGTCTCCCATTGGATGCCAGTAAGCCCGGTGCCATGTAGGCCATCCCATTGTCAAAAAACCTGAAATTGTGGTGGCGACACCAGCCACGGAGCCATGTATTAATGGACTGGATCCGTCTGTTCCTTCCAATGTCACTGCCTGCAACTGGAAGGAGCAAGGAGAAAATAACCTGTGCCCCAGACTCCCTCACCAACCTTCCCAAGGCCCTGAAGTCCCCTTTGATTGCTCTTGGTCTACAAGTCGCAGCTTCCTCTCCACCTACATGGAAGATCAGTAATGGGTAATAGTCTGAGGACTGTACCAAACTAGAGAGTTTCCTGGTGATGTCCTTAACCCGGGCTCCAGGAAGACAGCAGACTCCCCTATGAGTAGGGTCTACCCGGCATATTGGACCCTCTGTTCCCCTCAGGAGGGAGTCATCAACGACTGTAACCCGTCTTTTCTTCCTTGTGGATGTGGTGATGATATGGGCGGTAGGCCTTTCTGACTGTGGAGACGTCTCTGGTGTAGATTGCCCATCATCCACATCCTCATTTGACTGGCCTTCCTCATCCAGAACCTTATATCTGTTGTTCAGAGGTACCGGGGGGGTGGTGAGGTGGGCAAGGAGGAAGTTCGCCCGCTGCCCCAACCATGAACTCACCTCCATTCACTCCTTTCATTTCTCCTTTCTTAATTTCTCCGTAGGTGCTGTTCATAGTCTGTTTATAAGAGTCTCGGTTTTATTCCTTCACTTTTTGTTTTCAAGTTCTCTTTATGTATCTCACCTCATAAAAATCTTTTGTGTCTTCTTGTTCAGGATCACTTTCTCCCCCATATGTTTCTTCAGAGTCCTCTGCCCTCTTTTCCAATCTCATGATATGTGATGATGATTGATGCAACAGTGAATGATACCACTGGATCTGCCTTTTCACTTCCTTTTAGATTGCTCATTTTCCCCATCATGAGGTTGCCCACTGCTGGCTTATATCAAGTACAGTTTTATTTCATATAGTAACACATCCATCTCCTGTAATCGTGGGCAACTTGTTGATAACAGTTTTGGTCAGCAGAGTCCACAGCATACGCATCTGTCTCTCCTAACACTACCACGTGTTGTAAAGCATTTCCTTGCAACCAATAATAAATGTTTTCTTATAAAAGGCAAAAGCCACCATGCATAATGTATGACAGGAAAAGATCAGGAGATTCATGGGCACTGACAATGTCTCATATTCCTTCAATGGTAGGAAATGTGTTACATTAAATGCTGTGTTGTACAGCACAAGGCACAAAACACAGCCAAGTAAACAACATAATCTTATTCTATGACTCTGAACTAGGGAGAATTCAGTCCTGGGGATATGATTTAATGCTGAACCTATTATCAAAACATAACAGATTGGAAGATTTTAATTATCAGCATCGACTTCCCATTAACTGTCTTCCCTGATGCTCCCAATTTACCCATCCATACCAGCAATCTTTCTTCTGTTACTCTTCCCAGTACTCAAGACCCTAGCTGAAAACACACCTTCAGCTTCTCCCCTTTCTTCACCCCACTCATCCAGTCCTTTAAATCTTACTATTTTGTTTAATATCTTTATCGACGATCTGGATGAAGGGATCGAGTGCACCCTCAGTAAGTTTGCAGATAACACCAAACTAGGTGGGAGTGTTGATCTGCTCGAGGGTAGGAAGGCTCTACAGAGGGACCTGGACAGGCTGGATCGATGGGCCAAGGCCATCTGTATGAGGTTTAATAAGGCCAAGTGCCGGGTCCTGCATTTCGGTCACAACAACCCCAAGCAACGCTACAGGCTTGGGGAAGAGTGGCTGGAAAGCTGCCCGGCAGAAAAGGACCTGGGGGTGCTGGTGGACGGCCAGCTGAATATGAGCCAGTGGTGTGCCCAGGTGGCCAAGAAGGCCAACAGCATCCTAGCCTGTATCAGGAACAGCGTGGCCAGCAGGAGCAGGGAAGTCATCGTGCCTCTGTACTCGGCACTGGTGAGGCCTCACCTCGAGTACTGTGTTCAGTTCTGGGCCCCTCTGTACAAGAGGGACATTGAGGTGCTGGAGCGTGTCCAGAGGAGAGCTACCAGGCTGGTGAGGGGTCTGGAGACCAGGTCATATGAGGAGAGGCTGAGGGAGCTGGGCATGTTTAGTTTGGAGAAGAGGAGGCTGAGGGGAGACCTCATTGCCCTCTACAACTACCTGAAGGGATGTTGTAGAGAGGTGGGGGTTGGCCTCTTCTCCCAGGTGGATAATGACAGGACCAGAGCAAATGGCCTGAAGTTGCGGCAGGGCAGGTTTAGATTAGATATTAGGAAGAATTACTTTACTGAACGAGTGGTCAGGCACTGGAACAGCCTGCCCAGGGAGGTGGTTGAGTCACCATCCCTAGAGGTGTTTAAGAAACATCTAGATGTGGCACTTCAGGGCATGCTCTAGTGGCAGAGTCTGTAGGTTGTTTGGTTGGACTCGATGATCTCAAAGGTCCTTTCCAACCATGAAGATTCTATGATTCTATGATTCTATGATTTATTTTTTCACATTTTTAAGGTAAACTTTGTTTTGCTGTCCCTACAATCAAGTCTTCTATCTGGGCCCCCATTCATATCTTAAAAAATCAAACATACTTCACTTTGGCCTTCTCAGAGCAAACCTTTGAGTATACTTCAACCCTTGAAAATAAGTGTAGTATATTCTTGGTCTATCAGTTGGTTTATTTTGACTCCTAGAATCTCTCTCCTTTCTTCTAAAACATATAAAATTTAAGAATATTTTATTCACAGATTTAAATAGTAACTTGAATAGCAATGTGCCTTGGTCATACCTTTCAACTGATCAGTGATTCCAGCCTCAAAAATTCAGTTGCCTGCTTTCCTATTTTTTCCTCCACATCACTTTTTAACTCCTAAGTACCTTGTCTGCATGATCTTTATAGTCCTTTCTTCAGTCCAGTAGCTGGGTAACAACTACTTCAGAAACAGTGGCTACAAGAAATGGATTTAATATTAAAGTGGTTATAGCTGTGATGATCTTACCATTAAAAAAAAACCCTATGCAAAAAAAGACACAGCCTCTTCCTATAGCTGCATCAGCTAATGTAGTTGAGAGTCAAGGACAAGTTTTCAAGCACGAGGATATGTGTCCCTGAAGGCTCATCTGCTTATTATTTTTCTCTATTCTAAGTTTAAAACGAACAATTGTGTACCTTCAGATAACTCCTACTAAACATTTTTAAAATGTGCATGTGATTGCCACAGTCTGATCCACCTGTGACTTTACTTACTGCAAAGCAATGTACCCCAGAAAACTACTACAGATAGTTTTTAAAAGTGACCTTGTCAAAGTGCTACAATAACAGGATTTTGTAGCTTTGCTGGAATCTTCTCTTCTCATTGTTTTTTTTTTTTTGTTGGGGGGCAGAAGAGAAAGGAGTATGGAGACATAGGAGGCACTGCTAAGTTTAAACTGATGTCTACAATATGTCAAATTTCATTGAAATTTAAATCAGAAAATACATTTTTTGGGGAAAAAATCATGTAAGAGATTTATTTTTCATTCCACTCTGATGAGACAATTTTCATGCCATTCAGAATTGTGCAGCTGTTTGTCTTGGAAACCTGTCATAAGTTGATACCAACATGCCTTAAAATGGATAAACTCAAACTCTGTCTTGGTATAAATAAAATATTAACTTAAATAAATAAATAAAATATGTAAACAAATAATTAAAATAATGAAAATTATAAAAATATTAATTTAAAGAAATAAATACTATTTACTATAAATAAAATATTAACTTATATCTCACTTAAAATATGAGATTTAACTTCATACCTTCTAGAGGTTAAACCTTTTGTCATGGTTTCAGTTGGGATAGAGTTAACTTTCTTACTAGCAGCTGGTATAGTGCTAAGTTTTGTATTTGGGATGGGAAATAGTGTTGATAGCACACTGGTGGTTTTGGTTGTTGATAAGCAGTCAAGGCCTTTTCTGCTCCTCATACCGCCCCACCAGTGAGTAGGCTGGGAGTGCACAAGAAGTTGGTAGGGGACACACCTGGGACAGATGACCCCAACTGACCAAAAGGAATATTCCATGCCATATGATGTCATCATGCTCAGCATATAAAGCTGGGGGAAGAAGGAAGAGGGGGACGTTTGGAGTTATGGCGCTTGTCTTCCCAAGTAACCATTACGTGTGATGGAGCCCTGCTTTCCTGGGGGTGGCTGAACACTCACCTGCTGATGGGAAGTAGTGATTTAATTCCTTGTTTTGCTCGGCTTGCATGTGCAGCTTTTGCTTTACCTATTAAACTGTCTTTATCTCAACCCACAAGTTTTCTCACTTTTCCTCTTCTGATTCTCTCCCCCATCCCACCGGGAGGGAGTGAGCAAGCAGCTGCATGGTCCTAGTTGCTGGCTGGGGTACCATAGACCTCCATAGACCCTTCCTTGAACTTTGCTCCCATGGAAATCACCCTGCTGATTTCAGGGAGGGCAGAAGCAGACTTATTATCTGGGAGTGCCACAGTGAAAATAAATGCACTTGCTTTTTCTAAAATAAGCAGAGATTTAAAATGTTTGCAGAAGCATAGCACTTCTTGTAGAGAAGTCTTTAGGAAGTTGACTGGCAGTGACAGAATTATCAGGTTTGCTTTTCTTTTATTAAGGAGAACAGGCTTCTGGGCAGAAAAGGTGATTATGCCAAAGATTTTCCCCTTCTGTGTTACATGTTGTAAACACCATTGAACACAGAAAAGGATTACATATTGCCTATTTTCTCCAAATGAATTTGAGCAGATAACAAAATGGAGATGATAACTCTCTCTTTAGGAAATAAGGCAAATGACTGTCATCTAAACTTTAACACAAGAAAATGTATTGCATTTTAAGCACATATAAAGATACTAGAACAAATTTGTTATGAAATTAATGCAAACATATTTATCTGAATGCAACTTGTTTATTCTCTTATAAAATATTTAAGTTCTATTTTTCCAAATAGCTGTCTAAATTATGTTATAAGAGAAGCAGGAGCCAACCTTTTTTTAAAACTGGAGGCATTTCTACATGGTTCTTTAGGGATTTTTTGTCAGCAGATGAAGGATGAAAATATTCTCCTCACCCTGCAAAACTCATAGAGATGCAAGAAGCATTCCTTCTTAGGAAACTAATAATTCCTCCTTTTTTATTTAAAATTAGAAGAAAGAGATCCACCTACAATGTTGAGTTATCTTGTACCAAGGGCTTCTATAAAACCGTGATTCAAGTTCCTATTTGATCATTTGTCCTTTCTTAAGTTAGACAAATAGCCACTAGACAAACTGAAATTCCTCCTGGCATCCCTCATTCTTCCTTGCCACTTTGGTTGTGATGCGAAATACTTTCTTTAGTTCAAGAAATATTTAGTATTTATATTTTGTCAAAATTAGCATTTTTTAATGCACAATGTGTTTGATTAGTTCAAAACTAACAAAACTTAATAATTTTTTTTTCTCACCATTTGCACTCAGGAGATACTGCTGTGATATGAGATCAGCATATTATGGCTACTAAGGATGATTCAGAATACAAAACTGTCCAAAAAGTAGATTTTTGAATTTTTATTAATTTTTTTTTGCAAAAAAAAATGTGTCTTACTATTGCATTTGTCATCTGTATGAACAGAGGAATGTTTACACTAGATGTGTGGCAGTAGCTCTGCAAAGTGATGGTGAACCAATTTACAGATTTCCCAGAACAATTTGAGAGTCCTTACATACACAAATAGATTTCCCATTGACTTAAATGGGACCACAACAGAACTGCAAGCTCTTGCAATTTTACTGAGAAAAGAGAAAAAGCAGAGAAAATACTGATGTAACAGACATGGGGAGGCTGTAATCAAGGGAGAAAGGAGGAATATGACACTTTATGCTGACAAGTTCAGGAGGAGTTTGCATATGTTACTTGGGCACATGAGCTAATGGTGAAAGGAAAGCATAAGTGCCTATGAGACAGAAATCTTGTGTTTGTGAAAGTCCAAATATTAAAGGTAGGTTTTGTTAAAAATATTACAAAAGTGTGGTTTTGCAGAAGGGAATAAGTTTATACACTCTTATTTTAATTGTAGCATCCCATGAAGGGAATGATAAAGGGAACCATAATCCCTTTTTGTTAAGAAATTTATAGTTTCCATCAAGGGAAATGTGAACTCTGCTTTGTAGGGGTATTTCCTCATAACATTTCTGTCATGACAGCCTCAGATGTGTGAAAAATAGTGAAGGTATTGTTGGCTTTCGCCATAATAACAAGGCTATAAATATTTGACTTATAAGGATAACTAACCTTTAGTAAATTAGGAAACATGAGAAACCTCAAAGATAACAACTAACAGCAGCTATGAAGAAAAACATCCAAGAGAAACAAAAGAGAACTTCTCCAAAAGACCCCACAAATGAGTCAATCCAAGGCCCTTTCTTTTGGGATTATGGCTGCATGTGAATTTTCTGGATTCACATTTCCATCAAACAAAAGCCCATGGCTCAGAAGATTGTTATGTTTTAAGACTGGCCAAATTCAAACTTGGAAACTATGTTTAACAAGAAAAAAAAGGAAAAAAATGATTGAAAGGTTAAATGTTCTACAGCTAGATTTCCATCTAAAAAGATAAGGCACAGTCTTTTCCTAAGGCTTCTCCATTGAACTTTATTTTCTGATTCTTGTTTCTGCACTTGTGAAAGTGCCAGAACATCTTATCCGAAGGTATTTGGGACCTTCTGTGTCCAGATTAATAACATTTGCCTTGACTCCTGGCTGCTCATCAGAAAGATAATGCTTAACTACGGACACTTTATGATCACAAATATTGCTATGTTAATCATGACAAGGCATAATTAGGAAACACATACGGTTACAATCATGTTTATTTAGATCCATATGTTGTCAAGAAATATGAATGGTACTGATCAGCCATCATAGTAATTTATGAATAATTTGTTCCTGCACACAAATTCCTTTCAAAGTTTTAACTATATTTGTTTACTTAATTCCTTAGCCCATTAAAAATTGAAGTAGTGCATTATTTAGCTAAACAATATATAGAAACACCTGTTTAGGCTGTTGCCTAAAATAAAGCGATTTCGTTTGTGCACCAAAACGGAGTCCGTGTCTAATTGCCACAAATGGTGCCCGGAGCGATTATCCAGGCTAACGAGGTCTGGCTGGTGGCAAGCCCCACAGAACTTAAGTGCTGCTGAAAGGAAGTAGGAGCTGGCTTCAATCATCTCATCAAGAGAGGTGAGCTGTGGGGAACGATGGGGAGTAACATATCTTCGGAAGAAAAATCGGTGCTAGGGCTAATGGAAGGACTCTTGTGGAAACATCATGTAGATATGAGCCTCCAGACCTTAAAAAAGATACTGAAATGGGTCTCCGTTAATTGCGATGGTGTCGATGCAATCACTATTTTTAGTATAAAAATGTGGGACGCAGGAGGGGTTAAACTTTGGGACAGAGCCACGAAGGCGGACAAGGTTGCTGCTGAATTATTAATCCCTTGGTGGCAAATTCTAGAGATGATACAGAAACAGGAGGACATCAGACAAGCTGCAAGCAATAACGATGCTGCTCCGTCTGGGGCAACCGCCGCACCTCCTAATTTCAAAGTAGACGACTGCCCCCCAGTTTTGCCGAGATCAGAACAAGCCGAAGGGAAAGGAGGCACTCAAGTTCACTCTACCCTATTCTCTAATAGCCCTGAGGATGATCCTGGGAGCCCCTTTGATCCTGGTCCAATAAATCCAGAGACTGAACCTGATTTATATCCACCTTTAGCCCCAATTAAAGCTATGCCTGCATCTGCTCCAACTGCGGAGGAGATTTTACAGCAACAGCGATGAAAGTTGTTATCGCGCTCCTCCGTTCTTAACCCTTCTCCATTTGCATCAGGTACTGCATCTGTTCCTCCTTATCAACCGCTTATAAGTGCGCAGCCAGAATCGGGGTATTGCGGTGTATTGTCAGAATGTCAGCAGAGAAGGATGGAGCCGGAGCCACTTCGCTCCCGCCACCGCCTGCCTCAGATCCTCCCCTCCCCATCCGTCTCCCTGAGATAGAAGTGCTGGTTTTTGTATGTCTGCTGTGTAAGTGTGCGTGGGCGCCAGCTTATACCTGCTGATCAGCATCTGTGCTACTGTTTGTTTTTTGTTGTGTGCAGTGTCGTTAGGTGACTCCACTTGAGCAGGTGTTCTGCCCGGTGTGGTACTGTTCTCGTACGCGACTAGGGCTGACACTCCGTCAAGTGAAGAAGTTTGTATATACACAATGTTTGGACGTAAGGCGAGCGTGCCCCAGGTAGATACACCAGGATGGGCCGTAGAACCTATGAAAGTTCTGAAATGTCGTGGGAGTTTTCACCAGCCGACATGCTTACGCTCTCGGGAACGGCTTGCCCATGCAGGGCGTATGGCTGGTTGTTTGTTGTTTGCCTATAAGATCATGGTTGATTGGGAAAAGGAGTTGAGCCAAAATCTATAGGATGCAAAAAAAAAGAAAAAAAAAAAAGGAAAAAAAAGGAAAAAAAAAGAAAAAAGAAAAAAAACCAAACAGGAACAATTAGACGGGAAATGTGACATGTTAGCACAAAAGTATGCCATATGCGCTACGAGAAAGCAGCAGAAAAAGAGAAATAGGACACCTGAATCAAAGCAGTACCATAGAGATATGTTTTTGGTTTTTTCCTATACATGTATATGTTATTGCATGCCTTGGTAAATTACTCTGTGTTATACCCTGCGAGACTAAAATGAACCCCAGCAGAAGCGATCTCTTGAGCAAGGGGGTGGAATATGGGAAAGCAACGGAAGATCGGCGAGGAGGATTGTAAATACACTCAAGGGACTTGCACCTGGGTGCTGGAAAACACATAAATCACACCAATTGTTATTCAGTCTCGGGTGCTTGCAAGAAAAACATTTGGATGACATAAGCCTGTAATGGACTCACAGACACCTTATCTAGCTGCTGGAGAATCTTGGCCTGTTGTGGAAGAAGATCAAAGCACAGTACCAGCAAGAAGAGGGAGTCCGCATGCGCTCTTGCTAACAAGTATTCTTGATAACAAGGACTCTGTTGCTGCCAAGGATAAGTTTAACAATGCTACTAGTACAGCTATTTCTGAGTTATTGCTAGATGTAGATAGTATTCGATATGCGACACTGCAAAACAGAGCTGCTACTGATTTTTTGCTTTCAGCTCACAGACATGGTTGTCAGGATTTTAAAGGACTGTATTGTATGAATCTAAGTGACCACTCCAAATCCATCCATGCCCAGTTGCAGGAACTGCACCGACCGAACCAGCAACTTGTGGAGACCACTGGGTGCAATCTTTTTGCTGGATGGACTTGGGGGTGGGGTTGGTTGAAGCAAGTTATACTCATTGCCTGTGTGGAATGAATTTGTCTGTTATGTTTAGTATGCCGTTTGCCGTGTTTAATAAGCATTATATGATCAGTTGTAGATGCCGCTTTGCATCATACCCTTGTACGAGTTGTAGAATATCATCGTGTCCAAACTATGGACCATGGGGTGGCATGTGTAAGGGACAATAGAGGATGGTCCGAGTGAGACATGACAGAGAATTACTAGTTGAACCAAACCCAGTATACATGTTGGGAAAAAGGGACTCAGTACTGTTGCTGCAAAAACTATGTGTGTATCCATGAGAACCTGACCTTCACAGAAGAAGATAACAAGAAGGGATTACAACAATGTAGTCACGTATCAGACAGCCGCTGTTAGCAAAGCTGGATCATGAGTCTGGTGAGACTCACTGCATGCACTGGCCACGTATGCAGCGACTCTAGCCTGTACTTCTCCACTCAATCCAGTGCAGGATATAAGGGGGCTGTCTCGGGTCAGAGAGGGGGAGAGAGACATGAGCGCACTTTGAAGGTACAGGGGACGCCCTGAAGCACTCATTAACCCCAACAGCTCAGAAGGCATTACAGCACGTTGCAGATAAGATATAGTCTACTACTGCTGCAAGACACATTGAACACCTTCCTACAAGAATTTCAACCTTACGCCCTGACAGGACAGTGGGATGATGCACTCGCAAAGAGCCTGACTGCATTAGAGTGGGTATTTTTGCCACATACCTTTTCAAAACCAGTAATTATGATGATTGAAATGTTACCACGATTGTTTTCCCAGGGTCATTTGTGCTCTCAGCAGCTTTCTGGAATGGATCCAAGCCTCATACATATCCCCGTCAAAAAGGACGACCTTGACCTTTGGTTATCAAAAAGTCTTAACCTACAAATTGCCTTAGTACATTCTATTGGGCAAATAAATTATTCTTTCCCCTGCCTTTAGAGCCACAGGAGATTGATATTCTAGGCTCAATTCAGATGGATGCTTGTAAGTATTTTAACTTTACCAAATACCCTCAAAACGCAACATATCTCCAAATGGTCACCCCTCTTGATTATATATATCGGAATCAATCAAAATGGTGCAATTGGACATCCGCTCACGTTGCCCCTGCGGATCCGGTGCCCCGGAAACTGCCCCAGGGCATGTTTTTTATTTGTGGAGATCGTGCATGGTCAGGGATTCCCTCTCGGATTATGGGAGGGCCTTGTACTATAGAAAAATTAACCATGCTGACACCTAATATCACAATGATATTAAATCACACTCATGCGAACGACTACCATAGAAATAAAAGATCGGTAACTCATGCTTTCGAGTCAAATTGTGATGACCGGGTACATTTTTGGCATTCACCCGTGGCTGCCATTTCTTCTTTCTTTGCTCACGGTGTGGATTCTGCGAAAGCACTAACACTCTTAAAAAAGCTGGGTTGTTGGCTTGCGAAACAAAGTAATGCTACTTCATTAGCTCTTTCTGGCCTTTTATTAGATGTAGATTCAGTATGCCATGCAACTTTGCAAAATAGGGCAGCCATCGATTTCCTGTTTTTAGCGCATGGCCATGGATGTGAAGATCTTGATGGCATGTGCTGTATGAATTTATCAGACCACTCTGAATCAATCCATAAAAGTATACAACAGTTAGAGCAAAATGTGCAGAAATTACGAATGGGGGGAAGTTGGGGATGGCTGGATAACCTTTTTTAACAGTTGGGGCTTAACTGGATGGTTGCAATCAGCTCTAAAATTCTTGCTTTTTTGCATAAGCATATTCTTGTGCATTATGCTTTGTATTCCCTGTATGCTACAGTGTGCACAGTGTCTTATAGACAAAACCTTAGCCACTGTTTTGGTAGTAAATAAAGAAGGGGGAATTGTGTATGCCAAAGAACCTGCGGACGCGGCACCCGGAACGAGCCCTGGAGATCTCATCGCTCTCACTGACGGCAAACCATGGGATAAGTAAACAAGCCATAGCTGCACAGGACCTGGGCCATGATAAGAGGAAGAAAAGGAGAGAGTGCTGACAGCCGGCCGGGTTGCTAAAGATGAATAGTTTGTCTTTGTTTACACCATGTATGGTATGTGTGGTATGTGCTGTGTAATCACATGATAAGGATGTAGCAGTGGAAAATTGCTAGCTCTGTAGCAGAAGGTATTTAAGGAGGCTGTTGCCTAAAATAAAGCGATTTCGTTTGTGCATCGAAACGGAGTCCGTGCCTAATTGCCACACAGTGAATCATTTATTTATTTTGTTTCCTCCACCAAACAGGTATGTTTTGGATAGTACACTATAGTCATTAATCTTTTCAATTAGTTTCTATTAGAAATGACTTGATGAATATATCTAGTCTCTGGAGATCTGGGGTATGTAAATTTTAAACTTAAATGGTTAGACTCTGATGGCTTTCTGTACAGTTCAGTAGCAGAAAAAACAGTCCATCTATGGATTGACAAGTACTTTCTTAAAGAAGCATGTGCTCTTATTTGTCAAATAAGTAATTGGCAAAAATGCAAATAATTCACATTTGTTAAGCATATTGTGTTTTAAAGGGACAATATCTTAAAAATGTATGTATTCTTCACAAACAAAAGACCAAGCTATTGCCACAAATGCTGCACAAATCTCCCAAAAAGTAATCATTGAACTTCTAACTCTTTATCTGAGCAAAGTTCATGATGAGTACAGCTTTTATCTCCAACTCAGTAAGTATATAGTATATATATGGTAACTGAATATAATTGAATGTGTGATTCATATCACTTATGGAATACTAACTTTTTAAATATATATAAATTGCAGCAATTATATTTTTTAGATTTTCAGTAGAGTAATTATTTGAATTTTCTGTCTCAGGATGGTTCCAGATATAAAAAATCTTATTTTAAATCCTGGGTCACATTAAGTCAGCCTAATTGCAATTATTGAACCCATGAAATGACTGGGTGTGTGCTTGCTAACACTCGCTGGGGATTGGGCATTGTGTGCAGACTGAAATTTTGCAGAATTTACCCATAGTCCTGTTGCTGTGGATATTTTTTCTCAGAAAGAGGGATTTTTTTTCTTGATTCTAAAAACTACATTTGTTGTGACTTTTCTTTTGCTTGACTGTTATAGTGGGAATCTCTTCGGACTCCTTGGTTGTAATCTTATGTCCTGGTTCTGGTGGGGACAAGGTTAATTTTCCAAAGGAGCTGTCACTGGACACAGGTATTATCATAGAATCATAGAATGGTTTAGGTTGGAAGGGACCTTAAAGATCATCTAGTTCCAACCCCCCTGCCATGGGCAGGGACACCAACCACTAGACCAGGCTGCTCAAAGCCCCATCCAGCCTGGCCTTGAACACTTCCAGGGATGGGGCATCCACAAATTCCCTGGGCAACCTGTTCCATTCTCTCACCACCCTTACAGTAAAGAATTTCTTCCTATTATCCAATCTAAATCTACCCTCTTTCAGTTTGAAACCATTACCCCTTGTCCTATCATTACACTCCCTGAAAAAGAGTCTCCCCATCCTTCCTGTATTCAATAACATGTGATGCCATGCCCACTTGGGAGCGGGCTGAGGCTTCTCGGGTCCAGTCAGTGAGCAGTGGTACAATAATTCCTCTATCAGTATTATTGTTCTTGTTTTCCTCTTTCCTTTGCTGTTCTGTTAAACTGCCTTTATCTCAACACATGACTTTTGCCTTTTTCTTCCGATTCTCCCCCACAGCTGTGGGGGGTGAGCGAGAAGCTGTGTGGTTCTTATACGCTTTATATACTCCCCACAAAAATGTTTATCACCTCTGGGAGAGGGATCAGGATCATCATTTTGCTGTCCTGTATAATATCAACTTATGGTATGATAACATCACTGTTCAGATGGTTATGTTGGAGTGTTTATGCAACATTGCTGTCCTGCCCATACCTCAAGCGCTGTCTCTCAGAATTTATTAATAATTACACCCAGTCTGTGGAGGAAACAGGGGGGGACACTTTCCCCAGCTCTTTTGCCTCCCTTTTCTCCTTCGGGACAGGTATGACAGCTTTTGAGAACTTTGAATATCCTTGGGATACTCAAACCAGCATGTTCCTAGTGTTATGTCTCCTGAATGTGTTCCAGGTCTTGTTTAGGGTTAAACAACTATTTAAGACTCCCACAAGGAGATCTGCTCCGAGGCTGGATAGTCAGGGGTGGCATGGCATGTGGGAGAACATGGGCAGGTACCTAGAGAACTTTTCACCTCCAGTGGTTGAAGACTTCACCCCCAAACAACTACAGGACCCTGATAAAACGACAGAATATTTGAAAGGAAAATGCTGTGGCTATTCCAGAGAGGCACAACTCACTGCAATGTGCTGGGCCCTGGCCAGTATCTACCAAACACTGCTGGATATTACACAGCACCCTCAGGGGAAAGAGATGGAGACCAGACCAACAGGCACTGTGGCTACTCCAACCCTGGTGACAGGCACTGCAGCAACTGCAATCTCGGTGACAGGCAATGCGACTGAACCAGAAATCCAACCCGAGACAATATCGGTTGCCCCTATACATAAGAAGAAATACACAAAGAAATCAGTTTGCTTAGTAAGAGATGATGATGAACCAGGGCCATCACAAGAACAGGAGGAAGAGGCAGAGCCAGAGATAATCACCCAATCCCTATCCTTGAGTGAGCTGCGGGATATGCGAAAAGATTTTAGCCGAATTTCAGGCGAGCCCATTGTCACCTGGCTGCTTCAGTGCTGGGATAACGGGGCCAGTAGCCTGGAATTAGAGGGTAGGGAGGCCAGGCAGCTGGGATCCCTGTCCAGGGTAGGGGGCATTGACAAGGCAATTGGGAAGAAGACACAAGCCCTCAGCCTCTGGAGGCAAATACCCCTTCAGTGAAGATGTTGTATGTCAACCAAGCAAGTGGACTACCATGGAAAGAGGTATCCAGTACCTGAGAGAATTAGCTGTGCGGGAGATGATTTATTATGACTTGGACAATGCAGACTTACCCACAGGCCCCGATGAGGTGCAATGCACAAGGCCCATGTGGTGGAAGGTTGTACGGAGCGCACCATCATCATATGCCAACTCACTGGCAGTAATGGAATGGAAAGGCGAAGAGGGACCAACGGTGGATGAGGTGGCTGGCCGGCTCCGGCGATATGAAGAAAGTCTCTCTTCCCCCCTTGTCTCAGCTGTGGAGAAACTGTCACGGAAGGTCCAGCAACTTGAAGAGAATATGTCCTACTCCCCACCTGTACGGGCCAGCATCTCAGCTATTAGGAGCAGGCGTTTCTCTACTCAAGAGAGAGAGTACAGAGGGTACACACCACGAGGCACCCTGTGGTTTTAACTCCGTGACCATGGAGAAGACATGAGGAAGTGGGATGGACAACCTACTTTGATCCTGCGGACACGGGTACAGGAGTTGCAAGGGGTGGATAATGTCCCGGTTCTGGCTGGGATAGGGTTAATTTTCTCTGGTATTCCATACCACGTGATCCATGCCCACCTTGAAATGCCAGGGGGAGGGGGCAGGGAGTCGCCCCTTGGAGCGGGCTGAGGCGGCTTGGGTCCGGTCGGTGAGCGGCGGTTTCGTAACCGCGTGTGTGTATTCCTCTGTCCGTGTTATTGTTGTTGTTTTGCATGTTCCCTTCGCTGTTCTGTTAAACTGCCCTTGTCTCAACCCCAGAGTCTTGCCTTCTTCTTCTGAGTCTTCCTGTATTGGGAAGACCCAAGCGAGCGGCACGTGGTTCTTTGTTGCCCTCTGAGGCAAAACCACGACAATAACATAACAATTTCACAGGATTTACTCATTGACTACAATAATGTATTTCTTCATATCAAAAGTCCACACATTTTAAATGCACATATATCTTAAATATGTATATATTTTAACCTAAAAACAGTGGAATTGTCTCATTTTTTCAATAAATGTTTGGAAATTAAAGACTAACAGAACTGTTTTGTGTCTACAGAATCCAAACAATGCTAAACTCTGAATTTACAAACTCTAGACTGTGAAAAAATGTCATGAAAGATTTTCCCTACTGCAGAACATAAATGGCTAAGAAAATAAAATATCTTTTATCTCCAAATCAGAATGGTTAATTAGGAATGAATATTCAAAACCGATTTTTTTTTCTTTCACAACTTAAAGAGAATACTGATAGTGAATAGTGCGAGTGCTTTACAACACAACTGAACCAAGAAAGATGAATTTGATGTAACAGCTAGAGTTGTTTGAAATTCAGAAATCCCACCTCCTAGGAAGGAAAAGTTGCAATTTTCCACATAAGGGAGAATGTCAAATAATGTTATTTGAAAATATCAGCATGTTTTGATCTAGATAAAATGCCAAACATTAAAAAAATTGAAAGATTTGATTAAAATTTGTCGCAACAATTCAAAATGCTAAATTTCCCTTTGCCATGTTGTATAAGGGGTTTGGACATCTGATTTCAGTTCTCTCTGCTGGATCATGTCCTCAGGGGTGGCTGTATCTCCCATAACATACACATACAAGCAGACTATTATGCACCTGAAATTATGGAGTAGAAGAATGTGTTCTGTGACATATTTTTTCTACCACTATGTGGGTAAAGAAAAATGTGATTTTCACTACTTATTAATTAGTCATGGGTTCTGTGTTTTACCAGAGGACAAGAAACTACAGAAGATAGGCCACAATTTGAAAATTGGGTAGGATTACAATTAAGGTTTCTAGAAATTAATTCACAAAATTTGACTTGATATAATTAATGTGTTTGGATCTTTTGGCTTAATGTCTTATTCAGTAAAAAATTAGATGACTGCATTTAACAACAGTGTTAATTAGGAAACAACATTACCTGCACAGCAAGCATTATAAATCCATCATAAAATAAAATTCTCTATATACTGTCCTTGGCTTCAATATTAACCTGAGGAAGTGACTCACAGTCAACTCACTGGTTGCTTTTCCTTACTGACCCAGAACAGATGCCCCACTCAAACTGATTTCTTTGGAGGAGCTGTATTTATAAGCAGGGAATAATTCAAATGTCATTTAGCTAGAATGAGGCCAAGAATGAATCTCTGTTCCAGTTCCTAGGATAGCCACTTTGAATATGGGAAAATGTCTGGGTCATGCTCCAGTGATTCCTGTAACTCAGGTGAAACTCTGAATAAAATTAATGTAATGTAATATAATACAATCTTAAAAAAGTAATCAGAGTGAAGTCCAAAATGAGCTTCTGTCCCCATCCTCCCAATAGGAGCCCTGTTCACTAGCTTTTTTTCCTCTTCCCGACTTAACAATTCTTACTGAGCAACAGTACATGTTTTGCTAAAGATGTAAAAAACCACCCTGATGTCATTGCAGTCTCTTCCACACTTGTTTGCAGGACCATAAGACAACTCAGTTTGTATTTGGGGGTGGAAGGAACCTCAGGAGGTCTTTAGACCAGCATCTGCCTCAAAGTAGGGACAGCTAGGAGGTCCAGACAACATTATAGAACCCAAATAGACTACAGGTAAAAGGGGAAAGTAGGGCTGTCTACAGAATTAAGACTGAGATTTTCAGACCATTTTAGTGTATGAATTTTAATGGAAGATTTGTAGTTAAATGCTTGTCAAGATGTATAACTTTAGGCATTGATATTTAAAATGAATCTTTCAGGCTTGGAGCTGTAACTGAACTCAACTATACACAATATTATCTCTTCACTGGAGTGCTGCAGCACAAAAAGGAAAGGA
This sequence comes from Sterna hirundo, assembly GCA_009819605.1. Lineage (NCBI taxonomy): Eukaryota > Metazoa > Chordata > Aves > Charadriiformes > Laridae > Sterna > Sterna hirundo. The sequence continues at coordinate 22,575,341 of CM020463.1, forward strand.
TATTCTTCTGGAGGGAGAAGTAGGCTGTAGTTCTGTCTTCTAGAAGGAGAAACTTCCTACTGGGAAGGTTACATTTAAGGAAATTCTATTATGCAGCTGTCCATTTACAGCCATTTAGTATGAATTTTCCATGTGAAAATCAAAAAACTGTTGAAAAACTATGAAAACTATGATGTAGTTGCCATCACGGAAATGTGGTGGGACGACTTGCACTGGAGTGCTGCATTAGATGGCTACACCTGACTCAAAGGGGGAAAAGGATCTTTGCACAGGAGTTGGCAGGGCTCATCAAATGGGCTTTAAACTAGATCTGAAGGGGGAAGGGGATGAATCCAGCAGCAGAGACGTGAGGGTCGTTGATGGGTTAGAAACTATGGCTGCGCCTGGGAATCATAGAATCATAGAATCTTCATGGTTGGAAAGGACCTTTGAGATCATCGAGTCCAACCATACACACACACAAAAAAAAAACCAAAACAAAAAACCAACGTACAATCTCTGCCACTAGAGCATGCCCTGAAGCGCCACATCTAGACATTTCTTAAATACCTCTAGGGATGGTGACTCAACCACCTCCCTGGGCAGGCCGTTCCAGTGCCTGACCACTCTTTTGTGGGATGAGGCCCGAAGAGCAGAACTGCCAGTACTGCTCAATTAACAAGCAGGGACATGCTGGAACTTGTAGGACATAAACCATGGGAAACTGAAGGCTGTTATGACCAGAAAAGGACTGACCAAGTACCTGAGAACAGGAGCTCCACAAACGTTGCAACACTGAGATAAGCAAGTTCCAGGCGCCCTGCCAAAAGAGGCATTAAGAACTGTCTTCAAGATAAGAACTATGTCTTCAAGATAAGGGATGTTTGCTAGCATGATAAGGGATGATAGTATAACATCTATCTCTGACCAATCAGATGCAACCGCTTGAGCAGTGTATGTTCAAAAGGACCAATCTGTTTGAAACACAGAGTCAATGTAAGCATATAAAAGGGAATGGTTGAGCACAATAAAATGGACATCCTGCTTGCATCAAGCTGTGTCCCGTCTCTCAATCGCGGCAATCTTTCAGTAAAGTAATTCTTCCTAATATCTAATCTAAACCTGCCCTGCCGCAACTTCAGGCCATTTCCTCTGGTCCTGTCATTATCCACCTGTGAGAAGAGGCCAACACCCACCTCTCTACAACCTCCTTTCAGGTAGTTGTAGAGGGCAATGAGGTCTCCCCTCAGCCTCCTCTTCTCCAAACTAAACATGCCCAGCTCCCTCAGCCTCTCCTCATATGAATTGGTCTCCAGACCCCTCACCAGCTTGGTAGCTCTCCTCTGGACACGCTCCAGCACCTCAATGTCCCTCTTGTACAGAGGGGCCCAGAACTGAACACAGTACTCGAGGTGAGGCCTCACCAGTGCCGAGTACAGAGGCACGATGACTTCCCTGCTCCTGCTGGCCACGCTGTTCCTGATACAAGCCAGAATGCTGTTGGCCTTCTTGGCCACCTGGGCACGCTGCTGGCTCATGTTAAGCTGTCCGTCCACCAGCACCCCCAGGTCCTTTTCTGCCGGCCAGCTTTCCAGCCACTCTTCCCCAAGCCTGTAGCGTTGCTTGGGATTGTTGTGACCGAAATGCAGGACCCGGCACTTGGCCTTATTAAACCTCATACAGATGGCCTTGGCCCATCGATCCAGCCTGTCCAGGTCCCTCTGTAGAGCCTTCCTACCCTCAAGCAGATCAACTCTCCGACCTAGTTTGGTGTCGTCTGCAAACTTACTGAGGGTGCACTCAATCCCCTCATCCAGATCATTGATGAAGATATTAAACAAAACCGGCCCCAAAACTGAGCCCTGAGGGACACCACTGGTGACTGGCCGCCAAGAGGATTTCACCCCATTGATCATTGACCCAGCAAAGAGTACACTTGTCTATGCCATGATTCACCAGCTTCTCCAGGAGAATGCTGTGGGGGACGGTGTCAAAGGCCTTCCCAAAGTCCAGACAGACAACGTCCACAGCCTTCCCCACCTCCAGAAGGTGGGTCACACGGTCATAGAAAGAGATCAGGTTGGTTAAGCAGGACCTCCCTTTCCTAAACCCATGCTGGCTGGCCCTGATCCCTTGGCCGCCCTGCACTTGCCGTGAGAGCTCACTCAAAATGATCCTTTCCATGATCTTTCCTGGTATTGAGGTCAGTCTGACAGGCCTGTAGTTCCCCGGATCCTCCTTCCGACCCTTCTTGTAGATGGGCGTCACATTAGCCACCCTCCTGTCATCTGGTACCTGCCCTGTTGGCCAGGATTGTTGATAAATGATGGAGAGAGGCTTGGTGAGCTCTCCTGCCAGCTCCCTGAGTACTCTTGGGTGAATCCCATCCGGCCCCATAAACTTATGTGCGTCTAGGTGCAGAAGCAGATCATTGACTACTTCCTCCTGGATTACGGGTGGGTTGTTCTGCTCTCCGTCCTTATCTTCCAGCTCAGGAGGCTGAGCACCCTGGGGACAGCTGGTCTGACTATTGAAGACGGAGGCAAAGAAGGCATTAAGTACCTCAGCCTTCTCCTCGACCTTGGTTGCAACTTTCCCCCCCGCATCCAGTAAGGGATGGAGATTCTCCCTGGCTTTCTTTTTGTTGATGTATTTATAAAAACTTTTTTTGTTGTCTTTAATGTTAGTGGCCAAGTTGAGCTCCAGCTGGGCTTTTGCCTTCCTAATTTTCTCTCTGTATAACCTAATGAGGTACTCTGTACTCCTCCTGATGTGAAGGTTGGGGGCAGCCTTGGTTGCAGTGACCATGAGATGGTGGAGTTCAGGATCCTGTGTGGAAGAGGCAGGGCAAAAAAGTGGAATTACAAGCCTGGACTTCACAAGAGCTGACTTTGGCCTCTTCAAAGACCTACTTGGAGGAATCCCGTGGCTTAAGGCTCTAGAAGGAAGGGGGGTCCAAGAGAGCTGGTTAATATTCAAGCACCACTTCCTCCAAGCTCAAGATCAGTGCATCCCTAGGAGCAAGAAATCAAGCAAAGGAGGCAAGAGACCTGCATGGATGAGCAAGGAGCTTCTGGAAAAACTCAGATGGAAGAAGGATGTTTACAGAATGTGGAGAAAGGGACTGGCCACTTGGGAAGAATATAGGAACATTGTCAGGGTATGCAGGGATGCAATGAGGAAGGCTAGGGCCCACTTGGAATTAAATCTGGCAAGGGATGTCAAGGACTATAAGGAGGGCTTCTTCAAGTACATCAGTAGCAAAAGGAAGACTAGGGAAAATGTGGGCCCGCTGCTGAATGAGGTGGGTGCCCTGGTGACGGAGGATGCAGAGAAGGCGGAGTTACTGAATGTTGCCTTTGCTTCAGTCTTTACTGCTAAGGCCGGCCCTCAGGAATCCCAGACCCTGGAGGTAAGAGAGAGAGTCTGTAGAAAGGAAGACTTTCCCTTGGTCCAGGAGGAACGGGTTAGAGATCATTTAGGTAAACTCAACACCCACAAATCCATGGGCCCTGATGGGATGCACCCATGAGTGCTGAGGGAGCTGTCGGATGTTACTGCAAAGCCATTCTCTATCATCTTTGAAAGGTCCTGGAGAACAGGCGAGGTGCCTGAGGACTGGAGGAAAGCCAATGTTACTCCAGTCTTCAAAAAGCGCAAGAAGGAGTTTAAGAAGTGTGGGTTAGATGAGTGGACAGTGAGGCAGATTGAGAACTGGCTAAATGGCAGAGCTCAGAAGGTTGTGTCTAATTGGAGGCCTGAAACCAGCGGTGTTCCCCAGGGGTCAGTACTGGGTCCAGTCTTGTTCAACATATTCATCAACAAACTGGATGAGGGGACAGAGTGTACCCTCAACAAGTTAGCTGATGACACAGAACTGGGAGGAGTGGGAGAGCAGTTGTAACTGGGAGAGAGTTGGGCGGAGAGGAACCTAATGAAGCTCAACAAGGGCAAGTGTAGGGTCCTGCACCTAGGGAAGAATAACCCCATGCACCAGTACAGGTTAGGGGCTGACCTGCTGGAGAGCAGCTCTGCAGAGAGGGACCTGGGAGTCCTGGTGGACAACAGGATGACCATGAGCCAGCAATGTGCCCTTGTGGCCAAGAAGGCCAATGGCATCCTGGGGTGCATTAAAAAGAGGGTGGCCCCAGCAGGTTGAGGGAGGTCATCCTCCTCCTCTACTCTGCCCTGGTGAGGCCACATCTGGAGTACTGTGTTCAGTTCTGGGTCCCCCAGTTCAAGAAGGACAGGGAAATACTGGAGAGAGTCCAGCGGAGGGCTACAAAGATGATCAAGGGAATGGAGCATCTCTCTCATGAGGAAAGGCTGAGAGACCTGGGTCTGTTTAGCCTGGAGAAGAGAAGACTGAGAGGGGAACTCATAAATATCTAAAGGGCGGGTGTCAAGAGGATAGGGCCAGACTCTTTTCAATGGTGCCCAGCCATTGAAAATAACAAGGGGCAATGGGCACAAACTGGAACACAGGACATTCCATCTCAACATGAGGAAAAACTTCTTTACTTTGAGGGTGGCAGAGCACTGGAACAGGCTGCCCAGAGAGGTTGTGGAGTCTCCTTCCCTGGAGATATTCAAAACTGGCGTAGATGCATTCCTGTCCAACCTGCTCTAGGTGAACCTGCTCTGGCAGGGGGGTTGGACTAGATGATCTCCAGAGGTCCCTTCCAACCCCTACCATTCTGTGGTTCTGTGATCATGAGACAGTAACAGGCTCTTCATTTCATTTGCTGTGCTGATAATTCATACATAATATAGCTGTTAAGTTGGTGAGCCAAAGCATCAAGCATGCTGATATTGTGCACACACCTCTTCATCTCCTTTGGTTATTTTCTGTTCCATCATCACTGAAGATTATTTTCCACTTCCATGTTTCATAGTAGGAAGGAAGTGAGCAGTAGAGCTACAATGATTTCCATCTAAACTGCTCTCTTTTTATCTGCTCTACAAAAACTAACATCCCTTTGACAACATTTGCTTAAACATTTTTCAAATCATAAGAAAGGAAATTATGGGAGTGAGAATACAAAAATGAAGCAAAATCGTCATTTTACCATAAGTTGTGCATTGGAAATGTGTGAATTTCCTACTGTTCAGGACTGTATCCTGCCTGCCAACACAGTAAAGCACTCAGAAGCCAGAAGGCTGTTTGCCTTTTCAGAAAAAGGAAGAAAAAAAGTCAGTCTTTTTTGAGAGCTTGTGGCAGAGTTCTTTATTTTCATCTCTCCTGTGATGCTTCATAATCTCATTGGACTTTAAAAGTTACATATAGTCTCTGTTCTTTCTGGTCCTGAGATACTAGAATTGCTTAGTATTTTCCCTAGAACACGTAAGATTCCCAAAGCTGAAATCTTTAACAATACCATTACTTGCACAAAGGAGCATGCAAGGAGTTCTGTCAGTTCCATTACACTGAAAAAAAAATAGGTTTGGTTGGGTTTTTTTTCAGATTTGCTTTTTTCTGAACTACACACAGCATTTGCTAATGGCAGTTTTGTGAAGAACAAAACAAAGAGGAAGGGAACAAAATGTGTATGGGTAGGTATATGGGAGAGAACACTAATAAAACCTGCTCACAACAGAAAAAGTAAGGTTTTCTTTATACGTTGGCATTACTCAAGAACTGAGATATGCAAAATATCAAGTTCTGGAGTGCATTCATCTGAAGTTTAATCCAGGATACAGTTAATGTTTAACCTAATCCAACTCTAAACCTTCAGAAAGCATGAGTCTAAGCATCTCAAGTCTTGAGCTTACCATTAAAAATCACCTTTTTTTTTGTGAATACAGTTAGTTTCTTTTTATAAACCTTCCGGTTTCTAAATCATTAGGCAATGTCCATATCACAGTTTTGTTTTGTTTTTTCTACAACCGTAAGTACCAGAAACTGAAGGCTTTTATGACTATTTGCTCGATTGACTAGCTGAATGATAAAATAAATGCTCATACTCTAGGAAAATTGTCTAAAGCAGATGGAGATTTAAGAAAAAACTTTGAATCTTGTAAAACATGATATCACTGAGAAATTAGTGAAACTCCACCCCTGAAGTTCCTAAAACTCACTTAAGTGCCTCATTTTATTGTCCTAACTGACAGCATTTTAAACTGTAAAATATTAAAATTTGGCTGATAGTCCTTTGATAATTAAGTAATGGTAAACATGCCAGTCTTCAAGATAAAATTAGCACATTCTGCAGAGAAACAGAAAAGACCTCCAGTGGCATAACTGGGTCAGGATGAACCTAATACAAAAAGTGGATTCTCCAGCCCAGGGCTCAGGTCATTTTGCAGACTCTCTGTCTATGCCACCACTGAGATACTGTCCTTCATACAGAGTTTCTGAAGCCTTGAGTGAAATTCAGTTTCAGGCAAAGGAACATCCCAAGACCTATCTGGCTTTGGCCTTGTGCAATGAGTAAATGTAACACCTTGAACAGAGAGATAAGTTAATCCTTTTAAAAAATTAGTCAGATAAGGTAAGATAGGAAGGGAGTCCTTTTTCAAGAAAAAAACCCAAAACAGATGAACCAAAGAAACCAAAGGAAAAAATACCTCAAAATTTATTCAAACAAAGAAGTTCCTTTTCTTTCCCAGCCTGATTCTTTGCTGAGATAACCTGTCATAACCTCATCTTTACACAAGTTCTTTATGGTGATTTGTGTAATGAAGTAAATGCTTTTTTATAAAAAAAAAAAAAAGAAAAAAAGAGGGAAAGAAAATAATCACTTAATCTAACAAAATTAAAATCTTAAAAAACCCACCTTATACAGTGCAAAAGTGAAACCAGCAAATAACCTTGGCATACTTTTTCTAAAAGGGATGGTTGGTTGGTTAACTTTTCTCACAGATATGTTTGCTTTTCTTTAAATCACTATAGACTTGGGAATAAAAAAGAATGAGAAAAGTATAACCAAGGTTCCCTGATTCTCCACTCTCACCTAGTTCAGAAATGGATTCAACAGGATTCAGTTTATCCTCACCTGCCAGAGCTGCTCCAGTGAAAGGAGAAGCTCAGTGTTTAGTAAGCAGCAGAGCACAGCTGCCTGAGGAGATCTGTGTTGGCTTTCGGCCAGCATGTTGCATGAAAACCCAGCCATGCCTGCCATATACAGACTTCCTTGGGGAAGCAGCATTGCCCAAGGGGTCAAAAGTTCTCCCCTGAGCCTAAACAGCTTGGTGGGCCACAGCAGGTAAGGGCAATTTCTGTAGCAAATGGAAGAGAAACAGATGAAATAACTGGCATCATGCCCAACCACCTCTGATTCACCAGCAAAATGATTCTTTATGAGGGGGTCAACTGTGAAAAGCAAGTGGAAAGAAGGTGGGGTGAGATCTGAGTTTCTGCCTCTGAACCGTGCAGCTCCTGGTCTCCATCATGCGCTCTCATCGTGAGGGAATATTTAAATTTTTTTGCAACTTTATGCATATTCATATTTTTATGCTTATTCATTGGTGTACTCAACCAAAATTATGGGATCATTGTCACTTTATAAAGGTTTTCCAGTACTCAGCCCAAGTGTATTTTGCCTTAAATATTCTAACAAATTATTTGCTTGTAAACAATACGTATACAAAAATAAATGCAAAGATTGAATGTTCAGTTGCAAAAAGCAGGTGCATAAGAAAATCCACCCATCATGATGAAGTTTTCATTATGTTTTCGTAGCCTGAAGCAGACAATTTGAACTCATATTCACTCATCCTGTTGTAATTCTGGTTGTCCCTCAGTACTGAAATAAGGTATCTGAATCACATGAAAATTAAATCCCTTACAAGTTATTTAAACATTCTTTCTCTCTCTCTTTTTCGATAATGCTAGTTTAAGCAAGGCTGAACAAAAGGAATTAATTTTCTCCACCAGATTCAAACACCTAACTAGGTGCAAATCTCAACTGAATTAAAATCTGATTAGATGGCTGATATGGACAACACATCTTATATGATTCATATTTTTGCAAAAACATAGAAAAGAGAACTAGAAATTTAGTACATCTAATAGACCACTGAATCCTGTTCCCTATTATTTCAAGCAACTACATCATAAATTCATATTGCTAACTTTATCAAATAACATCTTAAAACTAATGAAATTGTCCCATGCTCATACATAAAGGCTATTCAACAGCCCCACGCTTCATTTTTCATAACTTCTTTGTAATTTGGGGGAAATTATGGAACAGGTTCTCGTGGAAGCTATTTCCAGGCACATGAAGGGCAAGAACGAGACTGAGAAAAGCCAACACAGATTTACCAAGGGTAAATCATGCTTAACCAACCTGATTGCATTCTAGATCAAAGAACTTGCTCAGTGAACAGGGGAGAACTATTGACATCAACTTTCATGATTTTAGCAAGGCATTTGACATGGTCTCCTACAACACCCTTGTTCCCAAGATGGTAAAATATGGACTGGACAGATAGACCATAAGATGGATGGAAAACTAGCTAAACTAATGAGCTCAAAGAGGGATGGTTAATGTCAACCAGTTTTAATGGCAGCTAGTCATGGCTGGAGTTCATCAGGGGTCATTATTGGATTTGATACTATTCAATATCTTTATGTACAATCTGGGTGACAAGACTGAATGCCACTTCATCAAGTCTGCAGATGAAACTAGACTGGGAGGAGACATAGATATGCTCCAGGAAGAGCCACCACACAGAGAGATCTCAACAGGCTGGCCCAATCTTCCAGCAAAAAAAAATGCATGAGGTTTAACAAAGATAAATGTTAAGTCTTGCATTGGGATGGAATAAACCCAAGCAGCCATTCAAGCTGGTCACTGCCTCCCTGGACAGCAGCTCTGCAGAAAAGGCCCCAGGGACCCTGAGAGACATCAGGCTGCACAGAAGCCACTGTGGGCCTGGCAGCAGCGAAGGCTAGCAGCATCCTGTGGTGCATCAGCAAGAGAATCACCAGATCAAGGGACATGATTATTCCACTCCACTCAGCATTTGTTAGGCCACACCTGGAAAACTGTCCAGCTTTCATCCTCAAATTCAGGAGAGACACTGAAAAAATGGAGAGGGTCCAGTGGAGAACCATCAAGATGGTTACAGAACTGGAGAACTTGACATATGAAGAAATGTTGATGGAATTGAATTTGGTCAACCTAGGGGACAGAAGGTTCATGGGGAAACTAATCACACTCCACCAGTAACTTAAGTGCATTTATAGAGAAGATGGAGGTACTCTCTTCACAAGGGTGCATGGTGACAGGACAAGAGGCAACAGGAACAAGTTGCCTCTGGAGAAATTCTCTCTGGATATAAGGAAAATATTCTTCACTGTTAGAACAATTAAACATTCGAGTAGGCTACCCAAAGAAGTGGAGGAAATTCCCTTGCCAGAAGTACTGAAAACCTAATCTAAACAGAAGGTTGGACCAGACAATCTCCAGAGGTCCCTTCCAACTTTTTAATGACTTTTGAATGATTCTTGCTCCACTTTTGAAATTAATTTTTTCCTAAAATTACATTTACTTTCTAAAATCAAAAAGGTATTTAAAGTACATGAGAAAGAATATGTGTATGGTGTATTGATCATAGAATCATAGAATAATTTAGGTTGGAAAAGACCCTTGGGATCATCGAGTCCAACCATCAACCCCACTCTACAAAGTTCTCCCTTACACCATATCCCCTAACACCACATCTAAACGAGTCTTAAACACATTCAGGGATGGTGACTCCACCACCTCCCTGGGCAGCCTATTCCAGTATCTAACCACTCTTTCCATGAAGAATTTTTTCCTAATGTCCAGCCTAAACCTACCCTGCTGCAGCTTGAAGCCATTCCCTCTTGTTCTATTGCTAATTACCTGTGAGAAGAGACCAGCACCAACCTCTCTACAATGTCCTTTCAAGTAGTTGTAGAGAGTGATGAGGTCTCCCCTCAGCCTCCTCTTCCTCAAACTAAACAGTCCCAGCTCCTTCAATCGCTCCTCATAAGGTTTATTCTCCAGGCCCTTCACCAGCTTCGTTGCCCGCCTCTGCACTCGCTCCAGCACCTCGATATCTCTCTCGTATTGAGGTGCCCAGAACTGGACACAATACTCAAGGTGTGGCCTCACCAGTGCTGAGTACAGGGGGACAATCACCTCCCTACTTCTGCTGGTCACACTGTTTCTAATACAAGCCAGGGTGCCATTGGCCCTCTTGGCCACCTGGGCACACTGCTGGCTCATGTTCAGCCGCTTGTCAATTAGAACCCCCAGGTCCTTTTCTGCCAGGCAGTTCTCCAGCCACACTTGCCCGAGCCTGTAGCAATGCACGGGGCTGTTGTGGACCAAGTGCAGGACCTGGCACTTGGCCTTGTTGAAGCTCATACTGTTAGCGTTGGCCCATCGATCCAATCTATCCAAGTCTCTCTGTAGAGCCTCCCTATCCTCATGCAGATTGACACTCCCGCTTAGCTTCGTGTCATCTGCAAACTTACTGATGATACACTCTATGTCCTTATCAAGGTCATCAATAAAGATGTTAAACAGAAATGGTCCCAACACTGAGCCCTGAGGGACACCACTTGTGACCGGCCGTCAGCTGGATTTAACTCCATTGGACCACCACTCTTTGGGACCGTCCATCCAGCCAGTGCTTGATCCAGCAGATCGTATGCTCATCCAGGCCATGAGCAGCCAATTTTTCCATGAGAATTCTATGGGGGACAGTGTCAAATGCTTTTCAAAAGTCTAGGTAGACAATGTCCACAGCCTTTCCCTTTTCCAATAATTGGGTCATCTTGTCATAGAAGGAGATCAGGTTCGTCAGGCAGGACCTGCCTTTCATAAACCCGTGCTGACTAGGCCTGATCCCCTGCTTGTCCGTTATATGACTTGTAATGGCACTCAAGCTGACCTGCTCCATGACCTTGATGCTCAGTCTCACTGCTGGATTTGTGTCCTGGTTCTGGCAGGAATAGGGGTAATTTTACCCGGGCTCTGTCAGGGACACAGGTATTCCATTCCATGTGAGCCATGCTCAGTCTGTAGCTGGGAGCTGGCTGGGGAGGGGGCAGGAAGTTTCCACTTGGGAGCGGGCTGGGGCATCCCAGGTCCAGTGGGTGAGCAGTGTTACGGTAATCGTGTTTGTATATTCCTCTGTCTGTGTTATTGTTGTTGTTTTTTCTTGTTCCCTTTGCTGTTCTATTAAACTGCCTTTGTCTCAACCCAAGAGTTTTGCCTTTTTCTTCCAATTCTCCCTGCACGGCCGGGGAGGGGGGGAGCTTGAGAGAGGGGCCGGTGGTTCTTTGTTGCCGTCTGCAGCTAAACCATGACAGTCCTTTTTGGTGCCCAACGTGGGGCTCAAAGGGCTGAGATAATGACAAATCTGACCAGATCTTGTTAAATTGAATTTGTTGCGTGCATTTATTATATTAGTTAAATAGTCGCTGGTTACCATGTTGCTTGGTTTGTTCTCATGGCTGTGTTATGTAAATTCCTATATGGTTTATGTACTCCCTGCGATGATGTTTATCCCTGGGAGAGGGATGAGGATTATCATTTTGCTGGCCTGCATAATATCAGTTTATGATATGATAACATCACTGTTCAGACAGTTATTTTTGGGTGTTTATGTGGTATTGCTGACCTGCCCGTACCTTGGGTGCCATCTCTCAGAATTTATTAATAATCACACCCAGTCTATGGGGGAAACAGGGGGGGACACTTTCCCCAGCTCTTTTGCCTCCCTTTTCTCCTTCGGGACAGGTATGACAGCTTTTGAGAACTTTGAATATCCTTGGGATACTCAGACCAGCCTGGTCCTAGTGTTATGTCTGCTGAATACGTTCCAGGTCTTGTTTAGGGTTAAACGACTATTTAAGACTACCACCCGGAGATCTGCTCCGAGGCTGGATAGTCAGGGGTGGCATGGCATGTGGGAGAACATGGGCAGGTACCTCGAGAACTTTTCACCTCCAATGGTCTGGGACTTCACCCCTGAACAATTACAGGACCCTGATAAAGTGGTAGAATATCTGAAGGGAAAATGCTGTGGCTATTCCAGAGAGACACAACTCACTGCACTGTGCTGGGCCCTGGCCAGTATCTACCAGGCACTGCTCAGTATTATGCAGCACCCTCAGGGGAAAGAGATGGAGACCAGACCGACAGGTAACGCAGCTACTGCAACCCCTGCGGCAGCCACTGCAGCTACTGCAGCCCCTGCGACAGGGACTGTGGTTACTCCAACCCCTGCAACAGGCTCTGCGGCTACTCCAACCCCTGCGACAGGCACTGTGGCTACTGCAACCCCTGCGACAGGCACTGTGGCTACTGCAACCCCTGCGGCAGGGACTGTGGTTACTCCAACCCCTGCAACAGGCTCTGCGGCTACTCCAACCCCTGCGACAGGCACTGCAGCTACTCCAACCCCTGCGGCAGCCACTGCAGCTACTGCAACCCCTGCGGCAGCCACTGCTGCTGAACCAGGGAACCATCCCGTGACAGTATCAGTTGCCCCCATACAGAAGAGGAAGTACACGAAGAAATCAGTTTGCTTAGTAAGAGATGACGATGAACCAGGGCCATCACGAGAGCAGGAGGAAGAGGCAGAGCCAGAGATAATTACCCGATCCCTATCCTTGAGTGAGCTGCGGGATATGCGAAAAGATTTCAGCCGACTTTCAGGCGAGCACATAGTCACCTGGCTGCTTCGGTGTCAGGATAATGGGGCCAGTAGCCTGGAATTAGAGGGTAGGGAGGCCAGGCAGCTGGGATCCCTGTCCAGGGAAGGGGGCATTGACAAGGCAATTGGAAAGAAGACCCAAGCCCTCAGCCTCTGGAAACGACTCCTGTCAGGCGTGAGGGAGAGGTACCCCTTCAGTGAAGATGTTGTATGTCAACCAAGCAAGTGGACCACCATGGAAAGAGGTATCCAGTACCTGAGAGAATTAGCCGTGCGGGAGATGATTTATTATGACTTGGACAATGCAGACTTGCCCACAGACCCTGATGAGGTCCAATGCACAAGGCTCATGTGGCGGAAGTTTGTACGGAGTGCACCGTCGTCATATGCCAACTCACTGGCAGTAAAGGAATGGAAAGGCGAAGAGGGACCAACGGTGGATGAGGTGGCTGGCCGGCTCCGGCGATATGAAGAAAGTCTCTCTTCCCCCCTTGTCTCAGCTGTGGAGAAACTGTCGCGGAAGGTCCAGCAACTTGAAGAGAATATGTCCTACTCTCCACCTGTACGGGCCAGCATCTCAGCTATTAGGAGCAGGCATTTCCCCACTCAAGAGAGAGAGTACAGAGGGTACACACCACGAGGCACCCTGTGGTTCTGCCTGCGTGACCACGGGGAAGACATGAGGAAGTGGGATGGACAACCTACTTGGATCCTGCGGACACGGGTACAGGAGTTGCAAGGAAGGATAACCACAAAAGGGGATCCCTCCAGGAAAAGTGCCGCCCCAGTTTCCAGCGGGCAGTTCCCCAGGCAGAGCAGAAGGCCTGATCTTGATTCTGATCCACTTGAAGGAACTTCCAAGTCATTTCTGCAAGAAGTGAGTAACGTATACTATGACCAGGATTAGAGGGGCCCCGCCTACGGCCAGGTGGAGGAAAGGGACAACCAGGTTTATTGGACAGTGTGGATTTGATGGCCTGGCACATCAGACCCACAGGAGTATAAGGCTCTAGTGGACACGGGTGCACAGTGTACTTTAATAGCTGTAGAGGGGCAGAACCCATTTGTATTTCTGGGGTGACAGGGGGATTCCCAAGAGTTGACTGTACTGGAGGCGGAAGTGAGCCTAACTGGGAATGAGTGGCAAAAGCATCCCATTGTGACTGGCCCAGAGGCTCCATGCATCCTTGGTATAGATTACCTCAGGAGAGGGTATTTTAAGGACCCAAAAGGGTACCGTTGGGCCTTTGGCATAGCTGCCTTGGAGACAGGGGAAGTTAAACAGTTGTCTACCTTGCCTGGTCTCTCGGAGGACCCTTCTGTTGTGGGGTTGTTGAGGGTCGAAGAACAACAGGTGCCAATTGCTACCACAACGGTGCATCGGCGGCAATATCGCACTAACCGAGACTCTCTGATTCCCATCCATAAGCTGATTCGTCAACTAGAGGTTCAAGGAGTGATCAGCAAGACTCGCTCACCCTTTAACAGTCCCATATGGCCATTTTGAAAATCTAATGGAGAGTGGAGGCTAACTGTAGACTATCGTGGCCTGAATGAAGTCACGCCACTGCTAAGCACTGCTGTGCCAGACATGCTAGTACTCCAGTATGAAAAACCACGACAAAGCTCTAGTTGGATTCTGTCATTATCTCAACCCTTTGAGCCCCACGTCGGGCGCCAAAAAGGATTGTCGTGGTTTAGCCTCAGAGGGCAACAAAGAACCACATGCCACTCGCTCGGGCCTTCCCAATACAGGAAGAATCGTAAGAAAAAGGCAAAACTCTTGGGTTGAGACAAAGGCGGTTTAACAGAACAGCAAAGGGAATAAGAAAACAGCAACAATAACACGGATAGAGGAATATACAAACACGATTATGGAACCGATTATGGAACCGCTGCTCCCCGCCACTCACCGACCGCACCCAAGATGCCCCAGCGGGCATCGGGGTCCAAGCTTCGACTTCCTGCCCCCTCCCCTGGCAGCTCAAGGTGGGCATGGCTCACATGGCATGGAATACCAGGGAAAATTAACCCTATCCCTGCCGGAACCAGGACAGTTTTCAATTAAAATTGTTTGCTTTTTTTCTTAGTCTCCCATGTCCCATGTCTTTTTATTACTGTCTGCCTTTCATGGTGTGCTGCATTTCAAGCATAAAGCTTGTTTAGTGGAAGGTGGGAAAGTTTCATTGAAGCAAACTTTTCTTATAAAAATAAAGAGAAAAATGTCTAATTTTCAGTTTGTTTTTTTTTAATTACACATCAATACCTTCATCAGTCTTTTGAAAGTGCTACTCAAGGCCACATGCTTCTGAGTGTAATTTTATAGGGAAATAGGAAATTTTATATGAATATGCTAATTTGCATATTTTCTGATCACTTATATTATTAATACCTAGCACTTACAAGCATTTATGTATTTCTACCATATAAGCAGTTTGCATCAGCAGTGAAAAACTCTCTATTGTTTCTAAGAATAAGTATTTCTAGTGGCCTGTTATTACATTTCTTTATCAGAAACAGAGAACTTTTATTTATAGTTGTGAATGCTATAAATGAGCAAATACTGTGAAAATTAGTAGTTTCTGAAGATTAAGCAGAATAAATACAGGATCAGTTCATATATGCATGAGTGATCAGCAAGACTCACTCACCCTTTAACAGTCCCATAGGGCCATTTTGAACATCTAATGGAGAGTGGAGGCTAACTATAGACTATCGTGGCCTGAATGAAGTCACGCCACTGCTGAGCGCTGCCGTGCCAGACATGCTAGAACTCCAGTACGAACTGGAGTCCAAGGCAGCCAAGTGGTATGCCACAATTGATATAGCGAATGCATTCTTCTCAATCCCTTTGGCAGCAGAGTGCAGGCCACAGTTTGCTTTCACTTGGAGGGGCGTCCAGTACACCTGGAATCGACTGCCCCAGGGGTGGAAACACAGCCCCACCATTTGCCATGGACTGGTCCAGACTGCACTGGAACAGGGTGAAGCCTCAGAACATCTGCAATACATTGATGACATCATTGTATAGGGAAACACAGCAGAAGAAGTTTTTGAGAAAGGGAGTAAAATAGTCCAAATCCTTCTGAAAGCTGGTTTTGCCATAAAACGAAGTAAGGTCAAGGGACCTGCGCAGGAGATCCAGTTTTTAGGAATAAAATGGCAAGATGGACGCTGTCAGCTCCCAATGGATGTGATCAACAAAATAGCAGCTATGTCTCCACCAACTAGTAAAAAGGAAACACAAGCTTTTTTAGGCATTGTGGGTTTTTGGAGAATGCATATCCCAGACTTTAAATGGGGTCCTGAGCAACGACAAGCTTTTGAACAAATCAAACAGGAAACAGTCCATGCAGTGGCCCTGGGGCCAGTCCGGGCAGGACGAGATGTTAAAACGGCCCTACCTGGAGCCGCTGGCAGAAAGCACCAGGGGAGACTCGAGGCCGACCCCTAGGGTTTTGGAGTCGGGGATACAGAGGATCTGAAGCCCATTACACTCCAACAGAAAAAAAGAGATATTGGCAGAATATGAAGGGGTTCGAGCTGCTTCAGAAGTGGTTGGCACAGAAGCACAGCTCCTCTTAGCACCTCGACTGCCGGTGCTGGGCTGGATGTTCAAAGAAAGGGTCCCCACCACACATCATGCAACTGATGCTACGTGGAGTAAGTGGATTGCACTGATCACACAGCGAACTCGAATGGGAAACCCCAGTTGCCCAGGAATTCTGGAAGTGATCATGGACTGGCCAGAAGGCAAGGATTTTGGAATGTCACCAGAGGAGGAGGTGACGCGTGCGGAAGAGGCCCCACCATATAATAAATTGCCAGAAAATGAGAAGAAATATGCCCTGTTCACTGATGGGTCCTGCCGGATTGTGGGAAAGCATCGAAAGTGGAAAGCTGCTGTGTGGAGTCCTACATGAGAAGTTGCAGAAGCCAGGGAAGGACAAGGTGAATCGAGCCAGTTTGCAGAGGTGAAAGCCATTCAGCTGGCCTTGGACATTGCTGAGCGAGAAAAATGGCCAGTCCTTTATCTCTACACTGACTCATGGATGGTGGCAAATGCCCTGTGGGGGTGGTTACAGCAGTGGAAGCAGGGCAACTGGCAGCGCAGAGGCAAACCCATCTGGGCTGCTGACCTATGGCAAGATATTGCTGCCCGGATAGAGAATCTGGCTGTGAAAGTACGCCATGTAGATGCCCATGTGCCCAGGAATCGGGCCACTGTGGAACATCAGAACAACCAGCAGGTGGATCGGGCTGCTAGGATTGAAGTGTCTCAGGTGGATCTGGACTGGCAACATAAGGGCGAACTATTCATAGCTCGGTGGGCCCATGACTCCTCAGGCCATCAGGGAAGAGATGCAACATATAGATGGGCTCGTGACCGAGGGGTGGACTTGACCATGGACACTATTGCACAGGTCATCCATGAATGTGAGACATGCGCTGCAATCAAGCAAGCCAAGCAGTTAAAGCCTCTTTGGTATGGAGGACGATGGCTGAAATATAAATATGGGGAGGCCTGGCAGATTGATTATATCACACTGCCACAAACCCGTCAAGGCAAGCGCCATGTGCTCACAATGGTGGAAGCAACCACTGGATGGCTGGAAACATACCCTGTGCCCCATGCCACTGCCCGGAACACTATCCTGGGCCTTGAAAAACAAGTCCTGTGGCGACATGGTACCCCAGAGAGAATTGAGTCAGACAACGGGACTCATTTCCGAAACAGCCTCATGGACACCTGGGCCAAAGAGCATGGCATTGAGTGGGTATATCACATCCCCTATCATGCACCAGCCTGTGGGAAGATAGAACAATACGATGGACTGTTAAAGACTACACTGAGAGCAATGGGTGGTGGGACTTTAAAACATTGGTGTACAGATCTAGCAAAGGCTACCTGGCTAGTTAACACCAGGGGATCTACCAATCGAATTGGGGCTGCCAAACACCCAAACTAATGACAGATGGACTTTGATGAAAAACCAAGTAAAGCACAGCAGTGATGGGATCAGAACTGACCTCAGCAGCTGGCGCCCAGCAACTTCATCAAGATTGACATTTTCAACCCATGGACTATGGGCATGAGCCACACCAGATACACCAGCCGCAAGCTCCGAAAATACAGCATGCAACAGTCCAGCACCACACAGCATCTCACCTGCCCTGAGAGACTGTTCTAACAGATGGAGCCCAAAGTCATGCATTAAATGAACTCAGTGGACATTTTAGAGGGATGGCCCATAGACTAAGGGCATTATATCTGTATGAATACATATATACATGTGGCAATTAATTGCAAACTGTAAGATCTGGGCATGACGTAGATGGTGTGGAATAAGGGGTCGATAATGTCCTGGTTCCAGCAGGAATAAGGTTAATTCTCCCCAGGCTCTGGCAGGGACACAGGTATTCCATCCCATGTGAGCCATGCCCAGTCTGTAGCTGGGGGAGGGGGTGGGAAGTTGCCACTTGTGAGTGGGCTTGGGTGTCCCAGGTCTGGTGGGTGGGCGGTGGTACCGTAATTGTGTTTGTACATTCCTCTATCAGTGTTACTGTTGTTGTTTCTTCCTGTTCTCTTTGTGGTTCTGTTGAACTGCCTTTGTCTCAACACATGAGTTTTGCCTTTTTCTTCTGATTCTCCCCCCATGGCCGTGGTGGGGGGTGTTTTGAGAGAGGGGCCATGTGGTTCTTTGTTGTAGTCTGAGACTAAACCACTACAATTTGCAAAAGCATGAAAGGGATATGTGAAAGAAAAACGAGAATGTGCTCTTTATCAGCCAGGGATCAGGTTACGAAAGCTAAAGCCCAGAGTTAAATCTGGTCAGGGGCAACAAGAAAGCCCTCTATAGGCATGTCAGTGCCAAAAGAAAGACTAGGGAAAATGTGGTCCCACTCAGGAAGGAAATGGGAGACCTGGTCGCCCAGTGTATGGACAAGGCTGAGGTAGTCAATGACTTTTTTGCCTCAGTCTTCACTGTTAAGGGCTCTAGCCACACTGCCCAAGCTGCAGAAGGCAAAGGCAGGGTCTATGAGAATGAAGAACTGTCCACTGTAGAAGATCAGGTTTGAGACCAGCTGAGGAACCTGAAGGCGTGCAAATCCATGGGACCTGATGAGATTCATCCACAGGTCCTGACGGAACTGGTGGATGAATTTGCCAAGCCGCTATCCATCATATTTGAGAAGTTGTGGCTGTCTGGTGAAGTTACCACTGACTGGAAAAGGAGAAACATATCCCCCGTTTTTAAAAAGGGAAAAATGAAGACCTGGGGAAATACAGACTGGTCAGTCTCATCTCTGTGCCTGGCAAGATCATGGAGCAGATACTCCTGGAAATTCTGCTAAGGCACATGGAAAATAAGAAGGTGATTGGCGACAGCCAACATGCTTCACTACAGGCAAATTGTGCCTGACAAATTTGGTGGCCTTCTACAATGATGTTACAGCGTTGGTGGATAAGGGGAGATGTCATCTACCTGGACTTGAGCAAAGCATTTGACACTGTCCCACATGACATCTTGGTCTCTAAATTGGAGACACACCGATTTGACAGATGGACCACTTTGTGGATAAAGAACTGGCTGGACAGTCACACTCAAAGAGTTGCAGTCAACAGCTCAATGTCTAAGTGGCGAGCAGTGATGAGTGGTGTTCCTCAGGGGTTGGTACTGGGACCAGTACTATTTAACATCTTTGTTGGCAACATGGATGTTGGTATTGAGTGCACCCTCAGCAAGTTTGTCGATGACAGCAAGCTGTGTGGAGTGGTTGACACACTGGAGGGAAGGGATGCCATCCAGAGGGACCTGGACAGGCTTGAGAGGTGGGCCTGTGCAAACCTCATGAAGTTCAACCAGGCCAAGTGCAAGGTCCTGCATGTGGGTCGGGGCAATCCCATGCATAAATACAGACTGGGTAGAGAATGGAATGAGAGCAGCCTTGAGGAGAAGGAGTTGGGGCTGTTGGTTGATGAGAAGATGAGCTGGCAATGCGCACTTGCAGCCCAGAAAGCCAACCGTATCCTGGGCTGCATCAAGAAAAGCATGGCCAGGAGGTTGAGGGAGGTGATTCTGCCTCTTTGCTCTTGTGGGACCCCACCTGGAGTACTGTGTCCAGCTCTGGAGCCCCTCTTCTGGAGAAGAGGAAGGAAAACTGCTATAGTTTCCTCATCTGCATTTAAAACTGGTTTTAGAGGGCACTGAACTATTTTGTAGCATATCTATTACATGCTGATAAAAAATATGATCAGAATGAACTGTGCTTCTGATAATCATTATAAACTCATTATCTTGGAAAAAAAACATGACTTTGCTATTCTGTTCTGCCTCTCCCAGTCCTTATTTTTGTTTCTTTAGTTTTGAACTAATAATGGTGAAAATAAAGCATTTCTTTCCACATGCAGCTGAATCTTTTTATTGACCACGCACTCTCCATCACTACTTTACATCAAATTTTAAATGATCCAAGCAACAGTTTCTGTTAAAAACCTTAGTGAGATTCTTTTACACTCTTAGCCTTTCATTGCCAAGAGATTTCTCCTAACATTCATGGAGTCAGTTGCATTACAAATTGCATTTATTATCCCGATTATACTTACAGTGTGCTTTTAGACAAGTCTGCTTCTCTAAAGCTGCTGGTGTTTGACTCACACTGTAGAACTGAATCAAGCAAAGATTACCAAACTTAATTTGAAGAGGTAAGAGTACCTTAGAGCTCTGTGCTAGGTCAAGTTCTTGCACAGGAACTGCTCAGTTCGCACACTATGCTGAACAGTTGCATCACAAATACAACAGTTTGGGAACCTCTCAATAAAACAGTTGTATCCCTGATATAAATATGACAGGCAGTTTCAGACAAGCTCGAGAAGAGAACACCATGTCTGCTAGTATTCTAGGAAGAAATGCAATGGTTACTCCCAGTCTCTGAAGGGGAAATGTGGGATTACAGCTATACAGATACAAATATAGTATTTTAAAAAAAACATAAAGTAAGATTCACCTCTAACTTAGAAAATAACTTCCCAAAGATGGGCTCAAAACCTCATCCATGCCCATCTTTCTCAAATACATGCCTTTTCCTTTGCAACCTCTTCTTCACCCTCCCAAAGAACTTGGTCGTGTCCTGCAGATCAGTGTATTCTGGCTATATTGACAATAGAGAAAGCCAGAGACTTGGAGAAACTTGCTGGCAGGTGGTTCTTTTCTGTTTTCATATTGTGGCTGCTCCAACTTAGCACAAACTAGAGCAGGTTGCAGCTGTGGACAGATTGTGCACATACTCTCATATAGGCAGGCTATATATACTCTGCGGGTCAAAATTATACTTTAAAATTCCACATGGAGACCAACCGGTGGCTAGCAGAGCTCTGGGAACACTGGCCTCATGTTCCCAGTGAGATACGTTGCTTAATGAGCAGAGGTGGTACTCTGACTGAGCAGTAGCTTGGACTGATCTGTTTGCTATAACACAGAGACCATTGCAAGAATCTAGGTGTCAGGGCATGGATCACAAGAGCGAAGTTTTCATCCAAAAGTAATAATAATGAATGTCTTGCCAGAAAATGACAAAGGAGTGTTGTGGGGAATCCTGCCTTTGACCTGCTGAAATGGGATCACCTAGCAGCAGCCAAAGCATCAATAGTGCTTCCAGCTTGGCAGCCAGCAGATCTTTCAGTAAGCAGGGCAGGTACAAGTTCTGCCCTACCTGCTGGCAGCTTCCTCTAGCCTGTAGCATTGCCTTAAGCCTTATGCAGACTGAGCTGTGGCCAGCAATCTCTCAGCCATTTCTCAGTCTCACCCACACACTGGATAGTTGAAGGCAGATAAAACTCTAGAGAATTAACATATTGTTTTACTGACTGCAATAGTCAGCCAAACATTTGATCCTGCAGTACAAGACTTCCAGTTTTCAGGGTTTTTTTTCCATCCAGACTCAGCCCTTGCAGCATAAAACTTGTACTGCTAATTGCAATGCTACTACTTGTCATGCTATTTCATTCTTAATTCCCATTTTTCCTTTGAGCCACTTACTGAATGAAGAGATCAAATTCTCCTGTGGAAGTTAACAACATATTTGCCAGAGAAACAGGAATAGGTGCAGCATTGAAAAATTATTTTGTGGGAATTAAGCATCTATAAGACACAAGGCTTTACATCTATATTGGCCAGTTATTACTGTAGAGTTGTATTAACATCACCATGGTCTTTTATTTACTATTATTGACCATGCATTGCTCTAAGGACCTTTGAGGAGCATGGCCCATTGTATTAGGCATCGCACAACCATGGAACAACTGTAAGCACCCTCAAATGAATCCCTGCTTGACCTAATGATTTCAGAAAGAAATGTCTTTTTATAAACAAAATATTCACCAGGAAAAATGTCAAACTTAAGAATAATTTTGATATGATAGTTGTAAGAAGTGGTATCTGCCTTTCTTAATCTTCTATGCCTTTTTTTTCCTGTGATAATGATTTAATAAGTTAAATTAAAACTGCAAATACATTTCCCTAATGTAATCAGTTTTGAAGAGCCTACATGCTGCAGAGCTGAGATCCCAAATGGTGACATTTCACTTCCAGGACTACTTTAATGACCAATTACTCTGCTCTGAAGTACCTCATAATAGTAATAGTACCACAAAGAAATATGGTATGTGGTGGGCATTGCAAAAATCTAAATGTTCTTGCCTTTGCCACTATATAATTATCAGAGATCCCTGACTTTGAAAAGGGATGGGCTCAATTAAATTGAGGACACATGACTCTCTTAAAGTCCATTAGGGCTTTACTCAGAAAGCAAAAATTAAGATCAGGGCATAAAACAGCTGTGCTTACTGGAATGACAGGCAAAGATGCCTTGAAAACTAATTAATTAGAAGAAAAACAGTGAACCACAAAACCAGAGATTCAAAACCCTAGCATTTAAAAAAATGTGAAGAAGATGTATCTAACTGTCTTGAATATATTGCTCCTGTATAAACATTGGGGATTAGTTGTTTCCCCAGTTACACTAACTGGTAAGATCTGGAATAAATACTGGACTAAAACACTTTCATTTAAAGTGATACAACAATTTGAGGTCTCTGGCCACTAAGTGCTCAATCCTGCTCATCCTGACTTAATTATCAAAACTACCCACTACCCATGGTTTTCAGCCAGGAAAGGCCCAATCCTGAATAACGTTACTTGAATAACTAAAAAAACTCTAGTCTTTCAAGTGCTAAAATCATAAAATTCCTGCTACAGAAAAAGAATCTAAGTAAAAAAACAAAACAAAACCCCTGTTTACTATCAATTCATTTTCACTAAATGAGACCCTGCATCTTCAGCACACCTCAAATCCCACTGACTGTGCTGTGCATGCAGTTTGGGATCATTCTGCAACAGCCAATCGGGCAGTTGCCTGGCTCAGAATGAGCCTGAATTTGAGTCATTCTGGTAGGGCCAAATCCTTCAAAATCTTCCTTGCTTCATATCATGAAGGTGAAATACATGTAAATTAGAACTTCAGAGCTGGTGTGGGGCTAATTCTGTTAAATTTTGCTAAGAGTTCTCTTCTGTAAAATATCGTGTAAGTAATTTGTATGTAGTCTCCTATCCCAGAATTCACAACGTATGAAATTTCCCTTAGGAGGCTGTGAGATAGGGAGTGGCTGTTTTATTTTATAATATTCTGTACATGCAGATGAGCTATTAGCTCCTGTTTCTGATTACTACACCAAAGCAAGATGCTTTTACTGATGCACCGATAGCTTAAGAGGGTTTTTCTCTTATAACAGAAAATTATGCAGTCATTTAAGGTCAAATATGGAAAAAAGTGAGGGTGGTGGAAAGGAAATTACATTTTCCCTACAAAATCACAGCACTTATTTTATACCCACATGTCTAGGGGATTTTTACCACTAACTTCAGTGAGAATTGTACTCAAGCCTTCAAGCTATGTATTCCTGCTTCACTAGAGGTTAGCAACAAATCCTTACTACCTTCACAGAAGGCCCTGTGTAAACTAGGAAATTTGTTCCTGCAATTCCTGATTCACCAGAGATGTCTAATATTAATTACTTCAGATTACTTACAGTAAGCACTTCCAGGACTAGGACCTCAGCTTGTGTCTTTGAGTTGGGGAAAAAATGTTTGGGCTCCAAATATTGGAGTGGGTTTTTAAGTGTCATATATATTGTAAGATCTTCTACATGCCATAGTATCTTTGTAAAAAAAGGTTAATTTATGGGCTGCAGTTAAAACCTTCATAAACTTTTCAAGTTAATTCCCACCATATTTTACTTGATCATGCACATCAGTATTATGTCTATATGCCTGCTAAGTTTAACACTTTTCAAACAACACCTTGTATTTGTGACAGATAAAAATAAACATGAAGTTTTACCCATGAGGAAAAAAAAAAGGAATAGAGAAGTATCAGGATCATGGTTAAGATTCCTTTTCTAGGGAAATGTTGCTCTCTTAATCCTGAATTCCCTGAGTTATTGGGAGTTTAAAATGGTTTAAATGTGTTTGATGGAAAATTATTACTAAAGCTTGGCAATATAATTTGCTCTGTACATGAGGAAATTTGCAACTACTAAATCTAGAAAACAGCACTTATCCACAAACCTTCTAAACTGCATAGAGAAACAGTTCTACCCACTGGCAAATTTCATAATTCCACATCAGCAGACTCAGTTTCAATATCTGCTGCAAATAGCATATCACTGCATCAAAGTTATAGCAATCAGCTTGCTTTCTTCCAAAATGGAATATCATGGCCCTGAACTCAACCGCACTGAGAAACTGCACAGAGTTTGGAGAGGAATCACACAGATTCGCAGCAAACCGTTTTGCGTTACAGGAGAGAAACATCAGAGGTGGTGAATGGGCTAATGCACTGTTCAGAAACTTGGAAACCCACCATCCACCCGCCCAACATACTAGGAGAGTTTGAAAGCTCATACAAGAGGCGTGGAACACTAGGAGCTGTTAAGTTTATGTTTATGACACCTGAGATCAAACAGTCATTTAGAGTCATGTAGTGGCTTGCTCTGTTATCAACAAAACAACAATCAGGAACAATCAGTAAACAGGATATCTCTCCAACCCCTTTGTTAACTATTTACAGCTCCGCTGAAGCACACAAAGCCCCCCAGCAGCAGCACCCCGCACCGTAAAACGCTGTCGGCGTTTTGGGCGTGCAGATGGGGTGAGCGCAGGGCTGTGCCCGTGAAACCTGCCTGGCACCGCGAACCCAGAACCCGGTTTGGCTCGGCTCCGTCCTGTGCTCTGCGCTCAGGCTGTGGTGGCCCGAGGGCCCCTCATTCCTTCCCCATTGCCCACTTTTGGGTGACCCAACGTGGATTTGTCAAGATACGTGTATATATATACACATGTATTTAAAGGCAAGAACTTACTGTTGAGATGTTTGACTGATCTCAACGCTGGAATTCGTATCCCCGGCTTCTGCGTCTCACTCCTACGTTGGCTGGAGATGCTGAGAGCTAATTAGTCTGGTACAAATATTGAAATGAGAAGAGTTTGAATATTGGCCTCTGTGTGTACAAACAAAACTCTCAGAGAAATTACAGCAGGCTTTAACAGAACTTATTTGCCATTATTAAGAGAGGCTGCAGCAAGAAGAAAAACGGCGGACCTGGGATTGTTAATTGCCGCCGTCACCCATATCGGGAAGAGGAACCGACACAGAGCACCATAAGGACACGCACACGCATTTCATAAAGAGGATGTTTTCTCTTGCTTGTACAAATCCTGCTGCCCAAGCTCAGGAAGAGTGTTCTCTTGAAGACACTGTTACCAAAGACAGGCCTCTGCTTTGTTTATAACCATATACTAACTAAAATGTTGTTTGTTTCCTACTAACCTTCTTACTGTGTGAGAAAACAGCTAATTACTGACTAAACCAGCTAATTAAACTAAAACTAAACAGCTAATTACTGTGTGTGAAAACAGTTAGTCACTGAGCTGATGTTACAGGTAGTGATAATGAGGAGACAGCCAGAAGTAGCTAATCACCAAGGATGGGATAACAAGAAGGGTTCTTTTATGCATCAAGTATGTACTCCTATACCAATTAGGACAGAGCTGTGGCTACTTCAAGGAACATCCTTATCATCCTCAAGAAGTTGGCAAACTTACAGCTAACTTTTACTGTCCTGAGACGACTCAATACCTTAAAAGGATAATGTGAGGAAGGGTTTCCTTACCCAAATGACCACCGAGACACTCATGTTTGCGCAGAAGTGTTTTGCCGACGCAACAAAATTTGATACGCATGGGCAAAAAGACTATTCGGTCATCCTAATGAATATGTAAGCCTAGCTGGAGTTATGTATTAGGTAGGTGGAATTATGAGAATCTTTTGTGTATAAATAATGGGTGAATATGCCCGGTGAGGTGTGCTAGATTTGTGGGTTTTCCCCCTAGCACCCAACGTCGAATAAAGCAATATCTCCTATCTAAACTACTTCTGGTTTCGAGAGCTTTTATTTCTGGTAACAACACTAGAAAGGACCGCTTGAAAGTTTGTCTCTATTTGCTCCACAGCAGCTAATACTCAAAGTTTGGTGGTTTTTGGCGTTTTTTTTGGGGGGGGGAAGATAAATATGCCACAAATATATTAAATGGAAAAGGGAAACAAAAGCCATAAAAGAACCCCCTCCTCCCCGCAAAAGAAATAATCTTAAAATAAGATGAGGTTTGTTTAACTGAAGTTTCGGGGACGGGGGAGGCTCCGGTGTGACCCCGTGGCCGCAGGTTTGCGCAGAGAGGCGGGACGGAGTGGGGTGGCGGCAACCAGGGGGCCGCGCCCCGCAGCGTTGAGCCCGAGGGGCCGCCGCAGAAGCATCCATAGTTCCCCTCGAAAGTCGGAGGAGTGTGTGGGTGTGCAGTCCTGTGTGTGAGTGCAGATAGGACGCCCACAGTAGATGTGGGTGCAGGCACATCCCGAGCAGGGTTCTTGCCCACAGCAGAACCGAGGAGTCAGAGCTTGGCTACAGCCCTCAGAAGACATGCTGCCCTGTGTGTTTCAAGGAGCAATACGCTCCGTTGCAGCCCAAATGGAAGACCCCTTCCTCCCGACGGGCAACCCCAGCTACCGGGAGGGCACACCGGGCCTGCGGGGCACCACGCAGCTCCGCGCAAGGCTGAAGGCCCTTCGCAAGGTGGGACAGGAGCGACAGCCAAAATTTGCCTTTGTCTCCTGCGCGGCCCTCGGAGACAACAGACTTTCACCGTCCCGCAGGTCCTGCCCAGGGGTGAGCTGTCTCGACAACACCCCTGCGCACAGGTTGCTCATCCGAGGGTCATCCCAGCCCGGGCGTAACCCTGAACCTCTCCTCGCGGAGTGGCCATGCTTCCCACCTATGCATTAGTCGCCAGGTGGTAAAAGGCGAATGCAAAGGCCCTCTGTTTTGCCCTGACCTTACAGGTTTTCAGAGTCAATTAAAGACTCCTCCGAGTCGGAGACTCGGTCTCCAAACTCCCTCTTTCCCCCCGTCAGTAAGAGCGACTCAAACAACTTACGCGTTAGACCACTGGGCAGAAATTACACCCTTTCTCCCTCCCGACCCCTAAGTGTCATACCAAGCCTCTGATCCTCCATGAAAATACAAGGGTTGCTGATCACACAGTTTAAGGTAGATTTCATATTTATTTAAATATTTATCAAGTATTCAAAAATGTATTACACTTGAGCATACAAAATGAATCCAGTTTCTAATCAGGATGATTTAAATCCTTTTATTAGACTTTTAACCTTTTTTTTTTCTTTCTATTGGTTTGTCTCTATAGCTGAGCTTGCTCAGGGTGGGCTGAGATGGTGAGGAGAGAGGAAAAAAGGTTATGTTAAGAAAACATTAGGACTTGAAGTAACCATCATGCAAACCAACTTGTCTTTGTCAGACTAAAAATCTCTATATATTCCAGTTGTTAAGGATTTTTTTAAAGCGAGCCTCTGTTTTGTGCTGGCCGGGAGCACTAGGGAACACTTGGATTGGAGCAAAACAACCCTTTCTTATGTTGTTTTTTTTCTTCTTTCTACTTTTCCCCAAGAAATTGCTCACATTTCTAGCTTTCACCACCTTTTCCTCCGCAAATTGAAAAATTATGAAAAGAGGGAGAGAAGTTGACAGAAAATAAGGAACAACATTCATGCAATTTCACAGCAGTATCAACCCTATTCCTCCTGCAGCATTTTTCAATTGTTTTGACAGCAGACACTGATAAATAATAGTCATACTTGATTTGTTAAACAAAAAGCACCCCTTTTATCAGGAGCTTAAAGTACGAGTTATTTCAACAATCTCAACAGCGAGGCTTTGGTATACAGCACTTTCTTTTTATAATTTTTTAAAAATAGTAGAACTCATCAAAAAGCCTGAGCTCCCAGTTCTTTAGACGTCTTAAACATTATGTCAGATCATGCTTAGAGTAATATCACTTTCAAGGGCAAGGGATGAGGGGGAGAACAAGAAAGTTTCAAACGTTATCGATTGAAAGCTAAGGCATCAACTAGCCCTGATATAGTTGTTAAAATGGAAATTTACAAGCTGGTTGTTAATACTTGCAATAAAATATCACACTCCTTTTATTCACTAACGGCCTGCTTTGCATGCAATATTTTATTTCAGGTATTTTACCTGCTAACTTGTAATTATTTAAAAGAGGGAACTTTGTTCATTATTTAATATTAATATTATTATTTTCTCTATTCCAAATGCTTATTTAGTGAAATAGTCCCGAAGATATAATAATTCTATATATGGTGCTTTTATTTTACATAATATTTAAGAAAAAAAAAGACAAAGCCCACGTAGAATTAGACATATAATTCAAAGATCACAATACAGCCTTTTTTTCTTTTTTCTTTTACTTCAGCAAACAAAAAAACAGAGTCAAATGAAATGAAAAGTGGCAAGTCCTCCGATAATAAATAATAAATTATCTTATAATTTTGCAATGCAAGAGCAAAAAATGGATTTTTTCTTTTTCCTTATACTTATTTTTAACTTTTTTACTTTTTTCTCTTTATTGAGAAAGAGAGAGAGAAAAACAGTCGTTTTAACAAATTACTATATACATCTTTGGAGGAGGGGAAGGTTCTTGGACGGACACATTTCAAACATAATCCCGAGACACTTTGTGGCAAAATAGAGGTATACATTGTTGCAATGCTTTTATAAATTGTTTTTTAAAGAAGTAAAAAACCTATTTTTAATTGCTTCAGACTTCAGGATGGATCTCAACCAAACAAAATCAAAACCCCGCTACGATACATGCTAGAAGAGACCCAGGAAACAACTCCTTGTTAGAGTCAACTGAAAACAACATTGCAAACCAATGCAGCTCCACCTTCCTGCAATGAATCTTTCAACAACACGGAGCTAAATCATCTCTTTCCTGATGATCGAAACCCTACTGGAGCTCCTTTTGGCAAGGCAATGATCAATATAGAAACAGCACCATTAGGACTGGGAGGGACTAGATAGAAAGTCCCTCTACCTTGGTTTCTCCCCAAGACGTGCAGTCAAATGAAAAGATAATTTTTTTCACTTTTTTTTTTTTTGAGATACACGAGTACAAATACTTTATGTTTTGAAAACATCTTTTTGATTCTCCTCTGATGATTGAATAGGGCGGGTTTTGATTTTTTAGTATTTATTCTAGTAAGATCCTGTGATTGTCTTCACAGAGTTGCTACCATATTACCTTGTCTTTTCAAACATGACTCCATTATTTCATGGAGCAGTTCCTTGCTAGGTTCATTACAGGGTTGTTAAATACTTTTCCCCCCAAACTTCGGAGTCCCACGTGATCACTTTCCTACTCTCTCCAACAGGGGTGATGGTAAGGGTATAACAACAGAAGAAATCTGAATGAATGTTCCTTATGCCTCAATAGGACTGACTACCATGCTGTTGGGTGTATCTGGGAGCTGAGAAGACACTGATGCTACTTCACTTCCAGGAGAACTGGAACCGGGTCCTCCTTCTGAAAAATAACCTGTCAAAAAAAAAAAAAATTTTTATAACTAACAATCAAAGAAAAGTAGCAGGCAAAGGCAAAGAAGAATGCAAAAATAAATATACAGGCATGTAGCCGAATGGCCTGATACATCTCCATGGGAGGCTGTGTCACTGCTTGTTGCTTTGTTTAGTTTCCCCATTGACTTCATAGTAATCTTCTCCAGGCCTTTGGCCAAATCACCGAAAAAAAAGCAGGTTAAAAAAAATTTAAAAAGAAAAAGACTGAAAAATCAAGCAAATAAAAAACCAACCTTAGTAATGAGGCCTTCTTCCCTGTCTTGCAAGAGTGGCAATCCCAACAGGATGTTCTAGTCAATTACTTAAGAGTGCATGTGTTTTTTTGACACAAAACTGCAAGGTTACTTTTTTCTCCTCTTGTGCACATAATAAACTAAACCTGGAAGGAGCATCCAAGAGCAGAAGGCATTTGAAACAAGCCATCCTCTTTCATTAGTGATTTGAAGTGGGTGGTATCTTTTAATGCGAGTCAGTTTGATAAAAAAGGTCACGCTTCTCCATTCTAATGTTCCCTGTGGCTCATCTTAGTTGTCGTGGTTTTGCCTCAGACGGCAACAAAGAACCACGTGTCGCTCGCTCGGCTCTTCCCAATACAGGGAGAATCAGAAGAGAAGAAAAAGAAAAAAAAAAAAACCGCAAGACTCTAGGGTTGAGACAAGGGCATTTTAACCGAATAGTGAAGGGAACAAGCAAAATAACAACAACAACAACACAGACAAAGGAATACACAAACGTGGTTAGGAAACCGAAACCGCTGCTCACCGACCGGACCCGAGACGCCTCAGCCCGCTCCGAGAGCGCGTCCCGCCCCCTCCCCCCGGCATTTCACGGTTGGCATGGATCACGTGGTATGGAATACCAGAGAATTAACCCTATCCCTGCCGGAACCAGGACATTAGTTTAAGAGCAGCATTGGGAAAAAGGCATGATTGAAAGGCTGATGAACTGTCTGTTTTATCCACAGTTCATTTTAACTCTTTTCAGTATCAGACATTATGCCCAATATATATCGATATCTATCTGTCTATCTAATCATCTACGTGTGTGTGTGTATTTGGGCTATCCATCTTCCATTCTCCTTTTTTTTCTTTAGACCTACTCTTTAAGAAAACTCACTGCATCAAAGGTTTTTAAAGTCTCCTATTCTGTTAAGGCACAATAAGTAAGGCAGATGAAGGCAATCACTTTTTCCTGTACCTGCTTGACAGCTTGATTAAAGCAAGAAAACCGGTGGTTTCTCTAAAGGTAAGATGATGCAAACTGCCCTACAGCTTCCCAAGCGAGCACGGTGTGCCAGGGGAAGGAAGCACGCTGCAGCCTGCCACTGGGGGGAAAAAAAAGCGATCCTGTAAAAGAGTGATACTAAACTGAAAAGGCCTGAAAATATTTCTAGACATGGCTTCATTTTCCATTGCTTCATGTGGAAAAAAATGCCCAACAGAACAAAAAAGGGTCTATATATTAATGTTTCATTATTAAGTATTATTTTGAATCACTGAAAAAACATATACAATGTACCTTATTATGTTAAAGATCTGTTTTTAACACACTTAGGCCAGGAAATTGAGTTAAGTTTGAACTTCTGTTCTTAATTCACCCTGTTGTGCCTAAGTATTGCAGATGATATGGTCCCATATGAGCTGCCAAATGACCTAGGCATAAGGAAGTGAGTTTAGAACAGAATTTATTCTAAAATGTCTGTTTTCTTTTGGCTTAAGGCAGTTTATTATATTGTTTGAATTTTTCACCTGAATATGTACTAACAATTCCCTTTCTGAAGCACAACATTTAATGTAAACTATATATGTGTATTTTGTGTGTGTATATATATATATATAAAGTTATATCTAGAGGTACATGTGTAAAACAAGGACTTGGACAATTTAATTGAGCTACTCATGTTTGTGTGACAAAACAAGGACACAGACTGACATTGCAATAATGTATTTAAAATCCACCCTATAGTATAAAGGGAAAATTGGCCCGAAGGGGGGAGGGGTGAATTTTAGAAATGGCTAACATAAATGTACACATGTGTATGTGAAGATGAAGAAATGATATGTGAAGAATGTTTTAGTTCTCTGGATAGAGGTGCTTTCAGTTTTCAGGAGTGTGCAAATTGAGTTAGTCTCAGACCTGGGTCGGGCCTTATCCATCACCCACTCAACTCGGCAAGAGCTCTGCTGTGCACTAAGGTAGATTTTGCACCAAGCCCTATTAAATCAGTTCAATTTGACGCAATTACAGAGTGATGTCATACCTATCTTGCAATTTCAGGAAAACCCGGCTAGACTAGATTGCTCATCTCTCTGAGGGCATACAGCGCATTCGGGAATCCCCCATTGCTCTGCCCCAGGTACATGCTGGCTTGCTCCGGCTGGTAACCGACACTTAGAGTTGCTGAAAAGCAGGTTGATCTATGTCATTCTGCAATGCAAAGTCACTCAGTACTTTCCAGGGCGGCTGGTAACTCTGCACCTCCACCGGGTTCGCCTGTAAACCACCGTCATGTCTCTCCGGACTAGCAGCCACTATCGGAGTTCCTGTCATCCCTTGGATTTTCTGTGAACAGCCCAGCAAAAGATGTTAATGAGCTTGGTTAACTTCGTTGTATATAAGCGCTGAATCAATAAGCTTTCTGTCTTATCGATACAGTCGTTGTCGCTTGTATTTGCTTTGTTAATCTGCTGTGAATGTTTTACTCTGTTGTACTCTAGGTCAGCCTATTTCTACCTGCTGCATTTATCACAGTGGAAGTTTGCTTTCTTTCCCTTTAATCCTCATATTTCTCTCAAGGCATATATTCCTCCCAAGTTTTCTTAAACACGAGCACTCTGTATCTTGGCTGCTGATGCATGGCTCGGCACAAGAAACGGTTAATCTTGTTCCCTTTCTATTTTGCATTCAGGCTGCTTTTGTTCTGCGTGATCTTAACTGGATCATATATCCATTGCACGACAAACCTGGGGAACATAAGTACCGCGCTCTTTCAAAAAAAAAACCCCAACAAACAAACAAAAAAACCCAGCCCTCCCAGTATACCCTGTGGTGCAGGCACTGTGTACAAAATAACTCCAAGCCTCAATGAATAGATTGTTCAGGCAAGTTAGTAACATTGTGTTTTATTGCATTCCAACAGGGTAAAATGAAACTCCTCAAATTCCACTTAACTAGGCAGCCTTATGAATTAATAGTCATTCTCAGGTCAGTCAATATACAGGGGGAGAATAACAGACTCTTCTTCAAGTGGACTAACAGCAACAGGAAAAAAAAGCTTAAAATGGAGATGGAGACAGACAGTTTGCTGTGCTGAATCCAGCACTTTCCGCTTGTTTGCATCTGTCCCGGTTCCAGCGGGGATAGGGTTAATTTTCTCTGGTATTCCATACCACGTGATCCATGCCCACCTTGAAATGCCGGGGGGAGGGGGCAGGGAGTCGCCCCTTGGAGCGGGCTGGGGCGTCTCAGGTCCGGTTGGTGAGCAGCGGTTTCGTAACTGCATTTGTGTATTCCTCTGTCCGTGTTATTGTTGTTGTTTTGCTTGTTCCCTTCGCTGTTCTGTTAAACTGCCTTTGTCTCAACCCAAGAGTCTTTGCCTTTTTCTTCTGAGTCTTCCTGTATTGGGAAGACCCGAGTGAGCGGCACGTGGTTCTTTGTTGCCCTCTGAGGCAAAACCACGACAGTCATTTTGGCGCCCAACGTGGGGCTCGAGGGTTGAGATAATGACAAAACCCAACTAGAGCTTGGAAAAAATGAATTTTTGCATGCATTTATTTTATTAGGTAAAGAGTCGCTGGTCACCATGTTGCTTGGATTGTTCTCATGGCTGTGTTATGTAAATTCCTATATGGTTTATGTACTCCCTGTGATGCTGTTTATCATGTCTGGAACAGGGATCAGGATTATCATTCTGCTGTCCTGTGCGATATCTGTTTATGATATGATAACGTCACTGTTCAGACAGCTATTGTGGGGTGTTTATGTGGTTCTGCTGTCCTGTCCGTACATTGGGCATTGTCTCTCAGAATTTATTAATAATTACAGCCAGTCTGTGGAGGAAACAGGGGGGACACTTTCCCCAGCTCTTTTGCCTCCCTTTTCTCCTTTGGGCCAGGTATGACAGCTTTTGAGAATTTTGAATATCCTTGGGATACTCAGACCAGCATGTTCCTAGTGTTATGTCTCCTGAGTATGTTCCAGGTTTTGTTTAGGGTTAAGCGACTATTTAAGACTCCCACAAGGAGATCTGCTCCGAGGCTGGATAGTCAGGGGTGGCATGGCATGTGGGAGAACATGGGCAGGTACCTCGAGAACCCTCAGGGGGAAGAGATGGAAACTAGACCGGCAGCCCCTGCGGCTAATGCAACCTCTGTGGCAGCCACTGCGGCTACTCCAACCCCTGCAACAGACACTGTGGCTAATCCAACCCCTGCGACAGGCACTGCAGCTACTCCAACCCCTGCGGCAGCCACTGCAGCTACTGCAACCCTGGTGGCAGCCACTGCCGCTGAACCAGGGATCCAACCCGTGCCAGTATCAGTTGCCCCCATACAGAAGAAGAAGTACACGAAGAAATCAGTTTGCTTAGTAAGAGATGATGATGAACCAGGGTCATCACGAGAGCAGGAGGAAGAGGCAGAACCAGAGATAATTACTCGATCCCTATCCTTGAGTGAGCTGCGGGATATGCAAAAAGATTTTAGCCGACTTTCAGGCGAGTACATTGTTACCTGGCTGCTCTGGTGCTGGGATAACGGGGCCAGTAGCCTGGAATTAGAGGGTAGGGAGGCCGGGCAGCTGGGATCCCTGTCTAGGGAAGGGGGCATTGACAAGGCAATTTGGAAGAAGACCCAAGCCCTCAGCCTCTGGAAACGACTCCTGTCAGGCGTGAGGGAGAGGTACCCCTTCAGTGAAGATGTTGTATGTCAACCAAGCAAGTGGACTACCATGGAAAGAGGTATCCAGTACCTGAGAGAATTAGCCGTGCGGGAGATGATTTATTATGACTTGGACAATGCAGACTTACCCACAGACCCTGATGAGGTGCAATGCACAAGGCCCATGTGGCGGAAGTGAGCCTAACTGGGAATGAGTGGCAAAAACATCCCATTGTGACTGGTCCAGAGGCTCCATGCATCCTTGGTATAGATTACCTCAGGAGAGGGCATTTTAAGGACCCAAAAGGGTACCGGTGGGCCTTTGGCATAGCTGCTTTAGAGACGGAGGAAGTTAAACAGTTGTCTACCTTGCCTGGTCTCTCGGAGGACCCTTCTGTTGTGGGGCTGTTGAGGGTCGAAGAACAACAGGTGCCGATTGCTACCACAACGGTGCATCGGCGGCAATATCGCACTAACCGAGACTCTCTGATTCCCATCCATAAGCTGATTCGTCAACTAGAGGTTCAAGGAGTGATCAGCAAGACTCGCTCACCCTTTAACAGTCCCATATGGCCATTTTGAAAATCTAATGGAGAGTGGAGGCTAACCATAGACTGTCGTGGCCTGAATGAAGTCACGCCACTGCTGAGCGCTGCCGTGCCAGACATGCTAGAACTCCAGTACGAACTGGAGTCCAAGGCAGCCAAGTGGTATGCCACAACTGATATAGCGAATGCATTCTTCTCAATCCCTTTGGCAGCAGAGTGCAGGCCACAGTTTGCTTTCACTTGGAGGGGCGTCCAGTACACCTGGAATCGACTGCCCCAGGGGTGGAAACACAGCCCCACCATTTGCCATGGACTGGTCCAGACTGCACTGGAACAGGGTGAGGCTCCAGAACATCTGCAATACATTGATGACATCATTGTATGGGGAAACACAGCAGAAGAAGTTTTTTGAGAAAGGGAGTAAAATATTCCGAATCCTTCTGAAAGCTGGTTTTGCCATAAAATGAAGTAAGGTCAAGGGACCTGCGCAGGAGATCCAGTTTTTAGGAATAAAATGGCAAGATGGATGCCGTCAGCTCCCAACGGATGTGATCAACAAAATAGCAGCTATGTCTCCACCAACTAGTAAAAAGGAAACACAAGCTTTCTTGGGCATTGTGGGTTTTTGGAGAATGCATATCCCAGATTACAGTCTAATTGTAAGCCCTCTGTATCAAGTAACCCGGAAGAAGAATGACTTTAAATGGTGTCCTGAGCAACGACAAGCTTTTGAACAAATCAAACAGGAAACAGTCCATGCAGTGGCCCTGGGGCCAGTCCGGGCAGGACAAGATGTTAAAAATGTGCTCTACACTGCAGCCGGGGAGAACGGCCCTACCTGGAGCCTCTGGCAGAAAGCACCAGGAGAGACTCGAGGGTTTTGGAGTCGGGGATACAGAGGATCCGAAGCCCATTACACTCCAACAGAAAAAGAGATATTGGCAGCGTATGTGTGGAGGAATGGCTGAGTGAGAAGGGACATGATCTGATTGCGATGAACAATCCAGCCTCTGATATGAGCCTCAAGGAGAAGCCTTAGCTACAGGCATGAATGTGACCGTGAACTCTCCTTGAAGCTCTTCAAAAAGCAGAAGTAACAAGATGGTAAACAAAGATAAGCAGAACTGCATCTGTAAATAGAGGAAGAAGTTGTGTTGTGTAGCGATGGGTGGGCACAAGACGTGTACCAATGAACTCACAAGAGGTGTACCAATGAACTAATTGCTTTAGTCACATAAACATAGGTTGTAAACCAATCGCATAACTGTTGCTAGCGGGTGCTTTTACTGCCTTTTACTGCCTGTCGATAAATATGCTGTGAAAACTTGAATAAAGAGAGAACGATCATACTCATATTGAGATTTCATCGTTACTCCGGGTCCGGCTCCCACTCTGACATCTGGTAGCAGAGGTTCAGCATGACTGAGTTCTCTGAGACTGCGGTAAGCAGCTAGAGGAGGGGAGTGGGAAACTTCGGCTGGGAGACATGCTGCTTGGGCGCATAAGCGGGAGCAGACAACGGTGTGAGGTCGCTCCTCACCTCCCAGGTGCAGCTATGGAAACAGAAGCTGCGGCCACGCTACTCGCTGGGATCCTCTCTAAGAGAGGGACTGAAACACCAGCAAAACTGATTAAATTGGGACAGAGATGGGGTCATTTTTCTGACACACATATGTTGTTTTTGGTCTCGGAATGGCAGGAATTTGGAGGGACAATGTGGTATAAAATAATTGAAGGAGACGAAAAAGATGAAAAAGAAATAAAAGCCGTCCGTGGGCTATGGAATACAGTGTTAGAGGCTTTGAAAGCCATGAAAGCGGAGCGGGAAGTAGCCTGTGCAGCAGATCAAATGTTAAACCCAGGAGCCGCTGTCACACCGCCTCCAAGTAAGCCTGGACCTATTGCGCGGATTTTTGGCCTGCCTGCTGTCAAAGGAATGACTGGGACAGTCTGTCAATCTGTGGCGGAGATTCGAGGGAGTGGGACTCATGGTCCAATAAATCCAGAGACTGAACCTGATTTATATCCACCTTTAACCTCAGTTAAAGCTATGCTTGCATCTGCTCCAACTGCAGAGGAGACTTTACAGCAACAGCGATGAAAGTTGTTATCGCGCTCCTCCGTTCTTAACCTTTCTCCATTTGCACCAGGTACTGTATCTGTTCCTCCTTATCAACCGCTTATAAGTGCGCAGCCAGAATCGGGGTATTGCGGTGTATTGTCAGAATGTCAGCAGAGAAGGACGGAGCCGGAGCTGTTTTTCTCCTGCCGCTGCCCGCCTAAGACCCTCCCCTCCCCAGTCGTCTCCCTGAGATAGAAGTGCTGGTTTTTGTATGTCTGCTGTGTAAGTGTGTGTGGGCGCCAGCTTATACCTGCTGATCAGCATCTGTGCTACTGTTTGTTTTTTGTTGTGTGCAGTGTCGTTAGGTGACTCCACTTGAGCAGGTGTTCTGCCCGGTGTGGTACTGTTCTCGTACGCGACTAGGGCTGACACTCCGTCAAGTGAAGAAGTTTGTATATACACAATGTTTAGACGTAAGGCGAGCGCACCCCAGGTAGATACACCAGGATGAGCCGTAGAACCTATGAAAGTCCTGAAATATTGGGGGAGTTTTCACCAGTCGACACGCTTACGCTCTCGGGAACGGCTTGCCCGTGCAGGGCATATGGCTAGTTGTTTGTTGTTTGCCTATAAGATCATCATTGATTGGGAAAAGGAGTTGAGCCAAAATCTATAGGATGCTCTGTAGGAAAATGAGAAACTTAAGGAAACACGAGAAACTGAGCTCTTGTTGCAAAGGCAGACTTTTTTGTCAGTCATAAGTGATGAAAGACAAAAAAAAGAAAAAAAAGGGAAAAAAAAGAGAGAGAAACCAAACAGGAACAATTAGATGGGAAATGTGCCACGTTAGCACAAAAGTATGCCATATGCGCTACGAGAAAGCAGCAGAAAAAGAGAAATAGAACACCTGATTCAAAGCAGTACCATAGAGATATGTTTTTGGTTTTTTCCTATATGTGTATATGTTATTGCACGCCTTAGTGTTATACCCTGCGAGACTAAAAAACCCCAGCAGAAGCGGTCTCTTGAGCAAGGGGGTGGAATACGGGAAAGCAACGGAAGATCGGTGAGGAGGACTGTAAATACACTCAAGGGACTTGCACCTGGGTGCTGGAAAACACATAAATCACACCAATTATTATTCAATCTCGGGTGCTTGCAAGAAAAACATTTGGATGACATAAGCCTGTAATGGACTCACAGACACCTTATCTAGCTGCTGGAGAATCTTGGCCTGTTGTGGAAGAAGATCAAAGCACAGTACCAGCAAGAAGAGGGAGTCCGCATGCGCTCTTGCTAACAAGTATTCTTGATAACAAGGACTCTGTTGCTGCCAAGGATAAGTTTAGTAATGCTACTAGTACAGCTATTTCTGAGTTATTGCTAGATGTAGATAGTATTCGATATGCGACACTGCAAAACAGAGCTGCTACTGATTTTTTGCTTTCAGCTCACAGACATGGTTGTCAGGATTTTAAAGGACTGTACTGTATGAATCTAAGTGACCACTGCACATCCATCCATGCCCAGTTGCAAGAACTGCACCGACCGAACCAGCAACTTGTGGAGACCACTGGGTGCAATCTCTTTGCTGGATGGACTTGGGGGTGGGGTTGGTTGAAGCAAATTATACTCATTGCCTGTGTGGAAGGAATTTGTCTGTTATGTTTAGTATGCTGTTTGCCGTGTTTAATAAGCATTATACGATCAGTTGTAGATGCCGCTTTGCATTGTACCCTTGTACGAGTTGTAGAATATGTTGCTCTAAAAACTATGTGTGTATCCATGAGAACCTGACCTTCACAGAAGAAGATAACAAGAAGGGATTACAACAATGTAGTCACGTATCAGACAGCCGCTGTTGGCAAAGCTGGATCATGAGTCTGGTGAGATTTGCTGCATGTGCTGGCCATGCATGCAGCGACTCTGGCCTGTACTTCTCCACTCAATCCAGTGCAGGATATAAGGGGGCTGTCTCGGGTCAGAGAGGGGGAGAGAGACATGAGCGAACTTTGAAGGTACAGGGGACGCCCTGAAGCACTGTGCCTGCCCCTCCCGCCCCACCGTAGGTTCCACATTCATTAACCCCAACAGCTCAGAAGGCATTACAGCACGTTGCAGATAAGATATAGTCTACTACTGCTGCAAGACGCATTGAACACCTTCCTACAAGAATTTCAACCTTACGCCCTGATAGGACAGTGGGATGATGCACTCGCACAGAGCCTGACTGCATTAGAGTGGGTATTTTTGCCACATACCTTTTCAAAAACAGTAACTATGATGATTGAAATGTTACCACGATTGTTTTCCTAGGGTCATTTGTGCTCTCAGCAGCTTTCTGGAATGGATCCAAGCCTCATACATATCCCCGTCAAAAAGGACGATGTTGACCCTTGGCTATCACAAAGTCTTAACCTACAAATTGCCTTAGTACATTCTATTGGGCAAATAAATTATTCTTTCCCCTGGCACAGACTATTACAGTCACTTTCACAAATTCCTTTACAGCCGCGCATCCTGCTAGCGCCAAAGCCTCTTGCTGGCACCCGTACGGTGTTTGTAGATGATTCAGGGACACAGTAAAGGCTTTTGACTTATTTCAACAGGAACCGTTAAATGTAGTGGCAGACTCTCAATATGTTACTGGTATTGTTCAAAGACTTGAAGGAGCATTTATAAAACAAATAGAGAACCAATTGTTATTTAATCTCTTACTGCATTTAATGTTGCTTTTATGAAAAAGACAGATTCCTTATTTTATTGTCCACATACGCTCTCATGTTTTAAATTTTCTAAACATGTCTTCTTTGTCATCCACAGCAGTAGAGCGACATTTCGTAAGAACTGTTCAATGGCCTGAACAACCGAAGGTGTATTATAAGCACCTTAAACCAGGGTGCCTGCTAACCACAGATAATATAACAACAAAGAGAAGTTGTCAGTAAGAAAATTCTGTAATGATTTGTACTTCTCATCCGTATGTTTGCTTTGGCTCAAAATGCAAGTATACAAGAATGTAATCAATCTTATTGTGTAAATTTAACATGACTAGGGTATAACCAGCAGTAATAATGATAGGGGATCAGCAAAATGCATTAAAAACACGTCTTTCTCTGTATTGTGACTAGGAGTACAACTCTCAAAGACTTTGTGTTACATCTCTCCCCTGGAATACATCGCTACATGGCTGGGAAATGGTTAAACACCATCTCCAAGGTGCTTTTGACATGTCGTTGCAACAAAATATTCGTCCTTTACATGATCAGCTTAAAGCTCAAATACTAAAGATTCAAGACTTAATGAACCGCAATGTATTTGAAATATTACAAAAGGACTTCTCATGGGTAAATCCAAAGAAATTGGCTTTCTGGCCTAAATTCAGGAATCTGGGTATTTATTGCCTTAGCAGGGTTCTTTTTGATTCTGTTTTTAATTGTGTTTAGTATATAACCTGCTAAGAGCGTCACGATGAGTAGAAGCACAAGTCATGGCGACCTTGTTAATAAATGGTCTGGTGTTAAACAAAAAAGGGGGAGATGTGGCAGCAGAGGCCTGCGTACGGCCAAAGCCACAGTGAGCAGAGCACACAGTAAACACAGAGCCAAGAGAACCGTTCATACCTTTACTCCATCCTGTGACAACCAAATAACATTCCCAAATCTTGGACAAAGAATAGGGCTAAGTATTCTCCCTTCGCTAGGAACAGCAACGGCGTTAAATATGCTGAATAAAATAGGGTGTTGTCTGTCTAAACAGACCAATGCCACGTCGTTAGCATTAAATGGGTTATTAGCAGATGCAGACTCTATTCAGCATGCTACACTTCAAAATAGAGCTGCCATTGATTTTTTTTTGCTTTTAGGGCAAGGCCACGGGTGTGAAGATTTAGAGGGTATGTGCTGTATGAATCTTTCTGACCACTCTGTGTCTATCCATAAAAGCATCCATCAATTGAAAGAATAGTTTAATCAGCAACAGACTGATAATGAATGGGACTGGCTAGACAACCTGCTGCACAGTTGGGGTATTTCTGGATGGCTATCATCAATTGTAAAAGCTGGATTGTTGTTGCTATTCTTTGTGTGTGCCTTAATGCTTGTTGTGCCCTGTATCTTAGGCTGCCTACAGAAAATAATGTAAAGAATGATTAATCAAGCTTTTGTAATAGAAAAACAAAAAGGGGGAATTGTGGGAATAGAGAGCAGCATAGGAGGTTTGTTCAACTTTAATGAGACAAGGCTGCGTCCTTGAGCGAGGATTTGAGAGAACAGATAAACAAGTATCAGGGAGTATCAGCAAGAAACAGGACATGAGCGTGAAGTTGCTGTGAGAGAGTGAACAGACAGCGGAAACCAATCAAAAGAAGTAGAGAAGGGCATGGCAGTCAACCTTCAACCTATCAGCAGAACACAACTTGCGCGTGGAGAGTGTGTATAGCTATAAAGCCTGTCAGATTGTTGCAATAAAGGTCTTTGGTCTGTACCCTGCCAGAGTCCGTGAATCCATGCTCCATGTGTTCCTGACTCCAGCTCTGGAATCTAGTTCCCGTCCATCGCTGAGTCCAGTCTGGGACTTCCCCAGTGCCTGCCAGTGATGTCATCCTGTGAGCTTGATACGGTTTTGTATATACTGTATCTATTTCATTATTTCCATTTTATTTTATTATTAACATTTAATTCAAGTAGTTTAGTTTAGAAGAAACTTGTAAATCTTTATCTCTCCTCCTCCTCTCCTCGGAGCGAGAGGTGGGGAGAGCATCTGTTGTCTTTTCATTGGCCAGTCCGGCCGAATCCACGACAAAAAATAATTATGCTACTGTTTGAATCCATCTTGGACTAACGACCATTTAGGCTAATGAAGCAATACTATTCTTTTAATCTAGTGCTGCTGAGTTTAGGTATTGTCTCACAGCATGTGAATCAATGGTAAGGTATTTTTAGTTTGCAACACTGGAATAGACCTTCACTGCAGTTTAAACTCATATATTGTAGGACAGAGAAAAGGTGTAAATTAAAGGCAATATTAAAGATAAGTTAGGGCTGTGTGAGCATATTGACAGAGGCAGAGGGTGCTCCTGCCTCCTAGGAGTGTGCTGACCATTTGGACAGTTCTTGGGAAGAGCAAATGGTCACGTTCCTGGTCCCTGAAGAAGGGTGAGACCACACCTGGCAGGGAAAAAAGTCACAATACAACACCATTTGAGACAATCTTTTCTGCCTGTGCAAGTGTGAG
Organism: Sterna hirundo; assembly: GCA_009819605.1. Lineage (NCBI taxonomy): Eukaryota > Metazoa > Chordata > Aves > Charadriiformes > Laridae > Sterna > Sterna hirundo. The sequence continues at coordinate 22,617,749 of CM020463.1, forward strand.
TTTCTGGCCATCCTTACTCTGGGGTCTGTCCTGGTGCACCCCAAACTTGTGTGGCCAGAGGCGGAAGACACAAGACCTGCCATATTTCTTCTGAGAATTGTGTTCCAGTAAAAAAAGTCTTGGAATTCATCTTTTTAAAGGACAAAATTGTAACAGTTCTGTAACTCCAGAAAAAGCTTGAGGGGAGTTTCCATTGTCTCACAAGATAAGCCCATGTCCCAATTGTTTCTGATGTGTTCCTCTGCGTTGCTCTCCAACAGTCTATGTGCAAAAGTCTTCTCCTTTCATTAGGAGTTTGCACTGTGCTTAACAAAGCAGTTGACCAAGATACACTAACATAAGTGCTCTTTAGTTGGTTTGCAAGATTTCCACACTCCATATCCGAACAGCTAAGACATAGTAACTGACTTAGTGCTTATAGCCTGTTTCAATTCAAAATACAATGCAAAACTATAACTCACGTGATAAGCTAAGTGAGAGCAGAATCAAACATATAGACAGATATTTGAACATACAGTTTTTAGAATGGCTAAAAAGATAGACAGAATATTTTATGGTTTCCTGGGTTTTGTAAATTGCATAATAAGTTGATCTTATTTTTCCTTTCAGTTGACCTTATTAAACTGGGCTGAAAAACTGAGAACTTAAATCATAAAACTCTATGAGAATTCAGCTTGCCTAATTCTGATCTCAAAATTCACGTTATGCATGATTCAGACTTTGTGAGGAGGACAATGCATACAAAAAAGGAAAAATATTTCTTAATGCTGCTGCTAAATCCTGAATTACTTAAAAATATCATATTAGCATCCTGCTTCCCCCATACTGGTAGATTATTCTGAATCTTTTTCTCATTTTCTAATGTTAGAAACAAAATATTTTTTTCTGACTCTTCTCTGTGATCATAAAGCTGTTAATAAATCCAACTGTTGTATATTCAAGACATATTTAAAAGATGTAACTACCTAACAATTCCTTGTGCCAAAATCCTGAACTAATATGATTTGAAATTTCAGGCCAAATAAATAATAAACATAACCATAACTTTTTAATCGAGTTTAACCTAGATATTTCTCAACAGAGAAAATCTGTTTCTGGATAGTAACAACTGTTTCCGGCTTGGATCGATATTTATTTCCTTCCATGGAATGTGGCATTTGTTTGGGTGAATGTTAAATTGTTCTAAGAGTAAGAGAAAATGAGAGCTTGTCTGTCTAGTAAAGACTAAATTTGGATCCATAAATGAATACTCTATCATAAAAGATTTATTGATATTTTCAATATTTTAATAGAAATACTAGTCTCTGGACAAAACGAAGGGTCTCAGTTGATGTTCTCAGCATTTGCTTCATTCTGCTGTAGTTCATCTCTAAGTTGTTATTGTACATGACAATGATTGCACCTGAGCAAAAAGTGAACAAGCCTTCCCCAGCTGTCAGAGTCCAGAAGTGCACGGATTACTTCTATGATGCAGTTATTATGGTCATCCAGGCAGATGAAGTGAGAGTTTGGATAGAGGAGTAATGTAATTTGACAATTCTTTTCCTCTTATAAGCTTCAGTGAGATGCAGAAGGTCTGGGGTTTAATAGTAGAGCCGTTCCAGCTTTACTGAAAATATTGGGAGAGGGGACACTCAAGGGGACAGATTTAAAAATGGTGTCAGTTAACAAGTAGACTTGACATAAAAAACATAGAATCATAGAATCATGGGGTTGGAAGGGACCTCTGGAGATCATCTAGTTCAACACCCCTGCCAGAGCAGGGTCACCTTAGAGCAGGTTGCACAGGAACGTGTCCAGGCGGGTTTTGAATGTCTCCAGAGATGGAGACTCCACCACCTCTCTGGGCAGCCTGTTCCAGTGCTCTGCCACCCTCAAAGTAAAGAAGTTCCTCCTCATGTTGAGATGGAACTTCCTAAGCTCAAGTTTGTGCCCATTACTGTGGAATTTGGATAATGAGGTGAAGTCTCTGTGCTCAAAGAGCAATTAAGAGTGGCTTTGCTATCTCTTGTGCAACCCAGGGGAGTGAAGGCTTATCTGGCTATCACAGGATACATAAATAACGGGGTAGTCTTGGGGAGCCAGGACAGCCCTGCTTTTCGTCAGCAGAGACAGTAAAATCAAGATAACAGAGACTTTGTGTAGCTCTCTGTTTCCTTGAGAGGCTACCATGTCCGGCAATTGACCTTTGCCTCATTACCTGTGAAATGCATGTTAAAGTTGACACACCCGTATATGGTAATGAAGATTTTAGAGATCATGCTAAACATATATGACTATAGCACTCATCTCTCCACCCAAATCATACTACACGTCACCTAGGGGAGGGAAACCTCGTAATTTGGGGGATAAAAAGATGGAGAGAATGACTGTTAAATTGGGAGAGAAAAAACTTGATACCTGATGGACCAGTGGACGGGCTGTGTTCTCTTCCTCCACCCCAGGCAGGGACGCCTTTCTGGGTAAGCGCTGCGCCTTTCACCCTCTGGTGAATGTCACCCCGGGTTGTTGTACTATCGTTATTTTTGCTAGCAATATTAACCTTAAGTAATTAGCGCTATTGTAGTCAGTGAATTTATCAACGGCAATCTCGAATCTGCGACTGTCGCTCTCAATAAAATAACTAATTTCGATTATTTGTGAATCTGATTCAGTGAAAGTCCTTTGGTGGGACTCTGATAGTAAATCAGTGAAAGTCCTGGGACTCTGACAGACAAATATCGAAACTACAGTCCTTTTAACGTGACAATTACCTCTTGTCCTGTCGCTGGGCACCACTGAAAAGAGGCTGGCCCCATCCTCCTGACACCCACCCTTTAAGTATTTATAAGCATTGATATGGTTCCCCCTCAGACGTTTTTTTCCAGACTGAAGAGGCCCAAATCCCTCAGCCTTTCTTCATAAGAGAGGTGTTCCAGTCCCCTAATCATCTTGGTAGCCCTCTGCTGCACCCTCTCCGGCAGTTCCCTGTCCCTCTTGAACCGGGGAGCCCAGAACTGGACACAGTACTCCAGACGCAACCTCACCAGGGCAGAGTAGAGGGGGAGGATGACCTCCCTCGACCTGCTGGCCACACTCTTCTTGATGCAGCCCAGGATGTCATTGGCCTTCTTGGCCACAAGGGCACGTTGCCGGCTCACGGTCATCCTGTTGTCCACCAGGACTCCCAGGTCTCTTTCCACTGAGCTGCTCTCCAGCAGGTCAGCCCCCAACCTGTACTGGTGCATGGGGTTATTCCTCGCCAGGTGCAGCACCCTACACTTGCCCTTGTTGAATTTCATAGGGTTCCTCTTTGCCCAACTCTCCAGCTTGTCCAGGTCTTGCTGTATGGCAGCACAGCCTTCCGGTGTGTCAGCCACCCCTCCCAGCTTTGTGTCATTGGCAAACTTGCTGAGGGTGCACTCTGTCCCCTCATCCAGGTCATTGATGAATATATTGAAGAGGACTGGACCCAGTACTGACCCCTGGGGAACACCGCTCGTCACTGACCTCCAACTAGACTCTGTGCCCCTAATCATGACCCTCTGAGCTCTGTCTTTCAACCAGTTATCTATCCACCTTACTGTCCATTCATCTAACCCACTCTTCCTAAGCTTCCCTATGAGGATGCTGTGGGAGACCGTGTCGAACACCTTGCTGAAGTCAAGGTAGACAACATCCACTGCCCTCCCCTCATCTATCCATCCAGTCATGCCATCACAGAAGGCTATCAGATTAGTCAGACATGATTTCCCCTTGGTGAATCCATGTTGACTACTTCTGATAGCTTTCTTTTCCTCCACATGCCTTGAGATGATGCCCAGAACGAGCTGTTCCATCATCTTTCCAGGGATGGAGGTGAGGCTGACTGGCCTGTAGTTCCCCGGCTCCTCCTTCTTGCCTTTTTTGAAGACTGGAGTGACATTGGCTTTCCTCCGGTCCTCAGGCACCTCGCCTGTTCTCCAGGAGAAAATCATACAGATAGAAAGATACCTAAAACACTATTATTTTAGGAAGATTTCATTTTGATGGTTCAAGAAGATACAAGTTGTCTCAGAGCAAAAGATTACAATGTTAATGAAGAAGAGTGTTTCAAAGCAGAGTTAAAAGGAAGAGCAGAAAAATAAAAGTCAACATCAGGTGATGCCACTAGTTGAAACGAAGTCTGACATTCATTGAAAACATTGTTTAAATAATTCAGACATTTGCAGTCAGAAACAGAAACTGAAATGGCCAGCAGCAGAATATTTAAACACAGAAACCATAATGGTCCCGGAATAAATGCCTGTAGGGAAATTCTTTCTAAATTTCTGATTTAGGACAAGGAAGACATAATGATTCAGGATGCCTGTGAACATGGTATCAGACAGCAATAGCCATGGTGGGGCTCAAGGGTTACAGAATCACAGAATCACAGAATGGTAGGGGTTGGAAGGGACCTTCGTAGATCATCTAGTCCAACCCCCCTGCCAGAGCAGGGTCACCTAGAGCAGGCTGGACAGGAATACATCTAGGCCAGTTTTGAATATCTCCAGAGAAAGAGACTCCACCACCTCTCTGGGCAGCCTGTTCCAGTGCTCTGCCACCCTCAAAGTAAAGAAGTTCCTCCTCATGTTCAGTAGGAACTTCCTGTGTTCCAGCTTGTGCCCGTTGCCCCTTGCCCTAGTGCTGGGCACCATTGAAAAGAGTCTGGCCCCATCCTCTTGACACCCGCCCTTTAGATATTTATAAGCATTGATGAGGTCCCCTCTCAGTCTTCTCTTCTCCAGGCTAAACAGACCCAGGTCTCTCAGCCTTTCCTCACAAGAGAGGTGCTCCATTCCCTTGATCAACTTTGTAGCCCTCCGCTGGACTCTCTCCAGTAGTTCCTTGTCTTTCTTGAACTGGGGGACCCAGAACTGAACACAGTACTCCAGATGTGGCCTCACCAGGGCAGAGTAGAGGGGGAGGATGACCTCCCTCGACCTGCTGGCCGTGCTCTTTTTAATGCACCCCAGGATGCCATTGGCCTTCTTGGCCACAAGGGCACATTGCTGGCTCATGGTCATCCTGTTGTCCACCAGGACTCCCAGGTCCCTCTCGGCAGACCTGCTTTCCAGCAGGTCAGCCCCCAACCTGTACTGGTGCATGGGGTTATTCCTCCCCAGGTGCAGCACCCTACACTTGCCCTTGTTGAATTTCATGAGGTTTCTTTCCACCCAACTCTCCAGCCTGTCCAGGTCTCACTGAATGGTGGCACAGCCTTCTGGAGTGTCAGCCACCCCTCCCAGCTTTGTGTCATCAGCAAACTTGCTGAGGGTGCACTCTATCCCCCCATCCAGGTCATTGATGAATATGTTGAACAAGACTGGACCCAGTACTGACCCCTGGGGATCACTGCTAGTTACAGGCCTCCAACTAGACTCTGCACCACTGATCGCAACCCTCTGAGCTCTGCCATTTAGCCAGGTTCTTAGCTCAAACAAAAAAATAAAAGACCACAAAAGAATTCTAAGAAAAGTTTTATCACCAGTTTGAGAAAAGACATATTGAATTAGTGGAAGAAATCAATTTCTACAGTAGTTTTCCATTAAATTTTAGACAAGACACTTTGCTTGCTTCTTCAGTCACTTATGTGACTTATGTGATACTGCAGAATGTGGGTAAGACTGCTTCCCTATTCTGGATACTGGCAGGAGAAATCCATTGGCCTGTAAAGTGCTTGAGTACTAGATTAATGCCACCTATATCAAAGCATGAATGATGGATGGATGGATGGATAAACAGGTGGGTAGATGGGTAGTGTATTACACAGAAATGGAAAAGTAATTCAGTATGCAAGTGTGTATACTTGTAGGTGTTATATGGATGCTGGTAAGCAAAGTGATTTGATTATTAAAAAATGTTAAAACAGTGATGCAGGAAGAATTCAACATCACTGAAGGACTGCATCTGTGAAGGCCACTAAGAGTACTTCTTGATTACTGATAACTTTTTGCAAAGGGCCACAGGGAGATAGCATTTTGGGGTTCCCCTGCAGCCAGAGATTCCCCTGCAGCCCATGGTGAAGACCATGGTGAGGCAGGCTGTCCCCCTGCAGCCCATGGAGGTTAATGGTGGAGCAGATATCCACCTGCAGCCTGTGGAGGACCTCAAGCCACAGCAGGTGGATGTGCCCAAAGGACGCTGTGACCCCATGGAGGGCCTGTGCTGGAGCAGGCTCCTGGCAGGACCTGTGGACCCTGTGGAGAGAGGAGTCCACGCTGGAGCAGGTTTGCTGACAGGACTTGTGACCCTGTGGGGGACCCATGCTGGAGCAGTCCATTCCTGAAGGACTGCACCCTGTGGAAGGGAGCCCCGCTGGAGCAGTTTGTGAAGAACTGCAGCCCATGGGAAGGACTCCCATTGGAGATGTTCACGGAGAACTGTCTCCTGTGGAAGGAAGCCCATGCTGGAGCAGAGGAAGAGTGTGAGGAGTCCTCCCCCTGAGGAGGAAGGAGTGGCAGAAACAGTGTGTGATGAACTGACCGCAACCCCCATTCCCTATCCCCTTGCACCACTTGGGGGGAGAAGGTAGAGAACTCCATAGTAAAGTTAAGCCCAGGAAGAAGGGAGGTGTTGGGGGGAGGTGATTTTAAGATTTGTTTTTATTTCTCATTATCTTCCTCTGATTTGTTTGGTAATAAATTAAAGTAATTTCCCCAAGTTGAGTCTGTTTTGCCCATGACCGCAATTGCAGAGTGATCTCCCTGTCCTTATCTCGACCCACAAGCCTTTTGTTATATTATCTCTCCCCTGTCCAGCTGAAGAGGGGAAGTGGCATCCAGCCAGGGTCAACCCACCACAATGCATAAAATACAATGGCTAGATCTGTAAAGAAGGATACAATTCTAGTAACCTAAATATGTCCAGAACCTTTTTCTGAAATTGACCACCAGCTGACATGAAATAGCAGGCCTCTGCAATGTTCAGTTCTCCTATTCACCAGAACAGGAACATAACATACAGACTGTCTTTTGAGAAAGCTATCTTGTCATTGCTTCTGTGTCAGGGAATTGTTTGGGAGATATATTCGGTCCACGGGTTAGAAGTGTAGGAGGGACTGTTGTAACATATTGCCAGCATGGGTGCTGGTGAGTTCCTGTGCCTACAAATATACCTAGGCACTGTTTAATGGTATAGATATCATCTGCTGCTGCCATAACTCAGCTGATCTTATACTTTTCCACTTCAAATAATATTTCCCAGGTGGCGCTCTGTGTCTATTCTTACATGTTTCCGAATAAAAAACAGGAAGTCTGCCTGGTTAAAAATGTATCCGTAGGTCTCACTGTGATTTAATAGCAGTTTCACATCTCAGTAGCTCCACTGACTTCAGGACAGTCAGTTCTGATTTGTGTTCACTTGAAATCAGAATCAGCCCACTATGCATTAACTAATACCTACCACATGAACATCCATTTTAAACTTCTGCAAAGCAAGCAGTAGACTCTACGTTGGAGTTTGTCTCCTCTTAAACTAGTCACTGACCTCAGAGAGAGCTTCATCAAAATAAAGATAGAAGGATTTAACCCAGGAAATGTGAAATGTTCTGTTTCATATACTGGATAAAGACAATGTGGTGTGTTACTCACACATATATATATTTTCAAATGAGTGTTATTTATTTGCACTTACTGTTTGCCTCATCTACTATACTATTACTACAACTGTCTATCTGTATGCTTATACTGCACTCATATCTACCTCACCTAAGCACATCATAGTTTACCTTTAGCATGCTGCCTGCAAAAGAGGAAGAGAAATCATTCCAGATTAAATCTTTCATTTCTTGCAAGACTTTTTTCTACAGCTTCAATAAATGAATCACGATGTTTATTTTATTCTCATCCAAGAATCTCAAGCAACTGACACATTGTGTAGTCAGCTAAATGTCAGCCTCTACTAATAGGAACATGTAAACATAATCCAATATTTGAAAAACAAACACTCAAGAACTGGTGTCTTGCTGTATCTCTAGAATCAGTTCCTCAGCTAGTACGAATCCACTCAGAGGAAGCACTAAACTGTGGCACACAATGTATGTCTGTGGGAATTACAGAATTCATTCAGTTTTCTAATTGACAGTTGAGTCAGTGTGCTTCACTAGAGCATGCAGATGAAAGCCTCAGGCTGGCCAGATGAAAGCAGGAAGATGCATGGTCAGAGCTGCACTTAAAAAAGATAAAATGTTTAGTACCTTCTGCCTATCACTAGCTGTGAGATTTAGGTAGGATGAAAGGATGAAATAGAATGACATAGAGTAAGGAAAGGGAAGGCAGTGGTGATGAGAAATCACCATTTCTTCCCAGTATTTTCAAGGATTCTTGGCTGTGTTTTCATAGTTCATGCTCCAGTTGCCTCTTTGCCATTGTCTAACTGTATCAGACCAGTTTGGACATTGGTTGCATGCAAGACTGTGTTTCTGACATTATTGCTCTACCCTATAATGAAATGAGAAAAACTATCCTTGTCCATTCTAGAGAAACTTTTGAGTTCTACTAGGAAATGTCAGGAGTCAACATACAATTTTTTCTCCCTAAATTGAATGAAAACCATACCATCAGGCTGGCTGAATTTACTCTGATAGGGACTGCCCCCATGCCAAACTGCAGACTGGCAGGACGCCGGGGGTCAATTCCAGTGGCTCTAACCCACCTCTCACCACTGAAATGACAGCAGTGTTTGTCCTAGTTTGAGGTAGAACAGAACCAATTTTATTTTCATTAATTTTACTTTTCAGTTAAGTCTCTTCTAACTAACTGCACTTTCTGAAATTAACTGCATATTTTTCAGACAGTGTCTGCTTCCAGAGTGATAACGTCTGATGTTTATAGTTAATACCAAGGAATGGTATGCAGAGAGGCTCTTGCTTATGCTTATGCTATAACAACCAAGGTCAGCTAACTTTGTTATGTGCCATGTTGGAGGGCTGGAGGTGGAAGAGTGTAAAGGGGTCACACCTGTGGGGAGGAGCAGACAGGACAGGTGACCCAAACCTGACCAACTGGGTATTCCATCCCATGTGCATCATGCTCAGTATAAAGCTGAGGGATCAAAGGGGTCAGTCCTCTCTTTTTCAATGGCCGGTGTCTGAGGAGGACTCTGTTCGTCTGCCTTTGATCCCAATCCATGCATTCCCAAATCCAGTTCCGGAATCCAGTTCCCATTCATCACTGAGTCCAGTCCGGGACTTTCCCAGTGCCTGCCAGTGACGTGATTGTCATCCTGGGGGCTCAGTACTGGTTTTGTATATATTGTATATATTTCATTACTTTCTAATTGATATAATTATATTTTCTTTTTATTATTAATACTTCATTAAAGTAGTTTTAATTTTCTTTTGAACCCATAAGTCTGTCTCCCTTATTCTCTCTCCATTTTCTTGGGAAGGGAGAGAGGTTAAAGAGATCATCTGTTGTTCACTTAGTGGCCAGCCCAGCCTAAACCACAACAGCATGGGGCACAAGAGTCTTTAGGGGTTGGAAAGTAAAACAGACAGCTCACATCATGTCGTTCTTGAGTGGAATATTGTATCGTGTCTTTATAGGGCTTTGTTTAAAGTTAGTTGACCCAATTCTGTCTAACCTGCCATACGTGTTGTATAATTTATTTGTTCTATGTGTTTATTTGGGGTGGGTGAAGCATGCCATTGTGCTGTGGTATTTAATACAAATCTATACTGCAATAAGCTGGATAACGACTTTACCTGCACACCTTGGGTGTTACATAGTGGATTCTGTTGCTAATTACACTTTCAATTTTACTTTGCCCTTTTATGCTTATGCCAAATTGACACCACCAGAGCTAGGGTATTTTGGAAATGATTGTTACTTTCCCAAAATCATGATTTTCTTGTTGATTCTCCTGAATGTAATGCAGAGGAGATTTAATATTAAATATCGATGCAGAAGTAAGTGTTGTACGACATGCACTGCTGCCACTCCACTGCCTGTCCCAGCATGAGCCACTCCACCGCCCGTACTGGCATGAGCCACTATTCCAGCTGCTCTGACAATGAGTACTGCCGCTACTCCAACTCCATCAGTACTGGTACAAGCCACCTCGTGACCGAGGGGTGGATTTAACCATGGATGCTATTGCACAGGTTATCCACGATTGTGAAACGTGCTGAAATCAAGCAAGCTAAAAGGTTAAAACCTTTGTGGTATGGGGGACGATGGTTGAAATATAAATATGGGGAGGCCTGGCAAATTGACTCCATCACACTCCCTCAAATCCGCCAGGGGAAGCACTATGTGCTTACAATGGTGGAAGCAAGCACCGGATGGTAGGAAACCTATGCTGTACCCCATGCCACTGCCTGGAATACCATCCTGGGCCTTGAAAGGCAAGTCTTGTGGCAACATGGTACTCCAGAAAGAATTTAATCAGACAATGGGACTCATTTCAAAAACAATCTTATAAGTAATTGGGAAAAAGAACACGGCACTGAGTGGGTATATCATACCCCCTGTCATGCACCAGCTTCTGGGAAAATTGAGCAATACAATGGATTATTAAAAACTACCCTGAAAGCAATGACTGGTGGATCCTTTAAAAAATGGGACAAGCATTTAGCACAAGCTACCTGGTTAGTTAACACCAGGGGATTCCATCAATTGAGCTGGTCCTGCTCAGTCAGACCTTTTACATACTGTAGAAGGGGATAAGGTCCCTGTGGTGCACGAAAGGAATATGTTGGGGAAATCTGTTTGGGTTTTTCCTGCCTCAGGCAAAGGCAAACACATTCATGGGACTGTTTTTGCTCAAGGACCTGAATGTACTTGATGGGTGATGCTGAAAAATGGAGAAGTCCATATGTACCTCAAGGAACTTTAACTCTGGGTGAGAAGACTCAATTTTGAGCTGCATGACGTTAATTACTACATAATACTAACAGTGTTAGCCCACCAATACCCTTTTGGATCTTTGAAATACCCCCTCTTGAGGTAGTCTATACCAAAGATGCATGAAGCATCTGAGCCAGTCGCAATGGGATGCTTCTCCCATTTATTCCCATTCAGGCTCACTTTGGCCTCTAATACAGTCAGTTCTTCAGATCTACCTGTCACTCCAGAAATAGTGACAAATTCTGCCCCTTTATGATTCGATTTGCCTTTGATCCCAATCCATGCATTCCCGAATCCAGTTCCGGAATCCAGTTCCCATTCATCACTGAGTCCAGTGTCACTTTCCCAGTGCCTGCCAGTGACGTGATTGTCATCCTGGGGGCTCAGTACTGGTTTTGTATATATTGTATGTATTTCATTACTTTCTAATTGATATAATTATATTTTCTTTTTATTATTAATATATTTCATTAAAGTAGTTTTAATTTTCTTTTCAACCCATAAGTCTGTCTCCCTTATTCTCTCTCCATTTTCTTGGGAAGGGAGAGAGGTTAAAGAGAGCATCTCTCGTTTGTTTATTGGCCAGTCCAGCCCAAACCACAACATATATATTTCATTATTTTCTTATTAATATTATTCTCTTTTCTTTTTTATTGTTAATAGTTCTAGTTTCATATTTCGTTAAAGTAGTTGTAGTTTCTTTTCAACCCATAAGCCTCTCTCCCTTATTCTCTCCCTTCTCTTTCGGGAAGGGTGAGTTGGTTAAAAGGGAGCATCTGTTGTTTGTTTAGTGGCCAGCCCAGCCTAAACCACGACAGTGACAATGTCTGAGGGGAAGCATCAAAGAAAAAGCTTTGTGTGGACAAGGCTGGGGAAGAATATTTCAAGACCAAAGATGAATTGAAAACAGTAGGGAGTTTTCAGGCAAACTTCTTTGTCTGCCTTTGTCTGGTCAAGTTAAACATTTTTTTAAAGGATGACTTGATTAAACATTTAACAGCCTTCTTTCATGATGTCTTCCTCTCAATTGCTGGTAAATACAGTCTGCATCCTCCTCTCCCTCCATCAAAATGAAAACAAATATGCAACAGGCTTCACATTCCTTATATCTTCAAGAGTTATGAGAGAGACAGAAATCAAATTGTCAAAACAGCATTGTCAAAAACACAAGGGAAAAATAAAACAATAAATAACCTTAAGACTCGTTTCAGGGTGGGGAAACCCCCAACATTCCTTGCAGGTCACCTTTAAAACTTCAGGCTGCCTTTTATACTGAATTGTACCTATATTCCCTTACTAATCTCCTCACATATTACAGATTTCACAAGTGACTTGTGATGCTGAATTACTATAGCTGTTTGTACAATTCCCATGTTATTCATTGTTTGTCCCTTTGCTTTACCCAAATTGGAGAGAATACACTTTCAAAGTATCTGTCAAAGTGTGACTCATCTGGCAAGTCAGTAATTACTTTTCATAAAGTAATATGCCAGAACACAGAGAATTCATAAGATTTGTAGAAGGTACTGGGACATATGAACATAGATAGATTCCTACCTACTGCTTTTCACAGTTCAAATAATCATAAAAAACCCTTTAAAGTATAGAACCAAATGCATAAATTCACCCCTTAAGTGCAAAAGAAAAAATACAGTTTTCAGAATATATATTTTAAGAAAAGACTTTCAAGGAAATATTGGAGAAAAAAACGTACACTTTTAAGCATATTTTGAAGTGTATAATATTAAAATAATTTCCTAAACCTTGTTTTCCTTTAGTTTTACACATTCCTCTGTATTAGAAGCATAGCTGCTCATTGCTGTTATTGAGAAAAATATTGGATTAATTTGGACAGAGATGACATCAAGAGAACAGAGAATTCATGGCTTTGGTCCTTATCCTTTAGCTAAAGCATTCATAGTTTCCATTTGTAACAGCTGCTTATCTACAGCCATAGACCAGAAAGCACTACAGCATGTATTACTAGGAAGCAACACAGCCTTTCTTCCAAAAGGGAATAACAAATATATGAGCATTTTCTTTACATCTGTGCCTTTAAACATAACCTTGGGATAGAGGTGATAAACCACACCGATAATTGGTTTTAGAAATAAATAGAAAATAAAAGACATATGTTTACTTTCAAGCAAAAATTAATAGTTTCATTCTATCTTGCCCCAATAAACAAACATATTGCATTTTGCCTCAGTGGACTGGCAATGGCAGGAAAGTGGACCTGCTCAGTTATGGTCTTGTTGTGACATGTAATATGCATCACAGGGGGAAGTGTTAATGGGGATTTAAGGGGACATGACAACCCCATTCGCTTCCTTGGTAAATCTGGCCTGGAATAAATGACAGTCCTTGCCATGGAGATTTTACTGCTGGGCAGAAGAGCAAAAGAAAAGGGAAAGAGCAAGTTGTGAATAGGGCCACCATTGGTGAAGGATACGCTAAGTCAGATTCTGACTGTAAAGAGGTGGGAAGCCCAACAGAAATTAACAGCTCTTAATTCTTTTGCTTCCCATTAAAACTGATCAGACTTCAACAATGCAATGATTTTGGTCCAAACCTTCTCATCAGTTATATAGACATTATATAGATATTGCTTTTTGGAAATTATTCTAATTCAGAATCACTTGATATACTTAATATTCTTAAGCATGCAGCAGTGAAAGCCTGCAGTGAAACCCTGCAGATTTTAACCAAGGGTACTTTCTAAAAATAGTAAATTTTTTCATTCATCTCCACTGTGTTAAATCTCTTCAAACATAGTTGTAATTGTTTTTATAATTATACAGCTTTTATTTCCCAAAAGAGGTCTTTTAGTGGCTACGGGCAGTGTGTCTGTTGATGTATCGACATGGATGCTTCTGATTTTTAAATTTCTGACTATCACTTGCTTATATTGCTTCTTTTCTTCTTCAATAGCTACAGCCAAACTTGGCAGCTATTAGAGCAAGATGTCAAATGTTGAAATATATATTCTTCCTGCAGTGGCATCATGGCCTGTCACTAGTCCTTTGTATGGATTCACTGTCAGCAATGTGGCCGTGTTCAGTGCTGACTGCTTGCATAGAACTACCTGTAGGGTTATATCAAAGTCATACTGTTATGTAGATGACTCTGTTGCTTTGACTCCTTAGATGGCATCATTTTCTGGCACTGATTTAGCTGCATGATATTTTCTTACATCCATTTTTATACCTCCTTCAACGCATCTCTCTGAATTAGTCTTGCATTATGTCATTCCCTATTTCTGGAGAAACTGTTATTAAACCTAGAATGATATAAATAAAACCAGGGAGAACAAAATAGAAGGACTCATTTTTAATAATGAATATGTGTACCTCTAATTTTTAGCCATTGTCTTCACACATAACCCCAGCTCTTTTCTTTAAATATTGTCTACTTTGATGTGTAATTAAGCAGCCAATCTTGCTTGCTTTAATCATGCAAAAATTATATATTCATCCAGATTGCTGAGCTAAGGTACACAAAGTCCAGTCCTCATTATTTAAGCTTCTCAGAGAAAAACTATTTTTTTATAACTATAAGTTGCACCAGGGGAGATTGGTTATTAGGAAAAATGTCTTCACCAAAAGGGTTCTCAAGCATTGGAACAGGCTGCCCAGGGAAGCGGTTGAGTCACTGTCCCTGGAGGTATTTAAAAGATGAGTAGATGTGGCGCTTAGGGACATGGTTTAGTGGTGGACTTGGTAGTTTTAGGTTAACGGTTGGACTCAATGATCTTAAGGGTCTTTTCCAACCTAAATGATTCTATGATTCTGTGAAGTGTCATGAATACCCCCAGGAGCATATTAATAATTGACAATAATCTTCACAGAAACTAAGAGATGGCATTGAAAGTTTAACTAAAATCCACTTTATCTTGCACAGAATCCACAAAAAATCATGTTGTTTTCCCTCAGAATCTTTCAGAACGGATGTAAATACTATTACAGCCAGAGTTTGTCTGAATTTTGTTCTGAAACAATCTGCTTTGGAAATGTCTTTATGCCTGGGATCTATTTGCTGACTGGAGACACCATCAAAAAGTTTGGGCAAAGATGCAGCAGAAGAGCAGCCGCACAGTGCAGGCTGCTACACCTGGGTTACTTGAAGAACCCTTGGGATGGAAGGTAACACTCCTAAAGAGAAAAAAAAGGTCAGAAATCTGTTAGTTTTTCCAAAGATTTTTTTTCATTGCTGCCATGCTTGTGAGACATGCATGCACATAGACACAGGCTAGTCTTATGCGTAGGCCCTAAAATAAATTTTTACAGGCTTACATTGTGCTTATGTATCTGATGCCAGAGTTTGTTCCCTACCAACACAGACTTTGGGGGATAAAAGCTGGCACAACTTTCCTCCCTTTAAAAAAAACTTTAAAAATCTATCTTTAGGAACTATAAACAACAGGAAATCCAGCTAATCCTGTAGATCATACACAGGCAGAACATGATATGTAGATGAAGGTCCTGGATTGGATAAGAAAAACATATGTGTTGGTCCTAATCCTGACGTTTCTCTTCAGAAAAATATGTTTTCATGGCAATCAACACTTGAGAAAGGAATGCAGAAGAATGCATTTCACCATGGTGTGTAAGATTAAGCATAATGGGAGTTGAGTTTGTGAGCTTGTTAACATACTTCAGTTGGGTCCTCTGATAACAATTTATCTTTTTAAAATTATTTTATTTGGAAACATTTTCTGCCTGCTAAGTGGTTCTCAGTGCTGTGGCTGTTGTTGGTAAAATCAGGATCACTTGTTACAACGTAGGAACTGGATTTGTGAATACAGATTAGAAATCCAAAACCTGACGTACAATTTGTAGGTACAATTTCTGTAGGCAAACTCTTTCTTCAAGTTTGGTTTTGAAATTATAGCTCTGAAAATGAAATCTCGCTGAAGAAAATTGATCACCCCTTGCTCCATTAGGAAAGATGTTTTCAAAAACTGAACGAGGAAAGTACTGCTGGCAAAGCTCTGTACATGAGCATGTATCTGTCATCTGGGTACATCAGGCAGATGGAGAGCTTTAGGCCTGGATTCTCTTGCCTCTTACTACTTCCATATCTCTGAAAGGCCACAAACGACAAGGGGAAAAGGAAGGTTCAACTAAATATTCAATTTATTATTGTATTTCTAAAATCTTCATTTGTATGTGCAGACATATTACTAGGAAATATCATAATAAGAAAGATACATCAGTAATAAGAAATACTTTGAAATTTGCTTCTATTTTGGTCAAACTTACACCTGAGTAGAGAGAACAGCATTTTTATTACCCAGACATTTTTCCCATGGCAATAATTTGAACCAATGTAAACTTTTGATACAGACAGTTGCATTATATTCTGGTACACTCTAATAAATTCAGACATTCATGGTATGAAACTTGGTATATGAACTCTACAGTGTATCACAAAATTAATACTTATGATTTTTTGTTCATTATTTATACGTATATTTGGTTCTGTTTGAACTATCAGCATTCCTCCTGTAGGCAATTTCACTCAGTCAAAATTTGGCCTTTTGTTCCTTTGTTCTTTTAGTGGTCTGTGTTTGTGTATCCCTATGCTGAACTTGCTTTATGCATCTCATTCATAGGAGCAACAGAGGAAAGCAAATGTCCACCAAATAATTAGCTAATAGCATACTCATTTAAGACGTACGTGAATTTTAAAACTGCTGAAATCAACTAATTTAAAAAATAGAATGCAAAATGTGGCAGTGAACTATTCTATTCTCTTCTAGAAGAAAAAATAGCATGGACATTTTTATATTTCATCTCAAAATGTTACCATAGGGATCTGACCTAGATTTAAACTCATCTCCAGAGATGAAAGATCTCCACATTAATTTACTGTTGCTCAAACATGTGGTTTTACATATATCAAGAGGGAGCAGCTCATTAAGTTGAACTTCAGTTGCTTATCTTTTGTTCTTCACTACAGCAGGGCAATAACATGATCCCTCTCCTTTCTCCTCCCCTCCTCCAAAACAGGAAAAGAAAAGAAAGAAGCTTTACTTCTCTCTGGTACAAATTTCCCTAATATTCAATAATCACTCCCTGTCTCCTTCCCTGTGGCAGATGCCTGGTAGCATCTGCGCCAGCATATGTTAGACATCTCTGAGTGGGTCACTACCTCATTTTGTTAACAACTCCTCTGTCACCTGGAGAGACAGCAACATCCGTCCACAACACAGAGCTCCACAAGACACAGCACTGTCATGTCTTTCTCAATAAACTTGGTAAGTACACTTTAACCCGCTCTCTGTACACTTTAGCCCACTAACTGTAGTTAACCCACTCTTAACTGAATCCTTTTCACAGTGGGGTTAATTTAGTGAAAGAAACATTATCATGTGTATTGCTTTAAAACAAGCAAGTCCTCTGATGCCAATTTCAGAGCTGTACCTGATAAGAAAGGAAGGAAAAATAGGTCCTATTAGGTCGCTTCATATGCTTTAAATGCTTTGTAAAATACACGTGTAATTTGCAAATAGGTGATATTTCAAATCTCACTTGTGATTCATTTCTATGGCAATAGATGTTTTTCATGGCTGTGATAAAGTCTGCTTTTTCTTTCCTTAATTCAACAAAATTAGACTGAAACATGTGGCTGCATTAGCTCTTGGAAGTTATTTGAGAGTTGCTTTTCTTTTTCAGTTTGTGATGCAATGATGTATTGTAGGACTGTTTTCAGCAGAGGGGCCATTTCTGAAGTGTGCACCCAGGTTTTTCCAAGTTAATGACTCTTACATCTCTTCTTTATTTCAGGCCTACCTCTAGTTATTTTGTAATAATGTCCAATCCTCAGAAAGTTTCCAAGATAATTTTCCAGAAAAGAATCTAAAAATAAGACACAAACCCATTTTTTAAAGCCTCAAAATAGTCAACCTGTTATTAGGATTTCTCTCCTTATTTCTAGTATTTAATTGAGGCAGGATAGGAAAACCTAAAATATAGTGTCTGATGATATGATATGACAGAATAGTCTCTTTTTTGCCACTGCTTGCCCTTTCAAAGGACTAAAACCTGCTAAATGATGAACCTGATAAAATTTCATTAAAGTCAGATTAAGTCATAGTTAGGAAGAAGTTATTTCATAGAATCATAGAATCATAGGGTTGGAAGGGACCTCTGGAGATCATCTAGTCCAACACCCCCTGCCAGAGCAGGGTCACCTAGAGCAGGTTGCACAGGAATGCATCTACGCCAGTTTTGAATATCTCCAGGGAAGGAGACTCCACCACCTCTCTGGGCAGTCTGTTCCAGTGCTCTGCCACCCTCAAAGTAAAGAAGTTCCTCCTCATGTTGAGATGGAACTTCTTATGCTCACGTTTGTGCCCGTTACCCCTTGTCCTGTCACTGGGCACCACTGAAAAGAGCCTGGCCCCATCCTCCTGACACCCACCCTTTAAGTATTTATAAGCGTTGATAAGGTCCCCCCTCAGCCATCTTTTTTCCAGACTGAAGAGACCCAAATCCCTCAGCCTTTCTTCATAAGAGAGGTGTTCCAGTCCCCTAATCATCTTGGTAGCCCTCTGCTGCACCCTCTCCAGCAGTTCCCTGTCCTTCTTGAACCGGGGAGCCCAGAACTGGACACAGTACTCCAGATGCAACCTCACCAGGGCAGAGTAGAGGGGGAGGATGACCTCCCTCGACCTGCTGGCCACACTCTTCTTGATGAACCCCAGGATGCCATTGGCCTTCTTGGCCACAAGGGCACATTGCCGGCTCATGGTCATCCTGTTGTCCACCAGGACTCCCAGGTCTCTTTCCGCTGAGCTGCTGTCCAGCAGGTCAGCCCCCAACCTGTACTGGTGCATGGGGTTATTCCTCGCCAGGTGCAGCACCCTACACTTGCCCTTGTTGAATTTCATAAGGTTCCTCTCTGCCTGACTCTCCAACCTGTCTAGGTCTCGCTGTATGGCAGCACAGCCTTCCGGTGTGTCAGCCACCCCTCCCAGCTTTGTGTCATCAGCAAACATCCAGGTCACTGATGAATATACTGAACAGGACTGGACCCAGTACTGACCCCTGGGGATCGCCACTCGTCACTGACCTCCAACTAGACTCTGTGCCCCTAATCACGACCCTCTGAGCTCTGTCTTTCAACCAGTTATCTATCCACCTTACTGTCCATTCATCTAACCCACTCTTCCTAAGCTTCCCTATGAGGATGCTGTGGGAGATCGTGTTGAAAGCCTTGCTGTAGTCAAGGTAGACCACATCTACCACCCTCCCCTCATCTATCCATCCAGTCATGCTATCACAGAAGGCTATCAGATTAGTCAGACACGATTTCCCCTTGGTGAATCCATGTTGAGTACTTCTGATAGCCATTTATTTGCCATCAATTTAATGAGAACAAAATTAAATAACTGTTAAAGTGTCATCCTCCAGGTTTAGATTCTGATTCAAAGTGCATTGAAATAAATAGGTGTACCTCAATCCTCTTTTTTTAAGGTAGCACCAAGTTAACGTAACGTTTTTCTTTTTCATACTGGTCAGAAAAAATGTCAAAGAACTGAATATGGGATTAAACAGTTGGTTCAGATTTATCACCCTTAATATTGAAAGTGTATTCTCTGGGCTGACTGACTCAGAACTATAACATTATCTAAAATGATGGTTCCTAAAGCTACATCCACTTCATACATCATCAGTGCCTCTCCACAAGAGCTAGCTCTTCACTGCCATTTGAACAAATTATCTGGCAGATAAAGAAATGCTGATCTAGAGAACTCAGTTCTCTTCTAGATGATGAGGCTGTATAAAATGCCTAGCAATTTTTTGAGAGTTATAAAAACTCCTCTGACGCACTTACAGACATGATAATGATCAAAATGTTTTTCAAGTGTGTTATGGTTTGAGAAAACCCCATAACAATTTATTGTCATTTAGACAATTATTCTACCACCCGATGACCCCTCCCCACCCAGAAAGGGGAATCGGGGAAAGCAAGGAAACACGAGGGTTGAAATATAAATAGATTTAATAGGATAAGACTAAGTAATTAACAATAATACTAAAGAACCAGTATTAATACCAATACTAATATAAGATATACAAGAATTATACTCAGCCAATTATATCAGGAGGAAGCTGTGCACTCCCAGCAGTGGACAGCAAATGTCGCACACTACGAGCGCAATGGAAGGGAAGGCCTCAGGGGTCCAGCACCGGGGCAAGGAGTTTCTCTGGACTGCCGCCATCAAGGGAGAGAGAGACTACGCAGCAAACTTTCTAATTTATATCGAATGTAACATTCATGGTATGAAATAATCCTGTTGGCCAGCCCGGGTCAAATGCCCAGGCCTTGCTCCTCCTCATCCCTGCACCTGGCAAGGCTTGAAAACACTGAGACCTTGAATCCCACATAGCCTAGCTGGCTATGAAGTAAATATTTTCACAAATTCAGACACTAGAGTCTTCTAAAAGTGGAGTTTTCCCAAACCTTAGAAGGGAAATTAGTCCCGTGTTGCTCAACCCAGGACAAAGTGCAATATGTTCACCCAATTGGGTTTAAACATAATCAAATTATTACTATAACAAGGGGCACTGTAGTACTTTCTTTCTCTCTGAAATCTCCAGATTACTAAATCTGTATTAGAACACTAGTCGATTTAATGCATTATTTTTTAACAGAATTATTCCTAGAAGACATCAAAAAGTAGAATGGAAAGATTGTGCTCGGGTACTATGCGATGAGTCCAGATTTATAGCAGGATAATTAAGAACAGAATATGGTCCAAAGTGTTTTAAACATATAATCCTTGTTAGGATTCAGACATTGAAGAACAGCTGAGCTCGTGGGTGTCAGGGTACTGCTGAGTTTAGAAACCTGTAACAATAGGGGTTAATGCTGGAAAACCTGATAGACCTGTAAGTATATGTCCTGGTTTGGGGTGAAGCAGAGCCAACTTTCTGTTTAGTGAGAGGGTCTTGCTTATATTTGTTGCTGCAGCAACCAGGATCAGCAAACTTGGTTGTTTACCCTGTGGAGGGGTTGCATCTATGGGGAGGAGTGGACCCAAAACTGACCAATAGGGTATTCCATCCTATCTGCCATGCTCAGTATAAAAGCTGAGGGATCAAAGGGGTCAAGTTGGCATTTCCTTAATGGCTCTCTTTCTTTCTTCAATGACTGATGTCTGAGGAGGACCCTGTCAGTTCGTCTACCTTTGATCCCATCAGTGTGTTCTGGAATCCAGTTCCCATTCAACACTGAGTCCAATCCGGAACTTTCCTGGTGTCTGCTGGTGATATCTCCCTGGGAGCTTGATATAGTTTTGTATATATTTATATATATTGTATCTATTTAATTATTTTCTTTTTATTTTATTGTTAATATTTTGTTAAAGTAGTTTATTTTTTTTCTAAACTCATAAATCTCTTTATCTTTCTTCTCCCTTTCCTTGGAATGAGAGGTGGGGGAGAGCATCTGTTGTCTTGTCATTGGCCAACCTGGCCTAAACCATGACAGTATAGTAGGGTGAATAGCACTGCTGTAACCGTGGTTTTCTGTCTTTCCTGTTAGATAGACATGAATCAATATCCAAGGAGAAGCAGAATAAGAAATTTTCAATAATTTATACTGTTCTTTGACAGGGATATGACTTTTTTGACTCAAGTCAATTGTCTGATTCAAAATTATTACTGGGCTATTTTCTGAAGTGTGCATTAAAATTTTTCGGAGAAGTTATTGTCAAGCAAAGGATATTTCATTGTATTTTAAGGAGCATATTTGAATCATCATGCATAATTTCTTTTTGCTACAGAGTACTTTAATAAAGAATCAATACTGTAGCAGGTCTCAGAGGAGTGAATCTCCACACAATCTTTTGCTTAGTTCAACTGACATGAAGACTGTCATGTAAAGATGGTCACAAGCATTTCAGCTGGCTTGTCCTCTTATTGATTAGATCTAGGGAGACATTTGATTATAGGATACATGGGCAACATGCTTTGCCATCCCTTTCCCATTTAATTTGCAATTTTATTACGCTGTAGGATGTGACTGACAAGTTATTAGTTTTGCATTTGGAGGTTAAAGTATGAGGTGAAATAAAATAAAAAATTAGAGAAGAATGAAAAGACAGAGAAAATCTTCCTCTTATCTTCACAATTGTAGAGTACTGTAGTGGCAATCATATTTGATGAGAAGAGGTTTTGTGTGAAGACATGTCCTGACAGTTTTCATAATTAGATTTGAATTGCCATTTATTTACAAGGTCTTGTTTGTATCTGTGCTCTGCACTTGCGTGAGTCCATATCAATTTCTTAATGGGAGTACTTGAGGATCAATTATTGAAAATTAATTTACATAATTTTAGCCATACCTTGTCTGCTCTACCTTGCAAGCCCTACATTGAATATTTCTCCATACATATTTGAGTTTACATTCTTATGAGTCTGAGGTGTGTATGCTCTAAAGGACTAATCAATGTAGATGGTGAGATGTTAGAATCTGAAATAAAATAGTTTTTATTCTATTACTCTTTAAACCATCCTTATGTTCTCCACGATTAAACATACAGGAGAATGTAGGTTGCAACAGGGAAAATGCAGAAAGATGATAGAGGAAAGAAGGTATGTTTTGATGTAGTTGTTTTAGTGTGATAGAAATGCAGGTTCATTTCTCTGATTCCACAAGACATCGTAAACGTAGTGAGCTAGGGCAAATGCTGATCTGATTGAAAACTGATTCCGCCCAAAAAGAACTAAATGCAGATTAGACTAAATCTGAAGAATTTGATTGTGAACAGCATTTCCACAACAGGGAGATGAAACAGATAATTTTATAGAACTTTTCTATATCGAATTGCAGAATTCTGCAAATTCTCATGTGGGTGTAGATAAGCCCTGTGTGCACCTAAAAATTTATTCAGACCCTTTACTGAGTTTTCCATTAGCAGCAGATCACATAATTTACCAAAATTATCTCAGAGTTTTCTTTTTCCTTCTCTTTAGAAAACTAGGTATATTGAGCAATCCATTTTTGTCAAATCTTTCAGTGCTCTCAAATACAAGTTTCTGTGTATGAAGAAGAAAATATTATTACTGATTTCCATGTAAATGCTTTAATGATAGTGGTATTGCTATTGTTGGTCATGAGAGTGTTTTCATCTATTTCAGGACTAGTTTCTATCTGGCCCTGACAGACTATAACCTCTTCAACTTAAGAAAAATTAGCTCATAAAAATTTATTGTTAGCTTTAGATGTCAAAGAAAAGGATTACTGTTATGAGCGCTTCAGCATACTGTGGTTGTAGATTTCTACACAATGTATATGTAATGTACTCTGTTTTCAAGATGCTGATTTAAAAGCATATTGTGCACATAAGTAATTGCAAATAGCAGAGAAGTAGAAAACTGAGAGGATTCTTGTTCCTCACAGGTTTTTTTTAATGAAATATTCCACTAACTGCAAAAATATATTAAGACTACTAAGCCACTATCCATCATATTTGAGAAGTCATGGCAGTCCAGTGAAGTTCCCACTGACTGAAAAAGGGAAAATATAATCCCCATTTTTATAAAGGGGGGACAAAAGGAAGACCTGGGGAACTACAGACCAGTCAGTCTCACTTCTGTGCCCAGCAAGATCATGGAGCAGATCCTCCTGGAATCTCTGCTAAGGCACATGAAAAATAAGGAGGTGATTGGTGACAGCCAACATGGTTACACTGCAGGCAAATTGTGCCTGACAAATTTGGTGGCCTCATATGATGGGGTTACAGCATTGGTGGATAAGGGAAGAGCAACAGACGTCATCTACCTGGACTTGTGCAAAGCATCTGACACTGTCCCACATTGCATCCTTGTCTCTAAATTGGAGAGACATGGATTTGATGGATGGGACCACTCCGTGGAAAAGGATTTGGCTGTATGGTCGCACTCAAAGATTTGCTGTCAATGGCTTGATGTCCAAGTGGTGTTCCTCAGGGGTTGGTACTGGGGCCAGTGCTGTTTAACATCTTTGTCGGAGACATGGACAGTGGGACTGAGTGAACCCTCAGCAAGTTTGCTGACGACACCAAGCTGTGTGACGCAGTTGACATGCTGGAGGGAAGCCACCCAGAGGGACCTGGACAGGCTTGAGAGATGGGCCCATGCAAACCTCATGAAGTTCAACCAGGCCAAGTGCAAGGTCCTGCACCTGGATCAGGGCAATCACAGGCACAAATACAGGCTGGGCGGAGAATGGCTTGAGAGCAGCCCTGAGGAGAAGGACTTGGGGGTGTTGGTTGATGAGAAGCTCAACATGAGCCAACAATGTGGGCTCGCAGCCCAGAAGACCAACTATATACTGGGTTGCATCAAAAGAAGCATGGCCAGCAGGTTGAGGGAGATGATTCTACCCCTCTAGTCTGCTCTTGTGAGACAACCCCCCAGAGTACTGCATCCAGCTCTGGAGTCCCCAACAGAAGAAGGACATGGACCTGCTGGAGTGAGTCCAGAGGAGGGCCACAAAGATGACCGGGGGCTGGAGCACCTATGCTATGGAGGCAGGCTGAGAGAGTTGGGGTTGTTCAGCCTGGAAAAGAGAAGGCTCCGGGGAGACCTTATAGCAGCCTTCCAGTACCTAAAGGGGGCCTACAGAAAGGATGGGGAGGGACTCTTTATCAGGGATTGTAGTGATAGGACGAGGGGTTATGGTTTTAAACTGAAAGAGGGGAGTTTTTATTAGGAAGAAATCCTTTACTGTGAGGGTGGTGAGGCACTGGAACAGGTTGCCCAGGGAAGTTGTGGATGCCCCATCCCTGGAAGTGTTCAAGGCCAGGTTGGATGGGGCTTTGAGCAATCTAGTCTAGTGGGAGGTGTCCCTGCCCATGGCAGTGGGGTTGGAACTAGATGGTCTTTAAGGTCCCTTCTAACTCTAACCATTCTATGATATGATCCTATGTATTGAGTACTCATTACATCTGCAAACAAATGAGATTTTTCTTTTAATCCCTGAAGTTTTTCTTTGAAAGTTTCCATACTTTTATCATCTACTCCAGAATATTCCAGTTTAGAATTTAATTTCTCATCCACCTCCCACCCAGCAGAAGGATTTTGTCTCTTGCGATTTGCACTTATTAAGAGGTAGGAGTGATTACTCACTCTGTGCAATGGCATTACAGTAACCACAACCCTTACAAAACATCACTTCAGAATTGGGGCCTGGGCAGGAAACATCACACTTAAAAGAAAAATGGGATTTGTTAATTTAATACATAATTTTCAGAAATAGGCTGACACTTAAACTAAAATATATGTATTTATACCACATTAGTCATAATATTGGACCAATACATGATATGACATTTTTATCATTATAAAGAATATATACTTCAAATGGTCCTTATGGCACATTGTAGATTCCTTAAAAACAAACAAAACCCAACACATCCATTCCTCTTTTCTTTAACTCTGTAGAAGTATTAATCTTGCTATATTGGTCTCTGACAATGACATTTAAACAAGACAAAAATCTTTCTCTGTGTTATGGAGTACCTTTTTTTCAGAACACTTCAAAGGAGGTAGGTACCAAGCACAAACCAAAATTTTAATGCACACATTCTAATGTGTTGGAATGATGAGTTATTTTATTCTGCTTTGCATTTTTTACATTAAATAGAATAAAACTCCACAACCACAGGCAATCTTGCATCGGTGAGACTATTCCCGGAATGAAGAGTTCAGGACCAGACTTATGGGTTGGTTTCTCAGTATATTACTTATATCACTTATTTGACAGGCTGAGAGAGCTGGGGTTGTTCAGCCTGGAGAAGAGAAGGCTCCGAGGAGACCTTATAGCAGCCTTCCAGCTCTTAAAGGGGGCCTACAGGAAAGCTGGGGAGGGGCTGTTTGCAAGGGCATGTAGCAATAGGACGAGGGGCAATGGTTTTAAACTAGAGCAGGGTAGGTTTAGATGAGGCATTAGGAAGAAGTTCTTTACCATGAGGGTGGTGAGGCACTGGAACAGGCTGCCCAGAGAGGTGGTGGAGGCCCCATCCCTGGAGACATTCAAGGTCAGGCTTGATGAGGCTCTGAGCAATCTGATCTAGGTGATGGAGCGACTCATTCTGGATGTCGTCTCCAAACACGTAAAGGAACAGGAAGTTATTGGGAACGGTCAGCATGGATTTACCAAGGGTAAATCATGCCTGACCAATCTGATAGCTTTCTATGATGTTATAACGGGTTGGCTGGATGAGGGGAGAGCTGTAGATGTCATCTACCTTGACTTCAGCAAGGCTTTTGACACTGTCTCCCATAACATCCTCATTAGGAAGCTGAGGGAGTATGGGTTAGATGAGGTGACAGCAAGGTGGATTGAGAGCTGGCTGAGTGACAGAACTCAGAGGGTTGTGATCAGCGGCACAGAGTCTAGTTGGAGGCCTGTGACCAGTGGTGTCCCCCAGGGGTCAATACTTGGTCCGATTTTGTTCAATATATTCATTAATGACCTAGATGAGGGGATAGAGTGTATCATCAGCAAGTTTGCTGATGATACCAAACTGGGAGGGGTGGCTGACACTCCGGAGGGCCGTGCTGCCATCCAGCGTGACCTGGACAGGCTGGAGAGCTGGGCAGAGAAGAACCAAATGAGGTTCAACAAAGGCAAGTGCAAGGTCCTGCACCTGGGGAGGAAGAATGCTAAGCACCAGTATAGGTTAGGGGTGGACCTGCTGGGAAGTAGCTCTGAGGAGAAGGACCTGGGGGTCCTAGTAGACAGCAAATTATCCATGAGCCAGCAGTGTGCCCTTGTTGCCAAGAGGGCCAACGGGATCCTGGGCTGCATAGCGAAGAGTGTGGCCAGTAGGTCGAGGGAGGTCATTCTCCCCCTCTACTCGGCACTGGTGAGGCCACAACTGGAATACTGTGTCCAGTTTTGGGCTCCCCAGTTCAAGAGGGACAGGGAACTGCTGGAACGAGTCCAGCGCAGGGCAACTAGGATGATTATGGGATTGGAGCATCTCCCTTATGAGGAAAGGCTGAAAGAGCTGGGACTCTTTAGCCTGGAGAAGAGAAGGTTGAGGGGGGACCTGATCAATGTTTATAAGTATCTAAAGGGTGGGCTTAAGGAGGACGGAGCCAGGCTCTTTTCAATGGTTCCCAGTGACAGGACAAGGGGCAATGGACACAAGTTAGAACATAGGAAGTTCCGTTCAAACACGCGGAAAAACTTCTTTACGGTGAGGGTGACAGAGCACTGGAACAGGCTGCCCAGGGAGGTTGTGGAGTCTCCTTCTCTGGAGATTTTCAAGACCCGCCTGGATGCAGTCCTGAGGGATGTGCTCTAGGCAATCCTGCTTTAGCAGGGGAGTTGGACTAGATGATCTCTAGAGGTCCCTTCCAACTCTAAAGATTCCATGATTCCATGATTCCATGATTCCATGTCCCTGCTTACTGCAAGGGGGTTGGCCTAGATGACCTTTAAAGGTCCCTTCCAACCCAACACATTCTATGATTCTATGCAACACTAAACCCACACTAACTCTCAATATGCATTCTGACATAGTACATCCTAAACCAGGACCATAACCTTGTTAACTGGAACACCCAGAAGGTTGAGAAATGCTTAACAAAAAATGTCACTGCTGCCTATATAACACTTCTTAGAAGGATTTTTATTTTTTCAAATATGAAACACCACAAAAGAAAAAAAGCCTAACTGTGCAAGGTCACCATGCAAGATCTTCCTGAAAAAATGGTTCAATATGACACAACTTCACTTCAGTGTTATTGACAAAACAGTGCTTTCAACAGTAACTATGTCATCTCCTGTGCTCTGTGATTCTGCTTTGCCTGTAAACATTCAGTCTCTTGGATGAACATACCTACTGAGGGACTGTATTGATGTTCTACATTCAGAAGGCAATCTGTTGGAGAACGGCTATATGAGAACGGGCATGGCTCCATGCAGGAGTTCTGTGAGGCAAGTAAGCTATGCCTGCCTGCATGGAAAATTCTGAGCCACGCTGATAAGGAAGATGCTGAAGGTCGTGCTGACCTTGCTTAAGTTAGATGAACAACTTTGAGAAAGTAGACCGTGAGAGAACAGGAATGAACCCGGACCCAAGAAACCACATGTAGGAGGAGTAGGATAATGTATTCTTTAGCGCACAGCCAATAGCTGTAAGACACATATGCATATTTAAGTGTAAGAATATAAAAGTCTGATGATTCTGCAATAAAGTTGAAGCTTGCTTTATCACTCATATTGAGTCGACTGCTTGTTTCCCTCGCTCGTCGCAAGTGGCGCCCGAACAGGGACCCCCAATCCTTGTTCTCCACCAGACAGCGAGCTCAGAGAAGCACTGGTAGCAGCGACCAGGGAGCAGAAGATCAGTGACAAGACGTGCCTGATCCATGCTTGGACCCAGGATAATAAAGAAGGGGTTCGCCGTCCGAGAGGAAGCTACCCAAGGGAAAAGGCTGCATCTGACCAGATAATAAAGAAGGTCATTACGTCGCGACATGGATAAAGAGGTAGCTTTCGAAATCTTAAAATGCTTTTTAGAAAAGCGGGGAGTAGGCCCTTTAAAAGACCTGGCCGGGTTAATTGCTATGGGGAAGGCGAAAGGGTTTTTTACAGAACCGGACAGTCTGTTTGAAGTAGAGGAATGGCGTAATTATGGAGATTGTTTATGGGACTTAGTCATAGATGAAGACAGAGCAGCAAAAAAGCTCATGAAGTCGTGGATTGAAACACCAGCGAAACAGTTGCTCAAACCGATTAAGCCGGGGCAGGAGATGGGGAAACAAGTAACAAAAGAAGAAGGGGCTGTATTAAGACTTCTCCTGCATATCCTCTCTAAGAGAGGGGTGAAATACGATGAGCGTCTGCTACGAAGGTTGTTAACCTGGTGCAGAGAGAACAGATTCGCACCAGAGCCCCAGACAGCTTTTAAACCAGAAATACAGGAGGCTGTTGGGAAAAAACTGTGGGAAGTGATAAGTAACGGAGACAAAGAGGCATCACCGTTAGCGACGACATGGCGGTTGGTGTATTCGACCTTACAAGATATAGAAGCAGAGCGAGCTGCAACGGCCGAGGCTTTTGCAGCATTACAACTGACGAGAGGGGGATCAAACAGGCCAGGTCCGAAGATCTGGGACAATCCCCTGCTCGAGAGAATTCCGGATGGACGTACAGCAACTTATACTCGGAAGCCAATGCATCTGCCCCCACTTCAGATGGAGGAGGCAGAATGTCAGCAGAGAAGGACAGAGCCGGAGCTGTTTGCTCCTACCATTGCCCGCCTCAGACCCTCCCCTCCCCAGTCGTCTCCCTGAGATAGAAGTGCTGGTTTTGTGTGTCTGCTGTGTAAGTGTATGTGGGTGCCAGCTTATACCTGCTAATCAGCATGTGTGCTACTGTTTGTTTTTTGTTGTGTGCAGTGTCGTTAGGTGACTCCACTTGAGCAGGTGTTCTGCCCGGTGTGGTACTGTTCTCGTACGCGACTAGGGCTGACACTCCGTCAAGTGAAGAAGTTTGTATATACACAATGTTTAGACGTAAGGCGAGCGCCCCCCAGGTAGATACACGAGGATGGGCCGTAGAACTGATGGAAGTCCTGAAATATTGGGGGAGTTTTCACCAGCCGACACGTTTACGGTCTCGGGAACGGCTCATCCGTGCAGGGCGTATCGCTGGTTGCTTGTTGTTTGTCTATAAGGTCATGGTTGATTGGGAAAAGGAGTTGAGCCAAAATCTCTACGATGCTCTGTAGAAAAATGAGAAACTTAAGGAAAAATGAGAAACTGAGCTCTTGTTGCAAAGGCAGACTTTTATGTCAGTCGTAAAAAAAAAAAAAAAAAACCGAACAGGAACAATTAGCTGGGAAATGTGCCATGTTAGCACAAAAGTATGCCATAAGCATTATGAGAAAGCATCAGAAAAAGAGAAATAGGACACCTGATTCAAAGCAGTACCATAGAGATATGTTTTTGGTTTTTTTTTCCTATATGTGTATATGTCATTGCGTGCCTTAGTAGATTACTCTGTGTTAATACCCTGCAAGGCTAAAATGAACCCAGCAGAAGCGGTCTCTTGAGCAAGGGGGTGGAATATGGGAAAGCAACGGAAGATCGGTGAGGAGGATTGTAAATACACTCAAGGGACTCGCACCTGGGTGCTGGAAATCACAGCAATTGTTATTCAGTCTCGGGTGCTGGCAAGAAAATATTTGGATGACATAAGCCTGTAATGGACTCACAGACACCTTATCTAGCTGCTTCAGAATCTTGGCCTGTTGTGGAAGAAGATCAAAGCACAGTACCAGCAAGAAGAGGGAGTCTGCATGCGCTCTTGCTAACAAGGACTCTTTTGCTGCCAAGGATTCTTGATAACAAGGACTCTGTTGCTGCCAAGGATAAGTTTAGTAATGCTACTAGTACAGCTATTTCTGAGTTATCGCTAGATGTAGATAGTATTCGATATGCGATGTTGCAAAACAGAACTGCTACTGATTTTTTGCTTTCAGCTCACAGACATGGTTGTCAGGATTTTAAAGGACTGTACTGTATGAATCTAAGTGACCACTGCACATCCATCCATGCCCAGTTGCAAGAACTGCACCAACCGAACCAGCAACTTGTGGAGACCACTTTTGAAAATCTCTTTGCTGGATGGACTTGGGGGTGGGGTTGGTTGAAGCAAATTATACTCATTGCCTGTGTGGAAGGAATTTGTCTGTTATGTTTAGTATGCTGTTTGCCGTGTTTAATAAGCATTATACGATCAGTTGTAGATGCCGCTTTGCATTGTACCCTTGTACGAGTTGTAGAATATGTTGCTCTAAAAACTATGTGTGTATCCATGAGAGCCTGACCTTCACAGAAGAAGATAACAAGAAGGGATTACAACAATGTAGTCACGTATCAGACAGCCGCTGTTAGCAAAGCTGGATCATGAGTTTGGTGAGACTCGCTGCATACGCTGGCCACGTGTGCAGCGACTCTGGCCTGTACTTTTCTACTCGATCCAGTGCAGGAGAGTCTGGTGGGACTCGCTGCGTGCACTGGCCATGCATGCAGCGACTCTAGCCTGTACTTCTCCACTCAATCCAGTGCAGGATACAGGGGGGCTGTCTCGGGTCAGAGCAGGGGAGAGAGACATGAGCGTACTTTGAAGATACCCCCCGCCACCCCCGCCCCCCCCCCCCAAGTTCTATGTTCATTAACCCCAACAGCCAACAGCTCCGAAGGCATTACAGCATGTTGCAAGATAAAATATAGTCTACTACTGCTGCAAGACGCATTGAACACCTTTCCTACAAGAATTTCAACTTTATGCCCTGTTAGGACAGTGGGATGATGTACTCACAAAGTGACTGACATGATAGAAAATGCCATGCATAAGGTCTGGCTGGCTCAAGAAGAAAAAGGGGGTATTGTAGGAATGTATCTGAGAGAAAATGGCCATGTGAGCCAGCCTCCCTACTATGAGAGATTAGATTAAGGGCAAAACAGGTGGTAGAAGATGGAATTAGTACATGGGAAAAAGGGGAACTGAGAAGGTAGAAAACATGTTGTGCTAATGACTAAGCAATTTACTATGTGAATTCTTGTAACCAATACTAACTCCATTCAAAAACAGCTGCAGTGGTTGCGAGATCATACCAAGAAAATTACTGTAGAAACTAATCCCTTTCGATGCATGGCTTCAGTCAATTTTTGGGAACTTGTCTCCTTAGTTACTCGCTTTAATTAAAGAAGCATTGCGCTGGCTTGGTATTTTGATAGCAATAATTATTGTAGTGAGAATTGCATATCATTGTATCTTACGCAACCTACTACATGTAAACAATACCGTGTTGATTGTACAATCCGTACAAAAAGAAAAAGGGGGAATTGTTGGAGAATGGCTATATGAGAACGGGCATGGCTCCATGCAGGAGTTCTGTGAGGCAAGTAAGCTATGCCTGCCTGCATGGAAAATTCTGAGCCACGCTGATAAGGAAGATGCTGAAGGTCGTGCTGACCTTGCTTAAGTTAGATGAACAACTTTGAGAAAGTAGACCGTGAGAGAACAGGAATGAACCCGGACCCAAGAAACCACATGTAG
The DNA here is from genome assembly GCA_009819605.1 of Sterna hirundo. Lineage (NCBI taxonomy): Eukaryota > Metazoa > Chordata > Aves > Charadriiformes > Laridae > Sterna > Sterna hirundo. Next base: position 22,649,677 of record CM020463.1, read on the forward strand.
GAGGAGTAGGATAATGTATTCTTTAGCGCACAGCCAATAGGTGTAAGACACATATGCATATTTAAGTGTAAGAATATAAAAGTCTGATGATTCTGCAATAAAGTTGAAGCTTGCTTTATCACTCATATTGAGTCGACTGCTTGTTTCCCTCGCTCGTCGCAGCAATCGTTAATCATGGGTTGTAAAAATTGCTTAGAAATGCAGAATCTCTCAAGACTAATACTGAAGTGAATCTTCAAAGTTAGATTAACCGATGTCGTTAAGTCATACATATTCAAATTATATAGTTATTATTTCTTTAATTTCTTTAGTTATCATTAATGCCAACAAATGCTAGCCACCTTCCATGTACAGGAGAAACCATTTCTTTTACCAGGTCTTCCCAGTCTGAAAAAAGACTCAAATGTGGACAAGGTGGAAGGGCAATATACTTGTTAAAGTAATAATGGAGTGGGAGTTTCTTCTTCTATTGCATACAAGTTCTGTGGCAGGACATGTAGCATCTGTTATCCATCAAATTTATTTGCCATCAGAAGTAGGTTTGGAGGAAGAAGCTGAGTAATGAGGCTAGCAGTCTGATGGAGGCTTATCAAAGGTACTTTTTTTATAGGTGGCATGTGAAATACGTAGCTGGCATCACTGACAGAGCAAAGTTCCAGAATTAAGTCCAAACTGGACCATGTATTTCATATGTATACTTCAGATAATTCTTATTGTTGGTTGGTTCTTATTAATGTCAGAATGAAGGATCTGGGAACTTCATTTTTCCAACTAGTATAATAATGTAGCTCCAATTATTATAATAATATAACTCACACTAAAAGCCAGAACTGACATTTTCCTCATTTCTATGTAGCTAACTTGTATTCATGTATTAAAAATTATGCATGTAGAGAAGTTTACATGGACTAAAGTTTATTTTCCCAAGCATGTCTGACTTATATGTACACCATTTTCATTAAAGTTAGGCATATATATGTATCCCTTTCATACAAAAATAAACTGACTTTGATAAGTATCTCAGATATGGTTTAGCTTTTGAAAACAACACATAAAAATAATTTTGCTAATTTTAACAGGACAGATACATATAATTATAGATATCTAATCTCTTAGATTTTCTCCCTGAGTTATATATATGTATGCACACACACCAGAGAAGGAGAAGGGAAGAGAGAAGGGGAGAAAGAGATAAAACATCTCTTATTATCTTGGTCAACATGTAGAAACTTGCCGCTACAAAGAATTCAGTCATCATAAGTTGAGACCTTGTCTCTAATGCCAAAATATATATTCATATTTCATAGCAAAGGATCTGATTGACTAATGCACTTGTCTGCCAAGTCTCTGGGTCAACACTTATATTTCCTTTGAGAATATTCATAATGGTGATGGAAGATGACACTGAGGATTTATTAGATTAATTTGAACTTCCTGGAATGGGTGAATAAGAGCTGATCAGAGACATCCCATAAAATTGTGTTGCTCAAGTCACAGAGAATGTGTGAAAAATCTATTTTAGCTTGCAGGGATATTCTATTTTTGATATGACTGATTTGAAGTCTGAGTAACAAGCGAATAGCAAATTCATATGTTCCTTGTAAAGAAAGAAGGCTGAATTATGAAAATGGGAGACTGTAATCATCTGCTGATAATTCCAAATTAAAAAATGTAGCTGGTGATTTAATAGAGGGATAGTCACATTTTGATATGTTTCAATTGGAGGCAATTAAAAAAACCCCACCTTTGGAAAGTTTGATTTTTCTGTATGCTAAGACTCCTTTCTCTTCTCAGAAAATATCTCATTCTTAAAATTTGCTTTGTCAGGACAGAATAAAAGAGCCTTAGAACAAAAGCTATGAAGTACATTACTGACATGATGATAGTAATGAAGGAGGCTAGTTACTCAGCTGTGAGTCTACGTACACATTTTCACAGGTAGATTAGAAGATGTAAAGAGCATCTTTTTCTTTTCCATGAGTTGCTAACATATGTTGAGCATGGTTGTAACTAGCAGTAGAAAAACAGCTGCCACAGTTACATCTTCTCTTACTTTGACTATGTAACATGGCGGAAAGTAGGCAAAGATGGGGGAAGGACAATCTTGGTATCATCAAGACTAAATAGAGCTGCAAGAAGCTGGAAATCAGCATTTCTTTCCCTTTCAGACCTCAGAAAAGAAGCACGTGCTGTTCTCTGAGTTGTTGCGACCAGGCATTGCTAGGATAGCCATTTCTGTTTGTGGACCAGGACCTCAGCTGCTCAGCAGTGCCTCTGGCAGTGTAGCTGGGGAATAAGGGAACTGTTCATGAGCTGTATAAAACATACTGAAGAAGCTGTGTGCATACTTGGTGGCTTGCCCGTTGTAAGCTCCCACTGCTAGCAGTCCCCAGGTTAGTTAGTTTATAGTTAACTTAGAAATACCAGAATAAATTGTAGTGTTCAAGAGAGAAGTCACGCTTGCTCCAACACAGCACCCAGCCCACAGAGTTGCATGACTCATAAGCTGGCTCAGAGGACAGCAGCAAACAGCAGGCTATCTGCATGTGTCCACGAAAATCTGCTCCAAGGAAACTCCAAGCTCCTAAGCGCAATGGGTCAAATGTGTGGCAGGGCAGGGGAGTAGGAAAGGTGGGAAGGGGTATACTCTGTGTGGCATTTCTCCCCTTATTCATTCATGCGATTTCAGCTGACTTTACCAAATATAATTCTGGGAAAATAAACTCTTAGGGGATTTGTCTGGGTACAGAGTGAAGGAAAGGAGAGAGAAAAGTGGTGAAGCACTTTTGCTTCCACTGAATGTGCATGTCCTAAAATTTTCTCTGGATTTCAGTAACAGACTTCAGTGGGAACCCCTGGCTTCTCTCCTGCTTTTGTTTCCAAATACAGCTAGTTGCTTCAGAGCAAGTCAAGTTTTTGAATCCTGTGTTTATATTTTTTCCTGAAGTTTTTCTTTTTTCCTTTCTGGCAAATGGCAGAATAGTAATAATGATTCTTTTAGAATAGCTTCAGCAACTGCTTTTTGAAAGAAAATATGACAATGTAAGACATGTAATTTTGGAAGTTTTGGAACTACATAAAATAAATATAGCAATATCAATAAAAAGACAAAAGAAGCAGCAAAATTTGTGTCTGGGGCAGAAGCACAGGCCTGAGGCTGAGGAGGGAGAGTTTTGTGTGCCAAATTCTTCCAGGATTGAGCCAGAATTTAGCCTACAGCAAATCTTGTTGTAAAACTGACTTTGTAACAGGCTTTTGTTACTCTACCATTTCCAGCAATTGCCTTAGGGTAATTTTAACATTTCATCTCCTGGAAAAATATGTAACATGATATAATATATATTTATTAGAAGACAAACACTGTAAAATGTTGATATTTACACCTTTCAAGACAATTGTTAAATGTGAAATAACAAGGCAGTCTTGTCTTAGGTGTGACGGTTTCAGCTCCTGGCACACTAAGCTCTTGTTTGATAAGCTATGTTCATTTCATATTTGTTTAATACCCTGGAAGAAATTATTTGCAATAAAGTCCATTTTTGTCACTGCATGTAGCAATGAATATCACACCCAGTAGGATACAGTGGCACCTGGCTGTCCAGACCCAGTGTAGCACAAAGCCATCTGGAGGTAATTACACCAAAGTATTCTTTAAAGACCAGATGGGATCAAGGAACCAAAGCCCTTACCCCTCCCAGTCATTTACAACATAATTCCTTTCAATTATATACTTAATCCGCCCACCAGCTATGCATTTCAGCTGGCTGTTGTCAGTCTTCCTTTATATTAATTCAGTTGAGAGACACAGAAAGAGAGAGAGAGCAGAAAAGGAGCCACCGTGCCTTAAGGGACTAAAAGAAATTATTCATCCTTAAATTGTTTCCACTACACCAAGTATAGTAACAATTTATTTCTTTTTAAAGAGGGCTGAAATTATCCTAAAGAAGGTCAATGCTATATCCCTGTGCAACACCAGCTGAGTTTTATTCAGCCACCTTTTAGCTAGGAGGGTTCTGCACAAGCTCATGATGCTTTTAACCAGTTTAAAGGGTCTTTTTATCTACTGGCAGCCTCCCTACATTCAGACTGCTCAAGACATGGCCCTGCTTTGTGATCATGTGGCACACAAGACAATTCAACTGTAATTCATTGTAAGCCTATCCAGTTTGTATCAGTGCCCGTTCACTTTTGTGTCATTGGTCTTGTATCTTGTAAAGAGTTGTATTTCTTTTTTTTTGGAGGAAAAGGCATGCACTAGAAGAAAATTGCCTTTATTTCATCATTCAGATGTGCACTGCAGATGCACAGACTACACTTTAAAAAAAACCAAAAAAAAGTATTTTTATAAATACAAAAGTGGCAAAACAAAAGCAGAAGTCCTCTACAGTTTTAAAATCAAAGATATAACCACACATTTCATTTTGAAAGAAGGCCAGGTGGACAGCCCAGACATATTTCAAATAAGAAACAAAGAGAGAGAAAAATAAAAGTAAAGAGAGAAAAATAAGCAAATGTATTTAATAGTTTGAAAATTACAAACCATGAATGACTGGATATTGCTATCCTTTCTTTAGAAGTAGTTTATTTGTTTTAAAGAAACTGTACAGCAAGTGACTTCTCAACAGGAGTAAGCTTGAAAATATTTGGGCCTTGGTTATATTCATATATAGCCCCTGAATACATGATCAAAGTGCAAGTAAATTGCAAATTTTTCAAATTATGTGTTTTTATTGAAAAATGCAGCCCTGCAAGATATTGGTACTATTTAGTAAATCTATATGAAGACTACAAACAAGAAAGCAAGATGCATTTTGACCTTGAGTTACCTAAGTGAGAAAGTCATGAAGTTCAAAATCATGTTATCATCTATTTTACTTTCAGTCACTGTTCCAAGATTTCATCTGACCAAACATTTAAGGAAGTACCAATCCCATCATTTCGACAAACCACAAAGCATGTCCTTATGGTCACTCAAAATAGCTTCAAATGCATAATAATTTGTCTCTCACAGAAAAAGCTGCATACAGAGACTGCAAATGCAAGCTGAAATCACACTGTGAATACAGTTCCATTAAGAGTGAAACAGGCAAAAGGGAGATTGAGATATTTTTTAAACTTGATTTATAAAGACTAAATTAGTTTATGCTGGAAGCCAATGGGGCCAGATGGGACCCACCCGAGGGTGCTGGTGGAAGTGCTCACTGAGCCACTTTCCATCATTTACCAGCAGTCCTGGCAAACCGGGGAGGTCCCAGCTGACTGGAGGCTAGCAAATGTGACGCCCATCCACAAGAAGGGCCAGAAGGAGGATCTGGGGAACTACAGGCCTGTCAGTCTGACCTCGGTGCCTGGGAAGGTCATGGAACAGATCATCCTGAGTGCCATTACACAGCACATGCAGGAAAACAGGGTGATCAGGCCCAGTCAGCATGGGTTTGTGAAGGGCAGGTCATGCCTGTCAAACCTGATCTCCTTCTATGATAAGGTGACCCGCTTAGTGGATGAGGGAAAAGCCATGGATGTTATCTACTTGGATTTTTGCAAAGCTTTTGACACCGTTTCCCACAGCATTCTCCTGGAGAAACTGGCTGCTCATGGCCTGGGCAGGTGTACTCTTCGCTGGGTAAAAAACTGGCTGGATGGTGGTAAATGGAGTTAAATCCAGTTGGTGTACGGTTGTGGGAATAGAAAGCAGCATAGGTCTGTTCAACCTCGATGAGATAAAGCTGCATCCTTGAGAGAGGGCTTGAGAGAACAGAAAAACAAAAGAGGGTTTGTGCGAACAGAAAAACAAGTAAGAATCAGCAAGAAACGGGACGTGAGAATGAAGTTGCTACTCCTCGTGAACAGACAGCAGAAACCAATCGGAAGAAGTAGAGAAGCGCGTGGCAGTCGACCTTCAACCTATCAGCAGTACACAACTTGCACGTGGACAGTGTGTATAGCTATAAAGCCTGTCAGATTGTTGCAATAAAGGTCTTTGTACCCTGCCAGAGTCCGTGAATCCATGCTCCACAAATGGCGCCCAAACAGGGACTAAAATCGTAGGAACGTACGACCGGTGGAGCAGCCCAGCTGAACGAGAAAAAAGCAGCGGGATAGGAGAGCTGCAGTCCGGACGAATAATCACCAGGAAAAGGTGAGCAGCCGGGGATGTGTGAAAATGGGATCAAAAATGTCCTCAGAGGAAAAGGCAATTGTATGTCTATTAGAAAAGTTTTTAAGTAGAAAAGGTATTCAATACGATGAAGGAACTCTTCAGCTTTTACTGGCATGGCTAAAAAGCAAAGGTCTTCCCACTGATTCTACAATGGCTTTCCAATGATCAAGTTGGGAGCAAGCAGGCGAAACTTTATTTGAGGCTGCAACAAAAGGGGATGCGACTGCCACAAAGGTTTTGACAACCTGGAGGTTGATTAAAGATACTTTACAGCAGGCAAAATCTGAACGAAATGCCATGGCAGCCGCCGCTGCAGCTTTGGCACCAGAGAGACCGATTACCACTCAGACAGAGGGGGGGAAACCTGAACCTCCGAGCTGTCCGGCTGCGCCGTTAGCACCCCCACTAGATGTGACGATGATACCGCCGCGGTCTCCTGTGTTACCGGGTTGGGGCGATTCCTTGCCAAGTCCAGCACCAAGTCCGGCGGTCACGGCAATTTATAATCCTACTCAACGCTGGCAGAACTTACATAAACAGGCATTACAGGACGGCGATATGGAAGCCGCTACTGCCATCGCCTGTCCGGTACTGCTTAATCAAAACGGACCGAATACCTGGGAACCGATAAGGTGGGAGCTGGTTAGAGAAATGTGGAAAATGATTATGCAGCATGGACTAACCTCCCCTTATGCACAAGGACTATTAAATAACATTATGAAAGGACACATACTAACTCCATTCGATATCAAGCAGCTAGCCAAAGTTATTTCTACCCCAACACAACGAGTTCTTTTTATGGCTCACTGGAGAGATGCGTGCAGCGCTGCCGCAGTAGATAATTTATCAAGAGGGGACGGCGATCTGTTGCAGGGAGCGGGCATCCCTCAATTGTTAGGGGAAGTGCCTGTTGATACCCCACAGCTGCAGGCGAGATTAATTCCAGAGATACTAAGACAGTCAGCAGACCTTGCCTTACAAGCTATCGTAAAAGTTCCTGACATGGGAAAGGCAACTCAATCTTTCACAACTGTCAAGCAGGGTCCTAATGAACCCTACATGGCATTTATTGACCGCCTGCAGGAAGCTATTCATAAACAAGTGGAGAACATAGAAGCTAAGGAAGCACTGATGTTAAAGCTTGCAGTGGAGAATGCTAATGTTGATTGTAGGTGTATCTTACAAGCCTTAAAGAATCCAGGCTTAATAGATATGATAGAAGCTTCCAACCGAGTGGGATCTATCTCTTATCAAACCGATTGGTGGCAAATTCTAGAGATGATACGGAAACAGGAGGATATCAGACAAGCTGCGAGCAATAACGATGCTGCTCTGTCTGGGGCAACTGCCGCACCTCCTAATTTTAAAGCAGACGATTGCCCCCCAGTTTTGCCGAGATCAGAACAAGCCAAAGGGAAAGGAGGCACTCAAGTTCACTCTACCCTATTCTGTAATAGCCCCGAGGATGATCCTGGGAACCCCTTTGATCCTGGTCCAATAAATCCAGAGACTGAACCTGATTTATATCCACCTTTAGCCCCAATTAAAGCTATGCCTGCATCTGCTCCAACTGTGGAGGAGATTTTACAGCAACAGCGATGAAAGTTGTTATCGCGCTCCTCCGTTCTTAACCCTTCTCCATTTGTGCCAGGTACTGCATCTGTTCCTCCTTATCAACTGCTTATAAGTGCGCAGCCGGAATCGGGGTATTGCGGTGTATTGTCAGAATGTCAGCAGAGAAGGACGGAGCCGGAGCTGTTTTTCTCTTGGCACTGCCTGCCTCAGCCCCTCCCCTCCCCAGCCGTCTCCCTGAGATAGAAGTGCTGGTTTTTGTATGTCTGCTGTGTAAGTGTGTGTGGGCGCCAGCTTATACCTGCTGATCAGCATCTGTGCTACTGTTTGTTTTTTGTTGTGTGCAGTGTCGTTAGGTGACTCCACTTAAGCAGGTGTTCTGCCCGGTGTGGTACTGTTCTCGTACGCGACTAGGGCTGACACTCCGTCAAGTGAAGAAGTTTGTATATACACAATGTTTACACGTAAGGCGAGCGCGCCCCAGGTAGATAGACCAGGATGGGCCGTAGAACCTATGAAAGTCCTGAAATATTGGGGGAGTTTTCACCAGTCGACACGCTTACGCTCTCGGGAACGGCTTGCCCGTGCAGGGCATATGGCTAGTTGTTTGTTGTTTGCCTATAAGATCATCATTGATTGGGAAAAGGAGTTGAGCCAAAATCTATAGGATGCTCTGTAGGAAAATGAGAAACTTAAGGGTGCAACTCTTGTTGCAAGGGCAGACGTTTATGTCAGTCGTAAGTGATGGAAAAAAAACAGAGAGAGAGAGAAAAAAGGAAAAAAAAAAAAGAAAAGGGGGAAAAAAAAAAGGGGAAAAAAAAAAAGAAAACCCCAAACAGGAACAATTAGTTGCCACATTAGCACAAAAGCATGCCATATGCGCTACGAGAAAGCAGCAGAAAAAGAGAAATAGGACACCTGATTCAAAGCAGTACCATAGAGATATGTTTTTGGTTTTTTCCTATATGTGTATATGTTATTGCATGCCTTAGTAGATTACTCTGTGTTATACCCTGCGAGACTAAAATGAACCCCAGCAGAAGCGGTCTCTTGAGCAAGGGGGTGGAATATGGGAAAGCAACGGAAGATCGGCGAGGAGGATTGTAAATACACTCAAGGGACTTGCACCTGGGTGCTGGAAAACACATAAATCACACCAATTGTTATTCAGTCTTGGGTGTTTGCAAGAAAAACATTTGGATGACATAAGCCTGTAATGGACTCACAGACACCTTATCTAGCTGCTTGGGAATCTTGGCCTGTTGTGGAAGAAGATCAAAGCACAGTACCAGCAAGAAGAGGGAGTCCGCATGCGCTCTTGCTAACAAGGGCTCTTTCACTGCCAAGGATTCTTGATAACAAGGACTCTGTTGCTGCCAAGGATAAGTTTAGTAATGCTACTAGTACAGCTATTTCTGAGTTATTGCTAGATGTAGATAGTATTCGATATGCGATGCTGCAAAACAGAGCTGCTACTGATTTTTTGCTTTCAGCTCACAGACATGGTTGTCAGGATTTTAAAGGACTGTATTGTATGAATCTAAGTGACCACTGCACATCCATCCATGCCCAGTTGCAAGAACTGCACCGACCGAACCAGCAACTTGTGGAGACCACTGGGTGCAATCTCTTTGCTGGATGGACTTGGGGGTGGGGTTGGTTGAAGCAAATTAACTCATTGCCTGTGTGGAAGGAATTTGTCTGTTATGTTTAGTATGCTGTTTGCCGTGTTTAATAAGCATTATACGATCAGTTGTAGATGCCGCTTTGCATTGTACCCTTGTACGAGTTGTAGAATATGTTGCTGTAAAAACTATGTGTGTATCCATGAGAGCCTGACCTTCACAGAAGAAAATAACAAGAAGGGATTACAACAATGTAGTCACGTATCAGACAGCCGCTGTTGGCAAAGCTGGATCATGAGTCTGGTGAGACTCGCTGCATGCACTGGCCACGCATGCAGCGACTCTGGCCTGTACTTCTCCACTCAATCCAGTGCAGGATATAAGGGGGCTGTCTCGGGTCAGAGAGGGGGAGAGAGACATGAGCGAACTTTGAAGGTACAGGGGACGCCCTGAAGCGCTGTGCCTGCCCCTCCCTCCCCTCCGTAGGTTCCACATTCATTAACCCCAACAGCTCAGAAGGCATTACAGCACGTTACAGATAAGATACAGTCTACTACTGCTGCAAGACGCATTGAACACCTTCCTACAAGAATTTCAACCTTACGCCCTGACAGGACAGTGGGATGATGCACTCGCAAAGAGCCTGACTGCATTAGAGTGGGTATTTTTGCCACATACCTTTTCAAAAACAGTAACTATGATGATTGAAATGTTACCACCATTGTTTTCCCAGGGTCGTTTGTGCTGTCAGCAGTTTTCTGGAATGGATCCAAGCCACATACATGTCCCCGTCAAAAAGGACGATGTTGACCCTTGGCTATCACAAAGTCTTAACCTACAAATTGCCTTAGTACATCATATTGGGCAAATAAATTATTCTTTCCCCTGGCACAGACTATTACAGTCACTTTCACAAATTCCTTTACAGCCGCGCATTCTGCTAGCACCAAAGCCTCTTGCTGGCACCCGTACGGTGTTTGTAGATGATTCAGGGACACAGTAAAGGCTTTTGACTTATTTCAACAGGAACCGTTAAATGTAGTGGCAGACTCTCAATATGTTACTGGTATTGTTCAAAGACTTGAAGAAGCATTTATAAAACAAGTAGAGAACAAAATGTTATTTGCTGCATTTAATGTTGCTTTTATGAAAAAGACAGATTCCTTATTTTATTGTCCACATACGCTCTCATGTTTTAAATTTTCTAAACATGTCTTCTTTGTCATCCACAGCAGTAGAGCGACATTTCGTAAGAACTGTTCAATGGCCTGAACAACCGAAGGTGTATTATAAGCACCTTAAAACAGGGTGCCTGCTAACCACAGATAATATAACAACAAAGAGAAGTTGTCAGTAAGAAAATTCTGTAATGATTTGTACTTCTCATCCGTATGTTTGCTTTGGCTCAAAATGCAAGTATACAAGAATGTAATCAATCTTATTGTGTAAATTTAACATGACTAGGGTATAACCAGCAGTAATATGGATAGGGGATCAGCAAAATGCATTAAAAACACGTCTTTCTCTGTATTGTGATTGGGAGTACAACTCTCAAAGACTTTGTGTTACATCTCTCCCCTGGAATACATCGCTACATGGCTGGGAAATGGTTAAACACCATCTCCAAGGTGCTTTTGACATGTCGTTGCAACAAAATATTCGTCCTTTACATGATCAGCTTAAAGCTCAAATACTAAAGATTCAAGACTTAATGAACCGCAATGTATTTGAAATATTACAAAAGGACTTCTCATGGGTAAATCCAAAGAAATTGGCTTTCTGGCCTAAATTCAGGAATCTGGGTATTTATTGCCTTAGCAGGGTTCTTTTTGATTCTGTTTTTAATTGTGTTTAGTATATAACCTGCTAAGAGCGTCACGACGAGTAGAAGCACAAGTCATGGCGACCTTGTTAATAAATGGTCTGGTGTTAAACAAAAAAGAGGGAGATGTGGCAGCAGAGGCCTGCGTACGGCCAAAGCCACAGTGAGCAGAGCACACAGTAAACACAGAGCCAAGAGAACAGTTCATACCTTTGCTCCATCCTGTGACGACCATATAACATTCCCGAATCTCGGACAAAGAATAGGGCTAAGTATTCTCCCTTCGCTAGGAACAGCAACGGCATTAAATATGCTGAATAAAATAGGGTGTTGTCTGTCTAAACAGACCAATGCCACGTCATTAGCATTAAGTGGGTTATTATCAGATGTAGACTCTATTCAGCATGCTACACTTCAAAATAGAGCTGCCATTGATTTTTTGCTTTTAGCGCAAGGCCATGGGTGTGAAGATTTTGAGGGTGTGTGTTCTATGAATCTTCCTGACCACTCTGAGTCTATCCATAAAAGTATCCAGCAATTGAAAAAAGCATTTAATCAGCTACAGATTGACAATGAATGGGACTGGCTAAACAACCTGCTGCACAGTTGGGGTATTTCTGAATGGCTATCATCAATTGTAAAAGCTGGATTGTTGTTGCTATTCTTTATGTGTGCCTTAATGCTTGTTGTGCGCTGTATCTTAGGCTGCCTATAGAAAATAATGTAAAGAATGATTAATCAAGCTTTTGTAATAGAAAAACAAAAAGGGGGAATTGTAGGAATAGAGAGCAGCATAGGTCTGTTCGATCTCGATGAGATAAAGCTGCGTCCTTGAGAGAGGGTTTGTGAAAACAGAAAAACAAGTAAGAATCAGCAAGAAACGGGACGTGAGAATGAAGTTGTTGCTCCTCGTGAACAGACAGCAGAAACCAATCGGAAGAAGTAGAGAAGCGCGTGGCAGTCGACCTTCAACCTATCAGCAGAACACAACTTGCACGTGGACAGTGTGTAAAACTATAAAACCTGTCAGATTGTTGCAATAAAGGTCTTTGGTCTGTACCCTGCCAGAGTCCGTGAATCCATGCTCCCCATCCGATCACAAGTGGTGTCCCCCAGGGCTCGGTGCTGGGGACAGTTCTCTTTAATATCTTTGTCAATGATATGGATGAGGGGGTTGAATGCATCCTCAGTAAGTTCGCAGATGACACTAAACTAGGCAGGCGTGTTGATCTGCTTGAGGGTAGGTTGGGTCTGCAGAGGGATCTGGACAGGCTGGACCGATGGGCTGAGACCAATGGTATGAGGTTCAACAAGGCCAAGTGCCGGGTCCTGCACTTGGGTCACAACAACCCCATGCAGCGCTACAGGATTGGGGCGGAGTGGCTCGAAAGCAGCCTGGCAGAAAAGGACCTGGGGGTGTTGGTGGACAGACGGCTGAATATGAGCCAGCAGTGTGCCCAGGTGGCCAAGAAGGCCAACAGCATCCTGGCCTGTATCAGGAATAGTGTGGTGAGCCGGACTAGGGAAGTGATTGTCCCCCTGTACTCGGCGCTGGTGAGGCCCCACCTCGAGTACTGCGTTCAGTTTTGGGCCCCTCGCTACAAGAAGGACATTGAGTTGTTGGAGTGTGTCCAGAGAAGGGCTACAAAGCTGGTGAGGGGTCTGGAGGACAAACCTTATGAGGAACGACTGAGGGAGCTGGGGTTGTTTAGCCTGGAGAAGAGGAGGCTGAGGGGAGACCTTATCGCCCTCTACAACTACCTGAAAGGAGGTTGTAGAGAGATGGGGGCTGACCTCTTCTCCCTGGTGACAAGTGATAGGACGAGAGGAAACGGGTTCAAGTTATGTCAGGGGAGGTTTAGATTGGATATTAGGAAACATTTTTTCACTGAAAGGGTTATTAAACATTGGAATAGGCTGCCCAGGGAGGTGGTGGATTCACCATCCCTGGAGGTGTTTAAGAAAAGGGTAGATGGGGCACTTAGGGACATGGTTTAGAAGTGGCTTTTGCCAGGGTAGGTTAATGGTTGGACTTGATGATCTTAAAGGTCCCTTCCAACCTCAGCAATTCTATGATCCTATGATTCCTCTGAAATGTCCATTGAGTTCATTTAATGCATGACTTTGGCCTCCATCTGTTAGAACAGTCCCACAGGTGAGATGGTATGTTGTGCAGGACTGTTACATGCTGTATTCAGAGCTCGTGGCTCATGTTTTTGATGTGGCTCATGCTGACAGTCCACGGGTTGAAGATGTCAGTCTCGAGGAAGTTGCTGGGCACCAGCTATTGAGGTCAGTTCTGATCCCATCACTGCTGCGCTTTACTCAGTTTTCATCAAAGTCCATCTGTCCTTAATTTGGGTGATTCTTACTGTAGTACAGCTGATAGCAATTATAGTAATGAGGACATACAGTGACAGGGTTACTTAGCAACTAACAACACACAATTTGATTCATTGGCTATTTTCACCCAAAATCAGATCCCCATGAGGTACACATCGGATTTCCCCATCCTTCTGTATCACCCACCAAGTGCACCCAGATCCCTGAGCAAAAGCAATCCCACGGATGGGTTTGCCTTTGCCTGAGGCAGGACTAACCCAGACTGTCTTCCCTAACACATTCTTTATGCGCACTACGGGGACTTTATCCCACTTTGGTACGTGGAAGTTTTGATTGGGCAGGGCCAGCTCGATTGGTAGATCCCCTGGAGATAACTAGCCAGGTAGCCTTTGCTAAATGTGCATCCCAATGTATTAAGGTCCCACCACCCATTGCTCTCAGTGTAGTTTTTAACACTACTTGTCTTCAACAAGAAATCCTAATAGCCATTGCGGCATCCTTCCAAACAAGTTAGTTAACCACTCATCCAAAAACCCATGACTTTGACGAATCTTGCTCGCATGTTCTTTTAACCACTGCAAATGTTTGTGAATTGATTCGCTGTGATCGGACAGATTCATACAGCACATCCCTTCAAAATCTTCGCAACCATGTCCTTGGGCTAATAACAAAAATCAATTGCTGCTCTATTTTGAAGTGTACCATGCTGAATAGAGTCTACATCTGCTAATAACCCACTTAACACTAACGACATGGCATATATTTAACGCCGTTGCTGTTCCTAGCGAAGGGAGAATACTTAACCCTATTCTTTGTCCGAGATTTGGGAATGTTATATGGTCATCACAGATGGAGTAAAGGCATGAACTGTCCTCTTGGCTCTGCGTTTACTGTGTGCTCTGCTCACTGTGGCTTTGGCCGTACGCAGGCCTCTGCTGCCACATCTCCCCCTTTTTTGTTTAACACCAGACCATTTATTAACAAGGTCGCCATGACTTGTGCTTCTACTCGTCGTGACGCTCTTAGCAGGTTATATACTAAACATAATTAAAAACAGAATCAAAAAGAACCTTGCTAAGGTAATAAATACCCAGATTCCTGAATTTAGGCCAGAAAGCCAATTTCTTTGGATTTACCCATGAGAAGTCCTTTTGTAATATTTCAAATACATTGCGGTTCATTAAGTCTTGAATCTTTAGTATTTGAGCTTTTAGCTGATAATGTAAAGGACGAATATTTTGTTGTAACATGTTAAAAGCACCTTGGAGATGGTGTTTAACCATTTCCCAGCCATGTAGCAATGCATTCCAGGGGAGAGATGTTTCATAAAAGCAACATTAAATGCAGCAAATAACATTTTGTTCTCTACTTGTTTTATAAATGCTTCTTCAAGTCTTTGAACAATACCAGTAACATATTGAGAGTCTGCCACTACATTTAACGGTTCCTGTTGAAATAAGTCAAAAGCCTTTACTGTGTCCCTGAATCATCTACAAACACCGTACGGGTGCCAGCAAGAGGCTTTGGTGCTAGCAGAATGCGCGGCTGTAAAGGAATTTGTGAAAGTGACTGTAATAGTCTGTGCCAGGGGAAAGAATAATTTATTTGCCCAATATGATGTACTAAGGCAATTTGTAGGTTAAGACTTTGTGATAGCCAAGGGTCAACATCGTCCTTTTTGACGGGGACATGTATGTGGCTTGGATCCATTCCAGAAAACTGCTGACAGCACAAACGACCCTGGGAAAACAATGGTGGTAACATTTCAATCATCATAGTTACTGTTTTTGAAAAGGTATGTGGCAAAAATACCCACTCTAATGCAGTCAGGCTCTTTGCGAGTGCATCATCCCACTGTCCTGTCAGGGCGTAAGGTTGAAATTCTTGTAGGAAGGTGTTCAATGCGTCTTGCAGCAGTAGTAGACTGTATCTTATCTGTAACGTGCTGTAATGCCTTCTGAGCTGTTGGGGTTAATGAATGTGGAACCTACGGAGGGGAGGGAGGGGCAGGCACAGCGCTTCAGGGCGTCCCCTGTACCTTCAAAGTTCGCTCATGTCTCTCTCCCCCTCTCTGACCCGAGACAGCCCCCTTATATCCTGCACTGGATTGAGTGGAGAAGTACAGGCCAGAGTCGCTGCATGCGTGGCCAGTGCATGCAGCGAGTCTCACCAGACTCATGATCCAGCTTTGCCAACAGCGGCTGTCTGATACGTGACTACATTGTTGTAATCCCTTCTTGTTATTTTCTTCTGTGAAGGTCAGGCTCTCATGGATACACACATAGTTTTTACAGCAACATATTCTACAACTCGTACAAGGGTACAATGCAAAGCGGCATCTACAACTGATCGTATAATGCTTATTAAACACGGCAAACAGCATACTAAACATAACAGACAAATTCCTTCCACACAGGCAATGAGTTAATTTGCTTCAACCAACCCCACCCCCAAGTCCATCCAGCAAAGAGATTGCACCCAGTGGTCTCCACAAGTTGCTGGTTCGGTCGGTGCAGTTCTTGCAACTGGGCATGGATGGATGTGCAGTGGTCACTTAGATTCATACAATACAGTCCTTTAAAATCCTGACAACCATGTCTGTGAGCTGAAAGCAAAAAATCAGTAGCAGCTCTGTTTTGCAGCATCGCATATCGAATACTATCTACATCTAGCAATAACTCAGAAATAGCTGTACTAGTAGTATTACTAAACTTATCCTTGGCAGCAACAGAGTCCTTGTTATCAAGAATCCTTGGCAGTGAAAGAGCCCTTGTTAGCAAGAGCGCATGCGGACTCCCTCTTCTTGCTGGTACTGTGCTTTGATCTTCTTCCACAACAGGCCAAGATTCCCAAGCAGCTAGATAAGGTGTCTGTGAGTCCATTACAGGCTTATGTCATCCAAATGTTTTTCTTGCAAACACCCAAGACTGAATAACAATTGGTGTGATTTATGTGTTTTCCAGCACCCAGGTGCGAGTCCCTTGAGTGTATTTACAATCCTCCTCGCCGATCTTCCGTTGCTTTCCCATATTCCACCCCCTTGCTCAAGAGACCGCTTCTGCTGGGTTCATTTTAGTCTCGCAGGGTATAACACAGAGTAATCTACTAAGGCATGCAATAACATATACACATATAGGAAAAAACCAAAAACATATCTCTATGGTACTGCTTTGAATCAGGTGTCCTATTTCTCTTTTTCTGCTGCTTTCTCGTAGCGCATATGGCATGCTTTTGTGCTAATGTGGCAACTAATTGTTCCTGTTTGGGTTTTTTTTTTTTTTTTTTTTTTCCCCTTTTTTTTTTTTCCCCCTTTTCTTTTTTTTTTGTCCTTTTTTCTCTCTCTCTCTGTTTTTTTTCCATCACTTACGACTGACATAAACGTCTGCCCTTGCAACAAGAGTTGCACCCTTAAGTTTCTCATTTTCCTACAGAGCATCCTATAGATTTTGGCTCAACTCCTTTTCCCAATCAATGATGATCTTATAGGCAAACAACAAACAACTAGCCATATGCCCTGCACGGGCAAGCCGTTCCCGAGAGCGTAAGCGTGTCGACTGGTGAAAACTCCCCCAATATTTCAGGACTTTCATAGGTTCTACGGCCCATCCTGGTCTATCTACCTGGGGCGCGCTCGCCTTACGTGTAAACATTGTGTATATACAAACTTCTTCACTTGACGGAGTGTCAGCCCTAGTCGCGTACGAGAACAGTACCACACCGGGCAGAACACCTGCTTAAGTGGAGTCACCTAACGACACTGCACACAACAAAAAACAAACAGTAGCACAGATGCTGATCAGCAGGTATAAGCTGGCGCCCACACACACTTACACAGCAGACATACAAAAACCAGCACTTCTATCTCAGGGAGACGGCTGGGGAGGGGAGGGGCTGAGGCAGGCAGTGCCAAGAGAAAAACAGCTCCGGCTCCGTCCTTCTCTGCTGACATTCTGACAATACACCGCAATACCCCGATTCCGGCTGTGCACTTATAAGCAGTTGATAAGGAGGAACAGATGCAGTACCTGGCACAAATGGAGAAGGGTTAAGAACGGAGGAGCGCGATAACAACTTTCATCGCTGTTGCTGTAAAATCTCCTCCACAGTTGGAGCAGATGCAGGCATAGCTTTAATTGGGGCTAAAGGTGGATATAAATCAGGTTCAGTCTCTGGATTTATTGGACCAGGATCAAAGGGGTTCCCAGGATCATCCTCGGGGCTATTACAGAATAGGGTAGAGTGAACTTGAGTGCCTCCTTTCCCTTTGGCTTGTTCTGATCTCGGCAAAACTGGGGGGCAATCGTCTGCTTTAAAATTAGGAGGTGCGGCAGTTGCCCCAGACAGAGCAGCATCGTTATTGCTCGCAGCTTGTCTGATATCCTCCTGTTTCCGTATCATCTCTAGAATTTGCCACCAATCGGTTTGATAAGAGATAGATCCCACTCGGTTGGAAGCTTCTATCATATCTATTAAGCCTGGATTCTTTAAGGCTTGTAAGATACACCTACAATCAACATTAGCATTCTCCACTGCAAGCTTTAACATCAGTGCTTCCTTAGCTTCTATGTTCTCCACTTGTTTATGAATAGCTTCCTGCAGGCGGTCAATAAATGCCATGTAGGGTTCATTAGGACCCTGCTTGACAGTTGTGAAAGATTGAGTTGCCTTTCCCATGTCAGGAACTTTTACGATAGCTTGTAAGGCAAGGTCTGCTGACTGTCTTAGTATCTCTGGAATTAATCTCGCCTGCAGCTGTGGGGTATCAACAGGCACTTCCCCTAACAATTGAGGGATGCCCGCTCCCTGCAACAGATCGCCGTCCCCTCTTGATAAATTATCTACTGCGGCAGCGCTGCACGCATCTCTCCAGTGAGCCATAAAAAGAACTCGTTGTGTTGGGGTAGAAATAACTTTGGCTAGCTGCTTGATATCGAATGGAGTTAGTATGTGTCCTTTCATAATGTTATTTAATAGTCCTTGTGCATAAGGGGAGGTTAGTCCATGCTGCATAATCATTTTCCACATTTCTCTAACCAGCTCCCACCTTATCGGTTCCCAGGTATTCGGTCCGTTTTGATTAAGCAGTACCGGACAGGCGATGGCAGTAGCGGCTTCCATATCGCCGTCCTGTAATGCCTGTTTATGTAAGTTCTGCCAGCGTTGAGTAGGATTATAAATTGCCGTGACCGCCGGACTTGGTGCTGGACTTGGCAAGGAATCGCCCCAACCCGGTAACACAGGAGACCGCGGCGGTATCATCGTCACATCTAGTGGGGGTGCTAACGGCGCAGCCGGACAGCTCGGAGGTTCAGGTTTCCCCCCCTCTGTCTGAGTGGTAATCGGTCTCTCTGGTGCCAAAGCTGCAGCGGCGGCTGCCATGGCATTTCGTTCAGATTTTGCCTGCTGTAAAGTATCTTTAATCAACCTCCAGGTTGTCAAAACCTTTGTGGCAGTCGCATCCCCTTTTGTTGCAGCCTCAAATAAAGTTTCGCCTGCTTGCTCCCAACTTGATCATTGGAAAGCCATTGTAGAATCAGTGGGAAGACCTTTGCTTTTTAGCCATGCCAGTAAAAGCTGAAGAGTTCCTTCATCGTATTGAATACCTTTTCTACTTAAAAACTTTTCTAATAGACATACAATTGCCTTTTCCTCTGAGGACATTTTCGATCCCATTTTCACACGTCCCCGGCTGCTCACCTTTTCCTGGTGATTATTTGTCCAGACTGCAGCTCTCCTATCCTGCTGCCTTTTTCTCATTCAGCCTGGCTGCTCCACCAGTCGTACGTTCCTACGATTTTAGTCCCTGTTTGGGCGCCATTTGTGGAGCATGGATTCACGGACTCTGGTGGGGTACAGACCAAAGACCTTTATTGCAACAATCTGACAAGCTTTATAGCTATACACACTGTCCATGCGCAAGTTGTGTACTGCTGATAGGTTGAAGGTCGACTGCCACGTGCTCCTCTACTTCTTCCGATTGGTTTCCGCTGTTTGTTCACTCTCTCACAGCAACTTCACTCTCCCACAGCAACTTCACTCTCACATCCTGTTTCTTGCTGATACTCCCTGATACTTGTTTATCTGTTCTCTCAAATCCTCTCTCAAGGACGCAGCCTTGTCTCATCACGGTTGAACAAACCTCCTATGCTGCTCTCTATCTCCACAATGGATCGGGATCAAAGGCAGACAAACAGATAGGGTCCTCCTTGGACGTTGGCCAATGAAGAAAAAGGGCTGACCCTTTGATCCCTCAGCTTTTATACTGAGCATGGGGTAGATGGGATGGAATACCCCTGTTGGTCAGTTTTGGGTCATTTGTCCTGTCTGCTCCTCCCTGCAGGTGGGACCCCTCTACGCTTTTCCGCTTCTGCCCCTCCAACAGGGCAAATAACAAAGTTAGCTGACCTTGGTTGTTATAGCAATAAGTATAAGCAAGAGCCTTTTTGCATACCATTCCTTGGCATTAACTATAAACATTGGTCTTATCACTCTGAGAACGAACCATTTTCTGCACAATATCCTGTTAATTTCAGAGAATTAGAAGAGGCTTAGCTAAGAAGTAAAATTTCTGAACAGAAAGTTGGTTCTGTTCTACCTCAAACAAGGATATTTTTGGTTTTGTTTTTATAAATTCCCATGAGACTAGAGCCTTAGTCATTGAGTTGCTGTGCTCCATTTCAAAGGTGTTCGGTACCTGCATTTCTCATTGAATTTAATGACAAGAGAGCTTGTTCAAATCCTACCAGTGTCTTACATATCTTATGAATAGTGCTAGTATGAATAAGAATTACTGAATGCAATTAAATTAACTTCTTTAAAACATGCAGTAAATCAGGGCAGCTATCTCCAGCAGGCAAGGAAATAAAAATTTTCTGGGACAAGTATATAAAAAATGTTATGTGTGAAACTTGTTCATTGCCTATTTAAGTGCATCTTATTATGCTTAATAGTAATGATTATCCTTGATAACAATGATTATCCTTGAGGTATATCTCTGCACGTATAAATATATTGGCACATGACCAAATCCAAATGAAATACGACAGTTACACAAGGTACTACCCATCAGCTGAGCTGCTGTGATTCAGCTGAGATAAAGATCCTTGTGAAAGATGTGAGGACTTTGACATTTAAACACTTACCAATCAACTTTGGTAGTTTAGGATGATACTTCCTCCAGCTTATTTGTCATCAGTCTCTTCCAGGAATTACTCCACATCAAAGCTGCCAAAATGGAACCTGAGCACTTTAGTGCAATGTCTACCAGCTTGGTCCTGACAGTCAAAAGAAAAGTTAAACCAAGATACTGGGATTTTCACTGAAACACCTAAGAACTGTCCACACAGCTGGAATGGATAGGAAAGTACATATAGAGAGTTAGGCAGCTGAGCTAACTTAAAAGCTGTCTTTTAAGTAATTTGATTATACAAGATGGTGTTCTCACAGCCTGAGATAGCGTCATGGTTCAACCCCAGCCACCAACTAGGACCACCGCTTGGTCACTCCCTCCACAGTGGGATGGAGGAAGAGTAAAACTGAGAAAACTTGTGGGCTGAGATAAAGACGGTTTAATAAGTAAAGTAAAAGTCGCATGCACAAGCAAAGCAAAACAAGGAATTCATTTACCACTTCCCATCGGCAGGCAGGTGTTCAGCCACCCCCAGGAAAGCAGGGCTCCATCACACATAATGGTTAATTAGGAAGACAAATGCCATCGCTCCAAACATCCCCCCTTCCTTCTTCCCCCAGCTTTATGTATTGAGCATGATGTCATATGGTATGGAATATCCCTTTGGTCAGTTGAGGTTAGCTGTCCCGGCTGTGTCTCCTCACAACTTCTTGCGCACCCCCAGCCTACTTGCTGGAGGGTGGTACGAGGAGCAGAAAAGTCCTTGACTGCTTAGCAACATGTCCTAGTTTAGGGTGGAGCAGGGCCAACTTTCTGTTTAGTGAGAGAGGCTCTTGCTTGTACTTGTTGCTGCAGCAACCAGGATCAGCTGACTTGGTTGTTTACCCCATGGAGGGGTCACACCTGTGGGGAGGAGTGGACAGGTGACCCAAAACTGGCCAATAGGGTATTCCATCCCATCTGCCATGCTCAGTATAAAAGCTGAGGGATCAAATGGTAGGCTCTTCTTCTTTTGCTCTTCTTCTATAGGCTGCTTCTTCACTGGCTTGGCTTCTTCAGTGGCTCTCTTCCTTCAAGTCTGGAACTTCCCCAGCGCCTGCCAGTGACATCTCCCTGGGAGCTTGATACAGTTTTGTATATATTGTATCTATTTCATTATTTTATTATTAATATTTCATTAAAGTAGTTTAGTTTTTTCTAAACTCATAACTGTCTTTATCTCTCTTCTTCCTCTCCTTGGTGCGAGAGGTGGGGGAGAGCATCTGTCATCTTGTCATTGGCCAACCCTGCCCAAACCATGACACAACAACCAAAACCATCAGTGAACTATCAACATCACTCTCATCCCAAATCCAAAACATAGCACTATATCAGCTGCTAGTAAGAAAGTTAACTCTGTCCCAACTGAAACCATGACAGATAGACACAATTTTTTATCTTAACTAAGATCTCTTTTGCAAGTTAGCAACTTAAGTTAGTGTTTCCGCACAAGCAGCGTGATGGATTTTCCAGGTCTGTCAGAATTCTTTCATTTTCTTCCTGCCTTCTTAGGTGTTAGCCATTATGTCATTTTAAATAATCCCCCTGGTGACATAGTGAATTATTCTGGTGGGTTTTCTGTCCTTATGTTCATAACAATTTGTTTTATATGGGGCAATTGCATTTTACAAAGCAAGAAGATGTATATGTACAAGAATATTTCTAAAGAAAAATCAGATGATTTCCTGCACTTCCTGACTCTTTCAACCCCTACTCTTTTTGCTTATTTCATGTGAACAAAAAAGTCAGAAATTATTCTTCAAATCCCCTATTCCACTTTGAGTGTGTCATGATAGCCTTATATTCTATCATTTATTTTTAAGATTAAATTTCTGTTAATCTCTAGAATTTTTTTCCCTTCAGTACACACACAGATAACTCTCACTAAGGGAAAACTGCAAATGCCAGAATGGGAGAAATGTGTCTCTCCTCATGTTTTCTCCAACGTGAAATACAGGAAATAGTTTACCATATTTTGCAAAGGCATGATGCTGCATGCTGGGGATAGCTATTAATGAAAGACAGCTACAGTGCAGACTAAATGACCAAGACCAAGATAAGCATAGATGACAGAGAAATGCAAGTAGACAGTTTTTGCAACTTCTAGTCTTGACTATCAAGAGTTAGTTCTTTAAATAAAATTAGCCCAGTTCACGCTCCACATCATTGCAAAAACATGTGAAAGAGCTCCCAAGTTTCATCTAAGGTTGATGATTCACTTGGTCTCTGTCTGGACTACAGTTTCCTTCTCCACTGTCTTTCTGAGTCTCTCCACAGATCAAAGAGCATCAGTAAGGTGGAAGATAAGGAAAGTTGTGCCTGCTGAGCTCCCCATGAACACATGCCTGCATCCTCAGCAGTAATAAAGCAGGAGAAATTACAGCAAATTAAAAATCGCCTTACAATAAGCCACCAAAATTAGCCATAATTAGCCAAATGAGCAGCATGTTCCCCATAGCTGTAGAAGAGCCTCGTACACTGTCCCGGTTCCGGCGGGGATAGGGTTAATTTTCTCTGGTATTCCATAACATGTGATCCATGCCCACCTTGAAATGCCGGGGGGAGGGGGCAGGGAGTCGCCGCTTGGAGCGGGCTAGAGGCGTCCTGGGTCCGGTTGGTGAGCGGTGGTTTCGTAACCGCGTTTGTGTATTCCTCTGTCTGTGTTATTGTTGTTGTTTTGCTTGTTCCCTTTGCTGTTCTGTTAAACTGCCCTTGTCTCAACCCCAGAGTCTTTGCCTTTTTCTTCTGAGTCTTCCTGTATTGGGAAGACCGAGCGAGCGGCACGTGGTTCTTTGTTGCCCTCTGAGGCAAAACCACGACATACACCTATGGCTGCTTCTGAATAAGAATGCTCATCCTCCACACACAATTTGCAAACGGTGATAAACTTCCATTCACCATAACCAGGTTTCTGCCAGGTACTCCCCTTTCCTTCATTCTTGCCTTTAGCTCAGCATTTTATTTGAATAGTCTGACATAGTGTCATGGTTTTGCCTCAGACGGCAACAAAGAACCACGTGCCGCTCGCTCGGCTCTTCCCAATACAGGAAGAATCAGAAGGGAAAAAAAAACCCGCAAGACTCTAGGGTTGAGACAAGGGCATTTTAACCGAATAGCGAAGGGAACAAGCAAAATAACAATAACAACAACAGAGACAAAGGAATACACAAACGTGGTTACAAAACCGCAGCTCACCGACCCGACCCGAGACGCCTCAGCCCGCTCCGAGAGAGACCTTCCTGCCCCCTCCCCCCCGGCATTTCACGGTTGGCATGGATCACGTGGTATGGAATACCAGAGAAAATTAACCCTATCCCTGCTGGAACCAGGACACATAGAAATAATGGTTTTGAAAATAATGTTTATGATATTAGATCATTTTTTCCTCCATTTCAAGAGTGGATTTATTTTAAGATAGATGTGTTTACTTCCACCAGAAATCATATGAAATCTCTGGACTTTATTCTCCATTAATGGCTCTATTCCCACCTCCCTGGATTACACCATAGTGTAACAACTGTTGTAGAACAAAAGAGCCTGTCCTGCTCACTTAACAAGTTTAATTTGAGATTATCTACTTTTTTTTTTCACTCAGTCAAGATAATTTTTTTATGTGGTGCTAATCTGTGGAGCTGACTGAAACCAAATTGTATTTGATTTTGTCACTTGAATTGAAATGGCATGTCCAATAAACCAGAAATTTCATGATCTATGGATTGCAATCTAGATTTAACATCCTCAGCTCACTTTTTGATTAGATAATGAAAACCACAGAGATGGGTTTAACACTATTTACTTCTCCCTTTCACTCCATGAAAACCTTCTATAATTCTATACTATACTATACTTCTATAAAAACTTTCTAGAAAAAATAGAAAGTACTATCCATCTATAAAAGGCTTGACTTTTCCTCACTAAGCCAATAGAATCACTAAGTTATTTTGCAGGAACTATGTGCTGATGTGACTGTCTAAATAAAAGAGTGGCGATAATGTCTGCGTTTGCAAGGCATGTACTCCATCACACACTAATTTTCCAACCACAAGGGTGCCTCAGCACAGGCAGACTCAAGATGCTCCTACAGCCAAGTTGCAGCTGATAGCCTTAGGACCTCAAGTAGCATAGTCAGTAATATAGTGATTTACACAATCCTTACAGACAGATGAGCCACAGTAGTGCTTTTTCTTGTTTTGTGTATATATATATATGTCTAGTGTTGCTTTTACACTAGGAAAAGCCATAAAATGTAAAGGTCTCATAGCACTGCTTATTGCTTACCTACCCTAATGTTACCTATACAGCATCTCAGACTCAACAGACACCAGCTGTTTTGGAGCATAGTAATAACTTGGCCCTCAGTAGTTCCCTGGGGAGTGATGAGCCATTGATGTAAAACTTAACTGACCAGGATAAACCAAGTGGTCAGGAAAACCATTGGAAGAAATATACAATAAGTTTCAGTGATTAAAATAATATAGCTAATCTTTCCAGTGAGGACTTCTGATATTACCTTAATGACTATATAATAAATGCAATGTGGTTTGGTGATTACCAAGCTTAAATATCTCAGTCAGTCAAAATAAATATGAAATGCAAGAGATTTTCAGATAGGATATTATTAAAATCTCTGTTGATTGTTTCTATTTCAATATAACATGCAGTTAACTTCTTGTCCTTAGATTGTTTTTAAGCATATTTCTTAAGCATGTATTTTTAAATTATTTGCAGAATCAAAATATACATTTTAAACTATATATTACTAGAATTATTTCCATTCTCTTAATACCATTGCCATGGTTAATTAGAAAAGCAAACCAAGGCCAGGCTTTTTTGTCAAAATTAAATGTCTGAAAATAAAAATATAATATGTTTTCAAAGAAAAAATGAAATAATTTTATTTTTTCCTCATTTAAGCTGAAATTTAGTTTCGTTTATTAAGAATATTCATGGGATATGCTTTCACTCTTCCTTCTCTCTGTCCTGATATTAACACTTACAACTATTTAACTAATTAATTAGCTTCAGTTTTACAAGTCTGTGTTAGGGATAATAGAGGATAGTCCAAGTGAGACATGACGGAAAATTACTAGTTGAACCAAACCCAGTATACATGTTGGGAAAAAGGACCTCAGTACTGTTGCTGCAAAAACTATGTGTGTATCCATGAGAACCTGACCTTCGAAGAAGAAGATAACAAGAAGGGATTACAACAATGTAGTCACGTATCAGACAGCCACTGTTGGCAAGGCTGGATCATGAGTCTGGTAAGGCTCGCTGCATGTGGTGGCCACGCGTGCAGCGACTCTAGCCTGTACTTCTCCACTCAATCCAGTGCAGGATATAAGGGGGGCTGTCTCGGGACGGAGAGAGACATGAGCGCACTTTGAAGATACAGGGGACGCCCTGAAGCGCTGTGCCTGCTGCCCCCCCCCCCCCGCCGTACCGATGTAGCTCCTCCTTATCCTGCTGCTCAGCGGTACTACTGTGATCTATGGGGTGGTGAGACTCTCTGAAGTAACTTTTGGGACATTTGGGAACTGCTTAGCAAAGCTTCGCAATAAAGCTGAATTCACTCCTTTTTTTCTCTGTAGCAAGGCTTCACAATAAAGCAGAGTTAACCTTTTTTTTTTCCTTTGTGTGGGCTCCGGTTTGTACGTTGGAATCTTTAAAAAAGAACCGGTTACAAAGTCCAAGGAGTTTAGCAACTTCTCCTAACCAAACCAGTGAACAGGCACTTTCAGAAACCGCTATTACAGTTCACAGTGAAATTCTAACTCCTCAGTGACAAAATGTAATAACACACAATATATATTTTTGTTGCTACAAAGAGAAAAAGCATGAAGAGCTGAAGATGGAAAGAGAAACAAAAAATTGCAGAACTGCAGTTGAAATGAATATGTCTTAAATGGTTTTTTGAACTGATTTTTAAAATGTCCAAATGGTAACCCCCATAAGTCACAGCCTTTTCAAAACATTCAGGTTCTAGTTTGAAGAGGTTCTGACAGGTTCTGAATGGATATGAGTTCAAGGCTCTTAATACTGCTGCTTATCAGAAAAAAGCATTCTCTTCTAGAAATCTGTAGTTTAACAGAACCCATTCTATATATGCTAAAATAGAGCCAAAGTTCAATTTAAAGTGCTGTTGCACACTTTACCAAAGCACTTGACTTCAGGTATTTTTTTTCTCAACTAGGCTTACAAATCCTGTACCTGTTGACCTTTGGAACATGTTATGAGACTATTTATTCTCTCAGCTTTTTGCTTTTGTGTGTGTCTGAATGAGGTGGGGAAAGAGGAAAGAATCATCTAGGGAAGTCACTGGTGTTTAGGACAAAAAACATTCAGCTGAAACTACAGGAGAAAGACAGGTAGGCAGAATGTAATTACTCAAATGCTATTAGCAAGACTACCATTTTTCTCATTTACACTGGTTTATAGCAAGTACACAATAACAATATTGCCTATATTTGGAGGGAAGAAACAAATTTACATTCCTGATTGCAGCTGGGATTTAAAGTTTTCACTTTCTGTAGTCTGTTTGAATTACTGCTCATAAAGTGAAATGCTTATAATACATTTGGAAAAATATTAACCATTGCAAATTGATTGGCCCAGTATTTTGTTAATATATTTAGACATAGCAGCATGACTGAAGCATTCAGTATTAGGATTTCTTTGCTTAAGTCAACTGCTCTGAAACCTCTAGAGAATATTCTTTAGCTAATATGTAGGGCTTCCTCATAATCATGAGCCTTAATTTTAATTATCTTTAAAATAACAGATTAATAGCACAAAATTATTTCAAGAATACTGGAGGCATACGGTATAAAATCAAGCACCAAACTTCTGACAGGCCCTTGCCTTGAATGAGACTACCGTTTGAAAGGGGCACAGACTTCTATATTGTGTTCAGTTATGTCAAATAACGATTTAAACATTTGCTGCTTTTATATCTGCTGTGAAAATAGAATTAAAAATGAAATATTGACAATTATGCTACATATATAAAATTTATTTGAGTATGTTCTGATGTGTTGTCAGAGAATATTCAATCTGATGCAAAGACTAAAGGAGAAATATTTTATTTTCTTAAATTACAATAACATTTTCACTTCTTGTCATTTGACTCTGGTTGTCTCTTGAGGTTCTTCCTGGAGGCTGTGACTCATGATTCAAAATAAAAACAAGCTTCCTATAGAGTATTTGTTTCAAAGAACCTGCTTCCTTGTGATCCTATGGTTTTCAGAAGATAACATGAGTTGTCACATGGAATTTTACAGGCTTAAATCGCTTTTTAAAAATATGCGGATGTATATTGCATGTACTTGACCTTTTGGGGAGCAGTAAGAAGGTATATTAGTAGTTGAAATCGAATTGTTCCAAGGCAGCACCATCTGTTGAGAAAGATGTGTTTCTTAAAAGCATATAAACAATTAAGTAAGAAAAAGAGAAGCAATGTTAATTAGTAGCATTGTAGTTCTTTCATTGACATCATAAATGGCTCCTTTGAATGTTTTTATGTTGTTTTGACATAGAAAAATGTGTCAATGTGTAGTAAGATTTCTATTTGTAGTTGCTTTGTGTGCCAAATCATGGTAAAACATTGACATAAAAGCTAAAATTTTTTTTTATCTTCTATTGCTCCTACCTATCCATATCCATTAAGGCCCGATCCTACAGATGCTTACAAATAAGAACAATTCTGTATTATTCTTTGAGTATGTCTCATATAAGTAAATTTAAGTGACTGGGGATTGAAACCTGAGCTTGTATTAATGAAAAAAATTAACTTCTAATTTTTGAGGCCCGGAATCTTCCAAATGCTGTAAATGAATTATGATTCATTTATCATATAGATTAGCTTTGTGACTGAAAACATTTTTACATGAGAAATTCATTCTCTTACATATACATTTGTCACAGTTTGGGCTAGTTTAGCCAATAACAAGGCAACAGATGCTCTCCCCCACCTCTCACTCCAAGGAGAGAAAGAAGAGAGATAAAAAGATTTATGAGTTCAGAAAAACATGAAACTACTTTAATGAAGTATTAATAATAAAAGAAAGGAAATAATTTATCCCATTTACTCATGTCCTCTCCATAGCTGCAGAGGTAAACCCACAGGAAATCTTGGAGCGGGTCCTGTTTCTCTTGAGTCGGCTTTGTAGGAGGGTATTTTTTATTAATGACTGAGACACGAGTCCATTCAGGGGAAGAATGGGATTCTTTCTCCATCCCAGAGAGCTTTTTGGACAGCTTTTCAAACATTTTATCATTTTTCTTAGCTATTTCTTTGTTTTGCTCAGCAATTGTCTTGGTGATTTCCTCTATTTTCTCAGTCATTTTTTCCATGGCTGCCACAGTGAGGGGACAAGAGAGACTGTCTTCATACTGTTGTACCCTGTTAGCCACCTCACGTACAGTTGGTGCATCAGCATCGGATCCTCCCCAAACCATTGTTGACAAAGTGTGAGAATACATCGATGGTGCTCTCTGCACAAACTTCCTCAAAGATCATTTGCATGGCATTTCATCAGGGTCTACATTTACTTGCCAGTCACCATAAATCACCTCTCGCACAGCCAGTTCCCTCAGGTACTTAATACCTTTTTCCATGCTGGTCCACTTACTTGGACAGCATTTGATATCATCCTTAAAGGGACACCTGCCCATTACAGCTGATAGCAGTCGCCTCCAGAGACTGAGGGTGTCTGTCTTTCTCCCAATTACTTTATCAATACCTCCATCTTTGGACAGGTTTCCCAACTGCTTAGCTTCTCTACCTTCTAAGTCTATGGCATCAGCCCCATTGTCCCAGCATCGGAGCAACCAGGAGACAAGTGTCTCCTGGAGACAAGGACTAAAGTCCTTCCTCATCATTCGTAAATCCTTCATAGAGAAGGATTTATCGATTATTTCAGCATCTGAGTCCTCCTCCTGCATTGATTCTGCCTGAGAAGGACCCTCTCCCATGGTGCCTGGCTTGAGCTGGTCTTTGTCAGAAGGGGCAGGAGAACAAGCTGATTTCCTTTTCTGCTTCCTGGTCACCAGAGCAACTTGTACCAGTTCTATCGGTGTTTGAGTACCAGCAGTACTCATTGAAGCAGTTGGAGTAGTGACAGTAGCAGCTGGTGCTGATATGGGCAGGGGCACAGCTGGGGCCAGTGCGGGCGGGGGGGGGTAGCTTGGGGAGTGGTTTGTGTCTGTGCTAGCTGTGAATTGGCCTGTGGGATATGAGTAGCAGCAACACGTCACACAATACCCACTCCTGCACCCATGTTTAACACAAAACCACCCCTGCAACACATTCAGGAGAACCAGCAACAAAATCACAATCTTTTGAAAGTAACATTCATTTTCTAAGCAGCCCAAAAGGTTTCCATCCCCTAGCTCTTTGACATAAGCATTGAAGGGCAAGATAAACCTTTCCCAGGTGAAACCAAATGTATAATCAGTAATAGAATCCATGACATAATGCCCAGAATAAGCAGGTACAGCCATTATCCAAGTAACCATATTATGCATCTGAATGCCAAACCATACAAAAATAGCACATTTAAACCACCACATACAAATAACAAGTAAGCCACACAACATACTGAGCAAGTTCAGCAGCATTATATCTATTAACTTCAAACAAAGCTCTCTAAAGGCATGATATAATATTTCA
This sequence comes from Sterna hirundo, assembly GCA_009819605.1. Lineage (NCBI taxonomy): Eukaryota > Metazoa > Chordata > Aves > Charadriiformes > Laridae > Sterna > Sterna hirundo. The sequence continues at coordinate 22,680,037 of CM020463.1, forward strand.
CTTAGGAATGGCATTCCCTGAGCAAGCTGGAAGCTCGTGCCTCACATCAGGCACCAATTCATCTGTTGTGGTTTGGGCCAGGTTGGCCAGTGACAAAACAACAGATACTCTCCCCCACCTCTTGCTCTAAGGATAGGAAGAAGAGAGATAGAGAGTTATGAGTTTAGAAAAAACTAAACTAGTTTAATGAAAATTAATAATAATATAAAAAGGAAATAATGAAATAGATACAGTATATATAAATATATACAAAACCATATCAAGTTCCCAGGAAGATGTCACTGGCAGGCACTGGGGAAGTTCCAGACTGGACTCAGTAGCAGATGGGAACTGGATTTTGGATCCTGATTCAGGAACCCATGGGTCAGGATCAAAGGCAGACAAAGTGACAAGGTCCACAGACATCAGTCATCAAGGGAAAAAAAAGCTATTGAAGTAGAACAGCTATTGAAGAATCACAGAATGGTTTGGGTTGGAAGAAACCTTAAAGATCAACTAGTTCCAACACCCCTGCCATGGGAAAGGACACTTCCCACTGGACCAGGCTGCTCACAGTCCCATCCAACCTGGCCTTGAACACTTCCAGCAATGGAACAAAGACAAACAACCATTGAATAAAAAACCCAAATAACCTCTTTGATCCCTCAGCTTTTATACTGAGCATGGCAGAAGGGATGGCATACCCTATTGGTCATGTTGGGTCACCTAACCTGTCCACTCCTTCCCACAGGTGCAACACCTCCACAGGGTAAACAACCAAGTCAGCTGACCCTGGTTGCCACAGCAACAAGGATATGCAAGAGCCTCTCTCACTGAACAGAAAGTTGGCTCTGCTTCACCCCAAATCAGGACAGGTTTGCACAGGCTCACCTCTCACTTGACGCAGCGCCAGCCTCAAAAATTGCCATATATCTGGAGTTTGGTCCCATGTCCAAAGAGCCAGGAGGGAAAACTGTGGCTTGTTCTAAAGCTCTCTGGGAACCGCTTGCATGGCCCCACAGACCTTTTGGGCTGCAGGCTTTCCAAGCGCCTTCAGCCTCAAAACCACCCTTTCCCACGTGGCGCCGCAACAGCCTCCAAAATTTCCATCTGTCTGGAGATTGCTCCCACGCCCAAAGAGCCAGGAGGGAAAACTGTGGCTTGTTCTAGAGCTCTCTGGGAACCGCTTGTATCACACCACAGACCTTGGGGCTGCAGGCTTTCAAGGCACCTTCAGCCTCAAAACCACAATTTCTCATATGCCACAGCACCAGCCTAAAAAATTTCCATATGTCGAGAGATTACTCCCACGCTCAAGGAGCCAGGAGGGAGAACTGTGGCTTGTTCTAGAGCTCTCTGGGAACCACTTGCATAGCCCCACAGACCTTAGGGCTGCGGGCTTTCCAGGTGCCTTCAGCCTCAAAACCACCCTTTCTCACATGCCCCAGGGCCAGCCTCAAAAATTTCAGTATGTCCGGAGATTGCTCCCATGCCCAAGGAGCCAGGAGGGAAAACTGTGGCTTGTTCTAAAGCTCTCTGGGAACCGCTTGCATGGCCCCACAGACCTTGGGGCTGCAGGCTTTCCAGGTGCCTTCAGCCTCAACACCACCCTTTCTCACATGCCCCAGGGCCAGCCTCAAAAATTTCAGTATGTCCGGAGATTGCTCCCATGCCCAAGGAGCCAGGAGGGAAAACTGTGGCTTGTTCTAAAGCTCTCTGGGAACCGCTTGCATGGCCCCACAGACCTTGGGGCTGCAGGCTTTCAAGGCTCCTTCAGCCTCAAAACCACACTTTGTCTCTTGGCGCAGCGCCAGTCTCCAAAAATTCCATATATCTGGAGCTCGCTCCCATGTCCAAAGAGCCAGGAGGGAAAAATGTGGCTTGTTCTAAAGCTCTCTAGGAACCACTTGCATGGCCCCACACAACTTGGAGCTCCAAATTTTTCTGGCGCCTTCAGCCTCAAAACCACAATTTCTCAAACGCCCCAGGGCAGGCCTCAAAAATTTCCATATATCTGGAGATTGCTCCCATGTCCAAAGAGCCAGGAGGGAAAATTGGGGCTTGTTCTAAAATTGTCTGGGATCCGTTTACATGGCCCCACAGACCTTGGGGCTGCAGGCTTTCCTGGTGCCTTCAGCCTCGAAACTACGCTCTCTCACATGCCACAGGGCCGGCCTCAAAAATTTCCATATGTCCGGAGATTGCTCCCACACCGAAGGAGCCAGGAGGGAGAACTGTGGCTTGTTCTAAAGCTCTCTGGGAACTGCTTGCATGGCCCCACAGACCTTGGGGCTGCAGGCTTTCCAGACACTTTCAGCCTGAAAAACACACTTTCTTACGAGCTGCAGGGTAGGCCTCAAAAATTTCCATATGTTTGGAGATTGCTCCCACGCCCAAATAGCTATGACGGAAAACTGTGGCTTTTTCTAAAGCTGTCTGGGAACTGCTTGAATCACCCCATAGGCCTTTGGGCTGTAGGCTTTCCAGGTGCCTTCAGCCTCAAAACCACCCTTTCTCACATGCCCCAGGGCCGGACTCAAAAATTTCCATATGTCTGGAGATTGCTCCCACGCCCAAAGAGCCAGGAGGGAGAACTGTGCCTTGTTCTAAAGCTCTCTGGGAACCGCTTGCATGGCCCCGCAGACCTTGGGGCTGCGGGATTTCCAGGCACCTTAGGCCTCAAAACCACCGTTTCTCACACGCCCCAGGGCCGGTGTCGTGGTTTTGCCTCAGAGGGCAACAAAGAACCACGTGCCGCTCGCTCGGCTCTTCCCAATACCGGAAGACTGAGAAGAAAAAGGCAAGACTCTGGGGTTGAGACAAGGGCAGTTTAACAGAACAGCAAAGGGAACAAGCAAAACAACAACAATAACACGGACAGAGGAATACACAAACGCGGTTACGAAACCGCCGCTCACCGACCGGACCCAGGACGCCTCTAGCCCGCTCCAAGCGGCGACTCCCTGCCCCCTCCCCCCGGCATTTCAAGGTGGGAATGGATCACGTGTTATGGAATACCAGAGAAAATTAACCCTATCCCCGCCGGAACCGGGACAGCCGGCCTCAAAAATTTCCATACATCTGGAGATTGCTCCCACGCCCAAAGAGCCAGGAGGGAAAACTGTGACTAGTTCTAGAGCTCTCTGGGAACCGCTTGCATGGCCCCACACACCTTGGAGCTCCAGGCTTTCCAGGCGCCTTCAGCCTCAAAACCACCCTTTCTCACTTGGGGCTGCACCAGCCTCAAAAATTTCCATATGTCTGGAGATTGCTCCCACACCCAAGGAGGCAGGAGGGAAAACCATGGCTTGTTCTAAAGCTCTCTGGGAACCGCTTGTATCGCACCACAGACCTCCGGGCTCCAGGCTTTCCTGGCGCCTTCAGCCTCAAAACCATATACGCAAGAGCCTCTCTCACTGAACAGAAAGTTGGCTCTCCTTCACCCCAAGCCAGTACAATATGTGTGTAACAACACCATATATCTGAATTGATGAAGAAGGCATGGTAATTTGGCAAAGTCTTGGTATTCAGTTTCCTTGAAATACTAAAACTTTGGGCGCATATTTACCAGGGAGCTAACTGGACTGTAGCCCCCTTGATCATTTGTACATATTCCCACAAAACCTGATACGTTCATGGCTATGCATCACCTTTTTAGAGCAGTCCCTGATACTTCACTATTTATGGTGGAATGGAGTGGTATTTGTAGTACCATGGTTTTCCAGCAGCTCCTCAGAATATCAGATTTTCAAAACAAGTATCATTGAGTCACACAAGCTTTTCCTGGAAAGAACCTCTGGAGATCCAACCTCCCACATAGAGGAGGATCGTAGTTCAGGTTAGACATGGTTTTCTCTAGCTGAATCTTGTAAAACCTTCCAGATAGACACTCCACCATCTCCCTAGGTAAACTTCTTAGTGAAAAAGCCAACGTTGCCCTTTGTTCTTGCTATTTGCCACTACAAGAAGAGTCTGGTTCTGTCATTGGGATCCTTTTGGGTAGCAGTAAAAAGCTTGTGTAGCTTTCCCCTCAGCCTTATCTTCCCCAGATTAAGCAAGCCCAGCTGCCTAAAACCCTCACCCCACAGCCCTTAGCCATTTTGGGAGCCCTCTGTTGGATTCCCTCCATTTCCCAAAACACATCTTGAATTGGGAGGCCCAAAAGGAGAAACAGTGTTCCAGGCATGACCTCATCGGTACTGAACAGAGGACAACACCTTCCTTCAGTCTCCTAGCTACACTCCTCCTAATACAGTCCAGTATGCAGTTTTCCTTATCCATGCAATTTGGTAATTTGCAAGTGATTACAGTACAAATCCTTCTTGTTCTATCGGAGCTGCAGATGGGGGTTCAAATAAGTATCTAACAATTTCTCCTGAATCCATATTGTAGGCCTACTTTAAATGAATCAATTGAATAACCCCTCCTCTAGGAAAAGTATGAAAGATAGTGATTGAGGTTTCTTTATAATTTGTGTTAAAATGATAGACTTATAAAGCTTAAGTCCAGGGGCACTAACAGATCATTTGGACTGACCTCCTGTATGTCAGAGGCTAATAATTTTCACTCAGTGATATACTCTGGCCACTATCACAGAAGTCTCCTTGTTAACAGGGTTGCTCCCTTGCAACTGGATGATGATGAAGGGTAAAATAAAAGCTGTGCTTATATCCAGGAAGAGCAGAGCTGTTATGAAAAGAAAAATAAGAAAAGCAGGTGTCCTGGTTTGAGGTAGAACAGAACCAACATTCTGTTCGGTAATTTACTTCCTAGCTAAGCCTCTTCTAACTCTCTGAAATTAACAGCATATCGTGCAGAAAACCCTTCGTTTTCAGAGTGATAAGACCTGATTATGCCAAGGAATGGTATGCAGAGAGGCTCTTGCTTAGACTTATTGCTATAACAACCAAGGTCAGCTAATTTCGTTATTTGCCCCGTTGGAGGGTCGGAAATGGAAAAGTGTAGAGAGGTCCCACCTGCAGGGAGGAGCAGACAGGACAGGTGACCCAAAACTGACCAACAGGTTATTCCATCCCATCTGCCCCATGCTCAGTATAAAAGCTGAGGGATCAAAGGGTCAGCCCTCTTTTCTTCAATGGCCGACATGCGAGGAGGACCCTGTCTGTTCATCTGCCTTTGATCCCGATCCATGTGTTCCCGACTCCAATTCTGGAACCCGGTACCCCTCTGTCGCTGAGCCCAGTCTGGGACTTCCCCAGTGCCTGCCAGTGATGTCATCCTGGGAGCTTGATATGGTTTTGTATATACTGTATCTATTTCGTTATTTCCTTTTTATTTTATTATTAATATTTCATTAAAGTAGTATAGTTCCTTCTAAACTTGTAAATCTCTTTATCTCTCCTCCTCCTCTCCTTGGAGCAAGAGGTGGGGGAGAGCACCTGTCTTCTGATCATTGGCCTATCTTGCCTAAACCATAACAGCAGGGTTGATCACTGAGGAAGTGAAGAGGGACCTTGCAAGCAGACAGTAAAAACTCCTGCTGAGAGGAATGTGGAGACTTTCTTTTTATGGCTCTTACTTGGAGGAAAGAGGATTAAGCCTACTTCAAAGACAGGATAGAGAGACCCATAAGGTCAGAAAGCTGAAAAACAGAAACTGTGAGAAGCTCAGCTGACTGCTGGAGAACTAAAAAGGGGTAATTATCCCTGTTTGCTGTGATACTAGGTATGAGCCTAAAATTTTTTATTCATCTGAAGCATAAATTCTAATTATAATGAACAATTACTTATACCACTGAAAAAGAAATGAAAGAATTGCGTGTTATTTAATTAAAAATGCAGCAAGAAGTCAGGGTCAAAAATCAAGGTGAAATTCTATAGCTAAGTAAAAAGAGATATGGAGTATTTCTAGAAATAACACTGGTTTCCTTGTTTCACTAGAATACTCTTATTTTGTTTCCAGAAATAGGTACCTTTCATCATTGCCTTGTGACAGAATACCCTTGGGAAAAGGCCAATTGTAGAACTATAACGTGTCAGGACTGATATGGAAAACTCATTTAAACTGGACTCAGGTGAATTTCTAATAAAAGCCTGTACCTAGCTTATAAGTATACCTTTACATTCCTCTGAACTGAAACACCACTTGGTGCAAAATACAGAAAACTACATAGGATGGACCGTCAGAGGTGACAAAGTAAATGTCAGCTGTCTCTTGTTCCAAAGCCACTTTGTGAAATAACTTTTCATCATTATCTTAAATTACTAAATTTAATATAAACACATTTTTTTCCCTATTTCAGGTATGTGGTACATAACAACCTTTAGCTGCTTTGTAATATTATTAGTTGCTTGAGACCAAATCTCATAACAGCTAGGAGCTGCACTGAGTATCTAAGATGAACTTACAGTGCACAGTCAGGACATTTTACAAAAAATAAACTACACTAAAAGGTCAAATTTGTGATATTTTAATAAATTTCAGTTTTGTTAGAACAACTGTATTTTGTTCTTAAAATATTTATTCTTTCCATGGTCTAAGTATAAACATATTTGCTAGAGCATGTATATCTCTCCGTTTATTTACAGATACACACAGTTTTAGGTGTGAAATCACAAAATAACTAGATGCATTTATGGTCTTATCTTTCTCATGCAAGGACTAATCAGTCTGGCTTTTCTAAGAGACTCACAACCAGTCCTGGTACTGCTTTAATTTTCACTGGTGCACAGCTACCTTTAAAAAGTGATCTTGATGCAATATGACAGGTATGAAAGCATGAAGGAGAAGGTTACAATAGTGATTTCCTGAAATTTTAAAGCTTAAAAGAGAGAGAGAGAGCTCTATGATTCAATACTGACAGAGGCTGGATGTTGTATCCTATGAAAGTACAGCTAATCATAGAATTGCTGAGGTTGGAAGGGACCTGTTTTCCTGCATGTGCTGTGTAATGGCACTCGGGATGATCTGTTCCATGACCTTCCCAGGCACTGAGGTCAGACTGACTGGCCTGTAGTTCCCCGGATCCTCCTTCCGGCCCTTCTTGTGGATGGGTGTCACATTTGCTAACCTCCAGTCAGCTGGGACCTCCCCGGTTGTCCAGGACTGCTCGTAAATGATGCAAAGTGGCCTGGCGAGCACATCCGCCAGCTCTTTCAATACCCTTGGGTGGATCCCATCCGGCCCCATAGATTTGTGCACCTCCAGGTGCTGAAGCAGGTCCCTCACCATTTCCCTTTGGATTACAGGGGCTACATTTTGCTCCCCATCCCTGTCTTCTAGCTCAGGGGTCTGGGTACTCAGGGAACAACTGGTCCTACTGCTGAAGACTGAGGCAAAGACGGCATTAAGTACCTCAGCCTTTTCCTCATCCTTGGTCACTATGTTGCCAGCCCCATCTACTAGAGGACAGAGATTATCCTTAGTCCTCTTCTTATTGCTAATATATTTATAGAAACTTTTTTTGTTGTCCTTGACAACAGAAGCCAGGTTTAGTTCTAGCCGGGCTTTGGCCCTCCTGATTTTTTCCCTACATAGCTTCACTACCTCTTTGTAGTCCTCTTGAGTGGCCTGCCCTTCCTTCCAAAGGCCATAGATCCTCTTTTTTTCCCTAAGTTGCAACACTAGCTCCCTGTTTAGCCAGGCCGGTCTTTTTCCCCGACGGCTTGTCTTCCGGCACATGGGGACAGCCTGCTCCTGCGCCTTTAAGACTTCCTTCTTGAAAAACATCCAGGCTTCCTGGGCTCCTTTGCCCTGGAGGACTGCCTCCCAGGGGACTTTGTCAACCAGGCTCCTGAAAAGCCCGAAGTTCGCCCTCCAGAAGTCCAAGGTAGCAGTTCTGCTGACCCCTCTCCTTGCTTCCCGCAGAATCGAAAACTCTATCATTTCATGGTCACTGTTCCCGAGACAGCCTCCAACCGTCACATCCCCCACAAGACCTTCCCTGTTTACGAACAACAGATCCGGCAGGGCACCTTCCCTAGTTGGCTCTCTCACCAGCTGTGTCAGGAAGTTATCCCCAGTACATTCCAGGAACCTTCTAGACTGTTCCCTCCCTGCTGTATTGTATTCCCAGCAGATGTCCGGCAAATTGAAGTCCCCCATGAGGACAAGAGCTCGCGATCTTGAGACTTCTCCCAGCCGTTTATAGAATATTTCATCTGCCTCCTCATCCTGATTGGGCGGTCTATAACAGACTCCCACCACGATATCTCCCTTGTTAGCCCTGCCCCTGATTCTTACCCATAAACACTCAGTCCCATTATCACCATCATTTAGTTGAAAGCATTCATAACACTCCTTAACATACAGGGCCACACCCCCGCCTCTCCTTGCTTGCCTATCCTTCCTGAAGAGCCTATAGGCATCCATGGCAGCACTATAGCTATGTGAGTCATCCCACCACGTTTCTGTGATAGCAACTACATCGTAATTATCCTGCTGCACAATGGCTTCCAGCTCCTCCTGTTTGTTGCCCATGCTACGTGCATTAGTGTATAAACACTTCAGCTGGGCTATAGGTCCTGTCTCCTTTTTACTGGCAGGAGCCAAAATTCTGCCACCCCCAGACTTATTCCTAAGGAGCCTGGTTACGCCCCCTATCTTTTCCAAGTCTAGTGCCAGCGTGCCACCTTCAGGCTTTTTGCTAGCAAGCTTGGATCTATCCCCATCCCCCTTCGAATCTAGTTTAAAGCTCTGTCAATGAGCCCCGCCAACTCCTGCCCTAAAACCCGTTTCCCCCTCTGAGACAGGCTTTTGCCATCTGTTGCCAGCAGGCCTGGCGTCCTGAAAAGCATCCCATAATCAAAGAACCCAAAGTCCTGCCGATGACACCAGTCTCTGAGCCAGGCATTGAACAGCTGGCATTTCCTATTAATCTTCTCATCAATCCTCGCAACTGTTGGGATAGAAGCAAACACTACTTGTGCTCCTGATCCCCTAACCAGCCGTCCCAGGGCCCTGAAGTCTTTCTTCATTGCCCTTGGGCTTCTTCCTGAAATTTCATCATTGCCTAACTGAAAAATCAATAAAGGGCAGTAGTCAGTAGGCCTAACTAGGGTAGGGAGTTTCCTCTGGACATCCTTAACTTTGGCCCCAGGGAGACAGCAGACTTCCCTACAGATTGGGTCTGGTCTACATATGGGACCTTCCACTCCCTTCAGAATCGAGTCCCCTACTACAAGGACCCATCTTTCTTTCATAACCGAGGATGTTGTTATACGAGGCATAACCCATCTTGGCCTCGGTGACAACTCCAAGTTCAGCAAGCTGTTGTCCTTCTCATCCTCCGGTTCCCTTTGCAGAACATCATATCTGTTCTGCAAGGGCACCTGGGATGGTGTGGGGGTTACCTGGGTGGCACGCCTGCCACACCGGACGGGGACTCATTGCCACTGGCCCCTGTCCTCCGAATCTCCACATTCAGCCATCCTGCTAGTGGGTGGGGAGTGCTCTGTATGTGGAGCTCTGTCTGCCTGAGGTGCTTCTTTCAAGGGAAGGCAGGGTGCGACTCCAGTTATCTATCTCCTGTTCACACTCCCTTATACTTCCCAAACGACTTACCTCCTCACAGAGCTCCATCACTAGGTGAAGGAGTTCCTCTACCTGGGCACACCTCTCACAGGTCTGCTCACCACTACCATTCAACACCGGCGCAAGAGCAGGGCACACCCTGCAGCCTGACACCTGGGTGGCAGCATGTTCCCACGCAAGCTCTGTCCTGGTGGCCACATCGGAGCTGCTCGGTGCAGAGCTCAGGGATAGCATGGCCTTCTGCCGAGTTCTTACCATGACGTCCTGGTCAGGTCGAGAGGTTTCCAGTGACTTACTGTTCAAGGAGCTGTGTCCTGTATACCCGCTCTCGCCACAGTGACACCCACCAACCACCTTGCACTCCAGAACCGTCCGTTTAGAACTGCCGCCTGTGTCGTTATCTCCGCCCCCGCCGCGTCAGCAGCCCACCCCCGAGCTGCCGGTTCCGGCACGAGCTAGCCGCTTTTCCCAGCCACCAAAGCCCTCAAAAGAGCCTTTTTGCCGGCCTTATCCGCCGTGATCTCCTTCCCCAGTGAGGCCAGTGGTGGATTGCTGATTGAGTGTTGATATACTGAAAACAAATAAAATCACTTTGACTTAGAAAACAATAGTTATGGACTTTGAAAGACGTGGTGAACCTTCCAAGTGTTTTGACCTGAAGAAAAACAACTTAGTGATCAAAAGAATGTGTCGTGGAATTCCTTAAAGACTGGACTGGAGGATTGTCTACACCAAACTCAATGCGATCATAAATCAGTAAAGAAATGCAGGTATTCACTCCAATCACTTGTGTATAAATTATGATTGACAATCTGCATATCTAAATGAACTATAAGGTTCAGAGTCTAAGGTTTTCACATTGTATGTATGGTTTTATGTCTAAAACCCACTTCTTTTATGTAGGTAAGTAGAGAGAAGGAGAGAAAAGTAGGGGGGCAGATGAACCCTCTAGGTTTTGCATAAGCAAATGAAATGTGGTTTTCTTCTCCTTCTGCCACCTGTATTTGTCTCAAGATGGTAAGTGGGTCATCTGTTTCAGGTTGTAAGTAAATAGTTCAGCGCATTTTTTTATTAGTGTTAAGAGTGAATTTAAGGCAACAGACTGAAAGGATTATCTATTTCTTTGTTAAAATGATTGGTAAAAAATGAGATTTCCAAAGTTCTCTGGACTGTGGATTCAGGTGATGGACTGTACATAATGACTTGAAAGATGATAATGATTGATATCTGATAATGGCATCAGAAAGTGTGTTCTGGTGGTCACAATCAACCAGGAAATCTTTCTTGCATGAATCATGCTAATGAGGATAAACTTGAATACTTATGGTTTCCATGTTTAGTGGTGTCAGATTAAACAATCAAACGATCCCCCAACCGTCCCCCCTCCCAACACTTTTGTCTTGTGTGTAAATGTATCATAGGTCTCTGTCTCTAAAGCACTGATTTGTAGGTTTCAAAACTTTAAAAAATTCTTCCTGATAAATGCTAAAATGATACGTCAAACCAAACATTTAAAAAATATATTAGCATATGCACTAAATGCTGGTTTAGACCTGTTTCAGGCAAGAATGCATCAACTATATTGTCTGTGTCTTGAAGTAATAAAAGATACTTTTATCTTTCTCATTGTCACTATGGTATGTTGCTTCAAGAACTGCCTCTAAAATTATGCATGTCCTGAACAGTTTCAGAAGATTCCTGATTTCTTTGAACCAACTTGAAAAATTAAGAAATCAATGTCTATCCCTTTCTTTAGCTATGAAAATTTCTCTTTTATTCCTTAATTAATAAAAAAAAGTCAAAGAAATACTAACCCATCTCTTCCATTAATTCACTTGAGAGACTAACATTTCAGAGACAATCAAAAAGACCAGTAACTAGGCAATTTTTCAGGGCTTATGAATTATGATATGCAGTGAAATCAGCAAAATTCCACATAATTTGAAATTTGGAAACATAGCAAATATCAATTATGATCCAAAAAGTTTTCCTAGCCCTGAAAGTAATTGATCCCCAGCTCAGTCTCAGTGGCAACAATGCCTTAACATCCCAGAAATGCTGGATTCTTAGTCTGAATTGGACTACCAGTAACATTGCTTGAGAACCATGCTTGGGATTTGGAAAAAAATCAGTGAACCCATGATGAGGGTAGAGCATCAGTGAATCTCCTTTATTTAATTAACCATTGCACAGGGAAGTTTCTGATAACCTTTACATTTATATCTCTACAATGAACAATATTCTTGGCCTCAAGTATATAAACCTGTAGACCTGCAAATTCAAACCATAACACAGCAGTATGTTTTATGTATAGCAAAGCTATTTTTGGCCAAGCATCCACTTTAAAACCTTTCTCCATTTTTTATTTTTCTCCTTCTCCATCTCTGCACAGTTGCATTCATGACAACTAATTCACTTGACGTTACAGATGGAGACAAACAAAAATAGTCATATTAATGTTCTAGTATTTCTCCAAAATATTTCCGAGGATCACAATAATGTACATCAATAAATATACAAAATACATGATTGTGTGGGGTGCTAGAAAGGTTTTCCTGGCATGAGTATTGTACTGACCTACATAATTCATGAACGATGAAGGATAGGACCATTATATGCAGCAAAATGAAGAAAGCATTGAATACTACCAAACTTCATAATGTGTCTGTATCAAGCTTAGCTTTTCAGAGAATCAAATAGATTTTATTCAAAGCTTAGAAAGTACAAGTTCAACCAGATTATTAAAATAAATATAAAATAGACAAATAGATTCATGTCCTGTACTGAAATTCATACAGAAATTCATTGGGTTGTGGTAGGTCCAGCTGTGTGAAAAATATCAGCGCTTGGCTCCTTGCCACAAGTCATTTTAGAAACATTTCTATTATTTTTTCAAAGGCTGACAGGACAGTTCACAATACAGTGCCAAATGGTGCACCTTTTCCACTCCATGTTGTGCACCAGATGTTAATATTTTTACAGACACTAAGTACTCTTTATTCCATAAGAATATAGTTTCACAGCAATGTCGCCCTTAGTGATCTTTCCTGTTGTGCATCTATGTGTTGGAGTGGGAGCCGGACCCGGAGTAACGACGAGATCTCAATATGAGTATGATCGTTCTCCCTTTATTCAAGTTTTCACAGCATATTTATAGACAGACAGTAAAAGACAGTAAAAGCACACGCTAGCAAAAGTGATTGGTTTACAACCTATGTTTATGTGACTAAAACAGTTCATTGGTACACCTCTTGTGAGTTCATTGGTGCACCTCTTGTGCCCACCCATCGCTACACAAGACAGCTTCTCCCTCTCTCTACAGATGTAGTTCTGCTTATCTTTGTTTACGGTTTTGTTACTTCTGCTTTTTTAAGGACTTCAAGGAGAGTTCGCGATCACATTCAGGCCTGTAACTAAGGCTTCTCCTTGAGGCTCATATCAGAGGCTGGATTGTTCATCACAATCAGATCATGTCCCTTCTCACTCAGCCATTCCTCCACATCTATGTACTACAGATAATGTCTAAAGAATCAAACTTTCTAATTAACTTCTCAGATAACAAATTGCTGTATTTTGATGGCTGCAACTGAAGAGTCTTCCTGTATTAAGGCATTAGTAGCATATTAGTAAAAAGCCTAAGTTGATTACTGTGTTTAAAAGAACATGGTCTGGCTATATTTCTGAAGATAGTTTGGGGATCAACCATGACAATCCAGTTGTCACCCCAAAGTGTTTGTCTGCCAACAGGTATGGTCTCAGTCAGCAGCAAATAATAAACTATATTAAATTAGCCTGTTTAGAGGTTTCAATCATGCACATTTTAATGTACAGTTTATTGTAACAGGTATATATGTATAGTGACAGCCATATGCTAAACTAAAGAATGTCAAATTGACACCACAGATGGGGGAGTTTTACAGTTTGTTTAAAAAGAGAGTTGTTTACTAACTAGTTAAGTGTGATAGTGTGTGTGTGGGAGAGATCTACATAAATATGGAAAGGAAAGAACCTTTATGCTAATTAAAAGCTAACCTCCTAATAAAAGAGTGAATTAGAGGGAGATTCAGAAAGAAAGATTAAACAGGCCTTAGATCTCCTAGAAAACCTGAAAAGAAGAGTTTGACTGTAAGAGCATCTTTGGCTATGATGCTCTTCTAAGACACTTTGCTAAGACAGGAGCGCCATGCAAAGGTTGTTGCCAGGCTTGTCTAAAAGAAAACAGCAAGTTAGCTGACTGATGGAAAAAGGAACCTTCTGATCTAATCTTTGTGTAAATTATGTACAATTTCCCTTTACCATCACTTATGTCTTTTATTTAAAAAAATAACTTTGTCATTTTGAATATGACAAATGAATAGTTTTATGTGCTCAGCTTTTGTTAAGTTAAGCATTCCTTAAGTGCAGCAAATTCAGGTGCTGGGACACCTGAGACACCATAACAAGCGCTCTAGCTCCTCTGCCTATCATGCACTTTAAGAGAGTGAGTGCTTCTTTGAGGTGCATGGGCCAAGTGTAGGGAAAGCGGTACCAGAGTTAACAGGCAAAATGCAGAAATGTCTTGAAATGACTGTTGATGAAATTAAAGGCTCTCTGGCATGCAGTAAGATATTGGGGTACATGACTGAACTACAGGAGCCACAGGAAGAATGTCATAGTAACAGTACTTGTGAAATTTTTTCCCCACTATTTCTAAGCAAAGCACGTTTTCTTTTACTAATAATCAGATCAAGGTTGATTTAAAAGCTTCAGAAATCAATTGAGGGTTTTCCCCTGACTCTAGTGCACTTAAAAACCATATCATGAAAAGCAGTAAAATGTATGCATCAAAGTTAGAGAGATACTATCTTCACAAGCAAGACCTGAAGGAGCAAAAATGTTATTTAATCTAATGTTCTACTATTCAATGATCCAGAGTTAAATTGTGTTTGATGGAAGTATACCTAACAGAAAATCACATCTTCTGGATCTGAAAACATCAAAACATAGAGGTTTTGCCATTTGCCGTGAAGGCAATAATTTCCACTTCTAATTTGTCTAAATTAACATTCATTTACTAGGCAGTTATTGAAGTGTTCTGAGAAGATCAGTAATTCTTCATCAGCAATGTCAAAATAATCTTTGAGAAAGCATTTATTTTAGAAATATGGAACTTAGTTCATAGACACATGAACAAGGTATATACTTCAAAACTCTGTAAATAAGATTTCCCATCTTGTAAATATACTATGCTTCTTAGCTTAAGCAAAATTACAGTTAAGTACAGTGTATCGGTACAAATAAAATGTTCCCTATTAATAAATAAAATACCTGGCCCTGAAAGGTAAAAGGTATTTTGTATTCATTAATAAAATGCTCTGTTATCACTCGATTACATGGAGATAATTTTTTTCAGTAATGGGGTCAGAAGATCCGACATTCCAAAACTGATAAATCTGTGGAAGTCTTTCAAGTATTCAGATAAGGCATGTTCAACAAGCCTTATAATATGATCATAAGACTATTTTCTTTCTACCCCTAACTTGTTTTTTTTTATTATCAGAGCAGGTGTTTTATAACAATTAGAGGTTCTGATGCAACCTTATCTCAGAGAGGTAAGCAAATAGAGCAAGTACACTATAACTTCATAGAGGAGATTTTTTCTCTCTTAGAAGGACCATCTGGTAGCTCAAAAGAAAATGCAGCTGAATGCTTCATACTTTTCTCTGAACAGAGTGACAGAATTAGTGCCACCTCCCTGGAAGTGTTAGCATTATATTAAGTGGGTTTTCTGTACCTTTGTTTCTTTTGTGGGTCTGGAAAAGCACTTTGACATTTCACCATATGCACAGTGTATCAAGGAACCAGTGGATATCACTGAAGGGTTTTAGCTGGTTTTGCTTTTCAAAAGGGAAGATAATTTTCCTGATGCTCATTCCTTTCGCACAGCTTTACCAGTATGTTCTTCTATTCTCCTTTTGCGTTGGAACAAAACCTTAATTTCATATCTCGGTGCAAGCTGATTCTTTGATGTCACTAGCCTAGAAAGCCCTCTGGGGCCAGCTATTTCCTGCAGTGCCATTTTACAAGCATTGCAATCATGGCTATATGACTAGATAAACTGATAAATGATGGTAGCTGTAAGAAGATTAAATTTTTTTTGTCTTTACGTGACACATATGTTTTGCACAAATATTGCCTCATCTTTCTTTGTTTCTATTCTTCATCATTGCAGAACTGATGTATTGGGTTTGCGTGGCAAGGTTTTGGTTGCGGGGGGGCTGCAGGGGTAGCTCCTGTGAGAAGATGCCAGAAGTTTCCCCTATGACTGATAGAGACAATGCCAGCTGGCTCCAAGACAGACCCGCTGCTGGCCAAAGTTGAGCCAGTCAGTGACGGTAGTAGTGCCTCTGTGATAACATATTTAAGAAGGAAAAAACCTGCTGTGGAACAGCTCTGCAGACACTAAGGTCAGTGAAGAAGGAGGGGGAGGAGGTGCTTCAGGCACCAGAGCAGAGATTCCCCTGAAGCCCATGGTGAAGACCATGGTGAGGCAGGCTGTCCCCCTGTAGCCCATGGAGGTTAACGGTGGAGCAAATATCCACCTGCAGCCCGTGGAGGACCCCCACACCAGAGCAGGACTGTACCCCGTAGAAAGGACACACGCTGGAAAAGTTCATGGAGGACTGTCTCCCATGGGTGGGACCCCATGCTGGAGCAGGGGAAAAGTATGCAGAGGAAGGAGCAGCAGAGACAAAGGGTGATGAACTGACCACAACCCCTATTCCCCATCCCCCTGCACCACTCGAGGGGGAAGAGGTAGAGAATTTGGGAGTGAAGTTGAGCCTGGGAAGAAGGGAGGAATGGGGGGAAGATGTTTTAAGACTTGTTTTTATTTCTCATTGTCCTACTCTGACTTGGCGGGCACCTGGCATCCAGCCAAGGTTAACCCACCACAACTGATTAATTAATTGATGATTGATTGTGCTAATTCATAGAAATCTTTTTATTCACGGTAGACTGCACTGTCTTGCCAGGAACAGCAAAACAGAAGTCTAAAAAGAAGAAATTCATGCAGGTACTTCATGTTGGATTCCTGGAATACCCCTGGATGTCTTTGTGGGGTTTCTTTTGGGGCAGGTGCTAGAACTGTAAAAGCACCTAATCTTTCTGGCTAGAAGGGACCTTGGGAGGACATCTGGTCCCACCTCCTGCCTAAAGCGGGATCAATACTGAATTTAGACCAGGTTGTTCAGGGCTTTGTCTAGTCTGGTCTTGAAAACTCCAAGGATGGAAGTTCCCCAGCCACCCTGGAGATCTTTTTCCAGCATGTAAAATGGCAGGGGATGAACATAATCCTCCGTGGAGGGATTCCACTGGAAATACAAATTCATCCATTTGGATATCATTTGCTGGCTCTAGGAAATCCTCCTCTCCAGGAGATTAAGACCAGTAGCTTGCACTGCTATGGTTCTCCATAGCAACAATACTAAATTCTGCAGGGATGATGAGATCCATCACTAGAAATATACTGATTTTATCTGACAATTCTCTGTCAGGACTACAGGAGAAGAGAAATATGTTTTTTGCTTTCCATATAGGATTTTTTTTCCATACAGGCAGTAGTATATATTTGCAAGATTATAGTTACACAACCTAAATAGTTTTTCTCCCTCCCCGCAAGTATATATGATCACAGAATTTACTCAGAGTGGATCATCTGTTCTCTGTCTGAAATATGTGTGTGTAGGATAAAAAGGTAAGAATGCTACAGAGTTTGAATAGATGTTATCCTCCGTGCCTGACCATCCAGATGATATCAGTGACCTGATTTTTTATTTTGTTACGGGCAGAACGCAATTCAGCTGGAGATTACCTTGACTGGAGACAAAGTAAAAAAATTAAGTATCTGTTTCTCCAATCCTGATTCATCCCACATAACACTAGGAATTAACTGAGCAGTTGGACTGAATAACCTACACATCCTTATTTCTATCTATATCCAATGGAGAGGTGTGAACACCACTAGGAAATTATTCCGATTTATGTAGGCTTAAAAATTACCTTTGGAAGGTAAGGGTGATTATCGTTCAAAACTAAGGACCCCTGTTAAGTGTGATGAATGAACGTTGCATTTGAATCAGTTTGTACCTTTTGCCATCAAGTCAAAAGTTTTCTCCTATGATGCACCAGCAGTGATGTGAGTCAATAATGCATCATTATTCAGGAGAAAACTGCTTTTTGGAATGGAAGATGTAACTTTTCAAGGACCTCAGCCTGTAAGCTAGGGCTACAATTTCCTCTGTACTCAGACAAAAATGCAGCTGGCTGGTTTATTGGAACAAAATCAGAGAATCATAGAATCATAGCATGGTTAGAGTTGGAAGGGACCTTAAAGATCATCTAGTTCCAACGCCCCTGCCATGGGCAGGGGCACCTACCACTAGACTAGGTTGCTCAAAGCCCCATCCAACCTGGCCTTGAACACTTCCAGGGATGGGGCATCCACAGCTTCTCTGGGCAAGCTGTTACAGTGCCTCACCACCCCCACAGTAAAGAATTTCTTCCTGATATCCAATCTAAATCTACCCTCTTTCAGTTTAAAACCATAACCCCTCGTCCTATCACTACACTCCTTGAGTCCCTCCCCATCCTTCCTGTAAGCCCCCTTTAGGTACTGGAAGGCTGCTATAAGGTCTCCCTGGAGCCTTCTCTTCTCCAGGCTGAACAGTCCCAACTCTCTCAGCCTGTCTTCATAGGAGAGGTGCTCCAGCCCTCTGATCATCTTTGTGGCCTTCCTCTGGACCCGTTCCAACAGGTCCATGTCCTTCTTCTGTTGGGGGCTCCAGAGCTGGATGCAGTACTCCAGGTGGGATCTCATGAGAACAGAGTAGAGGGGCAGAATGACCTCCCTCGACCTGCTGGCCATACTTCTTTTGACGCAGCCCAGGATGCAGTTGGCTTTCTGAGCTGCAAGCACACATTGCCTGCTCATGTTGAGCTTCTCATCAACCAAAACCCCCAAGTCCTTCTCCTCAGGGCTGCTCTCAAGCCATTCTCTGCCCAACCTGTATTTGTGCTTGGGATTGCCCTGATCCAGGTGCAGGACCTTGCACTTGGCCTGGTTGAACTTCATGAGGTTGGCACGGGCCCACCTCTCAAGCCTGTTCAGGTTCCTCTGGATGGCATCCCTTCCCTCCAGCATGTCAACTGCGTCACACAGCTTGGTGTTGTCAGCAAACTTGCTGAGGGTGCACTCAATCCCACCATCCATGTTACCCACAAAGATGTTAGTACCACACTGCTCATCACTGGTTTTGACTTGGACATTGAGCCATTGACCGCAACCCTTTGAGTGCAACCATCCAACCAATTCCTTATCCACCGAGTGGTCCATTTGTCAAATCCATGTCTCTCCAATTTAGAGACAAGGATGTCATGTGGGACAGTGTCAAATGCCTTGCACAAGTCCAGGTATGTCGGAGTGGGAGCCGGACCCGGAGTAACGACGAAATCTCAATATGAGTATGATCGTTCTCCGTTTATTCAAGTTTTCCCAGCATATTTATAGACAGACAGTAAAAGACAGTAAAAGCACACGCTAGCAAAAGTGATTGGTTTACAACCTATGTTTATGTGACTAAAACAGTTTATTGGTACACCTCACCTCTTGTGAGTTCATTGGTACACCTCCTGTGAGTTCATTGGTGCACCTCTTGTGCCCACCCATCACTACGCAAGACAGCTTCTCCCTCTCTCTACAGATGCGGTTCTGCTTATCTTTGTTTACGGTTTTGTTACTTCTGCTTTTTTAAGGACTTCAAGGAGAGTTCGTGGTCACATTCAGGCCTGTAACTAAGGCTTCTCCTTGAGGCTCATATCAGAGGCTGGATTGTTCATCGCAATCAGATCATGTCCCTTCTCACTCAGCCATTCCTCCACACACTGCCAATTTTGCTTAAAGGAAATTATGAGAGGAAATTCTGTATATAAAACTCCGTAGCTTTTAACAGTATCCTTCTCGGCATACTCTTTCAGGTACGCATTCTTGTTCTCATGTATAAGTTAAAGGTTTGTACACATGGTTTTCATATTGCAAGGCTGTATTTTTGCATTTTAACTTAAATATCCTCAGTATTGTATTTTAATACTAATATTTTATGCTTTTCTAAAGCCTAGTAGTGTGAGCAAAAGAGGGAAGAGAACTGCAATGGATTAGAAATTCAGGTCATATTAGCATAGCTATGCAGATGTCCTGGTTCCGGCGGGGATAGGGTTAATTCTTCCTGGTATTCCATGCCATGTGAGCCATGCCCACCCTGAGCTGCCGGGGGAGGGGGCAGGAAGTCGCTGCTTGGAGCAGGCTGGGGCATCCCGGGTTCGATCAGTGAGCGGCGGGGAGCAGCAGTTCCGTAATTGTGTTTGTATATTACTCTGTCCATGTTATTGTTGTTGTTTGCTTGTTCCCTTCGCTGTTCTGTTAAACTGCCTTTGTCTCAACCCCAGAGTCTTGCCTTTTTCTTCTGAGTCTTCCTGTATTGGGAAGAGCCGAGAGAGCGGCACGTGGTTCTTTGTTGCTGTCTGAGGCTAAACCACGACAGTCCTTTTTGGCGCCCAATGTGGGGCTCAAAGGGTTGAGATAACGACAGAATCCAACTAGAGCGTGAAAAAACGAATTTGTTGTGTGCATTTATTGTATTAGGCAAATAGTCGCTGGTCACCATGTTGCTTGGTTTGTTCTCATGGCTGTGTTATGTGAATTCCTATGTGGTTTATGTTCTCCCTGCGATGATTTTTGTTACTTCTGGGAGAGGGATGAGGATTATCATTTTGCTGTCCTGTGCAATATCGGCTTATGATATGATAACATCACTTATTGGACAGTTACTTTGGGGCGTTTATGTGGTTCTGCTGTCCTGTCCGTACCTCGGGCACCGTCTCTCAGAATTTATTAATAATTACACCCAGTCTATGGGGGAAACAGGGGGGGACACTTTCCCCAGCTCTTTCACCTCCCTTTTCTCCTTTGGGCCAGGTATGACAGCTTTTGAGAATTTTGAATATCCCTGGGATACTCAAACCAGCCTGGTCCTAGTGTTATGTCTCCTGAATGTGTTCCAGGTCCTGTTTAGGGTTAAACGACTATTTAAGACTCCCACACGGAGATCTGCTCCGAGACTGGATAGTCAGGGGTGGCATGGCATGTGGGAGAACATGGGCAGGTACCTCGAGAACTTCTCACCTCCAATGGTCTGGGACTTCACCCCTGAACAGTTACAGGACCCTGATAAAGTGGTAGAATATTTGAAAAGAAAATGCTGTGGCTGTTCTAGAGAGGCACAACTCACCGCACTGTGCTGGGCCCTGGCCAGTATCTACCAGGCACTGCTCAGCATTACGCAGCACCCTCAGGGGGAAGAGATGGAAACTAGACTGGCAGACACTGTGGCTACTGCAACCCCTGTGGCAGCCACTGCAGCTACTGCAACCCCTGCGGCAGCCACTGCAGCTACTCCGACCACAGTGACAGCCACTGCCGCTGAACCAGGGAACCAAGCCGTGCCAGTATCAGTTGCCCCCATACAGAAGAGGAAGTACACGAAGAGATCAGTTTGCTTAGTAAAAGATGATGATGAACCAGGGTCATCACGAGAGCAGGAGGAAGAGGCAGAACCAGAGATAATCACTCGATCCCTATCCTTGAGTGAGCTGCGGGATATGCAAAAAGATTTTAGCCGACTTTCAGGCGAGCACATTGTCACCTGGCTGCTCCGGTGCTGGGATAACGGGGCCAGTAGCCTGGAATTAGAGGGTAGGGAGGCCAGGCAGCTGGGATCCCTGTCCAGGGAAGGCGGCATTGACAAAGCAATTTGGAAGAAGACCCAAGCCCTCAGCCTCTGGAAATGACTCCTGTCAGGCGTGAGGGAGAGGTACCCCTTCAGTGAAGATGTTGCATGTCAACCAAGCAAGTGGACTACCATGGAAAGAGGTATCCAGTACCTGAGAGAATTAGCTGTGCGGGAGATGATTTATTATGCCTTGGACAATGCAGACTTACCCACAGACCCTGATGAGGTGCAATGCACAAGGCCCATGTGGCGGAAGTTTGTACGGAGCGCACCATCGTCATATGCCAACTCATTGGCAGTAATGGAATGGAAAGGCGAAGAGGGACCAACGGTGGATGAGGTGGCTGGCCGGCTCCGGCGATATGAAGAAAGTCTCTCTTCCCCCCTTGTCTCAGCTGTGGAGAAACTGTCCCGGAAGGTCCAGCAACTTGAAGAGAATATATCCTACTCTCCACCTGTATGGGCCAGCATCTCAGCTATTAGAAGCAGGCGTTTCCCCACTCAAGAGAGAGAGTACAGAGGGTACACACCACGAAGGCACCCTGTGGTTCTACCTGCGTGACGACAGGAAGGACATGAGGGAGTGGGATGGACAACCTACTTGGATCCTGCGGACACGGGTACAGGAGTTTCAAGGAAGGACAACCACAAAAGGGGATCCCTCCAGGAAAAGTGCCGCCCCAGTTTCCAGTGGGCAGTTCCCCAGGCAGAGCAGAAGGCCTGATCTTGCTTCTGATCCTCTTGAAGGAACTTCCAAGTCATTTCTGCAAGAAGTGAGTAACGGATACTATGACCAGGATTAGAGGGGACCTGCCTCCGGCCAGGTGGAGGAAAGGGACAACTGGGTTTATTGGACGGTGTGGATTTTGATGGACACGGGTGCACGGTGTACTTTAATACCATCAAGCTATAGAGGGGCAGAACCCATTTGTATTTCTGGGGTGACAGGGGGATTCCCAAGAGTTGACTGTACTGGAGGCGGAAGTGAGCCTAACTGGGAATGAGTGGCAAAAACATCCCATTGTGACTGGCCCAGAGGCTCCATGCTTCCTTGGTATAGATTACCTCAGGAGAGGGTATTTTAAGGACCCAAAAGGGTACCGTTGGGCCTTTGGCATAGCTGCCTTGGAGACAGAGGAAGTTAAACAGTTGTCTACCTTGCCTGGTCTCTCGGAGGACCCTTCTGTTGTGGGGCTGTTGAGGGTCGAAGAACAACAGGTGCCTTTTGCTACCACAACGGTGCATCGGCGGCAATATCACACTGACCGAGACTCTCTGATTCCCGTCCATAAGCTGATTCATCAACTAGAGGTTCAAGGAGTGGTCAGCAATACCCGCTCACCCTTTAACAGTCCCATATGGCCGGTGCGAAAATCTAATGGAGAGTGGAGGCTAACCGTAGACTATCGTGGCCTGAATTAAGTCATGCCACCGCTGAGCGCTGCTGTGCTGGACATGCTAGAACTCCAGTACGAACTGGAGTCCAAGGCAGCCAAGTGGTATGCCACAACTGATATAGCGAATGCATTCTTCTCAGTCCCTTTGGCAGCAGAGTGCAGGCCACAGTTTGCTTTCACTTGGAGGGGCGTCCAGTACACCTGGAATCGACTGCCCCAGGGGTGGAAACACAGCCCCACCATTTGCCATGGACTGGTCCAGACTGCACTGGAACAGGGTGAGGCTCCAGAACATCTGCAATACATTGATGACATCATTGTATGGGGAAACACAGCAGAAGAAGTTTTTGAGAAAGGGAGTAAAATAGTCCAAATCCTTCTGAAAGATGGTATTTCCATAAAACAAAGTAAGGTCAAGGGACCTGCACAGGAGATCCAGTTTTTAGGAATAAAATGGCAAGATGGACGCCGTCAGATCCCAATGGATGTGATCAACAAAATAGCAGCTATGTCTCCACCAACTAGTAAAAAGGAAACACAAGCTTTCTTGGGCATTGTGGGTTTTTGGAGAATGCATATCCCAGATTACAGTCTAATCGTAAGCCCTCTGTATCAAGTAACCCGGAAGAAGAATGACTTTAAATGGTGTCCTGAGCAACGACAAGCTTTTGAACAAATCAAACAGGAAATAGTCCATGCAGTGGCCCTGGGGCTAGTCCAGACAGGACAAGATGTTAAAAATGTGCTCTACACCACAGCCAGGGAGAACGGCCCTACCTGGAGCCTCTGGCAGAAAGCACCAGGGGAGACTCGAGGTCGACCCCTAGGGTTTTGGAGTCGGGGATACAGAGGATCCGAAGCCCGTTACACTCCAACAGAAAAAGAGATATTGGCAGCATATGAAGGGGTTCGAGCTGCTTCAGAAGTGGTTGGCACAGAAGCACAGCTCCTCTTAGCGCCTCGACTGCCAGTGCTGGGCTGGATGTTCAAAGAAAGGGTCCCCACCACACATCATGCAACTGATGCTACGTGGAGTAAGTGGATTGCACTGATCACACAGTGAACTCGAATGGGAAACCCCAGTCGCCCAGGAATTCTGGAAGTGATCATGGACTGGCCAGAAGGCAAGGATTTTGGTATGTCACCAGAGGAGGAGGTGACGTGTGCGGAAGAGGCCCCACTATATAATAAACTGCCAGAAAATGAGGAGAAATATGCCCTGTTCACTGATGGGTCCTGCCTACTAAGGGCATTATATCTGCATGAATCTATATGTGTGTATGTATATATATATAACAGGGGAAAGTGGTGGGAATTCATTGGAACCTGTAAGATGTGGGCATGGCATAGATGGTATGGAATAAGGGGTGGATAATGTCCTGGTTCCAGCGGGGATAGGGTTAATTCTTCCTGGTATTCCATGCCATGTGAGCCATGCCCACCCTGAGCTGCCGGGGGAGGGGGCAGGAAGTCACTGCTTGGAGCGGGCTGGGGCGTCCCAGGTCCGGTCGGTGAGCGGCGGGGAGCGGTTCCGTAATCGTGTTTGTATATTCCTCTATCCGTGTTATTGTTGTTGTTTTCTTGTTCCCTTTGCTGTTCTGTTAAACTGCCTTTGTCTCAACCCCAGAGTCTTGCCTTTTTCTTCTGAGTCTTCCTGTATTGGGAAGAGCTGAGAGAGCGGCACGTGGTTCTTTGTTGCTGTCTGAGGCTAAACCACAACAGCAGAATACAAAGTCATTGAACAACATAACAAACAGCAACATGGTCATCCCCCTAACAAGTCCGCTCCTCTTCATATAACTTTTTGGTAGTGGAAGAGACTCCTGGAGGCTTAAAAAAAAAAGAAAAAAAAAAAAAAAAGAAAAAAAAAGAAAAAAGAAAAAAGAAAAAAGAAAAAAAACAAAAAAAGAAAAAAGAAAAAAAGAAAAAAGAAAAAAGAGAAAAAAAAGAAAAAAAAGAAAAAAGAAAAAAAAAGACGGAAAAGACAAGCCAGCCTGTCAGAGAGAGAGAAGTGCCAGCAAGTTGTTTAGCAGCCACCCAAGGACCTTTGTAACTGGGGCATAAAATGGGCTAAATGCTATTGGCACTAAGAGATGTGGCTGAATAAAACAATACAAAGGTCCAAAGCATACAGTATCTGAAGGACCCTGAAGAAAAGGTGATACTAAAAGATAAGGTAGTAAGGGAGACCTTGGTGTTTCCTTCACAAACAATAACCATAAATCAAGATACTTTTCAAGGAGAAAAAAAGCATGTTACAAGTAGGAGCAGCTCAGCAAGCGCAGAACAGATTTGAACTTTTTGATATTTATGTCCTACTGATTAGCATGGCAAGTATGAAATCTAAATTTGCAGAAGATAATAAAGAGGCAAATAGTGGAATAATACAATTTCACGCAGATGAAATATCGCATGAAGAGCAACATGCCAGCTACGCAGTAACACATACAGAGGATGCATGACTGGCCCTTTGAAATTCCCCATGGACAAGAATTTAAAAGCCTCTAGCAAAACATGTTGTTGCCAAAAAAATCACAAATCAGATCTACCAAAAGCTATCACAGTAGGGCAGTTGTTAAAAACTCTGTATTTGTAATATACTGCATTTGTCAAAGTGTTAGTGTTATCCTGATCCTTAGTTTTGAGTCAATAGAACTATTTTTATGTACATTAATATATAGATGCAAATATGTTTAAATTTAAATATATATACACATATTTACATTTAAATATATATTTAAATTACCTTGGTCTCTGACTCCTCTTATCCTCAAAATTCTTCATACTGAATTAAACTTGGTAGATTATTGTGGCTGAAATCCTTCCAAACCCCAAGCTATTTGTCTAGGAGAGAAGGAGGGAACAAGATTTTTTTCTTAAACAGTCAGAAAACTTGTTTGTTCAACAGCTCACATGGGAAGAATAATCCTATCAGAGTTGAAAACCAGCAACGAAAATATCAGCCACCTATTCCCTTTCTGGACTGTTTTACCTGTCAGAATATGTAAATAAAATATGAGACAGGCTCCAAGGAAATGACAGCTAACTGAGCCATTATTCATTCTGCCCAAGATCTAAAAGAAAGTTGCTATTGCTGTAAGTAAGCCTGCTACATGCAAGTACAGTGGGATATTGCCCCAAGCATGCTATTAGACTGAACTATACAGCTACAGGACAGCAGGTTGAAGAAAACTAACGTTTTTTTCCTCATTTCTCCCAAACAACAGAAAGCTTTCTCTTTAAAAATTACAAATTAGAATTACTTTGCTGATGATAAGCTCTGGCTTTTGTTGAAAGCTCCTTAAACCAGGAGTTCCTGTATTTTTTTCCAGACATGATCTCTTGAGACTTGTGCTGCTCTTGCTTCTGCAGCAGTCTCTCTTCCTGCTGCTAGTGTTATTCCCACTGCTTCAGCATTTTGCAAAATGCCAGTTTTCTGTCTGAAATCCAATAGCTGACGCCTTTGCACAGGAGCTTGCTACATTCAGTGCCGCTACTAAAAGGGTCTTATGCCCTGTTCAGAGGCTTCAGTTTCCTTGTGTTGAATTACACTTCTCTCCTTCAAACGTGAATGGAAAATGTTTGCCACGTTTAAGAAAATCATCCTGAGGGAGATATTATGCGGGCTAATAAAAAATGCCAATTTAAAAATCTACTGTGCTTTTTTTTCCTCTTTTTTTGCCTGTTTTGACACTAGGCTTTTGCAAGGCACTGAGCCCTAAAGTAAGCCTTTGTTATATTCCTTAAGATTTCTTCTCTGTAGTAACTAAAGAGCTTGCACTGTGGTGAGATCTGGGGCATAGCAAAGTTGAGGCCCTCAGCTTATTGGCTTCATTCATTTACTGCAGCTCTATTTAAGCAGCCTCCCTGTATTTCAGGTGGACAAATCTCTCTTGGAGGGAGCCTCAGCTGTGTGACTTGTGCAAAATTATTTGCTGCAATCTGCACTGCACAGTAATTTGCAAAAAAGAAGTCGGCCAAGTGTGCAAACACAGTTTAATGAATATAGCACGTACTCTTTCCAATGACCATAAGATATTAGCAGATTTTCTGTTCTTCCTCCTGTCAAAAAGGCAATGTGTGCATTTGAAAGCATCTCTTTTCCATTGCAATAATTTTGTACTGCTGTCAATTAACATTTGGATTATTAATCTCTTGAGTCCCACATTGAACTTTTCAACAGGTGAATACAATATGCATATTGCATATACTATTGA
The DNA here is from genome assembly GCA_009819605.1 of Sterna hirundo. Lineage (NCBI taxonomy): Eukaryota > Metazoa > Chordata > Aves > Charadriiformes > Laridae > Sterna > Sterna hirundo. The sequence goes on from CM020463.1 coordinate 22,706,947, forward strand.
TGCATATTGAGAGCTTGCGATACAGCAGCTTGGAAATGGAGTAGCAGTTAAGCCAAAGCTGGTATGAATCCTGACCCTCTTGCTATCTGTAAGTACTGATTTTAATGGAGTCTGAAATTTCACCACTGATTCAAGTCTTGGCTTGCAAGCTTAAGGTTTCTTCCAACCTTAAGATCCCCAAAATACGGAATATCTCTTCCATTATAGAATTCAAGCTCCAGCCTGTAGACTCCAATCAAAGGCAAATTATCAGTCATTTAGGGTAGCAACAATGTATTTTTTCCTCTCTCCCATAGCTATATTTGTGTAAAATACTTATCATCATTCAAAATAATAGTATCACTTTAACTTTTGCAATCCAAAATCTACAATAAACAAAATAATAAATTTAACAAAGCAAAAGCTAACTTTCAAAAGATACAAGTTAATATCCACCCATATAATTAAAATGAGCTCATAGGCAATGAAAAGAATAGTATACTCACTGAATTAATAACCAGTCCCAGAAATGCCTGCATATTTTATGAGCTGCAGATGTGCATACCATATTAAAGTATGACATAGTTCTTCATATATTTGCTGTGTTTTCATGACAAAACCACCTCTACAGAAAAAGAAAGACAGAGGACTTCTTCTTTAAAAGCAATTATAAAATGCATCTTGAAATATTCTTATGCATTTTATATTATACTGTACATGCAAAATACTGCTTTAATCCAAGTATCTCTATTCTGAACTAGTTGTGTAACCCATTTAGATAAAAACAGCATGGAAAGCTAGTTTTACGGTTCATCTAAGTGTTTTTAAAAAGATCACTGCAGAAAAATTGCATGGCATAACCTTTAGATGTTGTTGAGATTAGCAAAAGTCAAGAAACTGCTTCAGACTCAGTTTAATTCTTAGATGATTGTTATACCTTCGAACAGAGTTCTCAAAATACTGCCCAAATGCACAGTATTTGTTGAACAAATTCTGATTTATTGAAAGTAAACATTTACATTGGCTACAATGTTATAACTGTTACAAAGCTGGATAAAAGAGGCTTAAATAGCAATAGAAAGCAAGTACAGTAAAAAGTGAACAGAGAAAATATTTTGCCTTGGTGGTCTTCTGGCAGTATTTATATTATGTATATTTTGTTAAATATTTGTAGTAACTCTAAGGCACCATAGGCTAAATAGCAGGCTGCAATACTGTCATGTGCACAAAATTTTAATAAATTTATTTGGAGAAAAAAAGGCTGTAGAGTTAAAAGAAACATAGGTATATTTTATGTTTACATAAAGGAATGGCTGCTTCTTAAAATTCAAAGACACAATACATACTGGGTAAATTAAAAAAATATTTTTAGAACATTAAATTATATTGAATGTCTGTGTATAAGGACTATTTTTACTGACTTGCTGGTAAATGTTTAATGTAATCTATTCTTCAATAGGGTTTTCACACGCTAGATATGTTCATCTAAAAACTACTTGAATTCTTGTTTTTCCTTACAAAAGTCTTATGCCTGGTATGTCATACTGTATACAAAATCCCAATGCAAAGTGCAATGGGTAGTAATTTACATCATAGCCATTCCATGGCAGACAAAAACTTAACAGGAGCACACAATCAAATATTATGTTTGTCACATGAAACAGCATCTCAATGTATTTCACTCCATCTGCTCTTGTCCGTGGCTGTTGCTTCAGTCCATGAGCAGAGTAAGAAACTACCATCCGAGGAAAGACAAAGGAGCTCAACACTTTCAGACCTAAAGTTTCCAAAACCAAATCCGGAAATTCAAACTATTGGTGACATTCTTGCGCATTTTATATGACACTCTGCTTGCAGGACACTGCTTTGTTTCAAGTAAATCTTCCCATTTTTATTTATCTCATTCTGAAGCACAAGTTTCCCTCCACTCCTGAGTGCTTTAAGGAACAAATTTGATTATTATTACAGCCCTGTCTGACTAGACTCAAGATACTTTTTGAACAACTTTCAGCCCTACACATATTTTAACTGCTCTCCAAACAAAAAAAACCTTGCTTAGTTTAGCCTTTTGACTAAAGGCTCATCTTTCACATTGAATTAGTGTTTGTTATGAAGAAATTCTGCAGGACACCAAACACCTCGGTTTTGAAAATGAAGCATCACAGAACCCTAAGTGCCCCAAGAGACAAATGGAGCACTGCAGTGCTCCTGGCATGCTCCCCGCAGTGGGGACAGCTGGCAGAGGGGCTGTGTGGTACCTGCAGGAGTGTGGCAAGGCTCAGCCCTGTTTGCCAGGGCCCTCCTAGCCCCTTCTACCCCTCACCTTCACCACCACAGCTGCCAGTCCCACCCTCATGCAGCCAAGAAGCTCAGTCCTGCTAGATGCCGCCCAGGCATACAGGCCAGGCAACGCACAGGCGTCTGCACACTGATCGCATCTGCAATGGGCCTTTGCCTCAGAGACTTTTAAAAAACTTACCATGAGAATGAGGAATGACTAGTACAAAAAACACTTAATGTTTGTTCAAGGGCCTAACCCTCAGCACCTCCAATGGGTGTTCAGCATAATGCAGGATCAGACCAAAAACCTGTATGTTGTGAAAATGCTAAGATTACAGAGTGCTTTTGCTCCTGTAGAGTTACTTCCCTGCCAGTCACAAGTATTCTTTGTATTTGACTTACATTTTCTAGAGCCAAGAAGAAATCCATCTAAATTAATATAATGCTGAAGTAACTAGATTGTTTAGGTTGTTTTTTCAGTGTTTCTTTTTATCATGAATCTCTTCATTCAGTTGTCCCTTTTTTTTTGCACTTTGTACTCATCCATGTTGGAAGTATGCTAATTATTTCCACAGTAGGAAGTGTTTTGTAAGCAAAATATAATTGATCTAAACAGTCTTCATTTGGAGTGATTTTATATTTGTATTAACAAAAGCATAATCTTAGCATTATTCATCAGATGCATTTTTAGTACCAACAGCTATAATATTAAAATTATACAGCATCAATAATGTTTTTTCAAGGGCTTTAGAGAAAAATACAAGCATAATCAATTCCGGTGTCATTGACTAGTTCCTGTAAAATATTAAGCAGAATATTACACAAACTGGCGATTTTATGGTAAGTAATACAGAGCCAAAGACTCAAGTGAACGAAGCAGTGTAGCACTGCTGAAGAAAACAGAGCTATGCTGATTCATAACATAGATGATAATTCAAATTTCTTAATACATTGAATGCTAAATATCTGCCTGAATTTCAAGAAAGGTTTAAAATCATCTTATGTTATTCTTGTCTCAATGTTTAAAATACTTATAGAAATATAAATATTGTAATTTATAATTAGGGTACAATATTAAGGTATTAACATAATTTTTCTGTCAAACCTTCCCCATTTGAGGGCTTGTAAGTTGTTGTGGGATGTAGGAAGAAGTTAGAAAGTTCTTTCCCAAGAATTCTTTTGGTTGCTCCATGCTGAACATGGTCACAGCTAGATAGCTATGGCTTCATGGAGATCTCTACCAAGAAAGGTAGCAGAGTCTGGGGGTCTCTTTTCTCTCTGTGATTAAATGTTGTTTGTGAAAAGCCTGCATCTTTACTGCAGGAGTTATAAAGATTGCTCTATCACCAATATGTGCATGATAACAGAGTAAGGGAAATACAAAGGCTTTACAGATAACACAGGGCCTTTGCTCAGATGAGCCTGGATTTTTATTTTTCATCCCCTAGAATCCATGCAAATATAAGTATTTGGAAGAATTTGGCAATATGCAACATCCACCCTTGGATAAAACCACTAGGGAAAAATCCTTCAAAGAAAATATTCTCCTTGGGCTTTTTCATTCCAGATCTTGGTGATAGTCTTTGCTTCAATTTTGAAGTTTGCTACAGAAGGGCTATTTATTTTTGAGTAACAGACCCCCAAAGAACCTCCCTCTTTCCCTTCATCTTTTAAAAATGATGAGAACTAATACTTTGTTAAAGGAACGATCTGAAGACTCATGTTCACCTGCAGATAATATAACACCTTAGAAGTTTCCCATTAATATTTTGGCTAAAGAAAAAAAATTGGCTGAGTTACTGTGTAGCAAATGACTTTTGATTTAATTCCATTCCTGTCTCTGTGTAACACTGAGCTTGTGTCCTTGCACTGTTCCTTACACTGTAACACCTCCCCAGGTGGCCCATCTGTCCCAGGCATGGTGCTGCCCATGTGCTGTGCTCTCCCCACGCTGCAGCTTTGTTCTCCCAGTCCCTTTTCCTGCTATGCACCAGGTGGGACCTGAAGTGAGCACGTTACAACAGCAAGGCCTCCCTGTATACCTCAGAGCTCTCCTTTCCTCCATGCTGTCCCTTCCTTCTGCTCATCCATTTAAATCAATCCTTGGAGCAGTCTTAAAATTTGGCAGAGATGTCTTTTCCCTCCTCTTTTCAGTGGCTGTATTTACGATGTCACCATGCATGGCCAGTATCATGACACTACTGTGCAAACCAAGGCTGACTCACTGCCATAGCTACATTCCAGGTTTCTTCCTTCAAGGTGCTCACTTGTGACCCTGCTGCAGCTTGAGGGGACAGAGAAGATGACTGCTTACTTGGATTCTCCAGTTCACTCATGGTCATCTTTCTTTTCTCCTAGATTTTTGAGGAAGCCTCCCAGAGTGGTGGACTATCAGCCCAGGGTTAATGTAGGATATCTTTGTGGACTTGCTTCCTAGTTTCTGTTCTGCAAAACATAGTGATTCAGACACGTATGGCAGGACAAATTATGTAGAGATGGTCATTCCAGGGTTTCAGCTCCACTTCTGAATTATGCTGATTTTGTGCAGTTACACAACCTAAGGCAGTCCTTACGTAGATAGATAAATTTCATGAATTCTCTTTGTTTCAAGAAGTTGACCTGTGTCCCAACACAAAAGATAACAGAGTAGTGGTACTCAAGTTAGGGGTCCACCAAATGGGTGTGAAAGTCAAGATAAATTCAATAGCAAAATGGGGATTTGCAAACAGGATTGGGTTTACAAGTCTGGATGTGAACCCAGAAAAACTGAGGTCCCCAGCAAATAAGTCTGGAATGCTAAAATACATCTCGAAGTATGTGCTCCTAGGCCAAATAACACTATTTTACTTGCAGGGCACTTCAATTACAGCAAGGAATAAGGGAATGCAGAAAGAAGGAATCACCCATTACTGCATATCTAATGCAGCTCTGTTTAAAAGAAACAAACACTGGCCTGTGCTCTGTTGTGCTGTTTTTTGGCTCTTCAGTATCTTTATTATGAAAATAACATAATAGATGATTCAGTCTATTTTTGCTTTCTGAGGTGGCCTGTAACAATTACACAGATGTGTAAGTTGAACTGCTCTCCATATTTAAGGGTGTGATTTATGCCTTAGAGGCTAGTGTTGCCATCATGCTCACTTGGAAAAACCAGTTGTTAAAGGACAGAAAGATTTTATTTGATTTGTTTTCCCTGAAGAATAAATTAATAAAAATATTTCACCAAGAGAAAAATCAGTAAAATTTTGCTTTTGTTTGAATTTTCTGATGTATGAACAATCAACTCAATCATGTAAAAGCCCTAATTCAGCAGGTAGTTTTAAATATGTGGCTAAATTTAACCACAGAGCAGTCTCACTGAAGTTAAGATGAAAACATTAAAGAACCTTGTTGATCTAAAGAAACTGCAAAATCTAGTATATAAAAAGCAAATCTGTAAACCAGAAGTTAACTTCAAGATTTCCAGGTGTTTGCTAGGCTTGTATAATTAAAAAATGCAACCGAGCTACTTAATGGATAAGACGGTGTTTCCAGAGAAGATAAAGAAAACTAAACATACACCATCAGAGTCATTACTTTTTGCTTTGTTTCACTCATTAAATCAAAAATGTATTGTCATTTTAACCTTTGACTCTAAATCCTAGCTGCATCTGTGAAAAATAATCAAAGATAGCTGCAGGTAACCAATCTCTTTAATTTGACATGTTCTATACAACCTTTTATTTATTGTGTTTAAATACAGAATACTTTACTTATTACAAAGTATCCTGCATAGTACAGGTGCTCTGCTATAAAATCTTCTCTCTTGATTATAATTAAGTTATTCTAAATTTAAAATAACAGTATACAGTACTAAAACCTCCAATTGAAGTTTAATATAAAAATATAAGCACAAAGCTCCTTTTTAAAGTCTGTTTATTGTGAGCAACCCAAATGCCTGTTTAATTATTATTAGTTGTAGTATATTAATAGAATTTGCACCCCTACAGTTGCTAATTCATACCATCTCAGGTATTTTGATGAGATAAGAAATACTAAGTAATAAAACAGTAAGTATTCAAAGGGTTAATTTGCTTAGAATAATAATAATAAATTAGTTTTTTGCATCTTCTTCAGTTCAAAATCCAGCTCTGAAACAGAGGAAGGCTTCCAAATCACATCAATTAAATAAGAGTGGTCCTTTTAACCAGTAGCAGTTTGATTGCCAATGACTCGAAGAATCTCTTTATGAATGCCTGGTTCCTGTGTATTTATACTTGTATCACCCACTTGACCATCTTCATAACTAAAAAAAGAGTACAGAAAATAAAATCAAATTAGTGTTTTATTAAACTACCTAAATACGTGCAAAGTTCAATAATCAAGAGTGTTTATTCTATATATTAACATGTTTCCTATTAAAATGCTCTGCTGCACTTCACTGTTATATGCAGATCCTAAACTCTCTATAGAGAGTGAAGGGTGGTAGGACTGCCATTGTCATTGAAACCCTGAGGTTGAATAACCCACCAGGACTCAAAGGGGACTTCTGTTGGCACCTGGCCCACCAAGGCACATTAGCAGCTTCCCTCTTGCTGGAGGTATAAAGGAAAGGGCTATTTCTGTTTCAGCAGCTGCTCCCAGACCACCCTACGTGAGGCTGGTGCCAAAGCATGCACAATGTACTGCAATGCCTGCGGTACCCAAACTCCACAAGTGGGCCTTCACTTAGTGGTGACACCACAACAACCTCAGGGTTTTTCTCCTTATGAGAACTCGCCTGCATAAAGGGTTTGCATGGATAAAGCAATCCTGATCACTGAAACCCCCAGTGCTGGTCAATCTGAAGTCAGTGTGCTCCTCCACTGGTCTGCATGACTCTCTTTGCAGGGCTGAAATCTATGCTGATACATAATTACAAGTCATAGGTCAGAGGGGAAATGCTCACATCATAGACAGGAAGCCTTTAATGAATTCCTCAGCTTTAAAACATACACCTGAAGAGAAGAGATATTTTATGATACATGGATAGACTTACTGTAACATGAGGTAATGCTATAGAGTGTGAAAAATCAGTAACTCTGTTCATTTATTCTATAACTAAACATCTACTAAACCTTTGTCACTAACATATATACATTTCCTAACAAAACTAAGTACAGAGATAAATAAAAAATGAAGTGATACTGTAAAGAATTAGGAAGAAACATCTTTTATCTACTTCATTTACAACTATTGGAGAGAACATGGGGGAAAAGGCCTAGAATGGACAGATGTTGAATGTTAAAAGAAGCTTTGTACTCACACAAAGAAAAATCTTGTACACACGTGATCCGTATTGGGAACTACCCATATCTCTCCATGTTTGTGCAGATCAGATGAAGTTATCACTATCAGGGAAAGAATAAATTTCATAGTGATGAAAAAATGCCTGGAAAATATTGTTTTAAAAGATTTGCTTTTTTAAACACCTTAAATAGCCTTCTGGGAATGTGTAGTTTTCCAATGCATGTCTGTGGCATGGCGTAACTCCGAGTTGGCTGCTAGTACAAACAGGGAGATGAACTTGATTCTTGTTTCCAAAATATGTTATATTTTCCAGAAAACACAGATGTATGGGAGCCAGTTCTTAATTGGAATGAAAAATGAAAAAGTATATTTATTAAAAACTGATTTTAAATGGCCATAGGGCTGTTAAGGAGTATCTGAGTCAACTAATCAGCCTTTGGAACAGAGATATCTGTGTTTGATGATGGCCTAGCTAAAAATAAGATGTGAAAGATAAAGCCTGAAACTGAGATACCACAAATTTGGGATTTTCAATACTACCAAATATTTTTTAAAAAATTAGCATAGCAATTATGACTCAAGGGGATCACAAAGCTTGCCAAAACTTGCTCAACATTTAGAAAACAGCATTTGATGATAGGTTATTTACAGACAGAATTAGGACAACACAGGAAAGAAACCTTTTTATTCCTAGGTAGAATCTTTACTATCAATCTGTATTTGAAAAGATTTCTATTAATGCATTTAAACACTACCATGAATAAATGCATATTCCCACCTGGATGTGTTCCTGTCCAGCCTGCTCTAGGTGAACCTGCTTTGGCAGGGGGGTTGGACTAGATGATCTCTGAAGGTCCCTTCCAAGCCCTACCATTCTGTGATTCTGTGATATTCAATTTTTATACTATTTCTTCCATGAATTGTAATTTTTAACAAACATTTTTCTCTTGTAATTAATATATTAACCACCTCCCCAAAACACTTCTTTTCACAGAAAAATTAAGTGAATATGAATGACGTAAAATATATTTTACCAAATATTTAAAATTCACCTTTATAAAATCCATAATCCATTAATAAATGTGAGGAAAGAATGACATAAATGAAAAAGTCCTTGGGAAAGATGTAATTTATATTTAGAAACTTCAGGCATTAAAGGCCAAGTAAATTTTAGTAAACCCTAGATTCATTTCATATCTTCTTCTGAAAGTTTTAGAACTAAACTTATGTATTTTTCTGTACAGATCAAATTTCATTTTCATGTTGACTGACATCTCCTTAATCATATTAAACATTTCACTTGAACATTCTCAAAAATATATATATTAAAAAGTAGCATATAAAGCTTAAAGCTTCCTTTTTGAAATAACATCTTTTCTACCATCTGTCTGAATTTTTACTTTTAAAAATAAACAAATGCTCAAAACAGGGCAAACTGAGTTTAATATAATTTATTTTTGTTTGGCCAATGAGATTAATTACCAATTACTGGTACAATTCTTATTCAAATTTCATAATTCATTGTTCTCAAAAACTGATGAGGTTTCATTAGTTATTAAAAGAATAGCTAAGTCTTTCAAGGATGACCGTACTCATATGCACTGGATTTTGACTTCACAAAATTTCTGAAGCCATCAGAGAGAACAGACTGGTTACCAGACGAACAGTATATTTGCCTGAGAAGTGAAAAATTATTTGGAAATTCAATAGGAAAGCTGGTTTTTTCTGACTTGTAGGTGTTTAATGCATTTGTCAAGAGCTTGCAAGAAGTCACTATTTCAAATAAAGACCATGACTTGGGTTATATTGATGGCTTAGGAATATGATCACATTTGAAAGACAGACCAGATGATCAGTCGCTATATGCATATGACTATTTAATGAAAATTCAGCATGTGTTACAGGTTTTGTTTGAAGAGGGAAACATTCTGAAATGAAATATAATGGTCAGCTATTAAGCAAGTACTCGTACACCTACCAGTAGTCTCTTACCTAAAAACAACCAATACTGGAACTAAAGGTCTCAGTAACGCTCAGTAACACTGTGTCCATGACTAAAACAGTTTTTCAAGGGCTTTCAGCTTACCTTCACATAAGGCTATGCATTTTAAGTTACGGCTTTGCAAAAATTGTGACTGTTGTCCTTTCTTCTGTGACTGAGATGTAAAAACATGAAAAAACTTAATTAGTGCAGTAAGATAAACTGAGTGAAAAAGTAACAAAAAGGAGAGGGCTGCTATTTTCAGTGGTTTATTAATGAACAAAGACAGAGACAGTCTTTCTAAAAAATTTCTATTGTATTTCTAAATGTAATAGAATTTCTAAAAACATTTTTTTTTTTTTTTTGGATTATCATAGGAGGGATTTGAACACCTTTATCCAGAAAGAAAAGTTCCTAATTATTACAGAATTAATAATATTAGTAATATTAGAAATATCAGTGTTACTGACAAACAAATTGATAGTGGAAAAAAAAATAATTACAAGGTGAATTTGATCATTGATTCTTTGGCCACTATCCTGATATTTTACTGGCCTTCTCATTTCTGAGGGCTTCTGCTGTTACATACCAATCTCTCTCCAAAGCCAGATTATTCTCTAGTTTTTACATGTTAACTATAGAGACAGATGTAAGATTTCTTTCTCAAAATTTAGCCCTACACATAAATGCTATGAGTTTGCTTTAGATAAAGCAGAATTATAATGGTTTAATATGTTAAAACTATGAAAAAGAAAAACTGATTTGCTATCAATGAAATGCTACTCATTTTTCAGCAATAACCACTCTCAATTCCTTTTGCATCGTTCTTCTATAAGTCTAGAACTCAGAAAGCAAGGGCTTGTTAAGGGTCATAATGCAATCTGTATTTTGTTTTCTTTTTCTTCCAAACGCTACTACTTGGAAAAGAAGGGCAGAGGGACCTGCAGTATACTCTGTAAATTGTTACTAAAAGCAGTTGGGCTTTGATGGTTGCAGTCTCTGAAGTTGTTGATTTCATTCAGTAAAATAAAACTCTCAGCCTCCTTTTCAGCTATCAAGTTCCCAAACATAAACCCATAAATCTTCCAGAGATGGTTGATGTACTGTACCTGTGATGTATTACTGCCCTTACTGCCTGAAGCTTGTTCATCTTTAGCTGACACCTTCTGCTGCTTCTTGTTCATCCCTAAGAATATTAAAATCATGTAAGATACCCTGGCATATAAATATCTTCATAAGCAAAGTTAAGCATGGAGAATGAAACAGGTAGCACAGTGGGAATCACAGTCCTTTGCACGGCAGTCAAAAAGCTAGTTAACTTTGTCATAGAATATTTTGATTTAATCCTGCAAATTACCAACACATCTGCACGTGTTGCAAAGACCTTAGAAAAGTCAAATTAGCATTAAGCAGGTGCAAAAGCAGATAAACGTGAGCTTAAATGCCACTGAATTCAGCTCAGGAATGCTCTTAGGTGGTTGCTTAACAGAGTTGCACGTCAGCATGTCTTGAGTTTAACTGACCCTATTCAGGTTGAAGCAACACAGTCTGATTTACAGTGGGTGGGACAGTAAAATCATGAGAGAAAGAACTTTAGATATTAATCTTTAACACTTTATTTAGACTTATTAAAAGTCTAAATAATTTTTAGGAGTAGTTAATTTATTTAAAGGTAGTTTTAAAGTCTACCTTGGTTTAATTAATTTATCTACAGGTATAAGTATTAAATTATTTGTCAACTACCTTTGATCCAATTTCCATCTCAGAAATCTAAACACCTACATTTGTGCCTTACATCTCTCTTCTATTCCTCATGTTGGTTTATATAAAATTGCTACTACAGGCTTCCTTACTTTTCCAGTATCCCATATTTCTTGGCAGTTTGCAAACACAGACTGAATTATGGAGAAGTTTAAGTCTTTGAAGTAACAGGGAGTGTAGGACTCCTCCGTGGTTTTTATGGGCATCAACTATTATATACTTCGTGGGAATACAGGCCTCCTTTCTGGAAGAGACTGTATGGAAGGGACCACAAAAGGTAGAGATGAGAAAAAACACATTGAAGCTGACAACGCAATGTTGTCCAAAAAGAAGGGCATTTTGTTAGATAATGATACTACAACCTGCACTTTTAGTGAGTCCTAAAGAGCTTCCACACTTGTGTAATCTCTGAAAAGCTAAAAGTGCATTTAGAGATAACTGATATGAAATTCAATAAATACTGGTAAAAATGCTGAGCTCTTGAATCGTGACATTACCTAAAAATACTGAAAATAAGAAAGCATAACTAAACCTCTCAGAATTAAATTTATCTACATGCACACAAACTCACATTCAACTATACCAACACTTTCATATGTGAGGAAATGGAGAGACATGGATTTGATGGATGGACCACTCGGTGGATAAAGAATTGGCTGGATGGTCACACTTAAAGAGTTGCGGTCAAAGGCTCGATGTCCAAGTGGAGACCAGTGGTGTCCCTCAGGAGTCTGTATTGGGACCAGTATCATTAAACATCTTTGTTGGGGACATGGACAGAGGGACTGAGTGCACCCTCAGCAAGTTTGCCGATGACACCAAGCTGTGTGGTGCAGTCGACACACTGGAGGGAACAGATGCCATCCAGAGGGACCTGGACAGGCTTGAGAGGTGGGCCCGCGCGAACCTCATGAAGTTCAACAAGGCCAAGTGTAAGGTCCTGCACATTGGTTGGGGCAATCCCAAGTGCAAATACAGGCTGGGCAGAGAATGGAATGAGAGCAGCCTTGAGGAGAAGGACTTGGGGGTATTAGTGGATGAAAAACTGAATATGAGCTGTCAATATGCGCTTGCAGCCCAGAAAGCAAATTGCATACTGGGCTGCATCAAAAGTAGAGTAGCCAGCAGGTCGAGGGAGGTGATTCTGCCCCTCTACTCTGCTCTGGTGAGGCCCCACCCGGAGTACTGTGTCCAGTTCTGGGCATCCCAGCATAAGGAAGACATGGACCTGCTTAAGCAGATCCAGAGGAGGGCCACGAAGATGATCAGGGGGCTGGAGCACCTATGCTATGAGGACAGGCTGAGAGAGTTGGGGTTGTTCTGCCTGGAGAAGAGAAGGCTCCGGAGGGACCTTATAGCAGCCTTACAGTACCTACAGGGGGCCTACAGGAAGGATGGGGAGGGACTCTATCAGGGAGTGTAGTGATAGGACAAAGGGGAATGGTTTTAAACTGAAAGAGGGGAGATTTAGATTAGGTAATAGGAAGAAATTATTTACTGTGAGGGTGGTGAGACACTGTAACAGCTTGCCCAGAGAAGCTGTGGATGCCCCATCCCTCGAAGTGTTCAAGGCCAGGTTGGATGAGGCTTTGAGCAACCTGGTCTAGTGGGAGCTGTCCCTGCCCATGGCAGGGGTGTTGGAACTAGATGATCTTTAAGGTCCCTTCCAACTCTAACCATTCTGTGATTCTATGAAATGGTAAATACAACATAGCTAAAGGAAAAAGTCACTGCTATTTAAAAACTCTATGAAAGTTTTTTAATATACACATTGGTGTATCATGTTTCTATTGTGCTTCTATTTATGATTTTATTCTTACATGGAAAATTCTGCATCACTCACTTTTGGATTTATTAGTGGAACAAATTATGTTCCCTCCCTTTCTCATGCTAAAATAAACACACTGTCCTGTACTTTCAATGTAACCCTGACATGGCGGTACCTGAGAATATTCTTAAACACCTGCTCCATTACACACAGAATCCAGTATTAGCTACTCTTTGATTCAAGCTCAGTGTCGAGATACTCAGTACCTTGGAAAATGAGGTCATGTATTTAATAAGGGAACTTAGATTTTATCTTTTTTAAATAAATTAAATCTTGTCCTACAAAGATAAAATTTACTACAGTGTTGTAAACAGTGAAACTTGTAAGAAAAGCAGTAGACTAAGACACCCCCCTATATTTCTCCAACTACCTGAGTAACCAAATGATATGCTTGACAACGGACTAAGGTAGATTCCACTTCCAAACATTGCACCATGGAGCTGAAAAAGAGCGGAGTGATTGTTTAACATTAATTTGGTTATCTGGACAAAATAATGATGATAGGCACAGGTCCTAATGTAGATAAGCATCTGCCCCGCTGCACTAATTTATTATCTGGTAATAAATGGTGCTGAAAGAAGTCTTTAAAAAAATCATGCTATGAATATACATCTAAGATACTGTATATTCTGGAAACCATGTCCAAATGCCTGAAGATAATTTTGTATCAGATTTATATATAAAACTGCATTTTCTGTTTTTAAATCTAACATTACCATGTAGGATGCCTACAGAGGGTACTTCTGTAGATGGCCAAATACACCTTAGCTTTAACAAGGCTGAGCAAGCTCAGCATGTGTCTCGCATCAAAACCTTGGCAGGAACCACAGCCTAAGCCAGTCTTTGTGAATCATCATCAGCAACTGCTTTTATTTTCTTTAAGGTAAGAAATTATGAGATGGCGATAACTGCTCATATGCCATAGAAAAATTCAGTCACTAGTTCTGCCTGAGTACTGGAGGAATGGGTTCAATCAAGCTTTTGTCTGAGCCAATTTGGACATACATATCCCATCACTGCAGGACTGCGCTTTAGCCACAAAGCTACCAGCTGTCTGAAAAGAAGAGAGGAAAGGGAAGACTCTTCACCAACATCACTGCTCCATGTCATGGAACTTGGGCTAAGCAACAAAACTGAGCACTTTTTATTAGCACTGTGGTAATTTTCTTGTCTGCAAAGAGGGAAGTATGGGTTTCACTTCTCCTCTGGGAACTGACTTCTTTAGGTGGAAAAGTTTTTAAAGAAAACACACAAAGTAGTTGTTGGCGCACAAACGAGAACCCAGAGTATCTCCTACTGAGGTAGATATGACCACTGGGCTTCAGTCATGCTCACCCTTATTTCTTTCCTCTGACCCAATGACATTTATATAATCTCTGCAATGTGCCAGAGTTCCCATAGGAATGTGCAATCATGCGTTCACTTCTCTAGATCCTATAATGTTGTATAGGATCCTTGGTGAGTAGATATTTTTTCCTGACTGGTTGGTACTGGGGTAAGCAGAATGAACTGGGCTCAGAATATGCCCAAGTTGTGTGAGAGATTTAAAAATCATGAATTGTATAAAACAGGGCTTTACTGTTTTCTCCTCTTCCCAGTATCTCAACCCTGAACAAAAAAATAAGCATGAACCAAGGGTTTTACTTTGGTGAATTTTGGTGTGTAAATCCTGCTTTCTTGGGAAAGTATCTTACAAAGATGCTAATAAAAACACCCAAACCACTAAGAGGAACAGTAGAGATTTCCATTCCCTTTTTTCAGTGTTTCCTGTTCCCTGATCCTTAGTCAGCACCCCAGGATCCTCCATGGTATCATGGACTCAGCTCTGGGGAAAGAGCTGTCAAAACCCTGATGCTAAAATACTCTGAATTACAGCTCCCCAGTCCCTCTGATACTGCCTGCTTTGCTCTGCAATAATGGTCTCCTGATGATTCAGTCTGAGAAACCAAACTGAAGTTTGCAATAGCTCCCTCCTGGCCAGTACACTCATATTCCTTTCCCAAGGAAACCAGAGGAGAAGAGAAGATTCTGTAAACCCAGCTTCTGTAAACCTAGGATGTTCTTGGATCCTATAACATAGACACAGTTTATGTAGCTCTGAATTTTAATCCCCGAGGCTGCTTTCAAGCAGTACCGAGCTAAGCCTCCTGGAGGTGCTGCTGTGCAATGTAAAATTGAAACACTGTTTCCACCAATGGGATTTTTTAGCGATTTTAGCAGACACATTATTTCATTTTAATTGCTTCAGAAAAGTACATTTTCCAGGAAACATGAGGGTATTTAAAATCACCCCTTTTTTCCACCTATATGACTACCAGAACTGCATCCCTTGAAAACTCGCCTAAGCTTAATATGTAATCAAACATGCACAGGTTAGCTAAAGTCTATTTAGTTAACTATTTACCTGCAGCCTCGTATTGGAAGCAACAACTAAGCCGTTCCTCAGGATGGAATGCCAATTTTCAATGTGTGAACCACTGAAAAAGTGAAAGAGAATGTGTTAAAATCCACAGTGTGAAATGCAAAATGAATCAGTAATCCTTTAAAACAATATATTCCCAGCTGTAAACCACAAATGGCAAGAACAAAAAGATAGCATGGCATTTTGGTAACCTTTGATTAATATGAATATATTTACTCACTGAAATGCAAAGGTACTTCCATAGAGATTTTTAGCAGCTCGAAAATTGGATTCTTTGGCTGGTGGACTGCTGAGAAGTAGGAACTGGTGGGGAGTGTGCATAAACTTCAGTTGCTGTAAAATATAATAGCATACAAGTGAAAAGAAGTTGATTAACACAGAAGCATTGTATTTCTATAATGGTAGTTCTTAAGATACCATGCTGTTTCACACAATATATGACTGTATCTAAATAACTACATGAACTAAGTTGAAATTGGTCTCATTACCATAGTTTTTACCTGAAATAAAACAATAAAAATGTCCTTCAGTTTATGAAACATATGTAAGTTTCTGAAACATATTTCAGCCTAATATGGCTCTAGTAAAGTAATTAAATTGAACAATTTCATCTTGGCATTCTGATCAGAGCTGGCTTTGAATTAAGATTTGGATTTGAAAGGCTGCAGATTACTACACCCTTAATCAGAGGATCAGAGGCACACGTACTCAGAAATTAATTTCAGCACCATCCCTCTCAAATTCTAGAGCTATATTCTTTTTACAGTGTATTCATATATGGATCTCCTGGTACATCATGTTTGTATACACTGCTTTTTGTACAATTCTGTATCTAATATTCTATATGGTAACAAAACAAATAGTGACGCTCTTCTCACCCAATCTCAGATGACTACAAGGACACTTGCATTTGAGCTACTCACCTCAAATAGGCTTTTTCTGAGCATTATTCTTTTGACCTATTTTAGATATTCACAACATGATTCTATGAGTCATGACCTGAAACTGCCTATTTCTCTCTCCTGTCTATTAATGGAGCCCATGTGATTAATTCGAATGTAGACACATTTGGACAGGAGACTCCCACCTAAAATGCTAATATGAGCCATGAGAAATGAGAAAATAATAAAGAACCCACAGACACTTACTCTATTCACCGGTAGCTTCACAATATGTGATCTATTACTAGAAATAACCCTAAAATAAGAAACAGATGTATTAGGCATGATAACCAAACAGAACTTTTCTTCTTAAGCATGTGTTATGAATGGCCACCACAAAGCACTCAGCTGCAGTCCTTTGAACCTATCAGATGGAAGTAGACCAAATCTGGACTACAAATCAGATCTGAGACCATACAAATAAGCTGGAGTCTTTCCAGTGTTTTCAGAGGGCCCAGATGAGGTCCATAAACAGTCCAGAAACAAATGCAGTTGCAAATCTCAACCCTATCATTAATTCTTAGGGTGAGTTTATACGAAATTAAACTGGTGAAGTGATTATTCATTCAACTTGGTACTTTAATAATTATCATCTCACGTGAGTCAATTTTATACCATTGTAGAAGAGGATGTGCAAGCGGGTCTTGTTTATCCATCTGCTTCTTTATTTCCAAGTAAGGTGCCTAGAAAAGAATAATTATGTTCTTTATTTCTAGTTGAAATCATAAGGTTAAATTTTATATATTACATTTCCCATGAGTTCATCTATTAAAACAAATACATGGGACTCATTATTAGGCTTAAATCACGGTTTTACTGACATTTAGCATTATACAGTTATAAACAGCAAGAATTAATATAACAATTATTTTCCCTGGAGTAAAATAATAAGCATATGAATAGCATCAAAATGAGTATATTATAGCAAATGTTGGTGATCTCAGGGAGAACAGCAGAAGATGTCTATTTATGTTTGGCTCTTGGAATAAGAAATTGGACTGGAACTTCACAAAATTAAGTCTCTCAAAATACCCCAAGATAATCCACTCCAATTTGTTAACTGTTTTATGGTATAAACTGGTAAAGTAAAATACTGTATCATCTTATAATCCCTTTGAAAACCTTTCTTGATTTCAGTCACAGTGCAAAGCATCCCTTTAAAACTCTTCAGTCCAAGAATTATTTTAACATTAAAAAAAGCAAAATGGTGGTTATTTTTCTTTTTAAAAGACATTATATTAGGTAACAGAAATACCTGATTTTTTAAATTTTTACAAGATGTTACATTAAGTAACAAAAATATCTGAATTTTAATTTTCAATGTATTTTACTGCTCTCTATATGCCTCATTCTTCATTCCAGAATCCCAAAGTACTTTACGTATACATATAGAATAAGATTTATAACCTCTTGTGAGGTTACATTTATATAACAGTTGGAAAAGCAAGGTACATGGGAGAGGTTTCAGTAATCACTTATAATCAGCTGGGCTGTTTGGGAAAGTAACTGTAATAATAAACATAAGTACGACTATCAGATTCTGTCCCACTGTGAATACTGAGAAATTGTATGGTAGTAATCCCAAGAGACCCAACCTTCCAAGTTCCCAACCATACTTAGCTGATCAAGTGTTTTGTTGTAATAGAAATAAAGCTACATTCAGAACACTGCCAAAAAATCAATTTCTTTTGCTTTGGAAATAAAAGACCCAGTTTGACTTTGATATTTCCAGAAATGTAGCAGTTGGTGATGATCTTGTTACAATATCCCATTTTGCTGTTATCTCTTATTTAAACTTCAAAAGATCTGAGTTATGAGACTGCGGTTATGGATACTCTAGGTTTGTTATTTTAACACACAATTTTGGACTTGATGATCTGAAAGGTCCCTTCCAACCTAGACAATTCTATGATTTTAATATTATTACAGCTCTATAGGAAAGAGATTATACTATTGACTTCCCCACTCATCATAGGCAAGCAATAAAAACATCTTCCTAGTTCTAGAAATGGCGATTAAGTTATGTAAAGATTTTTAAACTCACCTGCGTCATCTCTCTAATAGAAGTGATACTATCCAATGCTTTCATGACTCGGTCATAATTCTTCTTCTGATGTAGCATAAAATAAGCAAATAAATTAAAAGAATATTGGTCTTTGGCTCTACAAAAACCTGAATTTTTTGAGTGTGTATAAAGCCAAAGTTAGGATGAATGTTCAGCAAACCAATCCTTTCAAACATTTCTAACAAATAGCTTCCTTCCATCTTACGTACAGACTTTCTCATTCATAGTCCAGGAAAATTCCCTGAAAAAATATTATCATGATGGTTTTTCTTTGAATTTCACTGGAATCCCCAACACACAACAATGTGACTTACTTAAAAAATTAGGTCATTTTTTAAACAAATATTTGTAACTAAACACAGGCTCTGCCAGTTATTTGGACAATATGCTATTAAGTTAAATAATGCAGTGAACAAATAGATTTTAAATAAAAAGCTAAATAAGCAGATGTGTTTACTTTGCTAACAGCTCTATAAAACTTCAGAGGTCCTTCAGTTGTCCCTCTGCCTCACCCTGACCCTTGTCTACCTTCTACGCTCCACTTTATCTGAGCGGATGAGCTTAACCAGCTCCACATGCCACGTCATCTTCAGGAGCCTCACTGTTCCCCATCTTTGGGTCTTGCCAACTTCTGCCCATAGGCTTTCACCTCGCCCATGCTGGCAAGAAGCTGTGAGGAGGTGGTGTGGGCCCTGCCAGCCCAGGGGCTCTCTCCACTCCTCTTCTGGTGTGATCCCTTTTCATGTTCCCTCATTTGCTTCAAACCCCAGCCCTGCCTACCTACCAGACTCTCCTCATCAGCCCCTTTCCAAGCACCTCCCAGAAAGTCTGCCTTCCCATATGCTACAGAACACACTTGCCCCTTCCTCTGAGAAAGATCACCACTAACTGGCCTTTGTTCAGAAAAATGAAATGCATCATAATGCAGGATGTCCAAAGTTCTCATTTTTGCTTCCCTGAGAGGCAGCATTTGCAGCCCAAGGAGCAAGTAGTGCAAACACAATTCTTTACTTCAAAATTTGATGCTTTTACAAAACTTGACTGTTATGTCCAACATTTGATAAAATTAAGTTTAAGGACATTATTGATTGCAAAGAGAAAATGAGATGACAGCAATAACCACTTTAAGAATAAAAAGATGGACTGGAAATCCTCCAGTTTATATGGTCTACACCTCCTAAAGGCCATCTTTCTGTGTTCAATGTGTACACTGAGAGAAAGACACTAAGAATATAAAATTTTGCACCTAGAATTTGTACCCTAAAAGTAGTTCTCGGCTTCAACATAACTTTGAATGCAACTTACAGTTTATTCACAAATACCTTCTCAGAGATAATTAAAAAAACTACAAAGTTCTGAAAACAGTCACACGCTTGTGCTATATTCTGGAGCTGTATCTCTTACAGTAGAGACTCCTCCAGAAGAAGGCTTTGCTTTGAAATCTAACACATGACTGAAAACAAGCTATGACATAATGAAAGATAACTACTTACCCTGGGGTTAAAGGCCAGCATCTGAGGATTGTTAGGATCAACTACAGAAGGATATGGCTCAAAAATGACAACTTTCCTAGGTGACTCTAACGCAGACCGACACATGGATACTAACAGATCAACCACCTAGGGATAAAGAAAAATATTTATTTAATATATGTACTGTCATATTGTATCATCCAGTCTGCTTTTTTTACACATTGCAGTAATACCATATTTCATTGTTATCTATATTACCCAAACCATGTTATCCACAGGACATAGTTTAGGACTGAAATTTTTCCATTGACCTCAACAGGCTTTGGGTACATTATTTCAGGTGCATAACTAGGACCAGTATCTGGTCCTAAATGTATTATCATGTCAAATACATTGCTTGCAGTCCTGCTTTCTCTTGTGTACATGTGCTAATTCCTGGATGAAATTAATTCTCTAGGGAAATGAAGTGCTGAATCTGTGTGCAGTAGATGCCAGTGAAAAATGTTGCTCAAGAAAGAGGAAGGGATTGTGAATCTGTACCACTGTCCACTGTTCTGCTGAAGATTGTAATCATGGAAACACTATCAAACATTGCTTCTGCTAAAGCCAGAACAGTGCAGTGATTTAACAGTCATTTGCATGGCTCACACTGGGAGATCCTCTTCCTTCCTTCCTGTTGTACAAATTTATGACAAGGCTTTGAATATCTATGATTTCCAAGATTTCATCTTAAGTTCATGTGTGCAATGTGTATGCAGGCATGTATTCACATATGTGCACATAGGCACATATACAACTTAGCAACAGATTTCTCTATAATTGTTTCAAAATTTGTAACTCAGGTTAAAAATAGATTACAACAATCACAAAACAGAGATAATGCAGCTTTCTGGCAACTGTGAAACCTAAATCCAGCTCATAATGAAATCCAAAGTTGCTACATAAAAACGTAGCTGCAAATTAGCTCATTTCCCCCTGGTTTATCTGTGCCTTCTGAAAACATTCCTGTGTGAAAACAGACTTTTGCATGAAAGAAAGGAAAAGCTGAGATGAGCCATACTTAGTAGGCATCCCTGGTTCTTCCTACAGTTCCACATGGATCAGATCTCATCTCACAGCTCAAGCTGTTCTAGAAGTTGTTATTTATCTGCCATTGTATCTGATCATTTGTAGTAAAAAAAGTTGATGGTCCTTTAGAGAAGCAGAATGAAAATAAGAATCATGAAAGGGAAAAGGAACTGCACTGCAGTGAGTCATAGTGTTGCCATTCTCCTCTGCTCCTTTAGCATGAATGGGCAATTTTCTCCTTCAGTTTAAAAATATTCTGTTAGCTCCAGTTACTAAATATCTCACATATATGGAAAAAATTAAGGTTTTAAATAATGATTCCTTCCTCCATGGTACTCTGTTTTCTTTCCAGTTTATAATACCTACAAGTGTGAGGAATGTTTCAAAATAGGGCATCCGCATTAGCATTTGCAAAGGAGACCAGGAGTCTGCATACACAGTCAGGTCAGGCAACAGGCCTGCAACTGTGTAAACATATTACCGTGAAATTGAGCCCGAGTTCATACACTCTGCTTCTCAGAAGCACTTCTTAGCCTACAGTTGCAAAACACTACTAGGGAAAAGTTGTTTGAGTCCCCAAAACTCTTAATACAGTGACCCAAAGTTGTCTTGCTTTATGATTTGCACATTGGGACTTCATCTTAAAATTGGCACAGTTCTTAGAACACCATCCCAAAGCCCTCCTTTAAAATAACTGTTGACTCCTATATTGTTTCTTACCATGACACCAGCATATTGTTCTGACATGGGGAAAACATGCATAGATCAGGCTTAATTAAATCCCTGATTTCCCCTGAGATCACTGTTTTGAGCTGATGGAATGCAGAGCAACTTAAACTGGGAGGTAAGTCTAATACAAACTTGCGTATGTATTCCTTGGTAATAGGAAGTGCTGTGGATCTAGTAAATGTCCTTATAGCTCGGCCTGAACTTCTCCTTAACAGTAGGTACTGAAGTACATAAGTTAGGATTTATATATTTTAAAGGAGGACAAGATGACACTTGCTGATGCCAATTCTCTCTTAGGACATCAGTCTCTCAGACAGTCTCTTTCTCTCTCCAGAGACTCTCTACAGGGAGTCTGAACTATCAACAAATCAGACATTTAATTTTCAGACTTTTAATTTTCAGGCATTTTGACTACATGACTAAAATCATAGAATCGTCTAGGTTTGAAGGGACCTTTAAGATCATCAAGTCCAATCATCAGCCTAACACTGCCAAAACCACCATTAAACCATGTCCCTAAGCACCACGTCTACCCATCTTTTAAAAACCTCCAAGGATGATTACCTGGAGGTATTTAAAAGACAGGTAGATATGGCAAAGGTGAGTTCAGGCTTGAAGGTTTTAGAAAGTACAATCTCTTATTATTAAGAAGGAGCCATCAGAATATTGGGAGTGACAGAATAGGGGTGTATGCCTTAGGAAACTAGCTGAAAGCGTAGCAGAAAGAAAAGGATGTGATATCTAATAATGGGAACCTATATTTAGGCTCTTTCACTACACAGAATGATTTGGAGGAAGATTCATCTGACAAAATGTAGAGATTCACAATGCAAACACCTACCTCTTACTAGTCACCCTAGGCTCTCTTTATAATGGATGGAGAAAATAACCACTGTGCTGATAGTCTATGCTGTGATTCACACCATCCTAAACTAATGTCAAAAATAGATCAGATGCATCAAATCCTAAGTGTGTTAAATTCTTTCTGCAAACAGGAACAGGAGCTCAACCAGATGTAGTGAACTGGGTGCAATGCTGTCACTGGAGTGAGACTTAGCAAAATTTAGTCATCTAGGTCCAATGGGACAATCGACAAAATCTCTTATCTAACTCTTTTAAGTACCATTAAGGTTCTAATCACTTCAGTATTCTTCAACAAAGCTCTGTAGATGTAGATGTACTCTAGAGATCCAGAGCAAGCTTCGCATATGCCTGCAACAGTGATACCTACATAAAAAACAGAGTGAGTGCTAATCAGGACCACCTCTCCTGTCAGCTGTATTTAAAAAGATAAGTGAGAGCTACTTGTTTGTACCTAAATACCATGGAAGTGCTTACATTCAAAAAATAAAACTCTAGCTCCACAGAAACACGTAGCTGAGGTCTTCAGTGGACTTCAGGCTGGGGAAGAGGTGGAGCTTCATCAGAACACCTCTCTACATTTCTAACAAGCTTGCACAGGTATCCCAACGTTTGTCATGCTAGATGTTGCAAATATAGCCATCTAACTGTCTTCAGACATTAGATGAGCTGATGTTCAGATCCCACAGTTATATACTCAATTGAAGAAGCTGGTGTACACTGTTTCTTCCTTTGAGCATATGCCCATAGGTGGTATTCAGGCACTTAGCCAAATAGTTTATTTACAGTGGCTAGACTCACTAGTGCTAAAGTTAACTGAACTGAACATTTGCTCTTCCAAAAACCATGTTGCTTACTACATAAGTGCACAGTGAGTGACACATGTTTAGGAAATCAGAGAGGAATGCACTTTTCCGTAAGATGTGTAAATTTTTAACTTAAGACATTAAAAAGATCTTAAACATAAGATCTTTTAATTTTTTAATTTACTGAAGTCCTGTAACTATTGTAATATAAGGTTAAATGTGATTTGGAAACATAGATTAAAATATTTGTTTTAAGGCACATCCAGAATTATGAAAGAAAACAATGATATGGTTATAACTTCATTAATAACTGAACTTAGAGTCAGGAAGCTAGCTTACATTAAATTACTGATCCTTGAGAAAAGAGAAAAAAAACAACTATGTAGCAACGTCAGTAAGGACTTTCCCACTGTTATTTAATGATCAAAACAACAGATGCTCAGTGGATAGCTGCATTCTAACACCATGAACAGGAGGTAGCTTATTAATTGCATGAGAGTAGTAATGGCTCATTAGGTGAAAATAAATGGGAATTATCTGCAAATGACAATGGCTGCCTTTATTAACAACCCAGGTGACCTAATTGAATACAACAGAACAAGAAAACAAGGTTGCTTTAATTACATGGAAGCAAAACAATGGAAGCACCTCATTAGTACTGTTTGAAAATGCCATGCATAAAACAGTGTATTTACAGCTATGAGTGGACAAATAAATAATACTTACCCAAAAGTATTTATATGGGGGATACAAGTCAAAATAAATACTAGAAGAGATTGAGAAGACTGAGTATACTATAGAAAATCAGACATGTAATAAGCATTAGATAGTTCTACCTGAGCCCCAGTTGCAATTTCATCAGCAGCTTCGTTCATTACTCCTAATGTTTGGAAAGCAAATACACAGAGCTCCCGTTCACAAACAGTGGGCTACACAGAGAAAGTAAGTTAATTATATTTTTGTTCTAGTTTTGAGTTATTGGTTTTATCATGCAATACAACAAAACCCAAATACATTTAATGCTAATTTTTTTATTCAGATATTAACTGCAACAATTATTTCAAATTATGAATACATGTCAATTATTGAGGAAGATACATTAGAGAAGCATTTTAACAATCTGAAGAA
Organism: Sterna hirundo; assembly: GCA_009819605.1. Lineage (NCBI taxonomy): Eukaryota > Metazoa > Chordata > Aves > Charadriiformes > Laridae > Sterna > Sterna hirundo. The sequence continues at coordinate 22,731,536 of CM020463.1, forward strand.
CTCTAAAACTCATAAGTATTCACAGAGGCTAAACTTAAAAGAAATCCAAACAGATTACAAAATCAAAATTACAGTCATAGTACCCAAATGTCCTTAGCACTGTCCTATAAGACTCTGAAAACTTCCTACATAATTAAAATTAATGGAGAACAAAATCAGAAACTAATGGGGACACCCCCCTTTCATAAATGCAGGTTTATTCTTCAAAGATTGTTATTCTGCTGTTGAGAACAAACATAAAAATATGATCCAGAAGACAAATTTCTTGAAGAAGCTACTTTTAATTTAAGTTTTAACTAATTGTATTGAGTTTGCATGGCAAGGTTTTGGTAGCGGGGGGGGGAACTACAGGGCTGGCTTCTGTGAGAAGATGCCAGAAGCTTCCCCCATGTCCAAGAGAGCCAATGCCAGCTGGCTCCAAGACGGACACACTGCTGGCCAAAGTTGAGCCAATCAGTGATGGCGGTAACATATTTAAGAAGGGGGAAAAAAAAAACCTGCTGCAGAATAAGAGCCAGAAGAGAGGAGCGTGAATATGTGAGAGAAACAAGTACGCAGACACCAAGGTCAATGAAGAAGGAGGGGGAGGAGGTGCTCCAGGTGCCGGAGCAGAGATTCCCGTGAAGACCATGGTGAAGACCATGGAGGAGCAGCCCATGGAGGACCCCACGCTGGAGCAGGTGGATGTGCCTGAAGGAGTCCAGGGCGCCCTGGAGAGCCCGCACTGGAACAGGCTCCTGTCAGGACCTGTGGCCCTGTGGGGGACCCATGCTGGAGCCTTCCCTTCCTCCCAAAGCTGTTGTGTTCGCAGTGTCCGACATTTGCTGTCCACTGCTGGGAGTGCACAGCTTCCTACTGATATAATTGGCTGAGTATAATTCTTGTATATCTTATATTAATATTGGGATTAATACTGGTTCTTTAGTATTATTGTTAATTATTTAGTCTTATCCTATTAAATCTATTTATATTTCAACCCTTGTGTTTCCTTGCTTTCCCCGATTCCCCTTTCCGGGTGGGGAGGGGTCATCGGGTGATAGAATAATTGTCTAAACGACAATAAAATTGTTATGGGTTTTCTCAAACCATAACAGAGCAGCAGAGACAACATGTGATGAATTGACTGCAACCCCCATTCCCCATCCCCTTCTGCTGCTCAGGAGGGAGGAGGTAGAGAATTCGGGAGTGACAGGAGGGAGGAGGTAGAGAATTCGGGAGTGAAGTTGAGCCTGGGAAGAAAGGAGGTGTGGGGAGAAGGTGTTTTTAAGACTTGTTTTTATTTTTCATTATCTTACTCTGACTTTTGATTGACAATAAATTAAATTAATTTCTCTGAGTTGAGTCTGTTTTGTCCGTGATGGTAATTGCTGAGTGATCTCCCTGTCCTTATCTCGACCCATGAGTCTTTCATCATATTTTCTCTCCCCTGTCCAGTTGAGGAGGGGGAGTGATAGAGTGGCTTGGTGGGGACCTGGCATCCAGCCCAGGTCAACCCACCACACTAATTTAACAATCTATTTGTAAACTTTAAGAAAATGCATTATATTTTTATAGAATAAACACTGTATTTGGGAAGGTCACATGTTATTTTATAAATAAAGGCATTTGCACCCCTTTTTTAGTTATCAAAAAGTAATAAAAACCTTTTTGTTGAACCATTTTTTGCCTATCTTTTTGAAAAATTTAATTCACAATTGCCATCATAATGTTCAAATAAAGCAACATATTTAAACTTCTGTATGTTGAGTGAGAACTGAGTGTTCTGCCTTCATAAAGCAAGCAAAGCAGAAACAAAAGATAACACAGCTTTAAGTAAAGAGAATAGGTGTGTCTTCATAAGCTTCCTAATTGGTTACATCCCTTACAGCAACTCCACACTTATTTACTGAAAGATAATTAGCAGATCAACTTTTTAAAGACTCAAGTAATGAATCACACAAAGAGAACTGTTAAAAGCATTCAAAAAGAACAAACAGTTGAAAGAAATACAAGAAAGAAACATAAATTAAAACCTTCCTTAAAATTGATCCCAATAAACTTAACTTTTTTTACAATGTTAAAAACAATCAAAATATTTTTGGATACTATTTGTTTGAATCCATATTATTAAATCCTAACTCACTGAAACCTAAAATGATCTTTGGTAGGCACTACTGAACTTTTATAACTAAAAATTCTGAGTCTAGCTACCACGATAATCACTAGAGCATTCATAGTGGTACACTTTGAAGTTCAAGCCAATGTCCCTAGGAAGCACTTGCAGAAATGAAAAAAATTATTTAGCACACAAAGAAAACATAAAATTTAGTTGAATTCTGTTTCAGGCAACAGCTTTGTCTGTAATAAGCATACTGCTGTATTTGTAGTCACTTGTTTCATATGCATTTGTTTGTTTTCAAATATTCTAGACTTCAATAAACATCTGAAATCTACTGCATTGACATATTCTCATATCAGTTGCTTTACAAGAGCTATCATCATACAATCATAGAATCACAGAATGTGTTGGGTTGGAAGGGACCTTTAAAGGTGATCTAGTCCAACCCCCCTGCAGTAAGCAGGGACATCTTTAACTAGATCAGGTTGCTTGAATGTCTCCAGGCCAGGCTTGATCATCTTTCAAGTCTAATAGAGTAATTTGATTTATCTGCTATGTTACATTGCATTAGGCGGCATACGAAGCCTAACATGATCCAATTCACTGTGCCATGGCACACTAGAAAAAAGTATTTATTATTGTCATTATTCTTAGGTTTTCCACATTCAGAAGGTGGCTAAATCGCTTGCTTAGTTAGGGAAGTATGGTGGCACTACCACCTTGACTATCATAATCAATAGTATGCACAGACTCCCTTTTACCCTTTTATTCCAGAGCAAGGAATTGCTCTGGAATAGCAGGGCAATCTGAATTTAGCAATGCTTGCCATGAAGAAAAGCATTAAGAAAATACTTATTGTTGCAATTTTGTTTATAACTTCAACAAAGTAAGTTACCCTGAGACTTAAAGATGGCAAATGGAACATTGGATTTGTCATCTTTGCTCTTTTTTTTTTCCTTCCTGTGTTATGATCCCAGAAATATCTAAGTATCTGGAAGAGGGAAATTAGGAAAATGGTCATTGTACTTATTTTTGACATTTGAAAGGCCTTTTTTCTCTCAAGTGGACACTGGGGCTAAGATCTTAAGGCTGGAGAACTGTAGGTATGAGGAGAAGCAAGACAGCAAAATTTGAGCTCTGAAGAGAAACAGATATTATTGTTAGGTTCTATAAAATTCTTTTGATTTTATGCATTTGATGAACCTTTATGCCCACTGAATACTTTTTGAATAAAGACTTCGCAAGACAATGCTGATAAAATAACATTTTAAGCAATGGAAAGTGTGACAGATCACTACATTTCCAAGTTACTCACAGCCTAGTATTCATTTCAATATTCAGACAATACATGTACAGAAAATACCTTGAAATTGAACACAAAATCATTCAAGAACTCCCAAAACATTCACTAGAACCTCACATTCTTGTAAGCGTGGTATAATATACAATAAATGATGTGATAATAAAACCAGAGGAACTGCTTTGCTATCTTTGTCTACCTCCTTCAAAACACAAGAAAAAACAACTTTTCCCAGTAATGGGAATGGGTTTCACCAAACCCATTTCTGTTTGAGAAACAACATATACTTCAGGAAGCCACATAGTTTTGCTGCACAAAATTCTAGTAAATTATAAGCACCATTTCCAGATTATTTTCTCCAATTTTTAAACTTGCTATTAAAAACTTTAAGATATCTCTAGTCTGAATTTGTCTCCCTTGACTCACTACATCTTCAAAACATTTCTATTGTAGATTCTGTCTAATTTCAGAAATCATTAAATCCCTGTTTGAAGTGGCATTGGTTAAAGAAAAAACAAAAAAACACCACAAAAAATTGAACTCTATACAGTGTCTGCATTCTATATACTCTCTTCAACTAAGAGCTGGAGCAAATACGTAGTTTTGCATTAGATGAAAACATATGGGCTCTGCCAGTCTAATGGGGAAAATAACCCAAACCCAGACACCAACAGCCTGCCTTCATATATCCACCCTGGATGCATTCTTACTCAAACTCCAGTCATTTTAAGAGCACTTTTGGATCTTGTTTCTGAAATTTGTCCCAATTTAATCAAAACAGAAGCTTTTAATTTAAATTTCCCACAAGTGTCCAAAACATGTTGGTATGGCCATTTCACTGTCTTCTACTCCAGTCATTAGTTAGGTTCAAGCATTTAAACCCACCTCTTTCCCTCCAAAATGAAAAGATTGGCTTACAATTAAGAAGCCAACATTTGGAGGGCTTTTGTTTGTCACATGATGGTGACTTATCTATTCAGTGTCACATTTCCGTATTTTGGTTTTATCCACAACTATGCATGCTAGAACCAATGAAAACATGGAAACTAAGTTAATAAATCAATTCTAGAAGACAGAGCTTAAAGAAAATCACAAGCTTTATGGTAAAGCTGGGATTCAAGGCCACTTTTACACTGCTGCTAGTGTTTTGCATACTGCCAGTGTGTTTCCCTTTATGGCATCTACTTGTCTCTTCTCTTATAATAGGATGTGAGCTCTCGGGACAGGAACAGTCTTGTTCTGACTTCATATCATAAATATGAGAAATGCCCCTATCCACAGTAAACAAACAAGAACAACAACAGTAACACATTTATAAATGTTAAGTTGTTCCAATATAATTTCTGGTTACTCTTATTTTGGTTCAAGTCCACATACTATTCAGCAAGATGAACTGTCTAAGAACTTTCGCGTACATACATGAAAGTACAGACATGTTTTTACTGACATGGATCAATATCCACAAAGGTAAACAATAACCAACTTCTATTAGATTACTAATTTCCATTGCTTTCAAAGGGAAAATAAATGACTAAACAGGATTTATACACTGAAGTATATGTTTCTGAATGTGAACCTCATCTTAGGTGCATGCAGAATTTTACAGATTACAACCATCACCTTGAAGGCATGCAGAGCTGACTAGCTGGGCAACTTTGTTCCCCACTACCTGAAGAGGGCAGCTGTAACTCACCCTCAACAACAGCAGTCAGTGGTCTCACATATACTTTATTTTTAACTTGAAAGGAGAAAATTAACATAAGGCCATTGGCTTCCACAAAACTATTAGCTAAATGAAGATCATTGGTGCTGAAAGACTATTTAGAAGCATAATTATTCCAGTGGGGAAAAGCCAGAAGAAAATAAGAGCTGGACAGTTAACCTGAGACCGCAAATGCTTGGAAGCAGAAGGCAATGACAGAAGCAGAAAGCATTTTCTGAGCAGAGTAAGGTTTTCGGAGTTTTCCTTTAGCTACCCCCATTCTTTGCATGCTCAGCAGCACCCACCCAACTGCCGCTGTGACAAAAAACCACTCAGTTTCTGCATGCAACAATGCGAGTGTCACTTCTTACAGCAGTGACTGTGACTGGCAGACAGGCAAATCACCTAGCTACTATGACATATTCTGGTTCCTGGACTCATACATTACTTAAAATATTTTCCAGACATTCATTCAATTCAAAAAAGTTGAAACTTTGATAGCTGATATTGATCTATCTTGCTACATTCTAATGTGTGCTGCAGCTGTGCTCAGAAGAGCAATGTAACACCCTCTCCCATATCCTGACAGATGTCACACAGACACTAATGAGGCTGCAACATGACCGACACACCTAAAAGTTCTTGATCTAAAAGGAGATACACAGGGAAGGCTCATAGCCTGACTTACAGCAAATGTAACAAATGGTAAAGATGAAACCATTAGCAACCATCTCACTTCTCCTAATGAAAGCAAAAGGCAGTAGAGATTAAATATGTCTTCAAATCCCTGTTCTGTTTCCTACTTTCAACAATGGTAATTGTCAGTTTATCCATAGGAGAAACTTCTCTCTCTCTGTTCATTATATAACAACACAGCAGCAATAATATTAAAAATGTGGATAGACAGATACAGAGAGAGAGAAAAAGAAAGAAAAAGAGAGGAGAAGGAAGGAAGGAAGGAAGGAAGGAAGGAAGGAAGGAAGGAAGGAAGGAAGGAAGGAAGGAAGGAAGGAAGGAAGGAAGGAAGGAGAAGAGAGAGAAAGAAAGAAAGAAGGAAAGAAAGAAGGAAAGAGAGAAAGAGGGAGAGAGGGAGAGAGGGAGAAAGAGAGAAAGGGAAAGTGAGAGAAGGAGGGAGAGAGGAAAGGAGTCTGATAGGCAAAGGTTTCTTTTGCAAGGGAGCTTTCAAGTTTTTGAGGTTTATTTCACAGATTGTGTCAGTGTCCTGGTTCCGGCAGGGATAGGGTTAATTTTCTCTGGTATTCCATACCACGTGATCCATGCCAACCTTGAAAATGCCGGGGGGAGGGGGCAGGAAGCTCTCTTGGAGCGGGCTGAGGCGTCTCGGGTCAGGTCGGTGAGCAGCGGTTTCGTAACCACGTTTGTGTATTCCTTTGTCTGTGTTGTTGTTGTTGTTATTTTGCTTGTTCCCTTCGCTATTCGGTTAAAATGCCCTTGTCTCAACCCTAGAGTCTTGCATTTTTTTTTTTTCTTCTGATTCTTCCTGTATTGGGAAGAGCCGAGCGAGCGGCACGTGGTTCTTTGTTGCCGTCTGAGGCAAAACCACGACAGTCCTTTTTGGCGCCCAACGTGGGGCTCGAGGGTTGAGATAACAACAGAATCTAACCAGAGCTTGGAGAAAACGAATTTTTGTAGGTATTTATTAGGTAAATAGTCACTAGTCACCATGTTGCTTGGTTTGTTTTCATGGCTGTGTTATATAAATTCCTATATGGTTTATGTACTCCCTGTGATACTGTTTATCATGTCTGGAACAGGGATCAGGATTATCATTCTGCTGTCCTGTGCGGTATCTGTTTATGATATGATAACGTCACTGTTCAGACAGCTATTGTGGGGTGTTTATGTGGTTCTGCTGTCCTGTCCGTACATTGGGCACTGTCTCTCTGAGTTTGTTAATAATTACAGCCAGTCTGTGGAGGAAACAGGGGGGGACACTTTCCCCAGCTCTTTTGCCTCCCTTTTCTCCTTTGGGCCAGGTATGACAGCTTTTGAGAATTTTGAATATCCTTGGGATACTCAGACCAGCCTGGTCCTAGTGTTATGTCTGCTGAATACGTTCCAGGTTTTGTTTAGGGTTAAGCGACTATTTAAGACTCCCACAAGGAGATGTGCTCCGAGGCTGGATAGTCAGGGGTGACATGGCATGTGGGAGAACATGGGCAGGTACCTAGAGAACTTTTCACCTCCAATGGTCTGGGACTTCACCCCTGAACAGTTACAGGACCCTGATAGAGTGGTAGAATATTTGAAGGGAAAATGCTGTGGCTATTCCAAAGAGGCACAACTCACCGCACTGTGCTGGGCCCTGGCCAGTATCTACCAGGCACTGCTCAGTGTTACGCAGCACCCTCAGAGAGAAGAGATGGAAACTAGACCAGCGGCCCCTGCGGCGGCTCCTGTGGCCCCTGCGGCAGCCCCTGCGGTGGCTCCTGTGGCCCCTGCGGCAGCCCCTGCGGCAGCCCCTGCGGCGGCTCCTGTGGCCCCTGCGGCAACCCCTGCGGCAGCCCCTGCAGCTGAACAAGGGAATCAACCCGTGCCAGTATCAGTTGCCCCCATACAGAAGAGGAAGTACACGAAGAGATCAGTTTGCTTAGTAAAAGATGATGATGAACCAGGGTCATCACGAGAGCAGGAGGAAGAGGCAGAGCCAGAGATAATTACTCGATCCCTATCCTTGAGTGAGCTGCGGGATATGCAAAAAGATTTTAGCCGACTTTCAGGTGAGCACATTGTCACCTGGCTGCTCTGGTGCTGGGATAACGGGGCCAGTAGCCTGGAATTAGAGGGTAGGGAGGCCAGGCAGCTGGGATCCCTGTCCAGGGAAGGCGGCATTGACAAGGCAATTTGGAAGAAGACCCAAGCCCTCAGCCTCTGGAAACAACTCCTGTCAGGCGTGAGGGAGAGGTACCCCTTCAGTGAAGATGTTGCATGTCAACCAAGCAAGTGGACTACCATGGAAAAAGGTATCCAGTACCTGAGAGAATTAGCTGTGCGGGAGATGATTTATTATGACTTGGACAACGCAGACTTACCCACAGACCCTGATGAGGTGCAATGCACAAGGCTCATGTGGCGGAAGTTTGTACGGAGCGCACCATCGTCATACGCCAACTCACTGGCAGTAATGGAATGGAAAGGTGAAGAGGGACCAACGGTGGATGAGGTGGCTGGCCGGCTCTGGCGATATGAAGAAAGTCTCTCTTCCCCCCTTGTCTCAGCTGTGGAGAAACTGTCCCGGAAGGTCCAGCAACTTGAAGAGAATATGTCCTACTCTCCACCTGTACGGGCCAGCATCTCAGCTATTAGAAGCAGGCATTTCCCCACTCAAGAGAGAGAGCACAGAGGGTACACACCACGAGGCACCCTGTGGTTCTACCTGCGTGACCACGGGGAGGACATGAGGAAGTGGGATGGACGACCTACTTCGATTCTGCGGACACGGGTACAGGAGTTGCAAGGAAGGACAACCACAAAAGGGGATCCCTCCAGGAAAAGTGCCGCCCCAGTTTCCAGCGGGCAGTTCCCCAGGCAGAGCAGAAGGCCTGATCTTGATTCTGATCCACTTGAAGGAACTTCATAGTCATTTCTGCAAGAAGTGAGTAATGGATACTATGACCAGGATTAGAGGGGCCCTGCCTCCGGCCAGGTGGAGGAAAGGGACAACCGGGTTTATTGGACGGTGTGGATTCGATGGCCTGGCACATCAGACCCACAGGAGTATAAGGCTCTAGTGGACACGGGTGCACAGTGTACTTTAATGCCATCAAGCTATAGAGGGGCAGAACCCATTTGCATTTCTGGGGTGACAGGGGGATCCCAAGAGTTGACTGTACTGGAGGCGGAAGTGAGCCTAACTGGGAATGAGTGGCAAAAGCATCCCATTGTGACTGGCCCAGAGGCTCCATGCTTCCTTGGTATAGATTACCTCAGGAGAGGGTATTTTAAGGACCCAAAAGGGTACCGTTGGGCCTTTGGCATAGCTGCTTTAGAGACGGAGGAAGTTAAACAGTTGTCTACCTTGCCTGGTCTCTCGGAGGACCCTTCTGTTGTGGGGTTGTTGAGGGTCGAAGAACAACAGGTGCCGATTGCTACCACAACGGTGCATCGGCGGCAATATCGCACTAACCGAGACTCTCTGATTCCCATCCATGAGCTGATTCGTCAACTAGAGGTTCAAGGAGTGATCAGCAAGACCCGCTCACCCTTTAACAGTCCCATATGGCCGGTGCGAAAATCTAATGGAGAGTGGAGGCTAACTATAGACTATCGTGGCCTGAATGAAGTCACGCCACCGCTGAGCGCTGCTGCGCCGGACATGCTAGAACTCCAGTACGAACTGGAGTCCAAGGCAGCCAAGTGGTATGCCACAATTGATATAGCGAATGCATTCTTCTCAGTCCCTTTGGCAGCAGAGTGCAGGCCACAGTTTGCTTTCACTTGGAGGGGCGTCCAGTACACCTGGATTCGACTGCCCCAGGGGTGGAAACACAGCCCCACCATTTGCCATGGACTGGTCCAGACTGCACTGGAACAGGGTGAGGCTCCAGAACATCTGCAATACATTGATGACATCATTGTATGGGGAAACACAGCAGAAGAGGTTTTTGAGAAAGGGAGTAAAATAGTCCGAATCCTTCTGAAAGCTGGTTTTGCCATAAAACAAAGTAAGGTCAAGGGACCTGCGCAGGAGATCCAGTTTTTAGGAATAAAATGGCAAGATGGACGCCGTCAGATCCCAATGGATGTGATCAACAAGATAGCAGCTATGTCTCCACCAACTAGTAAAAAGGAAACACAAGCTTTCTTGGGCATTGTGGGTTTTTGGAGAATGCATATCCCAGATTACAGTCTAATCGTAAGCCCTCTCTATCAAGTAACCCGGAAGAAGAATGACTTTAAATGGGGTCCTGAGCAACAACAAGCTTTTGAACAAATCAAACAGGAAATAGTCCACGCAGTGGCCCTGGGGCCAGTCCGGGCAGGACAAGATGTTAAAAATGTGCTCTACACCGCAGCCGGGGAGAACGGCCCTACCTGGAGCCTCTGGCAGAAAGCACCAGGAGAGACTCGAGGTCGACCCCTAGGGTTTTGGAGTCGGGGATACAGAGGATCCGAAGCCCGTTACACTCCAACAGAAAAAGAGATATTAGCAGCATATGAAGGGGTTCGAGCTGCTTCAGAAGTGGTTGGCACAGAAGCACAGCTCCTCTTAGCGCCTCGACTGCCAGTGCTGGGCTGGATGTTCAAAGAAAGGGTCCCCACCACACATCATGCAACTGATGCTACATGGAGTAAGTGGATTGCACTGATCACACAGCGAACTCAAATGGGAAACCCCAGTCGCCCAGGAATTCTGGAAGTGATCATGGACTGGCCAGAAGGCAAGGATTTCGGAATGTCACCAGAGGAGGAGGGTGACACATGCGGAAGAGGCCCCACCATATAATAAATTGTCAGAAAATGAGAAGAAATATGCCCTGTTCACTGATGGGTCCTGCCGGATTGTGGGAAAGCATCGAAAGTGGAAAGCTGCTGTGTGGAGTCCTACACGACAAGCTGCAGAAGCCAGGGAAGGACAAGGTGAATCGAGCCAGTTTGCAGAGGTGAAAGCCATTCAGCTGGCCTTGGACATTGCTGAGCGAGAAAAATGGCCAGTCCTTTATCTCTACACTGACTCATGGATGGTGGCAAATGCCCTGTGGGGGTGGTTACAGCAGTGGAAGCGGGGCAACTGGCAGCGCAGAGGCAAACCCATCTGGGCTGCTGACCTATGGCAAGATATTGCTGCCTGGATAGAGACTTTGGTTGTGAAAGTACGCCATGTAGATGCCCATGTACCGAAGAATCGGGCCACGGAGGAACATCAGAACAACAAACGGGTGGATCGGGCTGCTAGGATTGAAGTGTCTCAGGTGGATCTGGACTGGCAACATAAGGGCGAACTATTCATAGCTCGGTGGGCCCATGACTCCTCAGGCCATCAAGGAAGAGATGCGACATATAGATGGGCTCGTGACCGAGGGGTGGACTTGACCATGGACACTATTGCACAGGTCATCCATGAATGTGAGACATGCGCTGCAATCAAACAAGCCAAGCGTTTGAAGCCTCTCTGGTATGGAGGACGATGGCTGAAATACAAATATGGGGAGGCCTGGCAGATTGATTATATCACACTGCCACAAACCCGTCAAGGCAAGCGCCATGTGCTCACAATGGTGGAAGCAACCACTGGATGGCTGGAAACATACCCTGTGCCCCATGCCACTGCCCGAAACACTATCCTGGGCCTTGAAAAGCAAGTCCTGTGGCGACATGGTACCCCAGAGAGAACTGAGTCAGACAACGGGACTCATTTCCGAAACAGCCTCATAGACACCTGGGCCAAAGAGCATGGCATTGAGTGGTTATATCATATCCCCTATCACGCACCGGCCTCTGGGAAGATTGAACGATACAATGGACTGTTAAAAACTACACTGAAAGCAATGGGTGGTGGGACTTTTAAACATTGGGATACACATCTAGCAAAAGCTACCTGGCTAGTTAACACCAGGGGATCTACCAATCGGGCTGGCCCTGCCCAATCAAAACTTCTACGTACCGTAGAAGGGGATAAAGTCCCCGTAGTGCACATGAAGAATATGCTAGGGAAGACAGTCTGGGTTAGTCCCGCCTCAGGCAAAGGCAAACCCATCCGTGGGATTGCTTTTGCCCAAGGACCTGGGTGCACTTGGTGGGTGATGCGGGAGGATGGGGAAGTCCGATGTATACCTCATGGGGATCTGATTTTGGGTGAAAATAGCCAATGAATGAAATTGTGTGTTGTTAGTTGCTAGGTAGCACTGTCACTGTATGTCCTCATTACTCTAATTGCTATCAGTTGTACTACGAGTAAGGCACAGGGGTGATGGGATAAGAACTGACCTCAGCAGCTGGCGCCCAGCAACTTCCTCAAGGTCTACATCTTCAGCCCACGGACTGAGCTATACCGGGTGCACCAGTCACAACCTCCGAAAAATATAGGATGCAACAGTCCAGCACCACACAGCATCTCACCTGCCCTGAGAGACTATTCTAATAGATGGAGCTCAAGGCCATGGATTAAAAGAACTCAATGGACACTTTGGAGGGATGGCCCATAAACTAAGAGCATTATTTTGCACGAATATGTATGTGTATATATATATAACAGGGAAAAGGGTGGCAATTCATTGGGACTTGTAAGATCTGGGCATGGCATAGATGGTATGGAATAAGGGGTGGATAATGTCCTGGTTCCGGCAGGGATAGGGTTAATTTTCTCTGGTATTCCATACCACGTGATCCATGCCAACCTTGAAAATGCCGGGGGGAGGGGGCAGGAACCGCTCTCTCGGAGCGGGCTGAGGCGTCTCGGGTCGGGTCGGCGAGCTGCGGTTTCGTAACCACGTTTGTGTATTCCTTTGTCTGTGTTGTTGTTGTTATTTTGCTTGTTCCCTTCGCTATTCGGTTAAAATGCCCTTGTCTCAACCCTAGAGTCTTGCGGTTTTTTTTTTTTTCTTCTGATTCTTCCTGTATTGGGAAGAGCCGAGCGAGCGGCACGTGGTTCTTTGTTGCCGTCTGAGGCAAAACCACGACAGTCAGTTATGGATTTTTTAGATAAATGTCTGTCTTAGCTATATTTGTAAGAAAAGGCAAACTAAGGTTGGTTGCCAATTCTCTACCAACTGAGTCCGTATTACCTAAAGGATCAATTATATTTGGACCAATAAGGATAACATTACTACATCTGAAACAGAATCCAGAGCTGTAGGAAAGGCTTTCTTCTGGCTGTCTCATAGCTTACATCTGTTAGTCACGTTTTTAGATGAATTAACAAATGCTACAGAAACCTCGGTTGTATCTACACATCTGATATACAAGGTACCTGGAAGGCAGGCACTAATGAGGCGCTTGTATACTTTCTACCAGTGCTGCTTAAATGCCGTAGGTAAAATTCTCATTCTCTGTAATAGGACTAGAGCAAAGCACATTTATGAGTTTAAGACTTTTACATTTCCTATAGTGTAACACAAGGGTCAATTAAATTCAAAACTGACAAAATAAAAAGTTTTAGGTAATGTGTATCTTAGAACACACTCCCACAGAATTACAAGGTAAAGATTTAAGAGTTGAAAGTGTATGATTTGTGCACTTAAATCACTACTGAAACCATCCAGAATTACCATTTACTGTAACATAAGGTTCATCAAGCTTCAGAGTTTAAGCAATTTTTTAATTATTAATGATCAAGATTATTTTGAAAGGCAAGTTAAATACACATCTGCCTACTCTGCCATGGATTATACTTCTGAGTGAAGCATCTGGCACTAGCTCATAGTGGATTTTAAAACCTCTGATTTATTAAAATTAAAATTCATCTTTGTATTTTAATAACTTTTATTGACAGGTGTTTGCTTTATATTATAATACATATATTAAAATAAACTTATTCAAAATTAAATATTTTATGATAGCATTGTATACTATGGCCTAAATTTACACTGATTTAGGAATTGCTTTAAAACTAGATAATTACCAACAAGTACACCTGTGGCCTGAATTTTCAAATGAAGTCAAACTAATGGCTCAGGTTCTATATGGGAATACACACTGCCAGAGAGCAGGAATAATTTATTTAATAACCTGTCTTGCTATAAATCTGTAAGGTAAGCTCTCTGAACAATCTCACAATATTCATGTGATATGTGGAACACTGCTGAAAGACGTGGGAGATACCACAGTGGTAAGACATGGGAGATACCACTTGTTCTGTTTGGCTTTATTTTGTCCGATCCAGATTTTATTTTCTGCTTTTTGTTTTTTTCTGCATTCTTGGACACTTTTTACAAATTATCTTTACTTGCCAGACGCATAAATAGATGGCAAATAAGCATTATGGAGTGCTAGCTGGGCAAGGCAAGCTTTGGTAAGTTCTTGGCAACAGGACAAGCTACACTGCAGCCATTTTACTCTCTCAGTAAACAGTAAAGTGATTGAAGTGAAGTCCATTCTACTAAAGTACTGATTGTAACTGGAAAGGCTTTTTTTCATAAAAAGAGATAAAACCAGGTTATATTGTCGACTAAGGATAAGAAGGATCATGGCATTATTACACAAGAAACATGGAATTCCACAAGCATCTTGGCTAAACTCTAGTCTGGCTAAATATATTTGTACACTTACACTTTTCTCCATAGTTCAATGATGTTTATTCTACTCCAAAAACCTCCCACCCCTAAGTGGTGTACTGTTTCTGGAACATTACTGCTACTCTGTTTCAGTGGTGGCTAAGAAACTTATATTCAAAGGACAGAGAAATCCAAGACCTACTCAAGTCAACAGGAATTCACTGAGGCCAAGATTTCACCCATAATGAATAAATCACAACTGAGTACTTTGGGATGAAAAAAATTCTAAAAATGTAAGGTTATTAATATAATTACACAAATACCAGAATTACCAGATTGTACTTATTTTTAAAGATAAATACAAACATCGGGCATTTCAAATATTGTTTTACAGTATTTTACCATTTATATTTTATGGGAAAAACTTTAAACAGCAGAGATGTCTGTACCAGAGTACAAATTTCAAAGAAACTAGATCCAATACTTAGTTTTGCTGAGTTTTTTTACTATTTCCTTTGTTCTAAAGGGGCCTCAGTCTGAAGTTTCAACACAAGATGGCACTCTAAAGAGATTTCTTGACTGAAAGAAAAATTACTGATACCCAGAAGGGGTTTTTTATCATCTTATTGAATACATTTCGAGAATTTTTTGTCCTGTATAATTGTCTCACAGGTCTTTAAAATCCATTCAATGATGCTGGTTTACCAATGGCTTTAGTATTTGTAAATGAGGAATTTGGGAAGGCATACAGACAGTAAGATAGTCATTAGCTACACATCTTAAATTATACTATATAAAAGCCGAGTAAGATTGCAGAATTACAGAATGATTGAGGTTGGAAGGGACCTCCGGAGGTCATATGGTTCAACACCCCTGCTCAAGCAGGCTCACATGGAGCCAGTTGCCCAAGACCATGTTCAAATGGCTTCTGAATATCTCCATGGATGGAGACTCCACAACCTCTCTGGGCAACCTATTCCCATACTCAGTCATCTTCAGAAAAGGTGAAAAATGAGGAAAAGTGTTTCCTGATGTTCAGATGGAACCTCCTGTGTTTCAGTTTGTGCCCATTGCCTTTGGTCCTGTCACTGGGCATCACTGAAAAGAGCTGGGCTCTATCCTCTTTGCACCCTCCCTTCAGGTGTTTATATACATTAATAAGATCCTGTCTGAGTCTTCTCTTCTCCAGGCTACACAGTCCCAGTTCTCTCAGCTTTTCCTCCTATGTGAGATGCTTCAGTCCCTTAATCATCTTAGTATCCCTTTGCTGGACTCTATCCAGCATGTCCATGTCTCTCTTGTACTGGGGAGCCCAGAACTGGACACAGTACTCCAGGTGTGACCTCACCAGTGCTGGGTAGAGGGGAAGGATCACCTCCCTCCACCTGCTGGCAATTTTATTGTCTAATGCAGCCCAGGATACCATTAACCTTCCTTGCCGCAAGGGTACATTGCTGTCTCATGTTCATCTTGGTCTCCACCAGGACCCCCATAGCCTTTTTTGCAAAACTGCTTTCAAGCTGGGTGGCTCCCAGCATATATTGGTGCATGGGGTTGTTTCTCCCTAGGTGCAGGGCTTTGTACTTCTCCTTGTTGAACTGCATGAGACACCTGTCAGCCCATTTTGGCAGCCTGGCGAGGTCCCTCTGAATGGCAGCATGACCCTCTGGAGTATCACCCACTTCTCCCAGTTTTGCATCATCTGCAAACTTGCTAAGGGTACACTCTGCTCCATCATCCAGATCATTAATGAAGATATTAAACAGGACTGGACCCAGTATTGACCCCTGGGGTACACCACTAGTTACTGGCCTCCAACTAGACATTGTGCCACTGATCATCACCCTCTGAGGCCATTCATCCATCCAGTTTTCAATCCACCTCACTGTCTGCTCATCCAGTCCATGCATCAACAGGAGTTGATGAGGATCTTATGAAAGACAGTGTCGAAGGCCTTACTGAAGTCCAGGTAGACAATATTCACTGCTCTCCCCTCATCTACCAGGCTAGTCATTTCATCATAGAAATTTATCAAGTTGGTCAAGCAAGACTTCCCCTTGGTGAAGCCATACTGACTGTTCCTGATTATTTTCTTGTCCTTAATGTGCCTGGAAATGGTTTCCAGGCTTAGCTGTTCTATCACCTTCCCAGGGATCAAGGTGAGGGTGACCAACCTGTAGTTCTCTGGGTTTGTCTTCTTGCCCTTCCTGAAGGTAGGAGTAACATTTGCTTTCCTCCAGTCTTCAAATATGATAATATATGATAATATATTTTTATTATACTTATTTTAATCATATCCTTAAATATGATAACCACTTTTATTGACTCATGAATTCTTTATATATAAATGTTTGTAATAAAAGTACTGTTATTACATGCTGAATTCCTAAAACAAGATATCTCTCTACTAATATAGCAGCAAAACTATTGCATTATTAAAATGCAACTTAGTGCTTCCCTACAATATTATTACCAGCTCTAGAGTAACAGGAAGAATTTCATATGGGATTAAAAAATGTTAATAGCCTGTTAATATAGAACCAAATAATGCTGAAGTTTCTTTAGTACATTATAATATCTGCTTTGCAAAGTACATTTTTAGCTAGATGAACCAAATTATATGGTTGAGAAGGACCTCTGGAGGTCAATTAGTCCTTTTATTCTCTCATACAGAACTAGCTTTATCTAAAGTTTTAGATAAAGCTAAAATTGGCTTTCTCTAATGCTTTATCAAGCACTGTAACAGGTTGCCCGGAGAGGCTGTGGAGTCTCCACCCTTGGAGATGTTCAAAAGCCAGTGAAAGGCAGTGGATGAAACAAGCTCTAGATTCAGGGGCTTTTCACTAGAGACACCTGTCCCATGGGAGAATATCTCAGTACTTCAGAATTGGCTTTGTGGAGGTCATTAAAATTTCCTAAGTTTACTTCTAATATTTAGTCTAATATGCTATTTTGACAGAAATCAGGATAATCTATTTATTTTAACAACACATATGTGAATGAGATACCAACTGTTTGAAAATGTCAGAAAAAAGCATTTCAAAGTATGTTTTTGAAATAATTCAAGTCTAGACATTAATTGCAAACAAATAATAGTACGTGTCTCGGTCATCTAAACAACTTCTCTGTTGAGAACAAATTCAAAGACAGTAACATGAGGTGCTGTCTAATGATTCAAATGAGCAGACTCTTACTGTTTTCAGTAGATTTACCAGGTCTGCCTTCTTTTTCTCTCCTCAGCACAAAACCTATGTCTGACCTTGTACTTCTCACTGTTTTTCAAAGCTGAGCAATGAGCTACTTCATAAGAGACTGATGACAGAGCTCCTGAGAATGGTGTAGCACAGGTCACCTTGCAGGAGGATGCAGACTTTTTCTCTGTGATTCTTTACATGAGAAAAAGAAGCAGTTTGGAAAAGAAGCAGTTTGGATATAAAGGCTGCAGTCTCAACACTTGCTAATGAGTTCAAAGCTGTTTCTTAATCCTTTTATGAAAAGTTAAATATGTAGGATTCTGACCACTGTTAGGAATAACTGCATGAAATAGTACGGCCTATGCTATTCGAGATGTTAAATAATACTTTTTCTTCTTAGGATCCATGTATTCATTGAATTTTCCCTGTGCTTTGGAGAAAGGCTGCAAATCATGCCATGTAGTGATTTCAGGTAATTTGCAGTTTTCGGTGGTATTCTATATAAGTGTGTATCTCTAAACATCCAATTTAGCTTTTATTACTTTGAGTGCACTGTAGAATCATAGAATCATAGAATGGTTAGAGTTGGAAGGGACCTTAAAGATCATCTAGTTCCAACCCCACTGCCATGGGCAGGGACACCTCCCACTAGACCAGGTTACTCAAAGCCCCATCCAACCTGGCCTTGAATACTTCCAGGGATGGGGCATCCACAGCTTCCCTTGGGAACCTGTTCCAGTGTCTCACCACCCTCATAGCGAAAAATTTCTTCCTGATATCTAATCTAAATCTCCCCTCTTCCAGTTTAAAGCCATTACCCCTCATCCTATCACTATGTGCCCTTGTAAAAAGGCCCTCTCCAGCTTTCTTGTAGGCCCCCTTTAAGTACTAGAGGGCTGCTATAAGGTCTCCCTGGAGCCTTCTCTTCTCCAGGCTGAACAACCTCAACTCTCTCAGTTTGTCCTCATAGGAGAGGTACTCCAGCCCTCTGATCATCTTTGTGGCCCTCCTCTGGACTTGCTCCAACAGGTCCATGCCCTTCTTACGTTGAGGGCTCCAGAGCTGGACTGTAAATAATCATTAGATCTCACTGTGCTCTTGAAATAAATATTAAAGAAACATACTATGATGAGAAATAACATCCATCCTCATCTCATACGGAAAAGGTGTAAATACCTACAGGAATACATCGCCTACTTTACTGGCTTTTTTAAAAGGGGGTTGGAATAAAGTAATGGACCATGGACCTTTATAAAGGGCGTTAGAGTGCTTTTCCAAAACTCCTTCTTCCATTCTAGAGAACCTTTGTCCTTCCCCTTCATAGTAATACAGCTGCAGTTCCTTGTGAAAGCATTAGGTTTGTGAGTGTTTTGAAGTTACCCCATCTACACAATGTATTTTTATCTACACACACACTTGTAGAGTACACACAGGGACTGTATCTGTAATTCTAGTCTTCTGTATTTCAGGGAATTTTTGGAGCTCAAAAGAAAACTGGTTGTCCTGAAAGATCCATATTTTGTTCTGTAAAGAAATTACCAAGAGAAATCTAAGAATTTTGTCTTTATTCATCTTCAGTAAGTCATTAAGAGAGCCTCTTTATTTACCCTCAATAAGTGACTAAGCCTAACAACATCCAAAGATTCCTGTGTACAACAGGATCCCTGAACCAGCGGGGAACATTTAATTGCAGGGGGGTTGGACTAGATGACCTTTAAAGGTCCCTTCCAACCCAAACTATTCTATGATTTGTATGATTAGATTAGTACCGAGGGCTCTGGAGAAAGACAAGCATCCAAGAGCATAAAGCCAAACGTATGCAATTGTGTTATGCAGCTGTTCTGCAACAGACATCTTCCATACAATGGTATGTCTGCCATGTGGATCTAGTGTCTAAATTAAACTATACAAAAAGACACATCTTGTTGTCATCAAGTTGCTCTTATCTTATGGGAAAGATGATGTCAAGATTAGAAAATTAAATTGAAATAGATATTAAAAAAACAGACCACACAATACTGAGAAGAAAGCTTGTGCTGAGGAAGACTGATTTAAAGATACTGTATAACTAAGCTAGCCTGTAGAGCAAAACTGCAGAAAGGAAAAACTTTATCTCACAGTGTTACTTGCTATCTTCATCTGTCCTGAGGATGAGACATCAGAATTATGCAAGTTATTAATAACCAGCACAAAAAATTACACCCAGGTATGGGAGTTTACAGTATTAAAAGAATGTAATTATTGTGTGATGGCAATTGTTGAATTTTTTAAACTGCATTTCAAGACAATTAATTAAACTACACTACAGTTCAGGAAAGGTGTCAGACTGACATATTGGAGGATTACAGAATCAAATTCCTTCCTGGCATCAATGAGTATGGCTTCTTTGGAATTGTGTAAAACTCCATTAAATACCAGAAAAGCAAGCCTAAATACATTTAAAAAGAATTTCTCAAGCAATAACTTTTCTATGCTTTTATAAATTCATATGCTTGCTTTGTTGTTGAAAAAAAGGTAGAAGGGAAACTCATCATTAAGGATACACACACCCAGACATGATCCTGTGTGCATCTGTGTGGAGGAGCTATTCTTTAAAGGAAGAGACTGTTGAACCATCCAGAACTATTTAGTTTGTGGCATCTCTTGTGATACAACCAACTACAGATAGAGCCTAAGTAATGCCTTTGAGATATGGATATCTGTAGAAAATGGGATCAAGACACAGAATTAAAAATATAAGCAGACCGTAGCAAGGTTCTGATCATTATGAAATCTGATGAAGTTACTGTGGTATCAAAAGCATGAATACTCTAAAGCTCTTTATGAAGGCTAGGGATACTACATATGGGATCCATTAAGTGACACATGGCTAGAACGCATGTAGCCTTACCTTAAATGAAAGGCCCCTGCATTCTGCTTAATAAAGTACTGTATTTCTGAGATCTGCTGTTGCAGCAGTATTAAATATAAAGTGCTCTTTCAGTTGGGTCATTCTTTATTCCCTTTACATACATTTTATATATATATGTATGTATGTGCATGTGTGTGTGCAGCTGAAGCATGTAAATAAACCGACTACTTTAGGCTGCCTCTGCCAGAACTCTCAGTAGAATGAAGCATAAATTTCCTTAAGACCCATTGGCAAACTCATGCTTTATTCAAACTGAGATCCTTTCTCACCTTCTGCAGAACTGCAAACTTATTAATGGCTCTATATTGCTTATTGAGTCATTCAAGCATATACAGAGCATGCTAGATTTTTTCCTGCTATCTCCTTCTCCCTGGGTTATATAAGGACACCCTTTCATTTTTGCAAAGCTTGTTAGGTTATGCTGCTTGCAAAGGCACTGATGAATATGTGTCTAGTGGCAAACATGTTTGCACTTTCCTCTGTTTTGAAGGACTGACAAACTTTCAAATGGATGGCTAAAATGAGCCCTCTTCAAGCTGAAGACAGAGAAAAGTCATTCTGAGGGATTTTGATCTCTAAGGTGGGAAAGCAAGAACTACGATTTTTGAATTTAGAGCGGATGATTTCCCATTCTGTTTTCTTTTAATAGTTCATCACGTGACCAGGAATAAATCCTACTGTTTGCTTTGTCCTATGGACAACGGATAAAACCCAATGATTTAAGTAATTATATTATCCAAATTTTCATATTGTTCAATTTGTCTTATCTCATCCTGTCACAGGTAATATGCATAGCAGTGCATTCAAAGACAAAGAACAAGGAACTGGTGCCTTTTCTATAGGCTTCTAATCAGGGTTTGGCATCTGATAAATCTGGCAGAAAAACATGTTTTTAAAAGGTAGATATAAGCTTCAAGAGGCAAATAAACACCTGATGGGATTTTCAAAAGTACAGAGGTTTAACCATGCCTTCAAAGGGTTTTAATTAAATATGTAGATGCTTTTGCAAATCCTATTAGCAGCCTATTTACATACCCTGCCTGCAGTCAGAATGCCTGACTGTGGTCCCACTGAGTGTCATGGGGATGATGCTGAGGTGACTTTTGCTACCATGTAAGCAATAACCTTCCTGAATTTAGTTCCATGGAACTATCATAGATGATGTCTGCTTCATCTTATATGAAGAAATTGGCAGATGAGGTGTCAGACCATTCACACACTGTTATTAAACAGTTTTCCACGGCTTTAATCTTTTAAGGTTACTCAGGTTTCCATAGGATTCACGACAGGTGAAATAAGAAGGATTCTAAACTGCAAGGTCAGTCCTAAAGGTAAGAATTTTATTCTCCTATATACTTTTACAAAGCTGCACTGATCCAGTAGCTCCAGGCAGGGTGTGTCTTTCATGAACAATCTTATTCTTTTTTACTATGCATTCACCAGCAGCATGAGACGGTGCAACATTCAGCAGGCAAAATTCCTGGTTCACAGTTATACAGGAATGAAAGGAAGGAAGAGATGTGTAACCGGCCAGTCCTTGGGCATACTGAACCACAACAGTGCCCCTGGACTAGGTCACTGCTATATCAGACACTTCACAGAGCATCTCCTTCTACTGCCTTTTTTATCACATTATGGAGGATGGTTCATTCCAGTGGCCCATGAGCAAAAGAGTGTCAAAAGAACTTCATGACCTAGTAGCATTAACACCCGTGTATCTAAATACCCAGGTCATGGCTTGATAGGAGCTAAAGGACTGAGGTGACCCTAAGCTTTTTAAAGAGTGCCAGAGGACTGGAAAAGCACTGTAATGCACTTCCTCTAGCTTATCCAGTTATGACTACTCTAGCACAATAGTGTTCAGTGAAATACAACCCTCCTTTATGTTTCTATGATTATTATACAAGCCTGCTTTCCATCTCCCTTGCTTACATTTTTTTTCAAATGTACAGTAAAATCTAGTTAATATGCATTACATTTCTGCATTTTAAAAGGATATTAGGATGAAACAGGTTTGTATCATCCATTGCTATTTAAGGCATTAGAAAATGCACTGTTTATCCCAGCAAGCACACCACTTACCCTCAGCATAGGGCCATTCTGGAACACATGGGGTTCATCACAAACTACACAGTATTCATTCAATACTGGTATCCGCTGCTCAGCAAATTCAATAGTCTGAGAACAATGAAAATGAGAAAAACAACATCTGCTTAAAAATAATTAAGTCAGCTCATGCTCCATAGTGTTTCATAAATGGATAAGATATGACATCCTACCTGCACAAGAAAGCCACAGTCTCGTACTAGAATGCATTTTGCACCATAATTTTGCTGCAAGGAAAAAGTTCAGGCAACTTCAGTGTCGGTAGACTAATTATAAGGAAATGGTAAAACATTTGTATTTTTTGCGTACAAATATGTTAAACAATATTTGCATCTAAAAATATCTCTCATTTGCATAAACCAACCATTACAAATAATCAATCCTTTTACTGTTTGCTGAGTGTGGGGTAGACTATTAGCATTTCTTTTTAGTTCTTAAATCTGATGAGGTTTTCTATCTCAGCATCCCAAAACCTTTAATGTCAGATGGAAACACCAGTGCCTTCACTCCATTCTAATAAACTGGCATTTGGTAACTTATTTAAATTTTACCTGTGTATTGTCTGTCCAAATGTGGGCTATATGCTTAGGCGTGAATGACTAATATAACTCTTAGAAGAGCTGACAATATTTTTCTTTTATATATTTACTAAAATCTCACTTCTGTGAGCACCACACTGACAGACCTCTGTGCTCAGATACCACTCAGATTCTTTCTGCCTTTTAATTTCAATATGCAACAAATAAATTAGAAGGAACTTTTGTTATAGGATTCACCAAGGTACAAAATTCCTTCTGGGCTGATACCTATCTCAATCAACCCTTGTTTTGAATAAGAGACAGATCAGCTTCATTTACAGCTTTTCTGGGTTTTGTTTTTGTTTATAGTCTTATTTCCTTTAATTTCTCTAACTGCTTATTTGGGAAACTTTACCCTTTTTTCTCCTGGGAAATAATCCTCATAATTGTATTTAAGATGAGAACTGAAGAGAAGTTAGGGTCCTGACTCATCGCTTCTGCATTCCACTGACTTCAAATTGCAGTTAGGCACCGAGGTTATCCATATATATACACGTGTATATATTATATAGGTTACCCATATATATGTACATATATATACCCATATACTTTGACACTGTCCTGCACAACATCCTGGTCTCTAAATTGGAGAGACATGGATTTGACGGATGGACCACTCGGTGGATAAGGAACTGGCTGGATGGCTGCACTCAAAGAGTTGCGGTCAATGGCTTGATGTCCAAGTGGATATCAGTGACAAGTGGCATTCCTCAGGGGGTCGGTACTGGGACCGGTGTTGTTTAAAACTTTGTTGGTGACATGGACAGTGGGACTGAGTACACCCTCAGCAAGTTTGACATGCTAGAGGGTAAGGATGCCATCCAGAGGGACCTGAACAGGCTTGAGAGGTGGGCCTGTGCAAACCTCTCGAAGTTCAACCAGGTCAAGTGCAGGGTCCTGCACGTGGGTTGGGGCAATCCAGAGCACAAATACAGGCTGGGCAGAGAATGGTTTGAGAGTAGCCCTGAGGAGAAGGACTTGGGGGTGTTGCTCAACATGAGCAGGCAATGTGTGCTCGCAGCCCAGAAAGCCAACTGCATCCTGGGCTGCATCAAAAGAACTGTGGACAGCACATCAAGGGAGGTGATTCTGCCCCTCTACTCCGCTCTTGTGAGACCGCACCTGGAGTACTGTGTCCAGCTCTGGAGTCCCCAACAGAAGAAGGACATGGACCTGTTGGAACGGGTCCAGAGGAGGGCCACAAAGATGATCAGAGGGCTGGAGCACCTCTCCTATGAAGACAGGCTGAGAGAGTTGGGACTGTTCAGCCTGGAGAAGAGAAGGCTCCGGAGGGACCTTATAGCAGCTTTCCAGTATGTGAAGGGGTCCTACAAGAAAGCTGGAGGGGGACTTTTTACAAGGGCATGTAGTTATAGAACGAGGGGTAACAGTTTTAAACTGAAAGAGGGTAGATTTAGATTAGGTAATAGGAAGAAATTTTTCGCTATGAGGGTGGTGAGACACTGGAACAGGTTCCCAAGGGAAGCTGTGGAGGCCCCATCCCTGGAAGTATTCAAGGCCAGGTTGGATGGGGCTTTGAGTAACCTGGTCTAGTGGGAGGTGTCCCTGCCCATGGCAGGGGGGTTGGAACTAGATGATCTTTAAGGTCCCTTCCAACTCTAACCATTCTATGATTCTATATCTGGAGCCTGCATGTAAAATGTGAAATAGACTCTTGATGTCCATCTGCTAACATCAGTCAAACTTCACCTGACCATGTTGTGAATATTTTCCCTCAAAGTAAATGCATTACAGCAATAAATTACTGGTAGTTTTTATAGACTGTCAAGCAGGGCTTGCATTTTTCCATATTAGCTGATAACATCAATAATGAAATCACTTAGTCAGCTCTTCATTATCTTATCAAACCAATGAGACTTTTTATATCAACTTCAGTAGAGAAAAGTCTGTTAAGTCCTTTGCCGATTCAGAAAAAAATGAATCTCTAAACCGTGACAAGTAAAAAAATCTGTTGGCTCACCTTAAATTAATTTTGCTGTGCACATTACAGGAACCAACCACACAGCATGTATATAAATGATTTTATGATAGCATATCACTGCTTTTAGATTTGATGAGTATAGCTCTCAGCTTATTAAACTAATTTAGCATGAGAAATAACACACTCAATGTAACTTCATTATTGAGAATACACTATTTTGAATATATGTATGGTATTTCAAGCAAGAATCAGCTTTTGCACACTGAGAACATCAAGGTACCATCAGGCTAAGGGAGTGGAGAGGACTGTCCCCTAAGTGTCTCTCTCCAGGTCTAACAGAAAACAGACCAGTGCCTTGAAAGAGCACAAGTAGACCCCCTCTTTCCTCTAAAGTATAAAAGCCATCTTTTAAGAGGCACAGGTAGAAGAATTAAGTTTGAGCTCTCTCTCTTAAATTTATATGTGCTACCCTTTCTTTTCCCAATTGATCATGTCTCTGGGGAAAGAAAGGGGAGCAGTGTGGGCCTAATTCCATCCCCAACCTCTGGCTGCCCCCAGTGCGTTTGAAGGTTAAACCTTTCACAAAGCACAAATGCGCAAGAGGTGAGATGAATCATGAGTGCATTCCTTCCAGTATGATGATTATCATAGCTGAAAAGGCCAGAAGGAGAGGTGACTTGGCACCCAAATGAGCCAATGGATGGTTGCTTCCCCCACAAAGCAAACAGGGAAATGAGAAAAGACCTGTGTGACCAAGACAATTTTGCAGCACAGAAGCTCATACTCTCCCTTCTTCCTGCAGCAAGAAAGGAGGCTATCTCGACCTAAGCAAATTCTGGTTTTATAACTTAAATATATGTGCATGCACAGTTGTTCAAATCCTCCTTAAAAAGCTGATTCTGTTGCTCTTGTCTTCCAATATATTCAATACATCCAATATATTCACTAACATATGTCCTAAGTATTAATGCCTTTGCAAAATAAGCATAATAGTACATTTGGAAAATAATAGGAGGAAAATGAGCAGAATAAAAAAATTATTACGCACAGCAGCTTGTGAAGGTGATAATGAAGATGGCGTTAAGATACCAATAAGCCCTGAGGTAAGAGAGAGACTCCTGCCCTCTGCTACGGTGGACTCCTTGAAAGGCTCCATTTTGGATGATTTAGGGGCATTGGAGTAAGTCTTGCTGAGTAACTTGTGATTCTTCAGTCCATCCAATTCTTCCATTCTAAGATTACTAGAGTAGGACCTGCTTAAAAGTTTGTGGGGCTTCAAGGTGCTGTTGTGCTCACATCGAGGGTCCCCAGAACATGACCTACTTAATAGCTTATGGGGCTTTAAAGTGATGCACTCCTCCTGCTTGACAGCTGTAGAGCAAGAACGGTTCAACAGTGCATGCGATTTAATAGCTATTGTCTGTTCAGCTCTAGGGTCACTTGATAATGAGCAGCCAAAGGTTCTGTGAGATTTTATGGCACACACATCCTCTGCCTTAACTGTGCTAGAGTAAGTCCTTCTCAGCAGCTTGTGAGTTTTGGAGATCCCATCCAGTTCTGACTTCAGTTTTGATTTATTTTTACCACAGCCAGGTGGCGGATAACTTGGCGACCTTAAAAATAAAGAAGGGGAAAGACGTAGTTGGAGAATCAGTCTTGTGCAAATCAAACAAGTAAGTCCAGACGTATGTACAAATTTCGAAGTGCCACCTGTCTTTATGTATTTAACTAGTGATAAACACAGCCCAACATTAAAAAAATGAGCAACTGTATGTAGAACTAATTTCCCAATACCAAATAGACATCTTACTCCTATTTATATACAAATTCACCCATTGAAAAGATGACTAACTACTTAAGGCAAGTTAGAGCTATATCTTCACAGCTCTTTGTAAAAGTCCCTATGTCTCTAAACAAACCATTTATTCAGGATTTCACACAAGATTATATCACATTTTTCTTATCAAAATCTATCTTTCCTATGTAATCATGATGGCATGATGCCATTAAAGTTATTGTCTTCTGGACACGGCATAACAAATTCTATATCCAGATCCAATGGAAGATATAATGAGCAGTGAAACTTGAAGGCAGTAAATCAAATTTAATTCAGCTGAAATGAACATTTTTTTAAAAAAATATCACAGTAATCTGGGTGCTTTGTGGAAGAGAATTTGATGTCTTTATCTCCTGTTTTAGACAAATTCTAGCTCTGTAACACTAGAAATGAGAATGTGAGGGACCTAAATTATGAATGCAAAAAGTAAAGAACAAAAAGTTTCTATGAAACAATATTCACATAAGCTGTCACATTTCTATAAGGTTCATGTTCACCTGTCCTTGCAAAGCAAGAACCAGTATCAGGTATGCTGAATCATTTTTCTACACTTTACAAGCAACCCTAAAGGGGGTTGGAACTAGATGATCTTTAAGGTCCCTTCCAACCTAAACCATTCTATGATTCTATGATTCTAATCTTTGCAGTATTTTTTGGGCTTTGATCAAATAGAAAAGAAGTGATACCCCAAGGGGAGAGGCTGACATGTTTCACCACCCTATTAGCAAGTGGTGACAGTGGAAAATGCATGTGGAGGTTGATGACTCTCTGTTGCAGTTAGCTCATTACCACCCTTGGGCAGACAGGAGGTGGGAATCTCTAGGGAGAGAGAGAGGGTCCCTGTGTTTGAGCTGAGTGGTCTTTGAACAGGCACTGCAGCAGCAGCCAAATCAAGAGGAGAAAGATCAGGCTGGCTTTTCCATGCCCTTTCTGAATAAAACCAAACCCCAAGTTACAGCCTGTGCTAGGCAATGGTGCGTGGCATGGTAGGGAATGGGTAAGCTTTCTACTTAAAACACCATCTTCTTCTTCTACCTTTGAAAAGACAAATAATCTTTTGTTATCTTTGACATTCCTTCCTTCTTCAATGTGAGTGATCACTGTACTCCCTCTCTTTTTTATACATGGTATTTAGAATGGCAAAATCCATCAAAAAGAAGGAATGCTCAAAGAAGCATTCAATTCAAATGTACAGAGGGGTGATCTGTCGACCCTTCATAAGCAGGAAAACATGCTATAGTAAATAGTCATATTCTTGAAAGAGGTAAAATCAGAGCCTGATTTTACAGACACTTAAGAGTATGAGTAACTGGCAGAAGTCATAATGAATTCAAATGAACTATTCACAAACAACTTCTTATGTTTTTAATGCCTTTGTTCTTCAAAATTCTGTGCCTGCATTTCAGAAGTGGAGAACATTTATGTACTCAAACAGTGGAGAGGGATAGGTGCTCAGCAGCTCTAAAGATGAGTCTTTCATTAATAACCATTCTAGTTTTTAAAAATTAAAAATATACACACCTGTGGAAAGAACAACTAGATAACCACAAAATTATATATATAAAACCATATATATTTAATATATAAAGTATATAAAATATATAATATATATATTTTATATATATATTCTTGCTATTCAAGTAACAGTCTGGCCTGGGTTGAGCAACACAGGACTAATTTCTCTTCTAATGCTTGGGAAAACTCCACTTTTAGGAGACTCCAGTGTCTGAATTTGTGAAAATATTTACTTTATAGCCAGCTAGGCTATGTGGGATTCAAGGTCTCGGTGTTTTCAAGCCTTGCCAGGTGCAGGGATGAGGAGGAGTGAGACCCAGGCTGGACAACAGGATTATTTCATACCATGAACGACACATTCTATATAAATTAGAAAGTTTGCTGCGTAGCCTCTCTCTCCCTTGATGGTGGCAGTCCAGAGAACTTCTTGCCCCCGTGGCGGACCCCTGAGGCCTTCCCTTCTTCCCAAAGCTGTTGCATTCGCAGTGTCCGACATTTGCTGTCCACTGTGCATAGCTTCCTACTGATATAATTGGCTGAGTATAATTCTTGTATATCTTATATTAGTATTGGTATTAATACTGGTTCGTTAGTATTATTGTTAATTATTTAGTCTTATCCTATTAAATCTATTTATATTTCAACCCTCATGTTTCCTTGCTTTCCCTGATTCCCCTTCCTGGGTGCGGAGGGGTCATCGGGTGATAGAATAATTGTCTAAATGACAATAAATTGTTATGGGGTTTTCTCAAACCATAACACAGTCAAATGCTACCAAGCTAGTAAATATACAAATACAACCAAGTTAAGTAATATAAAATTAATTATTTCCAATTCTAGATGAATCATGGTTGTTTCAGAGAGCAGGGCACTAAATGTTCTGCCTTCAAATATTCTTAGAAGTTGCAATAGTACCTAGTTTGCTTTTGATGTCATGCAAGGCAAGGACTGGAAACCCATGAGGTAAGATATAAATAGAGCACTTCTCTTTGGAGAACAGTCAACATTTCACCTTGTGAAGTCTGCTGTGGATTTTTAACAGCTGGTAATAGCTCATTTTCCTTGCTATTACCTGCACAATGTAGAAAAGATGTACAGAGGGGATTTCACCTTTTTGTCAGTCACCTTCTTATTGTGCGTACAATTAGATTTCTCTTTACTGTTCTTCCACTGTTGTGTAACAAATGTCTGCATGATTCTGCAAATTAAGAAAGAAAAAAAGATTTTCTTATCGTAGCCAAGACATACTCACTTTAATACTAGGGTCTCAGCTGACCATGTAGGCAATATGATGCAATGTCCTCAGACAGAGTTTCTCTGTCATATATGTGAACTAACGATTGGGTGCTTCAGCTCCTCAAAAATGCTTTTTTTTTTCCACATAAAACTAATTCACATGGAACTCTTATTGAGAATACAGTCTGTGTAAACAACCACTACAAAACATATAGTTATGCCTCTCATAACTATATGCCATGACAGCAGGTCAAGGGAGGTGATTCTGCCCCTCTGCTCCGCTCTGGTGAGACCCCACCTGGAGTACTGTGTCCAGCTCTGGAGTCCCCAACAGAACAAGGACATGGACCTGTTGGAGCAAGTCCAGAGGAGGGCCACAAAGATGATCAGAGGGCTGGAGCACCTCTCCTATGAAGACAGGCTGAGAGAGTTGGGACTGTTCAGCCTGGAGAAGAGAAGGCTCCAGAGAGACCTTATAGCAGCCTTCCAGTACCTAAAGAAGAGATGGGGAGGGCCTCTATCAGGGCATGAAGTGATAATACGAGGGGTAATGTTTTTTAACTGAAAGAGGGGAGATTTAGATTGGATATTAGGAAGAAATTCTTTACTATGAGCATGATGAGACACTGGAACAGGTTTCCCAGAGAAGTTGTGGATGCCCCATCCTTTGAAGTGTTCAAGGCCAGGTTGGATGGGGCTTTGAGCAATCTAGTCTAGTGGGAGGTGTCCCTGCCCATGGCAGGGGGGTTGGAACTAGATGATCTTTAAGGTCCCTTCCAACTCTAATCATTCTATGATGCTACACAAGGTTCCTGCTCCAGAGACTTCAGAATCTAAGCAAAAACACAAAATTGAGCACTTCCAGCTACAGTCCTTTAGAGCTTTTGTAGCTTACTTCCTAAAAGGCAGTAAAGTGACAGAAAATCCTGGCAGGCAGCACAAAACAAGTTGTCTCCCACAACTCTCAAAAGTGAATTTAAAAAGGCAGAAGCTGTTATTTTTTATTTAAAGAAAAACAAGCTCAAAACACTTTGATCCAACTAACCTGACAACCTGTGAATGTTATCCTACTTGACATGGTCAGGGAACTAAAAAGATTTTTTTTTATTTACTTAAAAATAGGGATTTACACTTTTCCAGACTTACTTTTTCAACTGATGTCCCAGCCCAAATCTTTCCTTAGTAGAGATCTGAAATACATCCACAGTTGGCACTACGGAAAAAGGAGATATTGTTGATATATGAACTTAAAGCAATAATCAAGAACTCATTACCATACAAGCCATATTTAAGGACCCTGTTCTATCTGGACCTTTACTATAGTCAATGCCATTGAAGCAATGGTGAAAGCAGATGTATCATCTAAGTCTATGAAGAAATGAATAGTCCTTTTTTGAATATTAGTCAAAATAACTTTTAATTTTATAAATGAGTATTTTAGAAATTGAATTCCCCAAAATGTATCTCTTCCCTCTAACTTTAGTTACATAAATGCATCTTTTTTTATATTACAGAAATACTAGAGAGCAGCATCAGATTACAAGTATCTCAACTGGTAATTCATCTCATTTAATCTCTTCCAAGAAAGTAATACTTATACACTACAGTTCCTGTGACTATGAAGAAAACCGAGAGTGGAATAAACTGAATTAACTAATATCTGGGATTTTTTTCGGAGGGCGTTTTAATACAAGATCCATAATCATCATCTAAGTGCCTGATGCATGAATTCCAGTGGCCAAGGATTACCCTGAATTTTCCTCAAGACCCATCCTAATGTTGGTATATCCATATTCATCTGCCAGAAAATTGAAAGTTGTCCTGGTTTGGGGTAGAGCAGAGCCAACTTTCTTTTCAGTGAGAGAGGCTCTTGCTCTTACTTGTTGCTGTAGCAACCAGGGTCAGCTGACTTGGTTGTTTACCCTGTGGAGGGATCACACCTGTGGGGAGGCATGGACAGGTCAGGTGACCCAAAACTGACCAATAGGGTATTCCATCCCATCTGCCATGCTCAGTATAAAAGCTGAGAGATCGAATAGGCTAGTTTGACTCTTTGTCTCTTCTGTGATGGGCTCTTCTTCAATGGATGGCTTTTTCACTGGCTCTCTTTCTTTAATGGATGATGTCTGAGGAGGAACCCATCAATTCATCTGCCTTTTGATCCTGGTCAGTGTGTTCCAGTTCCCATTTGTCACTGAGTCCAGTCTGGAACTTCCCCAGTGCTTGCCAGTGATATCTCCCTGGAAGCTTGATATGGTTTTGTGTATATTTGTATATATTGTGTTTATTTCATTATTTCCTTTTTTATTATATTATTAATAATTTACTAAAGGAGTTCATTTTTTTTTCTAAACCCATAAATTTCTTTATCTCTCTTCTTCCTTTCCTTGGAGCGAGATGTGGGGGAGAGCGTCTGTCATCTTGTCGTTGGCTAACCCGGCCCAAACCATGACAAAAGTGTAAGAGGTGAAGGCTATAAACTAGCTCCTGGTATTAGTAAAATCATTTAATAATATTTATGAGATAGAAGTGGCAGGTGGAATCCAGCACTTGAGTCTTAGGTTCTCAAGGCAGAACAACAGCCAGGACATATTACAAACACAAATAGACTTTATACTTTGTATTACATAAGGAAGTAATGACTATAGTAAACTAAAAAGAAATGAAAATGAAAAATCTGGGGTTGGTTCAAATTTCATTAGAAAAAGAAAAACAGTATTTTAAAGTCCATATAATTCTGATCACCCAGAAAGACAGATGTTGGGATTGAATGCACCCTCAGCAAGTTTGCCAATGACACCAAGTTGTGTGGAACAGTCAACATGCTGGAGAGAAGGGTTGCCATCCAGAGGGACCTGAACAGGCTTGATAGGTGGACCCGTGTGAACCTCTCGAAGTTCAGCCAGGCAAAGTGCAAGGTCCTGCACCTGGATCAGGGCAATCCCAAGCACAAATACAGGCTGGGCGGAGAATGGATTGAGACCTGCCCTGAGGTTGTTGGTGGATGAGAAGCTCAACATGAGCAGGCAATGTGCGCTCGCAGCTCAAAAAACCAACTGCATCCTGGGCCGCATAAAAAGAAGCGTGGACAGCAGATCAAGGGAGGTGATTCTGCCCCTCTGCTCTCGTGAGACCCCACCTGGAGTACTGTGTCCAGCTCTGGAGTCCCCAACATGAGAAGGACATGGACCTGTTGGAGCGAGTCCAGAGGAGGGCCACGAAGATGATCAGAGGGCTGGAGCACCTCTCCCATGAGGACAGGCTGAGAGAGTTGGGGTTGTTCAGCCTGGAGAAGAGAAGGCTCCAGGGAGACCTTATAGCAGCCTTCCAGTACCTAAAGAGGGCCTATAGGAAGGGTGGTGAGGGCCTCTTTATCAGGGAGTGTAATGATAGGACACAGGGTAACGGTTTCAAACTGAAAGAGGGTAGATTTAGACTGGATATCAGGAAGAAATTCTTTACTGTGAGGGTGGTGAGGCACTGGAACAGGTTCCCAAGGGAAGTTGTCAATGCCCCATCCCTGGAAGTGTTCAAGGCCAGACTTGATGAGGCTCTGAGCAACCTGGTCTAGTGGGAGGTGTCCCTGCCCATGGCAGGGGGGTTGGAACTAGATGATCTTTAAGGTCCCTTCCAACCCAAACCATTCTGTGATTCCTTTTTCTGTTTGAGATTGTCTAGGAGCTCCTTGTTCATCCACACAGGTCTCCTGGCAGTTTTGCCTGACTTCCTCTTTGTCGGGATGCATCGTTCCTGAGCTTAGAGGAGGTGGTCATTGAATATTAACCAGCTTTCCTGGGCCCCTCTTCCCTCCAGGGCTTTATCCCATGGTACTCCATCAAGCAGATCCCTGAAGAGGCCAAAGTCTGCTCTCCTGAAGTCCAGGGCAGCGAGCTTATTTTGTGCCCTCCTCGCAGCCCTGAGGATCTCAAACTCCACCATCTCATGGTCACTGCAGCCAAGGCTGCCCTTGAGCATGACATTCCTCACCAGCCACTCCTTGTTGGTGAGAACAAGGTCCAGCATGGCACCATTCCTCGTTGGCTCCTTCATGACTTGGAGAAGGAAGTTGTCATCGATGCATTCCAGGAACCTCCTGGATTGTTTATGCCCATGAGGGCCAGGGCTTGTGAACGTGAGGCTGCTCCAATCTTTCTATAAGAGAGAATTGTCCATTCTGTCATCCTGGTCTGGTGGCCTATAGCAGACCTCCCACTGTAATGTCACCTGCCCTCCCTTTAATCTTGAGCCATAAGCTCTCTGTTGACTCCCCATCCATCCCCAGGCAGAGCTTCATGCACTCCAGCTGGTCCTTGACATAAAGGGCAACACCCCCTCCTCATCTCCCTCATCTCTTCTTAAAGAGCCTGTATCCTTCCATTCCAACACTCCAGTCATAGGAGCCATCCCACCATGTCTCTGTGATGACAATTAGATCATAGTCTTGCAGGTGTATGCACGTCTCGAACTCCTCTTATTCGTTCCCCATGCTATGTGCATTTGCATAGAGGCATTTAAGTTGTGCCCCTGATGAAGCTAGCTTCCTGGATGGAGTAGCCATTTTTCTTTTAAGCTGCACTCCGGGTGCTCTCCTGGACATCCAGTTTCACTTAGTTCAAAGCACCGTAGATACCCTTTCTCTAGTGTTATTATTCAAATATAATCTCATCTTTTAAAGAGAAACTGATGAATTTTTCAAAAGGGATAAATTATTTGATTAGGGGTAGCAGTGTCTTTAGATTGTCAAATTTAGGACACATGGTAGGAGGCGAATATTTTCAAATGAGAATCATCATATGTAGATCAACAATCTTAAAATCCATCATCTAGACTACAATTGTTGTTTAAGGTCTACAGCTAGAGGAGACAGCCTGGTACCTCCAATGACTGATTCATCCTAATGTAAGACAGGTTTCTAAGGCATGTGGGAGAAACTGCCCACAGGTACAATAATGAGACAAGGTATTAACTAGAAGAATGACTATCTAAAATCAGGATATTAAACAGCTACGATGTGGTATGTATACCTCCCATTGTGCTTTGGAGTATACTGCATTTCTGTTTCTTTTATCAATGAACAGAAAGTACTATAGGAGAAAAATATGTAGCATAAAGTTATGGCCCAGTAGTCTCAAAACAACATAATTAAGGGGGAAGAGGAATATACAGAGAAAGGGATTTGTTAACACAAAAGTTGGTGGATCTCATTGTCCTTTTCTGGTAAATAAAGAAACATGGCTGCAACAGCAGCTGAGCTCATAAAACCAGTAGCAGCGAAGCACTTGCCTCTGGCCCTGATCTTGCCTTTCTTGGTCCTCAGGCATTTCCACAGTCAGCTGGAGGACTGGGAACTAAGCTTCCCATTTTAACCTTGTCAGTGGTGCAGAAGATATCTTGTTACTTCTCATTTCACTAGATCATTTCTTACTGCACGCTGCTCTTCATACTTCGACCTCTCTTATTTGCTGCACTTTTTTATTTTTTAAATTAAATTTTGATAGAAATATTCCAAATACTAATACTGCTACCTGCTATGGCCAATGGCCAATCCATATTTCAAGATCTGTGTATTTACAAAAAAGATTGAAGCAATAAAATACTGACAAAAAGACTAAAGTCAAGGAAAAAAATAAAAAAAGATGGATGTAATGAAATGCTTATTGGAATG
This sequence comes from Sterna hirundo, assembly GCA_009819605.1. NCBI lineage: Eukaryota > Metazoa > Chordata > Aves > Charadriiformes > Laridae > Sterna > Sterna hirundo. Next base: position 22,766,793 of record CM020463.1, read on the forward strand.
AATAGAATATAGCTTATAGTTAGAATCAGCAGACAACATATCCTATAAAAATAGCTCATTGGGACAGATTTTGCTAAACATATTATGACTGGAAATATCTATTAATTTTCCAGAGGCAGAATTCTTCCACAGATACAAGCCTGAACTGACAGCTTGCACTAGAAGCCTCCAAAGCTGGGCAAGTTATAATCTGAATTACACACTTAGTTCTGACTTCCTGTTGTAAAAATATATCTGAAGTTGGGTCTTGCATATGAATGTTTCCAAATCTTCAGTCTCAGTTGATTCTTCATGAGTTTAGCCATTTTTACTCTCATGAGAAAGCTTTACTCGCATAACAACTGGAGAGTAGGATGTCAACATAATATTTAAAATTCTTGTTCAAATGTAAAGATCCCCAGAATTCACACAGTCATACTGAAATCAGAAGCTGGTAGGATAATTATCATGGCTTGATTCTTCAAAGGTGCACGAAAAAGGGCATATTAATGCACTGCACAGATCTGTGTATGCATATCTTATCAGTGATATCTGCATCTGTGAAGATGATCCCTGATTTCCAAAATCAGGAGATAACATATTAGAAACTGATGATCTTTATTCCTTAGCCCCTGGTTCCTAGGGGAAGCGGCTGCATTTCAAAGGATATCAAGAAAACAAATTCCAAAACTCAACTTATGAAAGTTTAAACTAGATCCCCATGTCATTATTGAGGGCCTAGCCATGCAAATACATGTAAGCATAATTTCAAACCAGTAGGACTGCTCTCAGCAGTAGATTTAAGCACATGCAGGGTCAAAGATTTGGCAGTGAATGAGTATCTGTCACCTAGTACATGGCTCAGACTGAGACACCATACAAGGCACATGAAGAATACACAGGTGACTAACCTGGACCATTTAAGTACTGTGTAAGTGAACAGTGCAATCGCACTATTATAGGCTCTGTGCGAATTACATCCCAAGCCACAGCAATCTCTTCCTAGTTCAAGATAAAAAGAAACAACAGACCGTTAGCCACCATGAGACATCATGAAGAACTGTTGCATTTTGTCAGCCTACCTTAGGGTTGTTATAAACACCATCCATCCATTTACCTAGTCGTGGAATATCTACTCCAACTTTAAACTTGAGGCTTAGGACAAGCTATTGCCTGCTGATGCCCCTAAGAGCAGTGTTAGACTGCTTCCAGTTCCTGAGTATGCTCATTTACACTGAGCACAGGTTTCTACACAACACTACATCTGCAGTGCAGACAGACATGTTCCCATCTATCAAGACATACTGCTTCAAAACTGAGAAGCAAAGGAGCAAATAAAGATGGAAAGGAAACTCATACCATAACACAGGGCAAAGGAAACGTTTGCTCCTTCTTAAGACTGATTAAAATAATTCAAGGTATGATCAGATTTTCTTAAATTTTAAAAGAGCCTGAGAAATGTGCTGTGCTGACCTGAGAATATGACATATCTGTGCAAAAGCTAATGATGCCCCTAAAAGCACTAATTTTCATTCTGTGTCTAGAGGACAGGAAGTTACTGCACAGATGAGGTGAGGAAGTCTGGAGTTAACGACAGCATAACTGTTACAGAAGCCATGCTGACAGTTGACAGCACCACTGTCCTGTCTCCTTTGCCACTCAAGCCTCTCCCTAATCATCTGCAGATGTTGAGAAGCACACAGGAAAGCTCCAACCAAGGTCATCTTCCCTCCAGGACTCTATGAAGTGCTTTCACCTAACTAATGTCTAGGATAGCAAAAAAAAAAGTATTTCATTTATATCAGTTAAAACATTTACCATTCACAAAGCATATTTGAAAGGAAATACATATGCAGTAAATAAAAGCCTACAAAACATTTTAACAATGCGATCATAAAAGGAAAAGGAAACCTTTCCACTGAGCAGCAATCAATAATGTGACAGCCACTTGTGAAGATCAAGCCTCTGAAACAGGAATGTCTCAGTGGTTGCCTAGAGAGTCTGATGTGTAGCAGAATTAAATGGATATTAATTTCCATTATGTAATCCTGTGATTAGTTTACTTACATCAAGAAAGCTAACATCAATATGCAGATCAATATCTACATCATCAATGGCTCCATATTCCCTGAAAGGAAAGAATTACATTACATTAGAGCTCTTTAAGATACTCCTCAGCCCAGAAGTACTTATAACAGAGATTTTATAAAGGATAATATTGTCTGTAAAATCAGAATGGTGATAAAATACACATTTACATAGATTGGATCAATATTCCCAGTGGGTGACTGTCTGCTGCACTGAAACCGTCTTTCAGTAGATCTTGCTTAAATAGGCTAAATCTTTTTTCTACTAACTCCCCCAAATTCTCTCTCCATTGCTGCTATGTATTTTTGTCTCACGTATTGCACAAATAAATCAAGAAAAAAATAATGGTCACATGCTGCTCCTATTTATGACAAAAGAAAACCCTAGTTAATTTTCAAAAGTATTTTCGGTTAACAGTCAGCAACTTAAGGAGAGGCCTGAGATAGATAAATCATTGAAGACAAATACACCATAGCCTAGAGGGTGGCATATTATACCTGTGGTATTCCTTCATGCATTCAAGAATTTGTTTGTCAAAACATAAAGATTGTCCTATAATGCGCTCAAGGCAATAGTTACCTTAATTTATCTGTTACGTGTAGTATTGCTGGAATCCCCAAGGTGAAGATTTAACTTATGCTCATAGGTGTTTCATTGCCATCTGAAATCTTACATTTAAAGTGGGACTTTCCCGCCTCTTATTTTCTGACTCATTCTGATTGCCCTCCCCCAATGAACTTGAAGACTTCTGAAAAGTAGGGCTAGAAAATACTCATTCATATAACTAAATAAAAAATTACTTTCCTTTTCATTTAAATTGCTTAAGTGGACAGTTCTGTAAAAGTGCAATCACTCAATTTTTCACAAACCTTCTAGTCAATAGGTTTTTGATTTACACTGCATTTATATGCTTATTCTCACAATGACTTCCACGTTTTTCTATTAAACTAGACTAAGACAGTACACAGTAGCAGTTGTGCATAAATAAGTTGATAAGGTAATTTTGAAATACAAAAATATTTTTGTAAATATAGCTATCTCCTAACAAAGTGGCCTCTCACCCCATGGTAGGACCTAGCTTGCACTGGAAATGCCTTGACCTCTTGTGAAATTTTGTGGAGGGAACCCCTTCTACCAAACCTTGGCATCCCAGTGGTTTTCTCTGGTAAGGTCAAACCCAAAGTCTCTCTCTAGATCAGATGCGTCCACGCATGGCATACATGGGGCAGGTGAACAGCTGACCAGGGCTGCATTACCTGGGAGGCTTCCCAGTCACCCTTATGGCTGCTCCAGAGTCTGCTCACCCAGAGCCATACAGGCACTTGCTGACCTCCTACAGCTCACTGAAGACCTGACTTTGAAACACTGAAATTCTCCACTGTCCTGGTTCCGGCAGGGATAGGGTTAATTCTCTGGTATTCCATACCACGTGATCCATGCCAACCGTGAAATGCCGGGGGGAGGGGGCGGGACGCTGGCTCGGAGCGGGCTGAGGCGTCTCGGGTCCGGTCGGTGAGCGGCGGTTTCGGTTTCCTAACCACGTTTGTGTATTCCTTTGTCTGTGTTGTTGTTGTTGTTATTTTGCTTGTTCCCTTCACTATTTGGTTAAAGTGCCCTTGTCTCAACCCTAGAGTCTTGCGGGTTTTTTTTTCCCTTTTCTTCTCTTCTGATTCTTCCTGTAGTGGGAAGAGCCGAGCGAGCGACACGTGGTTCTTTGTTGCCGTCTGAGGCAAAACCACGACATCCACCTACTGAATGGCTTAGCCACTATGCTACACAACAGTGGCCTCAGATTTTTTTAATATATTTTCCAGAAGATCCAAAGAACAGATTGCTATGAACTGTGGAATTTCAGTACTCACTGAAATCTCTTTGCCCCCACTTCATTACCGTCATAGAAAATGGATTTTAGACACATGATGCTGACTTCTCCAAGCTGAAAGGGAGGAAGAAATCATGTTTTCTTCCAGCGCCTGAAGCTTATGATCTGCTGCCTACAATGGCTCCAAGAACACATCTTGATTTTGAAGCTCCCAGAGGTCCTCTGTCCATCAATGCATAAACAATGTAAATAGATACTGAAGGGTTTGGATCAGTTGGTCCAGGGGGCTTTCTCATGGCTTTGGTGGCCAGATTTCAAAGGGCAGTAGTGAAAAGCATGCAGGTATAGGATTTTCCCTTTTATATGTACAGTTCACTCTCTGACAGCAGGAGACTACTAAAAGAGGGTCAACTGTCTAGGAAATATGCATCTTAATGGGTGTCACTGTCAGACAGACTTGTTGCAGTCACAAAAGTGGAGCTGCAGGAGAGGAATGAAACTGAATGCTTAATGCTGCGTTTGTCATTTCCAAGAATTTATGAATATTTTCAACTGCAACAGAGTGGAAGAAGCATGAAAGTTTTCCACATGCCAAAAGCAGCCATAGATGCCAATTTCTACTACAGTGAGCGCAAAAAGATCACAATGCTTTCAATGAAACAGATGATTCAATAAATTAGAAGCATTAAAGTTTTTGAAAGGTTACATATAATGCTCCAGTTTTAGGAGCCTGAGAGAGCCTATTATCAAGGTATTCTCAATTTCATAGTTATCAGTTTGGCAAATAAAGATTTATCTAATTCATTTGCTTGAATATAGCATTCATTACTTTAAACTAGACTTGAAGGGGGAGGGGAATAATATCAGGCTTGCCTGTGACAAGCTGTGGGATGACACACCATGGTTAGAAGGACAGGGTGCTAGCAAGGGCCCTCAGCCTGTTGCTCTGAGACATGCTGGGTACACTGGAGCACACTTGAAGTCTTACAGAGAGGGGCCAGGGGCTCCTGAGGTAAGAGAAGCCAAGAGGGAAACACCAGAGAAACACCTCAAAGGAATTAAGGGGTGTTCCTCTAAGAAGGTGACATGGTCAACAGCCCAGCTGAAGTGCCTTATACCAATACATGCAGCATGGGCAACAAACAGGAGGAGTTGGAAGCCATCATGTTGCTAGAAAGCTACGACATAGTTGCCATTACTGAAACTTGGTGGGATGAATCCCATGACTGCAGTGTGGCTATCAATGGCTACAGGCTGTTCAGAAGGGACAGGCGAGGAAGGAGGGGCAGAGGGGTGTCCCTCTACATATAGCCACGAGCAGGTTGAAAGCTTATGGGTAAGAATAAGAGACCAAGGCAACAAAGGGAACCTTGTGGTTGGTGTCTACTACAGGCCACCCGATCAAGGGGAGCCTATTGACAAAGCCTTCTTACTCCACTTACAGGAGGCATTGTGCTTGCAGGCTCTCGTCCTGCTGTGTGACTTCAACCACCCCGATATCTGCTGGAAAAGTAACACAGTGAGCTGTAGGCAATCTAGGAGACTCCTGTAATACATCAAGGATAACTTCTTAAGCCAGGTAATAAATAGCCCTACCAGAGGGGATGTGATACTGGACCTGATGGTCACCAATGAAAGTGAGCTCATCGGGGATGTCAAGATTGGAGGCCTAGCTAAGAAGTAAAATTACGGAACAGAAAGTTGGTTCTGTTTTACCTCAAACCAGGACACCACAGCACACAAGAGCTCTTTATTCCCAGGAGTAAGAAATCAGGCAAGGAAGGCAAGAAACCAGCACGAATGAGTCGAGACCTGCTGGTCAAACCAAAGGGCAAGAAGGAAATGCACAGGCAGTGGAAGCAGGGACAGGTATCCTGGGAAGAGTACAGGGATGCTTCCTGGTTGTGTAGGGATGGGGCCAAGGTATAGCTGGAGCTGAACTTGGTAAGGGATGCAAAGAATAGTAAGAAGGGCTTCTACAGGTATGTCAACCAGAAAAGGAAGGTCAAAGAAAGCGTACCCCCACTGATGACCGAGACTGGCAAACTGGATGAGGAGAAGGCTGAGGTACTCAACAACTTTTTTGCCTCAGTACTCACTGGCAACCTCCCTTACCACATCTCTTGAGTGGATGGACCGCAAGGCAGGAACTGGGGGAGCAAAGTCCCTCCCACTACAAGAGAAGATCAGGTTTGAGACCACCTGAGGAACTTGAAGATACAGAAGTCTATGGGACCTGATGAGATGTATCCCAGAGTCCTGAGGGAATTGGCTGATGGAGTTGCCAAGCCACTCTCCATGATACTTGAAAAGTCATGGCAGTCAGGTGAAGTCCCTGGTGACTGGAAAAAGGGAAATATCGCACCCATTTTTTAAAAAAGGAGGACCCTGGGAACTACTGCCCTGTCAGCCTCACCTCTGTGCCTGGGAAGATCATGGAACAGATCCTCCTAGAAGCTATGCTAAGGCACATAGAGGACAGGGAGGTGATTCGAGACAGCCAGCTGGCTTCACCAGGAGCAAGTCTTGCCTGACCAACCTAGCGGCCTTCTACGATGGAGTGACTACAGCAGTAGACAAGGGAAGCCCTACAGATGTTGTCTATCTGGACTTCTGTAAGGCCTTTGAAACGGTCCCCCCCAACATCCTTCTCTCTAACTTGGACAGATACGGATTTGATGGACTGTTCAGTGGATGAGGAATTGGTTGGATGTTCGCATCCAGAGGGTGGTGGTCAATGGCTCGATGTCCAGATGGAGAGGGGTGACAAGTGGTGTCCCTCAGGGGTCCGTATTGGGACCAGTACTGTTCAATATCTTCATCAATGATATAGACAGTGGGATCAAGTGCATCCTCAGCAATTATGCAGATGACAGCAAGCTGAGTGGTCCGGTTGACACGCCTGAGGGACGGGATGCCATCCAGAGGGACCTGAACAGGCTCAAGAAGTGGGCCTGTGTGAACCTCATGAGGTTTAACAAGGCTGAATGCAAGGTCCTGCACCTGGATCAGGGCAACCCCCAGTATCAATACAGGCTTGGGGGATGAAGGGATTGAGAGTAGCCCTGCCAAGAAGGACTTGGGGGTATTGGTGGATGAAAAGCTGGACATGAGCCAATAATGTGCGCTCACAGCCCAGTAAGTGAACCATATCCTGGGCTGCATATGAAGAAGCGTGGCCAGCAGGTCAAGGGAGGTGATTCTGCCCCTCTACTTTGCTCTCATGAGACCCCACCTGGAGTACTGCATCTGACTCTGGAGTCCTCAGTATAGGAAAGACATGGACCTGTTGGAGTGGGTCCAGAGGAGGGCCACAAAAATGATCAGAGGGATGGAACACCTCTCCTATGAGGAAAGGCTGAGAGAGTTGGGGTTGTTTAGCCTGGAAAAGAGAAGTCTCTGGGGAGACCTTATTGCAGCCTTTCAATACTTAAAGGGGACTTCTAAGAAAGATGTGGACAAACTTTTTAGCAGGGCCTGTTGCGATAGGACAAGGGGTAATAGTTTTAAACTGAAAGAGGGTAGATTTAGACTAGATATAAGGCAGAAATTTTTTTACAATGAGGGTGGTGAGGTACTGGAACAGGTTGCCCAGAGAGGTGGTGGAGGCCCCATCCCTGGAGACATTCAAGGTCAGGTTGGACAGGGCTCTGAGCAACCTGATCTAGTTGAAGATGTCCCTGCTTACTGCAGGGGGGTTGGACTAGATGACCTTTTAAGGTCCCTTCCAGCCCAAATTTTTCTATGATTCTATGATTTCCTAAACCCATATACAACTATTTGGATTTTAATTCCCTAGGTCCTCAATATGTAATGAATTTGCACTTAATTTGAAAAGCTATACCACAGTTGTAGACATGTTCTCTCAGACTAGAATAACAGAGCTTATTGTTTAGAGGTTAATGGGAATTTTTACTTGTAATATATGTATGCCTAAGGTTATTATCTTCTCTGTATTTTGTTACTTGTTTTGTATATCAAATTTGATATTTTCCTTTAATACATATGACAGGTCTGTTCTGCCTTGCCTACCTGTTATTTTTATGAAATTATTAAGATTACATAGATGGAAAATGAAGTTATAAAAGACCTGAAGTATATTTATAAGATCATACAGCTATGCCCTACAGCAGAATCATGCACACTCATATATGCCCAACAGAATTTTTGTGTTATTACTTTTTGCAATCCACCTCTGATTGAGATTCCACCACTTCTCTTTGTAGGATACTTTAGTTTCCCACAATTAGAAAGATTTCCTAAAATCTGATCAAATTCTTGTTTGTTGCTAACAAAGCTAGCTTCTTGTTGTCTCTCTCACGATGACAGTAGAGAACATTTGATCACTCCTCCTATCTACAAACAGCTTTATTTTTTGAAGAACTGTTATTATGTTCTCTACTTCTGTCTTTTTTCTAGACTAGACAAATCCAGTTCCTTCAATCTTTCCCCAGGGAAAACATTTACTAAATCTCTTATCATTCCTCTTGTTCATCTCCAGGGTAAAAGACAGGATATGACAGAAAAGAAGTTTAACAAGGGTTTAGACTAATGCTGAATAGTAATTGTCAACAAAATACAACAGCCTGATCGAATACTGACTGAACTGCAAAAGACAATGATGTTTTAGAACAGGCTTCCAGGGCTTGTTCTCAGTATAGCCAGTTGTATCAGTACTCAACCACAATAAGTAAAAACAAAAGCGGCATTATTGATAGCCAGCAGTGCTACTTCCTTTTGCCACAATGTACAGAAATCATCAGAAGAGACTTATGTTTTTGGCAGTGAGGGAAGGTCCACATGGAAGTCAATCTCCAAAATGTTAAAGGTTCCTCAATACAGAAGGGTCAATGACATACCTGAGAGATACTGCATTAGGTCCATAGATCTCTCTCACTGCTGTCAAATCAGCCTCCAGCTGTGGGTGCTTGTGAAGTTCTCCATCATAGCTAACCTACCAGAAAAAGCATATTCTAGGAGTTCTTATTTATCTCATTACTGGCACCTAATCTAGGCTCTTGTAAGTTCTCCCTGCAAAATATGATGCATAAAGATTCTTTAATGTCATGCTCAGAAAGGACACTGTGTTGATCAGCTGAAGCATTGAGGTGGTCTAGCTTTCCTAAGCAATGCTATTTGCAAAAGCAGGCATTTCTGCATCAAAATTCCAGAGTCCCGCTCCTGTTTGCGGGAAGAGAAGCTGCAAAGGACTCATCCCTCTGTCCTGTCTTGTCCTGGGGTCTGTTCTGGGCCACTTGTGCATTTTAAAACTGGTAAGCAGGAGAAGAACCAGATCTCTCCAGTCATAGCATCCCAGTCCAACCACTACAGGACAAAGGTTTACTCCCTCTTGCTTGTCATCACACTCTCATATATTTTAGACACAGAATGGCTTGGGCTCAACAAGAGAAGCATGAGACTATACTATATACCAAGTGTCTCAGTGTCTAAGTTACATTTTCAATCTACTCACTGGCTGTATTTGACTACTATATCTACCAATGTAATTATATCAGATCAAAAAGAAAAATAATTAAAAAACGCTTTCACATTTTAGGTATTTTACCAGAGAAGGTGTAAAGAAACATGTTTAGACATCATCTCCATTTTTTAAAACACTCCATGGAAAGTGGAAACAGTTATGTTAGTGCATTCTGTACTCAAGACACTCACAGTCATCTGTTATTTTAATTTTATTCCTGGTTTAATTGTAATTTTACTGTTTTTTGTTTGCCAGTTATCATTCCTTCAATTAAATGTGGTACCTTAAAAATATGACAATGCAATATAATGTAGTTTGCTCTTCAAATATAAAGCAACTGAATTCCAACCAGTATTTCCTATTACACAGCTCTTTTACACCTTAGCAAAATGATGTACTGCTCTCTGTGTTCATATTGCATAGGCAGCATTAATATTTATTCATTCATTTGGGCACTGGCAGGCATCCTTTATGTATTTGTGCTGGTTCAAGAAGTAAGCACTCCCAGCCATTTGCTGCCTTTTCCCTCACCTTAAGGTTACTGTGCTTTCTGCAGAGATGAAAAATGAAGCCAGTACACACAACTCATCACTACAAGGAAAAATCAGAAGATTTTGCCTTTCAGGCAGATTAAAATAAGACACTGGTCTTTGCACTGAAGTATGTGTACACGGTCCTTCCCAGCTCTCTGCGGGGACGCAGGAGTCAGCAGCTGAAGGGAGGCATTTCCTGCAGTTATTTCTAAAGTGAAAATGAGTTAATACTCCATGTCAGTTATTTTCTGACACTGAAAATACATTCTTTCAATTCCAGTTAGGGCCATGCTTTTTTTTTTAGAATAAAACACCTCAACGTGTATTTTGTGTTCAAACCCCACCACTCTGTTGGCTCTGCAAGAGAAGAGACTCAGCGATGTCCTGCTCAACAGCATCCCACGCTCTCTGCACTGACCCAACCGGCTGGTCCTGCAGCCTCGGCTCTGCACACCCAGGGCACGGATGGCTTCAGCCTCAAGGCTGAGGCAGTGGTAACTTTCATAAAAAGCGACTGTAATTCATTAAAATGTTCATCGAAATAAACAATTCTAATAACTTAAGTGAGGAATGATTCCTTTGGGGTAATAGACTAAAAAGATAAGAAAAATATGAATAAAGAGACTATCAGCGTGAAGCGCTCTATTGACATTGCAAAAGGAAATATATGAAGAGATTTTATTTCCTAATACATAAGAGAATGTAATAATAACTAATTCTGCTGAGGGAACAAGAAGTAAAGACACAGAGCAATACATTCATCTATCATATCAAATATGCAGCATTTTTCAAGGTGAATTTAACTGTAGAGCACAGAAAAAGAATGGACTATTGCCTAGATAAAGATTGTCTTGTAATAACTTTTTCACGATTAAATTCCAGTGCTCTTGACTTTACAAAATGGCAAACCTCCAGAAGGAAACAGATTTGGATCCAGCCTGACTTCCCATTTGTATCAATAATGGGATACGCTTTAAAGAGTGAATATCTATTTTCTGGAATTAAGCAACTGGCTTCTATTTTCAAATGTCCTGAAGAGCTTTGATATAATTATACAGTATACAATATTAAATACATCTACTATAAAATACTATGTATATATACACATGGCATTCTATTCTATGTTGAATAAACATAAGAAATTAATTATTATCATAAATTTATAATGAAATGAACCACAGAAGCTTTCAAAAATTAATTTCTTGAAAGTTGTGCAAAAATATCCTCCATTACCTGTCCTCCATAATAAAATTCCTCAGAATCATTATCTCCTTCAGAGTCTTCTTCAACTGTGCTGTTGTGCTGTGACACCTTAATGTAAAAGGAAAGTTAACAATGATACAAGCGATATGTTTATCTTGCATTTATAGTTCTAATTATAACTACAGTAATTATGTTTTTACAAATAAGCTTTAAGCACCTTTTATTAAGAGATCTCAGACAAAACAAGCACCCGCTAACTAGGTAGGTACATAAAACTACCCTGAATATATGTTGGAGAAATAATACTTTGTCTGAGTACAGACACAGTGTGGTATTTTATGGAACTGGAGAATTCAGTAGACTATGCAGGGATACTTCACTCTGTGCTTCTGCTAAACAAAGCATTATTTACTCACCAAGAGGGGTTCTGGACTTAATTAATTTGGCATTTCAGTGACCTAAAAAAATTTACTTTACTTTATTCTGGTAAATCAGTTCTACTAGTTTAAGGAAATAATTCAAGCCTGAGTATGGGATCTCTTAAGTTCCATTCTGTGAAAAACTCTCTAACACAGTGCTGCTTACTTATTATTTTTAACAGAAGTACCAGCCTGTTGCCAGAAAAGTTCAAACTTAATTTTCTGACTAGCTCTGTTCTAAGACTTGGAAAATTAAGGATTATTCAAGTAAAATCTGCTCTAAATAGGCTGCTCTGTGAATAATTGCACTCAAGTAAATAGAACTGATCATGGTGCAGACTGCACTCAGCATGAGCTGAAGTGTTATATTCTGCTTCCTACCAATGGAACCTTTACTTATAATTATGTAATTGCTTGAAGATATTAATTCTTGTTTCCCACAATACATTTATTATTTCTAGGCCCTATGCTGACAAGGATCCCATAAAGAATACCTAATAAAATCATAATTCTTCACTTCAACCTAAACATGATGTATTTATTGCATATTTTTTTTATTTATGTCCCGCACAGAAATGCCATAATGGAATAGAAAACAGATGTATGAATCAAAGATTAGAAGTTACCCCTAAATCCCATATATTCATAAATGTCAAATATACTCTTATCACCAATTTCTATGGTCAGACATTCTAATCCCATTTCCTTACCTTTGTCTCTAAATTCCTGCTCTATTCACTGTATGTATACATAGAACAGAAATTTTATTTCATCCAATTTCACAGCAATTTTCTAAGACAAGGCATAAAAATAATTTCTGCTTCTACTTTACTGAAAAGAAACAAAGTGACTTCAGTCGTCTTTGTTTTATAATAACCTTAGCTCAAGGGGAAGTCTGTGTTAAAAGAACTCAACTGAACAAAAATTCAACACACAGCAGAGAAATGAAACTCTCACACTACAATAGTCACAAACCCATCTTATCCTAACCAAAACCTCTAACTGTCTAGACAACATAAGTGGTCAGTCTTTTATTTAAAGGCTTTTTTCAGTACTTTCATACTTAAGTACCTCATTCAACTGGAAAAATAAATAAATAAAAGCTCAAACTCTGTCCCATAGAAGCTAACTATATCTCAGACTTTTAATCAAAAAGGTAAATTCTTACTGCACTTGAATTTCTAATGTTTACAGAGCACTGAATACAATTATGAGGCAGACGAAGTAAAATATTTCCAGTACAACTTTTTACATCAGATCAGGTTTCATCTACAAAAACACACAACCATATTGAATATTGTATCTGAACATGCTTATCTGCCTTTTCTAGGATCAAATACAGATCAGAGCCTAAAAAGCAGTAGTCAAGAAACAAGTATTCCAAACAAAGCAACCACCCTTACCAAAGGAAGTCTTTAAGTCAAGCACTTGCATTCTTGATACAGTGCTCAATTTCTTGCTTGGGGTGGTGTCACATCCCACTCTCAGGAAAGAGGGGGGGTAAGTGACTTCAGATTCGTAAATCCCCAATGGCGCGGACTGAGGTGAGATAAATCTCAAGGTCCATATAGAAACATTTACTAGTTTCCCAAAATTATTAGTATAGGTCTTAACAAGTCCATGATAATTGGTTAGATATATAACAAATTATGGCAAATGTTGAGGTATGCATTGTGTTACTTAACAACAGGTATACAACAACTTATGGCAAGTGGTATTTAAGGTCGTTACTTAAAAACTCTAAGAGAAAAGAGAAACTGAGGGATAGAGAAAGGAAAAGACAGAGAAAAAGACAGAGAGAAAGAGATCATCAGTCCTGGTTCCAGCGTCTTTTTCAGGGAATCTTCCCAGGCATAATCTTCTTTCTTGGAAAAATCTTCCCAGGCACGATCTTCTTTTTTGTTCCCCCAATAGGGGCACTTATTTTCCCCTTTTTATGTTTGCTGAATTAGCACGGTCCATCCCCTTTGCCAAGGATAGCCTCATTTCAGGTTTCTCCTTTCTCCCAGGTGATGTGTAGCATGATTTGGGTGGAGAGACGAGTGCCATAGTCATACATGTTTAGCATGATCTCTATAATCTTCATTAGCACATGCAGGGGTGTGTGCTTTCATATGCATTTCGCAGATAATGAAGCAAAGGTCACTTATCGGACACAATGGCCTTGAGAACTGAGAACTAGCAAGCTCACCACGCAAGTGGCAGAACTGTCTTGTCTTCACAGGACAGTCCTCCCACTGCTTTTCCAGTGCCTGTGAGTCTTATCAGTTCTTTGAAGGCCAGGCCTGCATTATTTATTTCCTTGCGAGTGTTTGAGGCATTCCATTGAAGGCTTGGAGGGCCTTCTCCCCCTTGTCAGGGAATTTACAGGCTGTCTCTTACAGGTGGGAGCCTATGTCATACTTTTTTTGAGCCCATAACACTGTCAACCCCTGTATACCTTATGTTAGTGCCACTTCTTTCTTGAGTTAATGTCTCAGTGAGACTGGTCAGGGACCCATGCCAGAGGTACAGCACAAATACAACCATGACTGGAAGGCCTTAATACTCCAGATGCTACTTATGGTGAATAGTGTCATGCAGAGATCCAGAGACTCCAGAGGGACTGCTGTAGGCCACATGAAGAAGCAATGAGCTAATAAATGGGATGTGGTCCTATGTGCAAGACCAGGTTAAAAGGTAATGGCATCATGATCTACTTCTCCAGGAGAACTGTATCTTTAGGGCAGACAGGCCACCACTGAACAAAAAATAAAATAAAACATCAAAACCATATCTCCTAGGATGGGAACATCCCTATCCCAACTAAGGCATTCACTGTTTAATCCACATATGAAACCCAGAGAACTACTCTCACCTTCTAAAATGTGTAAACCTACAGTTTGGGTAAGCATAAATTTGACAGGAAATCCATGGTAAATATTCATATTTTATTATTTTCTGTTGTTTCTTAAAATAACTTGTTAAAATATACATACCTCTCCATTCTCCCTCTGTAATTTTGCTTTTATGGATAAGCAATAGTTGACATCACTGGTTTTTCTTAATTCTTAAAAGAAATGGGAAAATAGGGAACATATGTGAAAAACGTGAAATAATTTTGCATATGCAGACTTGAAATACTTGGAGTAGTAGAGCAAACAAGGAACAAAAAGTTACGAATATGAAAAGCACTGAAGAGTTTACAATACAACAGTCTAAAATTAAGAAGCCCCAACATCTCAAAAGACTCATATTTTAAACATATTTAAGTATAAATGAGATTAGAGACTGAAGATCATATTGGTTTTCCAGTGGAATTCAAAGTAATTCTGTGTTACACAAAAAAAGCCCTAAAGTATTGTAATAAGAATAAAAAGTGTGCGAAGTCAAGTGTTCCTATCTGAAGAATTGACAGAATTAAGACTGTTCTATGCAGTTTCTCCTGCAGCCTGAAATCATCAGGGAATTTGGCTGCTAAAATCTAAAAAATCTCTATGAAGTATGCACAAATCTTGATTATATATTGTATACATGTGCCGAGATATCTGAAAAGCATGCCCTTTCATGTATGAAATACTGTTTGAAAGTATGGAAATAATTTCAAATTAAGAGGTTCCCAAAATCACTCGGGAAAAATATATTTTGTTCTATAGTCTCATTTAATGAAACAGCTGAACCATTTTTGAAATTTCCTGAAATAATTCACCAGAGGCAATGGTGATTATAGACTGTTTCATCCCCAGTGGTGAAGATTTAGTGAAGTTTTAAGCAAGTGAGCATGAAAACTTATAATTGGGAAGTATTAAGCACCTCTAACTGTATTCAAGGAGAATTGCTTTAGCACAAACTGCAAGACGTTAAAAGAATAAAATACATTCTGCCTGCACAATCGTGTTGATCTCCAAAAGAAATAATTTCTTCTATTCTGAAATGTAGGCCAATTTACTACAGCAAGACTGTGAGAAAATAGCAAACTTTACACACATTAACATATCTCCCTTTAAGTATAGGCAATGTCTTGTCTTTCCTCACAAAATATGAACTTGATAAAACACTCAGGACATAAGATTACCTGTAGCGATTTGGTGGAAAATTACTGGAATTGGCTCTGTTGTAACTAACACATCCTCATCGTTATCAGAACTGGAAACATAAGTGTTATCTACAAAAGAAAAACGCCTTGCATAGTGAAGTCCAATTGTGCTCTGACAGTCCCTTCCGACGTTGCCCATCCCACTCTTGTACTATAAGGAACCACTTCCCATCTGGTTAGGGAAGCCCAGCACTATCATCTTCCTGGTGTGGTTTTTTTCTGCTGAGATTGCTAATGAAAAGAAAAATACCAAAAGGACGGAAGATTTGAACCCAAATTTTATAAAAGCAAACCCCTGCAGTCCGATGTCACAGCTTTCAGGAATCACACCAAGCGCTGCTCTGAACTGTCCCACAAGGCTTATGGGGGGGTTGAGTCAACCTTTTCCAAAATGAAGACTTGTTCTATGCTTTTTGTCATGTCTGACACTAAAACTCAAGCGAGGCCTGGTGTGCAGAGTGAAGGCTGCATTCAGAGCTGGATATTAACAGCCCACTATGCAAAATACCTGTGCCTCATTTTGCCTAGTCACATAAAGGATGTTTGAAGTATCTTCTAATCAGTGGATAGCCTTTCTTGTGGCTAATTCATGAAAAAAAATAATCTTTCCCCCCACTTAACAAAAAGTTAGGTATGGATATGAATATGGAAAGTCTATTCCAAGCTTTCTTACAAAATGTGGAGATTAGGGTATGATTTTTTTTATTTTTTATTTCCAGCCAAATGTTTAGTAACAACAAACAAGGAGCAGCACGTTTTCATGTAGTATCTGCAGAAGCTTATTTTGCATTAATTGCTGAACTGCCTATGAAAGTAATAAGATTTTGTTTTCTACTGATCTGGGCTGAAATAAAACATACACTCTAGAGCAGAAAGGCAGACAAATAAGATAATCGCAAATAAAGAGACAAATAAGAGAACTGAAACAAGGACTTGATCTATCATAATTTTGAACACTCCAGTCCCACATCAGCAAAGTGTGTAAACTCACGCATAATTTTAAGCATACTGCTGCAATCTCAAAGCCTTTGACCACAGTGCTTCCAGTGAAATGTTAAAAATGTTAACATCAATTGATCAGTACATTCAGCAATATTATTATTTGTATTACAGTGGTTTACGAAGCCCTGGAGCTGCTGCCCCTTTCTCATACAGGTTTGCCACACTGCCTTTGCAGACAAGCAGCTGCACTGCCACAGACAGACAGGCGTGTAGGGCTTTCCCAGCCCGCCGCCTGTGAAACAGCCTTTCTGCCACATTCACGCAGATCTACCGAGTCCGACACTATCCCACACCTTCCCCTACTTCCACTCCTGTGTTGTCCCATGAGGTAATCTGAGTAACCTGCACTCAGCTCAACAAACATTGCCTGCGAGCAGGCAATTGCTGCAGGAGGCTGACACCACTTTTGCCCTGAGCACTGCACTCCAGTGGGCACAGCAACCTGCTCCATCTGCTCAGTTTGTGTCTGCTTGGCTACAAGCTTGGCACAGGGATGTGTTTTAGAGCCTCATATAAATAAAATGGGGTCCCTCCAGCCATCTGCCAGCGTTCACTCCTCCTTCTCGCACTTTTGTCTGTCGGCAGGACAGGCTATAAACTGTGCCTCCAGGACAGCTGCATCTCACCCTCTCCACGAACCCCTGCCTTGCCTCTATTTGCATGCTCCACCTTGCTGCCATTATTTCAGTGTCAGTCTCACCATACTGGATGGCTCTGGGTACACAACACACACCCATTCCTTTCCCAGGTTTGGGAGTGTAACTTACTGGTATAAAGTCTAATGAGCTGGAATAATCGAGGTCAGCATTTCACTTTAAATATACTTAACACCATATATATGGATGGGAGAAAGGAAATCCATGTGCTACTGTCCTGGTTCCGGCAGGGATAGGGTTAATTTTCTCTGGTATTCCATACCACGTGATCCATGCCCACCTTGAAATGCCGGGGGGAGGGGGCAGGGAGTTCCCTCTTGGAGCGGGCTAGAGGCATCTCGGGTCTCGTCGGTGAGCGGCGGTTTCGTAACCGCGTTTGTGTATTCCTTTGTCTGTGTTGTTGTTGTTGTTTTGCATGTTCCCTTTGCTGTTCGGTTAAACTGCCCTTGTCTCAACACCAGAGTCTTGCGTTTTTTTTTTCTTCTGAGTCTTCCTGT
This sequence comes from Sterna hirundo, assembly GCA_009819605.1. NCBI lineage: Eukaryota > Metazoa > Chordata > Aves > Charadriiformes > Laridae > Sterna > Sterna hirundo. The sequence continues at coordinate 22,784,549 of CM020463.1, forward strand.
ATTGGGAAGAGCCGAGCGAGCGGCACGTGGTTCTTTGTTGCCCTCTGAGGCAAAACCACAACAGTCCTTTTTGGCGCCCAATGTGGGGCTCGAGGGTTGAGATAACAACAGAATCCAACTAGAGCTTGGAGAAAACGAATTTTTATAGGTATTTTTTAGGTAAATAGTCACTGGTCACCATGTTGCTTGGTTTGTTCTCATGGCTGTGTTATATAAATTCCTATATGGTTTATGTACTCCCTGTGATGCTGTTTATCGTGACTGGAACAGGGATCAGGGTTATCATTCTGCTGTCCTGTGTGATATCTGTTTATGATATGATAAAGTCACTGTTCAGACAACTATTGTGGGGTGTTTATGTGGTTCTGCTGCCCTGTCTGTACATTGGGCACTGTCTCTCTGAGTTTGTTAATAATTACAGCCAGTCTGTGGAGGAAACAGGGGGGGCACTTTCCCCAGCTCTTTTGCCTCCCTTTTCTCCTTTGGGACAGGTATGACAGCTTTTGAGAATTTTGAATATCCTTGGGATACTCAGACCAGCCTGGTCCTAGTGTTATGTCTCCTGAGTATGTTCCAGGTTTTGTTTAGGGTTAAGCAACTATTTAAGACTACCACCCGGAGATCTGCTCCGAGGCTGGATAGTCAGGGGTGGCATGGCATGTGGGAGAACATGGGCAGGTACCTAGAGAACTTCTCACCTCCAATGGTCTGGGACTTCACCCCTGAACAGTTACAGGACCCTGATAGAGTGGTAGAATATCTGAAGGGAAAATGCTGTGGCTATTCTAGAGAGGCACAACTCACCGCACTGTGCTGGGCCCTGGCCAGTATCTACCAGGCACTGCTCAGTGTTACGCAGCACCCTCAGGGGGAAGAGATGGAAACGAGACCGGCAGCCCCTGCGGCAGCCCCTGCAGCTGCGGCAGCTCCTGCGGCAGCCCCTGCAGCTGCGGCAACCCCCGCGGCAGCCACTGCAGCTGAACAAGGGAATCAACCCATGCCAGTATCAGTTGCCCCCATACAGAAGAGGAAGTACACGAAGAAATCAGTTCGCTTAGTAAAAGATGATGATGAACCAGGGTCATCACGAGAGCAGGAGGAAGAGGCAGAGCCAGAGATAATTACTCGATCCCTATCCCTGAGTGAGCTGCGGCATATGCGAAAAGATTTTAGCCGACTTTCAGGCGAGCACATTGTCACCTGGCTGCTCCGGTGCTGGGATAACGGGGCCAGTAGCCTGGAATTAGAGGGTAGGGAGGCCAGGCAGCTGGGATCCCTGTCCAGGGAAGGCGGCATTGACAAGGCAATTGGGAAGAAGACAACCTACTTGGATCCTGCGGACATGGGTACAGGAGTTGCAAGGAAGGACAACCACAAAAGGGGATCCCTCCAGGAAAAGTGCCGCCCCAGTTTCCAGTGAGCAGTTCCCTAGGCAGGGCAGAAGGCCTGATCTTGATTCTGATCCACTTGAAGGAACTTCATAGTCATTTCTGCAAGAAGTGAGTAATGGATACTATGACCAGGATTAGAGGGGCCCTGCCTCCGGCCAGGTGGAGGAAAGGGACAACCGGGTTTATTGGACGGTGTGGATTCGATGGCCTGGCACATCAGACCCACAGGAGTATAAGGCTCTAGTGGACACGGGTGCACAGTGTACTTTAATGCCATCAAGCTATAGAGGGGCAGAACCCATTTGCATTTCTGGGGTGACAGGGGGATCCCAAGAGTTGACTGTACTGGAGGCGGAAGTGAGCCTAACTGGGAATGAGTGGCAAACGCATCCCATTGTGACTGGCCCAGAGGCTCCATGCTTCCTTGGTATAGATTACCTCAGGAGAGGGTATTTTAAGGACCCAAAAGGGTACCGTTGGGCCTTTGGCATAGCTGCTTTAGAGACGGGGGAAGTTAAACAGTTGTCTACCTTGCCTGGTCTCTCGGAGGACCCTTCTGTTGTGGGGTTGTTGAGGGTCGAAGAACAACAGGTGCCGATTGCTACCACAACGGTGCATCGGCGTCAATATCGCACTAACCGAGACTCTCTGATTCCCATCCATAAGCTGATTTGTCAACTAGAGGTTCAAGGAGTGGTCAGCAAGACCCGCTCACCCTTTAACAGTCCCATATGGCCGGTGCGAAAATCTAATGGAGAGTGGAGGCTAACCATAGACTGTCGTGGCCTGAATGAAGTCACGCCACTGCTGAGCGCTGCCGTGCCAGACATGCTAGAACTCCAGTACGAACTGGAGTCCAAGGCAGCCAAGTGGTATGCCACAATTGATATAGCAAATGCATTCTTCTCAGTCCCTTTGGCAGCAGAGTGCAGGCCACAGTTTGCTTTCACTTGGAGGGGTGTCCAGTACACCTGGAATCGACTGCCCCAGGGGTGGAAACACAGCCCCACCGTTTGCCATGGACTGATCCAGACTGCACTGGAACAGGGTGAGGCTCCAGAACATCTGCAATACATTGATGACATCATTGTATGGGGCAACACAGCAGAAGAAGTTTTTGAGAAAGGGAATAAAATAGTCCGAATCCTTCTGAAAGCTGGTTTTGCCATAAAATGAAGTAAGGTCAAGGGACCTGCGCAGGAGATCCAGTTTTTAGGAATAAAATGGCAAGATGGATGCCGTCAGATCCCAATGGATGTGGTCAACAAAATAGCAGCTATGTCTCCACCAACTAGTAAAAAGGAAACACAAGCTTTCTTGGGCATTGTGGGTTTTTAGAGAATGCATATCCCAGATTACAGTCTAATCGTAAGCCCTCTGTATCAAGTAACCCGGAAGAAGAATGACTTTAAATGGGGTCCTGAGCAACAACAAGCTTTTGAACAAATCAAACAGGAAATAGTCCACGCAGTGGCCCTGGGGCCAGTCCGGGCAGGACAAGATGTTAAAAATGTGCTCTACACCGCAGCCGGGGAGAACGGCCCTACCTGGAGCCTCTGGCAGAAAGCACCAGGAGAGACTCGAGGTCGACCCCTAGGGTTTTGGAGTCGGGGATACAGAGGATCCGAAGCCCGTTACACTCCAACAGAAAAAGAGATATTGGCAGCATATGAAGGGGTTCGAGCTGCTTCAGAAGTGGTTGGCACAGAAGCACAGCTCCTCTTAGCGCCTCGACTGCCAGTGCTGGGCTGGATGTTCAAAGAAAGGGTCCCCACCACACATCATGCAACTGATGCTACATGGAGTAAGTGGATTGCATTGATCACACAGCGAACTCGAATGGGAAACCCCAGTCGCCCAGGAATTCTGGAAGCGATCATGGACTGGCCAGAAGGCAAGGATTTTGGAATGTCACCAGAGGAGGAGGTGACACATGCAGAAGAGGCCCCACCATATAATAAACTGCCAGACAATGAGAACAACTATGCCCTGTTCACTGATGGGTCCTGAGGGATTGTGGGAAAGCACTGAAAGTGGAAGGCTACTGTGTGGAGTCCTACACGACAAGTTGCAGAAGCCAGGGAAGGACAAGGTGAATCGAGCCAGTTTGCAGAGGTGAAAGCCATTCAGCTGGCCTTGGACGTTGCCAAGCAAGAAAAATGGCCAGTCCTTTATCTCTACACTGACTCATGGATGGTGGCAAATGCCCTGTGGGGGTGGTTACAGCAGTGGAAGCAGGGCAACTGGCAGCGCAGAGGCAAACCCATCTGGGCTGCTGACCTATGGCAAGATATTGCTGCCCAGATAGAGACTTTGGTTGTGAAAGTACGCCATGTAGATGCCCATGTACCGAAGAATCGGGCCACTGTGGAACATCAGAACAACCAGCAGGTGGATCGGGCTGCTAGGATTGAAGTGGCTCAGGTGGATCTGGACTGGCAACATAAGGGTGAACTATTCATAGCTCGGTGGGCCCAAGACTCTTCAGGCCATCAAGGAAGAGATGCGACATATAGATGGGCTCGTGACCGAGGGGTGGACTTGACCATGGACACTATTGCACAGGTCATCCATGAATGTGAGACATGCGCTGCAATCAAGCAAGCCAAGCATTTGAAGCCTCTCTGGTATGGAGGACGATGGCTGAAATACAAATATGGGGAGGCCTGGCAGATTGATTATATCACACTGCCACAAACCCGTCAAGGCAAGCGCTATGTGCTCACTATGGTGGAAGCAACCACTGGATGGCTGGAAACATGCCCTGTGCCCCATGCCACTGCCCAGAACACTATCCTGGGCCTTGAAAAGCAAGTCCTGTGGCGACATGGTACCCCAGAGAGAATTGAGTCAGACAACGGGACTCATTTCCGAAACAGCCTCATGGACACCTGGGCCAAAGAGCATGGCATTGAGTGGGTATATCATATCCCCTATCACGCACCAGCGTCTGGGAAGATTGAACGATACAATGGATTGTTAAAAACTACACTGAAAGCAATGGGTGGTGGGACTTTAAAACATTGGGATGCACATCTAGCAAAAGCTACCTGGCTAGTTAACACCAGGGGATCTACCAATCGGGCTGGCCCTGCCCAGTCAAAACTTCCACGTACCGTAGAAGGGGATAAAGTCCCCGTAGTGCACATGAAGAATATGCTAGGGAAGACAGTCTGGGTTAGTCCCGCCTCAGGCAAAGGCAAACCCATCCGTGGGATTGCTTTTGCCCAAGGACCTGGGTGCACTTGGTGGGTGATGCGGGAGGATGGGGAAGTCCGATGTATACCTCATGGGGATCTGATTTGGGGCGAGAATAGCCAATGAATGAAATTGTGTGTTGTTAGTTGCTAGGTAGCACTGTCACTGTATGTCCTCATTACTATAATTGCTATTAGTTGTATTACGAGTAAGGCACAGGGGTGATGGGATAAGAACTGACCTCAGCAGCTGGCGCCCAGCAACTTCCTCAAGGTCTACATCTTCAGCCCACGGACTGAGCTACACCGGGTGCACCAGTCACAACCTCTGAAAAATATAGGATGCAACAGTCCACCACCACACAGCATCTCACCTGCCCTGAGAGACTGTTCTAACAGATGGAGCTCAAGGCCATGGATCAAAAGAACTCAATGGACACTTTGGAGGGATGGCCCATAAACTAAGGGCATTATTTTGCATGAATATGTATGTATATACATATATGACAGGGAAAGGGGTGGCAATTCATTGGGACCTGTAAGATCTGGGCATGGCATAGATGGTATGGAATAAGGGGTGGATAATGTCCCGGTTCCAGCAGGGATAGGGTTAATTTTCTCTGGTATTCCATACCACGTGATCCATGCCCACCTTGAAATGCCAGGGGGAGGGGGCAGGGAGTCCCCTCTTGGAGCGGGCTAGAGGCATCTCGGGTCTCGTCGGTGAGCGGCGGTTTCGTAACCGCGTTTGTGTATTCCTTTGTCTGTGTTGTTGTTGTTGTTTTGCTTGTTCCCTTTGCTGTTCGGTTAAACTGCCCTTGTCTCAACCCCAGAGTCTTGCGGTTTTTTTTTCTTCTGAGTCTTCCTGTATTGGGAAGAGCCGAGCGAGCGGCACGTGGTTCTTTGTTGCCGTCTGAGGCAAAACCACGACACTACAACTTATTGCTGTATGAAAAAGTAGGAAAAACAACAATATGTGCTGTACAGAATACACAATTATCAAGATATAGATATATGGATTTTAATTATATTTTCATGTTCATTGTTTGTCATTCTTTCTTGGTAGCTGGCCTTTTCACTGCCAAGTTTTTGTTTTCCTTTTCTATTTGGCAACCATTGTGTGGTTTTTTTCTTTCCTTCCATCAGTCCAATTAAACTTGAAATTAAGACACTGTGTTTGGTTTGCTTTTTTCAACATCCAGTTTCTAACACACTGCACCCAGAAACACCTCTCCTCTTAAGCAGAGTTTGCCTGGACCTAGTGGAGGGATGCAAAAAACCACTTGCTGCCAAACTTCTCTCTCTCTGATGCAATCTAACAAGGTCTAAGAAAAGGATGTTTCTGTGCAACCCACAAATCACTGGGATAAAAGACTACAGCAGCCAACATGTATCACTCAGAACATATATTCAATAGCAAAATACTTGCTGCTGTAATGGTTCTCACAGGAGTCATGATCCACTCATATTAATGGAACTTTAGTCTACTCACTGATGTTATATTCTGTAACTGCTCCTTAGGAGCATTATTTTCCCCCAGTTGTGTCAATGTTATGAGAAAATGGTTACAAAGATATTTTGCTGGTACCGATATTACCTGCCTTTAAAATTTTCAGTGATATTTTCACAATTTCAGCAATGTATATATAACTTTGAGACATTACTGTCCCAACACTATTCCTATTAAGTTCTTCAGCGTGCCTTCGTGAGCATATTTTTAGCTTTCACTCATAATTATGAAACATTCAATCACCTTCCATTATTGAAAGTTGTCATGTTATATTACAGTTCCCATAGGTATGATTTAACACTCAGCTGTTTATAATCTTTTGATGCTTTATGAAGCAATTCAGCAATAGCTACACATTGTTATCAGTGCCAAAGAGGTGACACTGCATACATAACAACAATGCATGGAGCTAGAGTATACACAGTACCCAAAGCTCTTCTTATAATAGCTAAAATTTATTTGTGGTGGCATCACTTTGGGCTGAATGAACATCATTTGTATGGTAACTTAATCTCTTCTATTTTCATATATTTATTGCATACATTAGCAATTATCTGATGATCAACTGTGACAGCCTTCTCACAGATTTCTAAATTTGATCCAATGTGTATTATACACTCTTAATCTCCAAAGGATACGACTTTCATATAGCTACACACTAATGGACTTAAACCTTGATCTGTAAAGACTTATCATCCCATGAGAAATTTAATTTGATGAGCATCTGCTGCTCTGAACTCTAGCAACTAGCAGCAATACTTAATGATCATCTTCCAGTTGAGGATACCAGCACAGAGCTTCCCAGGCTTGACACCATCACACCCTGACATGTCCCTGAAACATCCCTTAAAATACATGCCAGAGAAGAGATAGACACAGTCATCAGTAATGTTAAGTTAGAGATTTAGCAAAAAGAGAGAAGACAAAGAATCTGGCTCACCAAGTCAAAGCAAGTATTTTTAGGATCAAAGCTGTAAATTGTCAAAGAGTCATTAGCCTTCCTAACACACTAAACACCTCTTCATCACAAAGCACATACACACTGCAAAAGCTTGAGATATGAATGAAATCAGCTCTTCCAAAGGCTTGAAGGGGGTTAGATTTTTAATCAGTAAACATGCACAGCTGTTTTACCCTTCCTTACCAAGTTAGCTCCAGTTCTGTCTGGCTTTAAAATAATAATAAAATATAGAGCTTTAAAATATATGTCAGAGAATATTCATTAGGTTTTAGAGCCACCAGTCACTCAGGCTTGGGCATGCTGCAAATAGCATCCATAAGGGAAGTTTGAGGTCTGTCAGTCAGAAGAGTTTGCCAGGAGATGAGATCTTATGTGCTGTAGGAGTAACTGCTGGTTCAGTGCTCCAGCTTGACATTTAGTTTAAGGGTTCATAGAGATCAAGTTCAGTGGCTTCATAATAGCTTAATCCCTGAAATGAATAAATCCATTACTGACATTTAATAAAACAAACCATTAATAAAATATGATGCAGATTTTTTTCAACTATTTGTCCCTCCTTTCATTGTCGGGTCAATGGAGTAATTAGTGAATCAATTTATCACTGGTATGACAGTGTATTTTATGAATCTCAGTTTCTCTGCTTACTACATGTTGAATAGATTATTATTAGTAGCAGTTTTTATTGGTTGAAAAAAAAAATCTCTCAAAAAGGTTGTGAGCATTCTTTCACATAATCCATTGTATTTAGCATCACTGCTGATGCTGATTTCTCTCTGCATCTGCTTCAAACACTCTGGTGTTTTGAACAGACATAGTCTACTCCTGCTTATCAGTGAAGAAGATCAAAGCCTCGCTTCTTTAGAGATTCTAAAAGAAACAAGAAATATTTCTTTTAAAAATATTACAGAGATGTTACGGATAAAGATCAAAAAAGGCCAGAGGGTTTCATATCATTCACGGTATTTACACTATTAAATACTCCCAGGTGCAAAATACACAATGATGTGGTGCAATCCAACAGTACTACCAAGTACATTTACTTGCACAATGCCTGTCTGCCCTCACCCTCGCTTCCTTCTCCTGCTTCTGCTAACTTCAGTGCCACCTGAAGTATCTGTGCAGTCTCTTTGTGAAGGAAATCAGGGAAACAAGCTAGCTAAAAACTAGCTTTTGCTCTTTCCTGGTTGTCTTTCATATAGACAACTCTCTTTGTCTGGGTTGACCACATGGTAACACAAATGCTTTTGCCAACCCAGCTCAGGGTATGACAGGGAGGCAGGATTGAGCATCTGGGAAATGCTTTGCAAGCTTATGTTACTGTCCTGGTTCCGGTGGGGATAGGGTTAATTTTCCCCAGGCTCTGGCACAGACACAGGTATTCCATATCATGTGAGCCATGCCCAGTCTATAGCTGGGAGCTAGCTGGGGGAGGGAGCAGGAAGTCGCTGCTTGGGAGTGGGCTGGGGTGTCCCAGGTCCGGTCCCAAGCAGTGGTACTGTAATCGTATTTGTACATTCCTCTATCCGTGTTATTGTTGTTTTCTTGTTGCCTTTGCTATTCTGTTAAACTGCCTTTGTCTCAACCCACGAGTTTTGCCTTGTTCTTCTGATTCTTCCCCACGGCTGTGAGGGGAGCAGCGGTGTTTGAGAGAGTAGCCACATGGTTCTTTGTTGCCTTCTGAGGCTAAACCACAACAGTCCTTTTTGGCGCCCAACGTGGGACTTGAAGGGCTGAGATAACGACAAATCTGACTAGAGCTTGTTTAATCGAATTTGTTGTGTGCATTTATTATATTAGGTAAATAGTTGCTGGTCACCATGTTGCTTGGTTTGTTCTCGTGGCTGTGTTATGTAAATTCCTATATGGTTTATGTACTCCCTGTGATGCTGTTTATCACCTCTGGGAGAGGGATCAGGATTATCATTTTGCTGTCCTGTGCGATATCAACTTATGATAAAATAACATCACTGTTCAGACAGCTATTGTGGGGTGTTTATGTGGTATTGCTGTCCTGCCCATATCTTGGGCACCATCTCTCAGAATTTATTAATAATCACACCCAGTCTACGGGGGAAACAGGGGGGGGCACTTTCCCCAGTTCTTTTGCCTCCCTTTTCTCCTTTGGGCCAGGTATGACAGCTTTTGAGAATTTTGAATATCCTTGGGATACTCAAACCAGCATGTTCCTAGTGTTATGTCTGCTGAATACGTTCCAGGTCTTGTTTAGCGTTAAAATACTATTTAAGACTACCACACAGAGATCTGCCCTGAGGCTGGATAGTCAGGGGTGGCATGGCATGTGGGAGAACATGGGCAGGTACCTAGAAAGCTTCTCACCTCCAATGGTTTGGGACTTCACCCCTGAACAACTACAGGACCCTGATAAAGTCATAGAATATTTGAAGGGAAAATGCTGTGGCTATTCCAGAGAGGAACAATTTACCACGCTGTGCTGGGCCCTGGAAAGTATTTACCAAATGCTGCTCAATATTATGCAGCACCCTCAGGGGAAAGAGAGGGAAACCAGGCCGACAGACGCTGCAGCTACTCCAACCCCTGCAACAGACACTGTGGCTACTGCAACCCCAGTGGCAGGCACTGAGGCTACTCCAACCCTGGTGACAGGCTCTGCAGCTACTCAAACCCCGGTGGCAAACACTGCAGCTGAACGCAAAATCCAACCTGTACTGGTATCAGTTGCCGCTATACAGAAGAAGAAGTACACGAAGAAATCAGTTCGCATTGAAAGGGATCACGACGAACCAGGGCCATCACGAGAACAGGAAGAAGAGGCAGAACTGAAGGAAAGCCAATGTCACTCCAGTCTTCAAAAAGGGCAAGAAGGAGGAGCCGGGGAACTACAGGCCGGTCAGCCTCACCTCCATCCCTGGAAAGATGATGGAACAGCTCGTTCTGGGCGTCATCTCAAGGCATGTGGAGGAAAAGAAAGCTATCAGAAGTAGTCAACATGGATTCACCAAGGGGAAATCATGTCTGACTAATCTGATAGCCTTCTGTGATGGCATGACTGGATGGATAGATGAGGGGAGGGCAGTGGATGTGGTCTACCTTGACTTCAGCAAGGCTTTCAACACGGTCTCCCACAGCATCCTCATAGGGAAGCTTAGGAAGAGCGGGTTAGATGAATGGACAGCGGGGTGGATAGATAACTGGTTGAAAGACAGAGCTCAGAGGGACGTGATTAGGGGCACAGAGTCTAGTTGGAGGTCAGTGACGAGTGGTGTTCCCCAGGGGCCAGTATATTCATCAATGACCTGGATGAGGGGATAGAGTGCACCCTCAGCAAGTTTGCTGATGACACAAAGCTGGGAGGGGTGGCTGACACACCAGAAGGCTGTGCCACCGTACAGCAAGACCTGGACAAGCTGGAGAGTTGGGCAGAGAGAAACCTTATGAAATTCAACAAGGGCAAGTGTAGGGTGCTGCACCTGGGGAGGAATAACCCCATGCACCAGTACAGGTTGGGGGCTGACCTGCTGGAGAGCAGCTCAGTGGAAAGAGACCTGGGAGTCCTGGTGGACAACAGGATGACCATGAGCCAGCAATGTGCCCTTGTGGCCAAGAAGGCCAATGGCATCCTGGGGTGCATCAAGAAGAGTGTGGCCAGCAGGTCGAGGGAGATCATCCTCCCCCTCTACTCTGCCCTGGTGAGGCCGCACCTGGAGTACTGTGTTCAGTTCTGGGCTCCCCGGTTCAAGAAGGACAGGGAACTGCCGGAGAGGGTGCAGCAAAGGGCTACCAAGATGATTAGGGGACTGGAACACCTCTCTTATGAAGAAAGACTGAGGGATTTGAGACTCTTCAGTCTGGAAAAAAGATGGCTGAGGGGGGACCTTATCAACACTTATAAATACTTAAAGGGTGGGTGTCAGGAGGATGGGGCCAGGCTCTTTTCAGTGGTGCCCAGTGACAGGACAAGAGGTAACGGGCACAACCTGGAACATAGGAAGTTCCACCTAAACATGAGGAGGAACTTCTTTACTTTGAGGGTGGCAGAGCACCGGAACAGGCTGCCCAGAGAGGTGGTGGAGTCTATGTCTCTGGAGACATTCAAAACCCACCTGTACGCATTCCTGTGTAACCTGCTCTAGGTGAACCTGCTCTGGCAGGGGGGTTGGACTAGATGATCTCCAGAGGTCCCTTCCAACCCTATGATTCTGTGATTCTGTGATTCTGTGAACCAGAAATAATCACCCGATCCCTATCCCTGAGTAAGCTGCGAGATATGTGAAAAGATTTCAGACGACTTTCAGGTGAGCACATTGTCACCTGGCTGCTCTGATGCTGGGATAACGGGGCCAGTAAAGGATAGGGAACCAAGCAGTTGGGATCCCTGTCCAGGGAAGGGGGCATTGACAAGGCGACTGGGAAGAAGACACAAGCCCTCAGCCTCTGGAGGCGACTCCTGTCAGGCGTGAGGGAAAGGTACCCCTTCAGTGAAGATGTTGTATGTCAACCAAGCAAGTGGACTACCATGGAATGAGGTATCCAGTATCTGAGAGAATTAGCCGTGTGGGAGATGATTTATTATGACTTGGACAATGCAGACTTACCCACAGACCCCGATGAGGTCCAATGCACAAGTCCCATGTGGCAGAAGTTTGTACAGAGTGCACCATCATCATATGCCAACTCATTGGCAGTAATGGAAGGGAAAGGTGAAGAGGGACCAACGGTGGATGAGGTGGCTGGCCGGCTCTGGCGATATGAAGAAAGTCTCCCTCCCCCCTTGTCTCAGCTGTGGAGAAACTGTCCCGGAAGGTCCAGCAACTTGAAGAGAATATGTCCTACTCCCCACCTGTACGGGCCAGCATCTCAGCTATTAGGAGCAGGCATTTTCCCACTCAAGAGAGAGAGTACAGAGGGTACACACCACGAGGCACCCTGTGGTTCTACCTGCGTGACCACGGGGAAGACATGAGGAGGTGGGATGGACGACCTACTTGGATCCTGCGGACATGGGTACAGGAGTTGCAAGGAAGGACAACCACAAACGGGGATCCCTCCAGGAAAAGTGCCGCCCCAGTTTCGAGTGGGCAGTTCCCCAGGCAGAGCAGAAGGCCTGATCTTGATTCTGATCCTCTTGAAGGAACTTCATAGTCATTTCTGCAAGAAGTGAGTAATGGATACTATGACCAGGATTAGAGGGGCCCTGCCTCCGGCCAGGTGGAGGAAAGGGACAACCGGGTTTATTGGACGGTGTGGATTCGATGGCCTGGCACATCAGACCCACAGGAGTATAAGGCTCTAGTGGACACGGGTGCACAGTGTACTTTAATGCCATCAAGCTATAGAGGGGCAGAACCCATTTGCATTTCTGGGGTGACAGGGGGATCCCAAGAGTTGACTGTACTGGAGGCGGAAGTGAGCCTAACTGGGAATGAGTGGCAAACGCATCCCATTGTGACTGGCCCAGAGGCTCCATGCTTCCTTGGTATAGATTACCTCAGGAGAGGGTATTTTAAGGACCCAAAAGGGTACCGTTGGGCCTTTGGCATAGCTGCTTTAGAGACGGGGGAAGTTAAACAGTTGTCTACCTTGCCTGGTCTCTCGGAGGACCCTTCTGTTGTGGGGTTGTTGAGGGTCGAAGAACAACAGGTGCCAATTGCTACCACAATGGTGCATCGGCGTCAATATCGCACTAACCGAGACTCTCTGATTCCCATCCATGAGCTGATTCGTCAACTAGAGGTTCAAGGAGTGATCAGCAAGACCCGCTCACCCTTTAACAGTCCCATATGGCCGGTGCGAAAATCTAATGGAGAGTGGAGGCTAACCGTAGACTATTGTGGCCTGAATGAAGTCACGCCACCGCTGAGCGCTGCTGTGCCGGACATGCTAGAACTCCAGTACGAACTGGAGTCCAAGGCAGCCAAGTGGTATGCCACAATTGATATAGCGAATGCATTCTTCTCAATCCCTTTGGCAGCAGAGTGCAGGCCACAGTTTGCTTTCACTTGGAGGGGCGTCCAGTACACCTGGAATCGACTGCCCCAGGGGTGGAAACACAGCCCCACCATTTGCCATGGACTGGTCCAGACTGCACTGGAACAGGGTGAGGCTCCAGAACATCTGCAATACATTGATGACATCATTGTATGGGGAAACACAGCAGAAGAAGTTTTTGAGAAAGGGAGTAAAATAGTTTGAATCCTTCTGAAAGCTGGTTTTGCCGTAAAATGAAGTAAGGTCAAGGGACCTGCGCAGGAGATCCAGTTTTTAGGAATAAAATGGCAAGATGAACGCTGTCAGATCCCAATGGATGTGATCAACAAGATAGCAGCTATGTCTCCACCAACTAGTAAAAAGGAAACACAAGCTTTCTTAGGCATTGTGGGTTTTTGGAGAATGCATATCCCAGATTACAGTCTAATCGTAAGCCCTCTCTATCAAGTAACCCGGAAGAAGAATGACTTTAAATGGGGTCCTGAGCAACGACAAGCTTTTGAACAAATCAAACAGGAAACAGTCCATGCAGTGGCCCTGGGGCCAGTCCGGGCAGGACAAGATGTTAAAAATGTGCTCTACACCGCAGCCGGGGAGAACGGCCCTACCTGGAGCCTCTGGCAGAAAGCACCAGGAGAGACTCGAGGTCGACCCCTAGGGTTTTGGAGTCGGGGATACAGAGGATCTGAAGCCCGTTACACTCCAATAGAAAAAGAGATATTGGCAGCATTTGAAGGGGTTCGAGCTGCTTCGGAAAGTGGTTGGCACAGAAGCACAGCTCCTCTTAGCACCTCGACTGCTGGTGCTGGGCTGGATGTTCAAAGAAAGGGTCCCCACCACACATCATGCAACTGATGCTACATGGAGTAAGTGGATTGCATTGATCACACAGCGAACTCGAATGGGAAACCCCAGTCGCCCAGGAATTCTGGAAGCGATCATGGACTGGCCAGAAGGCAAGGATTTTGGAATGTCACCAGAGGAGGAGGTGACACATGCAGAAGAGGCCCCACCATATAATAAACTGCCAGACAATGAGAACAACTATGCCCTGTTCACTGATGGGTCCTGCTGGACTGTGGGAAAGCATTGAAAGTGGAAGGCTACTGTGTGGAGACCTACACGACAAGTTGCAGAAGCCGGTGAAGGACAAGTTTAATCGAGCCAGTTTGCAGAGGTGAAAGCCATTCAGCTGGCTTTGGACATTGCCTGATGAGAAAAATGGCCAGTACTTTATACTGACTCATGGATGGTGGCAAATGCCCTGTGGGGGTGTTTACAGCAGTGGAAGCAGGGCAACTGGCAGCGCAGAGGCAAACCCATCTGGGCTGCTGACCTATGGCAAGATATTGCTGCCCGGATAGAGACTTTGGTTGTGAAAGTACGCCATGTAGATGCCCATGTACCGAAGAATCGGGCCACTGTGGAACATCAGAACAACAAGCGGGTGGATCGGGCTGCTAGGATTGAAGTGTCTCAGGTGGATCTGGACTGGCAACATAAGGGTGAACTATTCATAGCTCGGTGGGCCCATGACTCCTCAGGCCATCAAGGAAGAGATGCGACATATAGATGGGCTCGTGACCGAGGGGTGGACTTGAGCATGGACACTATTGCACAGGTCATCCATGAATGTGAGACATGCGCTGCAATCAAGCAAGCCAAGCATTTGAAGCCTCTCTGGTATGGAGGACGATGGCTGAAATACAAATATGGGGAGGCCTGGCAGATTGATTATATCACACTGCCACAAACCCGTCAAGGCAAGCGCCATGTGCTCACAATGGTGGAAGCAACCACTGGATGGCTGGAAACATACCCTGTGCCTCATGCCACTGCCCGGAACACTATCCTGGGCCTTGAAAAAGCAAGTCCTGTGGCGACATGGTACCCCAGAGAGAACTGAGTCAGACAACGGGACTCATTTCCAAAACAGCCTCATGGGCACCTGGGCCAAAGAGCATGGCATTGAGTGGGTATATCATATCCCCTATCACACACCGGCCTCTGGGAAGATAGAACGAGCGGAGGGGGGATGTTTGAGAGAGCGGCCACATGGTTCTTTGTTGCTGTCTGAGACTAAATCATTAAAGTTACCAAAGACATATCCATACACAAACCCTTTGCTGCAACAGACCCTGAGAAGCGTCAGTGCACAGTCCACCAGCTTAACTTTAAGAACGTAAGTATTCTCATTAAGGTCTAACACAGAAGTGCTTTGCTGGCCCTGTGCCAGACTGTGCAGCCTCTTGAAAGATCAAGCTTTATCTATCATGCCAAAGAGGAGTTGGGCGCTTTTCCAGTCCTATCACTGTTGTCTCCGGACAAAGAAAGCTCCGGTCTCTGTAAACTTGTGAACCAGGTTTTCTCACCCTGACCCAGGTGATAAATGATGCCTGAAAAGGAGAAATGACCGTGAAAATAATCCAACTAATGGAAAATGATTAGCACAAGGATGCACCTGGAAGACTTTAACACCCTTCCAAATATTCTCATCTGAATATTGCAAATTGCAGTAACATGCATACAAGTGTCATGGACAAGAACGTTGCACTGTACCTGGGTAATCCTCAGAGACATGCACTGAATAGGATACACTGTAAAAAGAAAAAAAAAGAAACAACAGAATTAATAACAACAACATTAACTGCTGGCATAAGATTCTTTTCTTGCTCCTGTATTATTTTATGTTTATTTATAGGTTCCTGACAGTTTCCAGGACAGAAGGTAACAGCTATTTTGATGGCATTTGAAGTATGCAGCAAAAAAAAAGTGTCATGCCCATTTTGAAAGCTTACTTTGCTAAATTGGCACATCCCTTTTTTAACCTTCGCAAAAAGAATATCAAGACTGCATTATAATCACTTCAGAGTAATATTTCACAATGTCTACTTATGCTTAAAAAAAATAGTGTTGCTCTTTGAACACCAGAACTAGAAAAGCCCAGTTTTCTCTACGTCTGTTTCTGGGGTTTACTCAAGGCTCAGTAGTACTTCTGTACATTCCTGTTAGTCTCAGCAAAGGCTCTGTATGGTTTGGAGTCCTTCCTCTTATCAAACCCCCATATTTATAACAGTTGTGGCAATCTTATTTGACACCTCTACCTCTCTGTCAAGCTGAGTTCAAATCAAATTTGGAAGAGATACGGTCACATTAAAGGGTAGCTTCACTACATGGAATACCTGCATCTCTTTCATCAGAAAATGGACATACAAACATACTGTCCCAGTCCTCCAGCTCAGCCCACATGTGCTTTCCCTACCACACAGTAAGATGTTCACTAAACTCACTGCTGAGAGCAGGACAAATAGGCATGATGGTCTGCTCAGTTATGTAAGTACCCATCAAGTCCCTTTGTTTTTTTTTAAGGTTAATGTGCATCTTCAATTTGCATTCAAAACATTCAACTCTGCAGCAGCTGAAAGCTTTCTGTTGCATAATTCATGTTCTTTCCACTTCTAAATCCTATAAATTGTATGTGTCAACCTACACATTTAAATAATACATGATGTGTGTCCATGTCTCTAGTGAGTTAAGCAGACAAAGGCAGGATGGCACAGTCCTCAATAAATTTTGGTATGTATTGCTGAAAACTGATTCAGTGGATCTTTCTAAACTACATGAATACAAATTCTATGTAGACTACAAAATAAAACCATGAATGACTTTTTCTTTTTCTCTCTCAAGGACTTCCGTTAAATGAGGTCTACTTTCACAATCCAATGACTGGAAGAGGCAATCAATACGAAAAAGTAGGTCACACAATTTCTTCCATAAATCAATCTATTACTACACAGCTCTGTCACCTGTTTTTGCACATAATCTATTCTAGTGTAATTCTTTTTATGTATTGTTTGACTAAGAAGCAAAGATGCCTGTTTTTTCAAAAGCTGCAAATGTTCACATAAATTGAAGCAGAAAGAGTGTTTATTACAGCTAACAAGATTTAGCCATGCAACACTTGATAGCCTCAGTCAAGCCAGAATTAAATTCCATCACTGTGTAAATTCATCATTTTGTGATTTTTCTCTTTTAGTTATTTTTCAGACATTTGGAATAGGCAGCATCTGTATCCCCTCATCTTAGAGTATTTTCCCTAAAGACTGGGGTATTTAAATCAAATTAATCTGTAATGGCATAAAATATCACTATTTTAAAAAGGGAAATATTCCAAAATAAAGAAATGTTATATCTCAGTGCAGTCACGTGTGGAGAATTTTGTCCTGTGGTGCAAAAAGAAACCACCAATAAAGCCCCCAAGAAGTTAACTAAGGGCCTGTTCTTACCAAAAAATATGTTCTAGACATTGTGGTGTGGCCTACTCACTGGCAGGGTGGTGTGAGGAGCAGAAAAGGCCTTGACTGCTTAGCAACAACCAAAAACATTAGTGCGCTACCAACACTATTCTCATCCCAAATCCAAAGCATAGCGCTAGCTAGCTCCTAGCAAGAAAGTCAAACACATCCCAGCCGAAACCATGACAAATGCTTTTCAGTTGGAGGTGGCATCAGATGCCACAATGCCATATGGCATCATGCTCAGTATATAAAGCTGGGGGGAGAAGAAGAAGGAAAGGGGAGATGTTTGGAGTTACAGCATTTGTCTTCCCAACAATTACATGTGATGGAGCCCTGCTTTCCTGGAGATGGCTGAACACCTGCCTGCCAACGGGAAGTAGTGAAGGAATTCCTTGTTTGGCTTTGCTTGAGTGTGTGGCTTTTGCTTTACCTATTAAACTGTCTTTATCTCAACCCACGAGTTTTTCCTCACTTTTACTCTTCTGATTCTCTTCCCCATCCCGCTGTGAGGGGAGTGAGCATGCAGCTGTGTGGTTCTAGCTGCTGGCTGGGGTTAAACCACGACAGTATTAATAAAAAATTTATCTGTCAAACCAATATCAAATGGTAATATGTTGGAAATAATAATAGGATCTGATAAGCCTGTGCTGCCACTTCAGAGGAAAGCATTTAAAGGCGATGTGAACCCAAAATTAAAAAACAAAATATTTGTTTATTATGCTGGGTGTGTTTAATTATTAACACTATTAGCCCCCCCCAAAAAAAGGGAATGTCTAATTGTCTTCTTTCTATCTAAATTCACATCTTCAGCATGTGTTGGGATCTCTGTGCTGCCCTCTCTTCAGTGTCCCCAGATCAGTGTACTCTGAGAAGTATTAGTGAAGTATTATGCCAGAGAAAGCTCTTGTGGGAACCCCCTTTTAGATAGGCCATTCTTCTCACATATATTTAAACTCATATTTGGTGAGAATAAATAGATTGATTGAGCCCCCAGAGAGAGAGGTGGTGGTGCTTTGCTTGGGCTTGTAATCATATGTTAGTTATGTGCAGGCTATGGAAGCAAAAAGCCGAAATAAAACTACTGAACAGAACCAAACTTGGTTTTGTGTCCCAGCTCGCCATTGTCACATATGATCACACTTTGGCACATTTTTCTGCAATTAGGATAAACTGCTTCCTAATGATTGTGCGCCTGATTTGTCAGAAAACAAGATATACCAGGCTAACAAAGGTCTCTTAAGAGGTTTCAGTCCTGCAGCCACCCAAGTATTTTCCCGCTGATTTCAATGAGGTTTAGAGCCAAGACAGAAACACAGGACTGTGATGGCACCTTCAAAAAGCACAAACTTCAGTGAAGATGCAGATGTTCAACACCCCTCAGTGTTAAATCCTCTCAGAGCCAAAGCAAGCCTTTACTGAAGCAGCTTTCTCGTTTAAGTACTCAGAAATGCAACTGGAATTAATTTAGGCCTGGCCTCCACAGAGTACAACATAATTATTCCAGTGAGGGATGTGATTTTTCCTTCTGGCAATGCACTTCCTCTGTACAACCCTATTGCAGTTACATTGCTATAAATACAGCTTATAGCACTATAATTTATTTCCATTCCCATAAACACATTCTAACCAGCCAACCATCATCCTTGCTCATTCAATTATATTGCTTTAACTACATGAACGTAGTTAAAACCATGTTGTTTGTTTTATTCAGCTTAGACCCTCTGCAGAAGGTATTCTACAGTACATATATTTCTCAACCCTTAAGGTCAGAACAAACTTCATACTAGAAATGGCCTCGTAAAATTTTTGTTATTTAACAAACAGTAAAGTACCATATGAGAAACCAATGAGAGTTGTCATGTTTCACTGCTTATGAGTTTTTAATCTAAACTTTGTATTGCTTGAACTAATATTAGCGTGTAGAGCCCCAGCCTTAGCTTAGTGTGGTGGGTTGACCTGGGCTGGATGCCAGGTCCCCACCAAAGCCATTCTATCACTCCCCCTCCTCAACTGGATAGGTGAGAGAAAATATGACAAAAGGCTCATGGGTTGAGATAGGGACAGGGAGATCACTCGGCAATTACCATCACGGGCAAAACAGACTTGACTTGGAGAAAATAGTTTAATTTATTACCAATCAAATCAGAGTAGGATAATGAGAAATAAAAACAAATCTTAAAACATCTTCCCCCCACCCCTCCCTTCTTCCTAGGCTCAGCTTCGCTCCCAATTTTCTCTACCTCCTCCCCCTGAGCAGCACAGGGAGATGGGGAATGGGGGTTGTGGTCAGCTCATCAGATGTTGCCTCTGCTAATCCTTCCTCCTCAGTCTTCCCCTGCTCCAGCGTGGGGCTCCACCCACATGGGTCCTTCCCACGGGCTGCAGTTCTTCATGAACTGCTCCAACATGGGTTGCAGTCCTTCAGGAACAGACTGCTCCAGCGTGGGTCCCCACCCACATGGGTCCTTCCCACGGGCTGCAGTTCTTCATGAACTGCTCCAACATGGGTCGCAGTCCTTCAGGAACAGACTGCTCCAGCGTGGGTCCCCCATGGGGTCACAAGCCCTGCCAGCAAACCTGCTCCAGTGTGGGCTCTTCTCCATGGGGACACAGGTCCTGCCAGGAGCCTGCTCCAGTGTGGGCTCTTCTCCATGGGGACACAGGTCCTGCCAGGAGCCTGCTCCAGTGTGGGCTCTCCATGGGGTCACAGACTCCTTTGGGCACATCTACTTGCTCCGGCATGGGGTCCTCCACGGGCCACAGGGGGACAGTCTGCCTCACCATGGACTTCACCACAGGCTGCAGGGGAATCTGCTCTGGCTCCTGGAGCACCTCCTCCCCCTCCTTCTTCACTGACCTTGGTGTCTACATACATAGTTTTTTCTGTCACATATTCTCACTCCTCTCTTATGGCTGCTGTTGCCCAGCAGTTTTTTCCCCCTTCTTAAATATGTTATCACAGAGGTGCTACCACCATCGCTGATTGGCTCAGCTTTGGCCAGCAGTGGGTCCATCTTGGAGCCAGCTGGCACTGGCTCTATCAGACATAGGGGAAGCTTCTGGCATCTTCTCACAGAAACCACCTCTGTAGCTCCCCCCCCCCCCCCAGCTACCAAAACCTTGCCATGCAAACCTAGTACACTTAATAACAATTCTATTCACAGGGCATTTCTTGCAAGCTTTTTCTAATGTGTTCCTTTTTCAGAGAGATTATCCTGCAAAGGTCTATCTGCCTTTGAGAACTAATTCATAAACTAGATGGGGATCCACAACATAATTGCTATTTTTCAGATTAATCTATCCCATTTTGATACGGAACAAGCAGATTCACCTGCATTTAACATTGCTATAATTTCTCAAAGCTAGTTAAAATGGAGTCCAGAGTCCAAACTGATTATACTACCAGGCAAAATATTACCCCAAAATGTAAGCTCTTGGGCAAAGAAAAAAATCCATGAAAACTGAAAAAGGTAGCAAAGCAAAAGTTACTGCAACAAAGTATTTCATAAAAAGGAAAAGTATCAGCTTCATCTCTTTACATCAATTTTAAGATTGTTTCCTGTGCCTTGAAATGCAGTTTTTACCCATCACAGTATAAACTCCAGAATCAGTTATGCATCCTAAAGCCACAACAGTGACACTGTAGCTGGAGTGTATGATGTATCTTCCCATCAAATTCACGTTATCTCAACTCTATGCTACCTGTAGTTTCTCTCTAGAAAAGAAATCCTTTAAGCTGAATATCCAGCTGTTTTGCACAGCAGGAACAGCATGAAGCATCTGACGCAAGTCTAAAATTTATGCCTATGAATGGTTATGACAATTCAACCAGCTCTGTCCCATGGCAACAACTGACTTACTGCCTTATTAAGTGTGGAAATTGCGATCTAGTTTCTATTCCAGTTTTAGCTGTCTCTATTAGAGCCAGAGCTCCATATGCTAATGTCGCAGCTCACAAACTTGGTGAAGAAAGGAAACAAGATTTTTTGTCATGTGGAATCTCATGATAGTCTAATGCCAATCTATAACAAGATATAAGAGAGTAAATAAGACTTTCTTAATGCATCTAGAGCTACAGTATTCAGAAGAGATTATTTTTTGTTAACAATATCCAAAATCCTAGATCTAGCTCATCAATGAAGTAATGCAAGAAGTTAATAGGATGCACAAAGCTCTATACCGTAAGAAAAATACTAAGACTCAGCAAAGTAAGCTATGGACAAATATGTAAGATTAAATGCTACTGTGATATTGATTATATGGCAAGGTCAACTTCTGAACAAGTTGGCGAGCTAAAGAAAAGATTAGTGAAACCTTGATAAGAAAAATAAAATTATACTGGTGAGAACTTTGCACCAAAGGGCCTTTTTAATGACCTGTATAATATTTCTGAAAGCACAGCATGATATAGACCGGATGCTTTTACTCTCTTCTAGATGAGGAAATAAGAAGGAATAAGAACAAGGTCCAATTGAACAGATGCAACTAAAATTGTATTTTACCAATTTCTAGCTATAAATTATCAAAATTACTACTCATCTTTAGTATCTACACATAACAGAACAACATTTCATGAATGTCCACTATTTATACAGCAAATATTTCCACTTCCATCATCACTCCTTTGTTTCCTTATCTTTGAAAATGCTTCCAGATCTTTCAATGTATTCCTATTACTTTCACACCCTTTAGCCTCCTCTTCTACTTCAACAAGACCACAATTTGATCCTGAAGCCAGACCCTTCCTACTATTTTACTTCTGACCAGCCGTTTTCCTCAAATGAAAGAAAATTGGTTCCAAAAGAATTCCACAATGAACACAGCCACTCTCTTGGTCTGAGATCCAGTTTAAAACCTAATAGCTTGGCAATAAATCATATCACAAATACAGGGTGGATATTATGATTTTCAGAATATGTACTGTGGGATCCCATCCAAACAAAACAAAACTTTCAAGTTGCATTCCTTAAATGTCTGACCTTTGAAAAAGTGCCTTGAGAATTGGTAGGACATGAAGGCATTTAGGTATTGGACAGATGAAAAACTGGGTAGGCTATTGTGGGAAAGTAATGGAAGATCGGTGAGGAGGATTGTAAATATGCTCAAGTGACTTGCACCTGGGGTGTCGGAAACATATATATCACACTAATCATTGTTTAGTCTTATGTGCTTGACAAGTAGAACATCTGCACTTAGATAACAGGCCTGTGATGGACTCAGAGGCACCTTATCGAACATGCTTGAGATTCCTGCCCTGCTGTCAGAAAAGATCAAAGCACAGTGGAAAACTATGCCTGCTTGAATCCCTGATATACAGACAAGAACAGCAGGTTTGAACTCTCTCTCTCACTAGCAAGGACTCTCTCGCTAACAAGGAAAAACTCTCTAGCAAGGACCGAGCTCCATGGTGCCTGCGTTCTCGCTTGTGTGCCTCTGCCTGGGTGCTGCTTCGGAGATCCCTCGGTTTGTGAGGTATCAAGATTAAATTTACTCTTTGTGTTTCATCTGTGGTTTTGTGGTTGTTCCTGTGTCCTGCCTGTGTTTGCTCACACAGCTGTTTACACAAAAAATTTGGAATACTTAAGAAGAAACAAAATCCATTAATCTTTTTCTGGTTTGTTTTGTTGTTTTTTTTTTTTTATTTGAATTAGGAAATTCTCTGAAGATAATTACAATTCAACAGTAATAGTTAAACACACTGGAAAAGGCTTCAAAATCAAGTCTTTCTTCCAATTTGTACGAAGATGATATGCATGCACATAACAGCAGAAGAGACCCAGCAGCCATAAGCATCAATTTTCTATGGCAAAAAGATCTCTTCTGCTTAATGGACACTGCCAAAAGACAAACCTTCCAAAATCATGTTCTGGAGACAACTATTTTGTTCTATGTTGAAAACAGGACAAAAACCACAACACCAAGAAACCACTATAAAAGCAGTTGAAAAATATTACTATATTACTTACAGTTAAGCCAAAGAAACTTAATACAAACTCTCCTTTTGGTGCTTAATTGTCACAACCATGAGTGAATGATAAATGTTAGGTTTTTTGACAATTTATGAATAAGTCAATTAGCAAAATACTTCATCACTTGGTATGTACAACTACTGTGATATTAAGCACTTCATTACCTTTCTATGGAGCTCTTAAAAAAGAATGCAGTCATGCTACAGGAAAAGCAATCCTGCTCTTCCACTCTGGAGCTTTTGAAAAAATCCATCCCACTCAGCACACATCAGCTGAGGAAGCACTCCACTGAAGCCCATTTTCAGAAATATACATAAAACTATGTCAGCATTCTGAATTTTCTTATTAGGTAAATTATTTAATCAACTGTTGCTACTATTCACTTCATAATGTCTTTAGTAAAAAATATGGGAGACTTTTAAAATGTATTTATACATTTGCACATTTATAATAATATAACATACTTTTTTAATGTATTGCAAATCACATTCATGAGTGAAGTAAATACTATTAGCAAATACAAGTGTAAAGATCAGCAAGTACTGCATTCCATTCATTCATGATACCTTTACAATACAGTCCCAGTAATGTGGCAAAAATATAAATGGAACCGAAAAAAGTTCCAGTTGCATAAAACACCAGCCACAAAGTGATGTGCATCTCCAAACAGTTAGATGAACAGTACTTAGAATCACGTGAGTTAGAAATATGGAAGATAGCACATGACATGACATGGTTCTGAAAATAAAAGATTGCATAAGGCTTTTAAAAATACAAATAAATATATGGGCTTTTTGCTCTTTCACACAGTGAAATAACTATTGAAGCAGAGGACTTGTCCTTTTTTCAAACGGTGACATAAAAACTGATGTAATTAAATAAAATAATAATTACTGAAAAACAATCTTCTTATCTTCTGGAAATGAGAATTAGAAGTCTTCACAAATAAGACAAAAATTAAAAGGAGGAGGACCTAAGCTTTCATGCACATATTAGCACAGCTATGGAAAAAGTAACTGTTAATAAAGGGCAGCAAGAATATTCTCACTGTATTAAAATTTATTTTCTTTTCTATTACAGAATTTACTGAAGTCCAGAGGAGCCTTTAGTACTTGACAAAGAAGATTACAGACAAGTTGCACAGAAAATACAAGGCTTATGGCTGCTGCCACGCTCCTGGTATTTCTAAAAACAAGTACTCGGTCGCTTTGCTAAAAATTTCAAGATGCATTCCAAAAGGTGCAAATTTTGGTCAGTGCTTTTTTTCTTTTTTTCATATTTGCGGCTTGCTATACTACTGGCCTGTGAGCCATTTCACATCCATGCTATTTTCTGGATTCCTGATTAAAACAAGGTTTGTGGATTCCTAAACAGCTTTTTAAGTACCCTTTAAAATGTTTTGAATGTCCGTGTCTGCATCTCAGCAATTTGTTTTCAGATATATAGGCCACCTTAAATCTTTCTGAAACACATTAGCTCAACGAGTTTCTGTATCCCCTGTGATCCAGTAACTGACGACCCAGCATCAGTCACAGCTATTTTTTGCTGCTAGATAGAACCAGGTGCTTGCAAAGAACTGAAATTTGTCCACACACTCTTCCTTCCTTTCACTATACGTCAAAACTCCCCATGGTGCACCTGCAATTATACAGAAAATAACAAGTGAATCTGAGTAATCTTTTCCTCTGGATGTTGGGAGAATGTGCATGTGCGATGACATCTGAAAAGTCCCAGGCAAATCTGTTGATGACAAATGAGAACTATTCCAAAGAGAGATGAGCAGTGTCAATATGTCAAAAATGACACTGCTTTTATTTCTTGACATAACCTGGAGGAACAGTTATTCTATGTTTGCATTTGTCACTAAGAATAATTGTGCTACTGGTCCTTTCACACAAACAAAGTCCATCTGAAACAAATGGTGAATTTTATTCATAAAGCCCCGCTTGATTTAGCATGTTATTCAAATAAAGGGGATACAGAAGACTGCAACTCAATCATTTCCCTTTTGCAAAGCTTCCAATGAAAAAAGCATGACAACTTCTAGTAAGTTCACTATCCTGGTTTGAGGTAGAACAGAATCAATTTTATTTTCAGTAATTTTACTTTTCAGCTAAGCCTCTTCTAACTCACTGAAATTAATGGCATATTCTTCAGAGAATGTCTGCTTCTAGCAGATAAGGTCTGATGTTTTTAGTTAATACCAAGGAATGGTATGCAGAGAGGCTCCTGCTTATACTTATTGCTATAACAACCAAGGTCAGCTAACTTTGTTATGTACCAAGTTGGAGGGCCGTAAGCAGAAGAGTGTAAAGGGGTCGCACTTGTGGGGAGGAGCAGACAGGACGGGTGATCCAAAACTGACCAACAGGGTATTCCATCCCATCTGCATCATGCTCAGTATAAAAGCTGAGGGATCAAAGGGGTCAGCCTCTTTCGTCAATGGCTGGTGTCCAAGGAGGACCCTATCTGTTCATCTGCCTTTGATCCCGATCCGTGCGTTCCAGAATCCAGTTCCCACCCATCGCTGAGTCCAGTCTGGGACTTTCCCAGTGCCTGCCGGTGACATGATCATCATCCTGGGAGCTCGATACTGGTTTTGTATATATTGTATATATTTCATTATTTTCTTATTAATATTATTTTATTTTCTTTTTATTATTAATATTTCATTAAAGTAGTTTTAGTTTTCTTTTCAACCCATAAGTCTCTCTCCCTTATTTTCTCTCCCTTCTCTTCTGGGAAGGGAGAGAGAGATTAAAAGAGAGCATCTGTTGTTTGTTTAGTGGCCAGCCCAGCCCAAACCACAACAACAGATTTATTGGCGTCCAACATGGGGCCTGACCAGGGCTCTGACAGATTGCCTGAAGAGTTCGAATTCCGGCTTGCTCAGCTGAAAGAGTATCGGATTTTTTCCTTTGAGAGTCTTGAGGGGTTGGAAATTAAAACAGACAGCTAACATCGTGTCGTTCTTGAGTGGAATATGAGCTAGCAGTGTGCCCAGGTAGCCAACAGCGTTCTGGCTTGTATCAGGAATAGCGTGGCCAGCAGGAGTAGGGAAGTGATCGTGCCTCTGTACTCGGCACTGGTGAGGCCTCACCTCGAGCACTGTGCTCAGTTCTGGGCCCCTCTGTACAAGAGGGACATTGAGGTGCTGGAGCGTGTCCCGAGGAGAGCTACCAGGCTGGTGAGGGGTCTGGAGACCAGGTCATATGAGGAGAGGCTGAGGGAGCTGGACATGTTTAGCTTGGAGAAGAGGAGGCTGAGGGGAGACCTCATTGCCCTCTACAACTGCCTGAAAGGAGGTTGTAGAGAGGTGGGTGTTGGCCTCTTCTCCCAAGGGAATAATGACAGAACCAGAGGAAATGGCCTGAAGCTGCGGCAAGGGAGATTTAGATTAGATATTAGGAAGAATTACTTTACTGAAAGAGTGGTCAGGCACTGGAACAGCCTGCCCAGGGAGGTGGTTGAGTCACCATCCCTAGAGGTATTTAAGAAACGTCTAGATTTGGCACTTCAGGGCATGCTCTAGTGGCAGAGATTGTAGGGGTTGTTTTTTGGTTGGGTTTTTTTTTTTGTGTGTGTGTGTGTATGGTTGGACTCGATGATCTCAAAGGTCCTTTCCAACCATGAAGATTCTATGATTCTATGATTCTATGATCACGTCTTTATAGGGCTTTGTTTAAAGCTAGTTGATGTAATGCTGCTTAACCTGCTGTATGTGCTGTATAATTTATTTGCTCTTTGTGTTTATATGTGGTGGGTGAAACGTGCTATTCTGCTATGGTGTTTGATGCAGATCTATACTGCGATAAGCTGGATAATGACTTTACCTGCACACCTCAGGCATTAATCTAGTAGATTCTGTTATTAATTACACTTTCAATTTTATCTTGGGAAAGTTTACCTCGCCCTTTTATGCCAAATTGACACCACCAGAGCTAGGGAATTTTGGAAATGATTGTTACTTTCCCAAAATCATTATTTTATTGTTAGTTCTCCTTAATGTATCGCAGGGGTAGTTTAATATTAAATATTGGTGCAGGAGTAGGTATCCGCCACCCGTACCGGCACAAGCTACTCCAGCTGCTCCAATAACAAGTACCACCACTACTCCAGCTGCTCCGACAACGAGTACTGCTGCTACTCCAACTCCTTCAGTACCAGTACAAGTCTCCCCGGTGACCAGGAAGCAAAAAAAAGAGGTCAGTTTGTTCCCCTGCCCCTTATGACAAAGACCAGATCAAGCCAGACAGCATGGGAGAGAATTCTTCTGATGAAGATCTGTGAGAGTGTCCTTCTAAAGCAGATAAGGGAAAGGGTCCTTCTAAAGTAGATCCGGGAAAGGGTCATTCTCAAGCAGATCAGGGAGAGAGTCCTTCTTAGGCAGCGTCAGAGCAGGAGGAGGAATCAGACACAGAGGTAATCGTCCAGTCCTTATCTGTGAAGGACTTGCAAAATCTGAGAAAGGACTTTAGCCGTCGTGAAGGTGAGACACTTATCACCTGGTTGCTCCGATGCTGGGATAATGGGGCCGATACCATAGACTTAGACAATAGAGAAGCCAGGCAGTTGGGAAACCTGGCCAGAGATGGAAGTATCGATAAAGTGATTGGGAGAAATACAAAACACTCTCAGTCTCTGGAGGTGACTCGTGTCAGCTGTAAAAGGCAGGTATCCCTTTAAGGATGATATCAAATGCCGTCCAAACAAATGGACCACCATGGAGGAAGGTATTAAGTATCTGAGAGAATTGGCTGTGCGAGAGGCGATTTATGGTGAGTGGCAAGTGAATGTAGACTTTGATGAAATGCCATGCAAATGATCTTATCAATGCTTATAAATATATAAAGGGTGGGTTTCAAGAGGATGGGGCCAGACTCTTTTCAGTGGTGCCCAGCAATAGGACAAGGGGCAACGGGCACAAGCTGGAACACGGGAAGTTCCTTCTCAACATGAGGAAAAACTTCTTTGCTTTGAGGGTGACAGAGCACTGGAACAGGCTGCCCAGAGAGGTTGTGAAGTCTCCTTCTCCGGAGATATTCAAAACCCACCTGGATGCGTTCCTGTCTAGCCTGCTCTAGGTGAACCTGCTTTGGCAGGGGGGTTGGACTAGATGATCTCTGAAGGTCCCTTCCAACCCCTACCATTCTGTGATTCTGTGACCTCTGTTGCAGAAGTTTGTGCAGAGTGCACCATCGATGTATTCCCATACATTGTCAACAATGGTCTGGGGAGGATCTGATGCTGATACACCAACTGTAAATGAAGTGGCTAAAAAAGTACGACAATATGAAGACAGCCTCTCTCGTACCCTCACAGTTGCAGCTGTTGAAAAATTGTCTGAGAAAACCGAGAAAATATTTGAAAAACTTTCATAAACTGTCCAGGATGGAGGAAAGATCCCACTATTCCCCTGCATGGACCCACGTTGTAGCTGTTAGGAGAAGATGCCCTCCTATGAGACCAGCTCAAGAGAGACGGAACACGGCACGAGGCACCCTGTGGTTTTACCTCCACGACCACTGTGGACATGAGGAAGTGGAATGGACAACCTACCTCAACCCTACAGGCACAAGTACGTGTGTTGGAAGGTAAAACAAATAGAAGAGTTTTCCCAGGAGGATGGCTGCTCCGGTCTACAGTGAGTGGTTCTCCGCTCTGTGTACAAACCCATTTGTTGACAGCTACACAAGCCCCGTGAAGCCATCTGTTAATTGTGGGTACTATGCTCAATATTAGAGGGGCTCTGCCTCCAGCCAGGAGGAGGAGAGGGACAACCAAGTTTATTGGACTGTGTGGGTTTGATGGCCTGGCACGTTAGAACCACAAAAGTATAAAGCCCTAGTGGACACTGGTGCACAGTGCACACTATTGCCTAATCATAAAGGGGCAGAATCTGTCACTATTTCTGGAGTGAGGGGGGATCTCAAGAACTGACTGTCTTGGAGGCCAAAGTGAGCCTAACTGGGAATAAATGGGAGAAGCATCCCATTGTGACTGGCCCAGATGCTCTGTGCATCCTTGGCATAGACTACCTCAAGAGAGGGTATGGTTTGGTCTGGGCTGGCCACTAAACAAACGACACGCACAGAAGTCTACAGGATTAATTACTCCAACAAACATGAGGGCACTCCTAAATATAAAAATATCACTTATGAAATAAGCAAATCAAAGACACTTGGGGGGGGGGGAGTGTGTGCTGTGTGTCACTCATTTTATACATAGAAAGAGTTACACTAAAATATGTCTATGTGTGCAAAGCCAGGTTGCCCACAATTAGACTATACCAGAATCAGACCATTTCATCCGGAACTACAAAAGCAGCCTCTTCTTGTAGTCACCGTGCCTGACCAGGTCCAGCTCCCTCTTGTTGACAGATTCTCTTTAAACCTCTTTTCTGTGTTCTTCCTTCTCTCCACTGATCCCACTGGTTTGAATTCTCCCTTCAGCTTCCCCATTAGCTCTTCATTCAATTTCAGTCTTCTCCAGGATACTGAGCGCAAAACAAACTGTGGACAGTAACCTCTTAACCCAGCTCAGCTGCAGCCAGAGCAGCATATATGATCACAGCCTTTAGGCAACTTATTTCCAGGGTTGGGCCCATCTTCTTCCTCTACATGTTTTTTACAGTTTTGGGGGTTTGGGGTTTTTTTGTTTTAGTTTGGTTTTGGGGTTTTGGTTTGGTTTGTTTAGGTTTGTCTAGGTTTGTCTTTTTTAAGGAAAAAAGTTTTTCCTCTCTTCAGTTTCTTTCTTTTCCTTTTGGAGCACTGCTATCAGAAGCAATCATGATAATGCTCTTTTTGGAGCCAGTTAAGGGTTATCTTAAAGTCATGAAATTTTGGTCCACATTGTTCCTATTGGTAGGCTGTTCTGAGGCTTTTGTGACTGTAATTCTAGTAACTCAGTTTTCAATTCAGATCAATTGAACAGAAATCGTCCAGTTCATGTACAAAGACTCTGTGTCGATATGCTTCAAAATAAAAATAAAAGGACACAAAAACAACCATGATCCCAAGGCAGAGACACAAGGCAAATTGCAAACTGAACATTTATATTTTAACAATGATCCAAGCAGCAGAAGAGAATGTTGTCATAGGAAGTTTTACCCGATCATTTCAGCAGATAATTGCAGCATCTTATCTGTCGGAGTGGGAGCCGGACCCGGAGTAACGACAAAATCTCAATATGAGTATGATCGTTCTCCCTTTATTCAAGTTTTCACAGCATATTTATAGACAGACAGTAAAAGACAGTAACAGCACACGCTAGCAAAAGCGATTGGTTTACAACCTATGTTTATGTGACTAAAACAGTTCATTGGTACACATCTTGTGAGTTCATTGGTACACCTCCTGTGAGTTCATTGGTGCACCTCCTGTGAGTTCATTGGTGCACCTCTTGTGAATTCATTGGTGCACCTCTTGTGCCCACCCATCGCTACACAAGACAGCTTCTCCCTCTCTCTACAGATGCAGTTCTGCTTATCTTTGTTTACGGTTTTGTTACTTCTGCTTTTTTAAGGACTTCAAGGAGAGTTCGCGGTCACATTCAGGCCTGTAACTAAGGCTTCTCCTTGAGGCTCATATCAGAGGCTGGATTGTTCATCGCAATCAGATCATGTCCCTTCTCACTCAGCCATTCCTCCACAATTCCCCCTTCTTGTTTTTGAACAATCCAGGCTCGGTTTATGACTTTTAACATAGCTTTCTTAATACACGAAAGGACTACACATAAGCACAAACCTATGATTACAAGAATTACTATAATACGTAAGCCTTCGACAAACAGTCCTAATAACCATTGCGGCAGCGTTCCAAACAAGTTAGTTAACCACTCATCCAAAAACCCATGACTTTGACGGATCTTGCTCGCATGTTCTTTTAACCACTGCAACTGTTTGTGAATTGATTCGCCGTGATCGGACAGGTTCATACAGCACATCCCTTCAAAATCTTCACAACCATGTCCTTGGGCTAATAACAAAAAGTCAATTGCTGCTCTGT
Source organism: Sterna hirundo (assembly GCA_009819605.1). NCBI lineage: Eukaryota > Metazoa > Chordata > Aves > Charadriiformes > Laridae > Sterna > Sterna hirundo. Next base: position 22,815,848 of record CM020463.1, read on the forward strand.
TTTGCAAAATTGCATGGCGCAGGCTATTTTGATCTTCCAACAAATTCGCTATAATCTCCGTGGTGACCTTCACTTGTTTCTCAGCCCAGCAAGCCAACCGTCCTATGTCCTTCAAGGCCCTGCCTGCCGCTGCTCCAGGCATAAATAGAGACAAGAACACTCTTTCAGTGGCACTAAGTAAGGTTACCTCATCATTACAATCTGGTGTGAGACCCCTAATGTCACGCTTTAAGCGCCCGGGATGGGAATCCTTTGTCACGTTCTTCCACCGATTTTTATTTGGGGCTAATAGTGTTAGTTTACCAAGATAGCATGGACCACCCACCACGTTTTTCGGAATTCCCTGCCATGCTCGATCACCACATATCAAGAACACATTTGGTGGCAGAGCTTTTGTGGTGCCATTGTTCCAGAGGGGCATTGGGTGTCTCCTTTCAGCCCCATAGGCTCCCAGGCCATCTTCGAGGCCTGTATCATTTGTGCCGCAAAAGGAATTCAAGGGAACGTTCAGCCAATTGTTCAAGGCCCAAACTACTGCGGCTAGTTCCAATGTTTGAAGGGAATCTTGGGTGTCTCCATTGATGATATGCTGACACCATTGATCTTTTTCCTGCCAAACACAGGCTGCACGCCACAAGCATTTACCGGCGTCTGTATATACAGTGATGCCATCTGACAGTGGGTCTCCCCGTACTTTAGGTTTTTCTATCCACTGATCTCTTTTTAAAACTTGCCATAGTTTTCCCTGTGGCTGTTGTGAATGGACTCTCCCACTATACCCTAACAAAGCCTCTTGTATGGCAACGTCATTGCGCAGCCACCATTCTAAGTGTCCGACATTGACAGGTATGCTAATAGCCTCTGGTTCTTTACCACTGATTTCTACAATTCGGGATCGACCCTTCTGTATCAGTTCCCCTATTGCCTCGGTTCTCGTTTGAATACTCGTTTTTGGTTGTACCCCTAGAAATACCCATTCCAGAACATGGAACACATCCTCTTTTGTTCTCTTTCCTTCGCATTTGCCAGTGGCATCACCCACAGAGGCGCCGGGAGGAGCAGTGTCCCCCTTTCTGTTTTGCCACTGGCAAATGACGGCATACTAAACATAACAGACAAATTCCTTCCACACAGGCAATGAGTATAATTTGCTTCAACCAACCCCACCCCCAAGTCCATCCAGCAAAAAGATTGCACCCAGTGGTCTCCACAAGTTGCTGGTTCGGTCGGTGCAGTTCTTGCAACTGGGCATGGATGGATTTGCAGTGGTCACTTAGATTCATACAATACAGTCCTTTAAAATCCTGACAACCGTGTCTGTGAGCTGAAAGCAAAAAATCAGTAGCAGTTCTGTTTTGCAGCATCGCATATCGAATACTATCTACATCTAGCAATAACTCAGAAATAGCTGTACTAGTAGCATTACTAAACTTGTCCTTGGCAGCAACAGAGTCCTTGTTATCAAGAATCCTTGGCAGCAAAAGAGTCCTTGTTAGCAAGAGCGCATGCGGACTCCCTCTTCTTGCTGGTACTGTGCTTTGATCTTCTTCCACAACAGGCCAAGATTCTCAAGCAGCTAGATAAGGTGTCTGTGAGTCCATTACAGGCTTATGTCATCCAAATGTTTTTCTTGCAAACACCCGAGATTGAATAACAATTGGTGTGATTTATGTGTTTTCCAGCACCCAGGTGCGAGTCCCTTGAGTGTATTTACAATCCTCCTCGCCGATCTTCCGTTGCTTTCCCATATTCCACCCCCTTGCTCAAGAGACCGCTTCTGCTGGGGTTTTTTAGTCTCGCAGGGTATAACACTAAGGCATGCAATAACATATACACATATAGGAAAAAACCAAAAACATATCTCTATGGTACTGCTTTGAATCAGGTGTTCTATTTCTCTTTTTCTGCTGCTTTCTCGTAGCGCGTATGGCATACTTTTGTGCTAACGTGGCACATTTCCCATCTAATTGTTCCTGTTTGGTTTCTCTCTCTCTTTTTTTTTTCCTTTTTTTTTTTTTTTTTGTCTTTCATCACTTATGACTGACAAAAAAGCCTGCCTTTGCAACAAGAGCTCAGTTTCTCGTGTTTCCTTAAGTTTCTCATTTTCCTACAGAGCATCCTATAGATTTTGTCTCAACTCCTTTTCCCAATCAATGATGATCTTATAGGCAACCAACAAACAACTAGCCATACGCCCTGCACAGGCAAGCCGTTCCCGAGAGCGTAAGCGTGTCGACTGGTGAAAACTCCCCCAATATTTCAGGACTTTCATAGGTTCTATGGCCCATCCTGGTGTATCTACCTGGGGTGCGCTTGCCTTACGTCTAAACATTGTGTATATACAAACTTCTTCACTTGACGGAGTGTCAGCCCTAGTCGCGTACGAGAACAGTACCACACCGGGCAGAACACCTGCTCAAGTGGAGTCACCTAACGACACTGCACACAACAAAAAACAAACAGTAGCACACATGCTGATCAGCAGGTATAAGCTGGCGCCCACACACACTTACACAGCAGACATATAAAAACCAGCACTTCTATCTCAGGGAGACGACTGGGGAGAGGAGGATCTGAGGCGGGCAGCGGCAGGAGAAAACAGCTCCGGCTCCGTCCTTCTCTGCTGACATTCTGACAATACACCGCAATACCCCGATTCTGGCTGCGCACTTATAAGCGGTTGATAAGGAGGAACAGATGCAGTACCTGGCGCAAATGGAGAAGGGTTAAGAACGGAGGAGCGCGATAACAACTTTCGTCGCTGTTGCTGTAAAATCTCCTCTGCAGTTGGAGCAGATGTAGGCATAGCTTTAATTGGGGTTAAAGGTGGATATAAATCAGGTTCAGTCTCTGGATTTATTGGACCAGGAGTCCCACTCCCTCGAATCTCCGCCACAGGTTGACAGACTGTCCCAGTCATTCCTTTGACAGCAGGCAGGCCAAAAAACCGCGCAATAGGTCCAGGCTTACTTGGAGGCGGTGTGACAGCGGCTCCTGGGTTTAACATTTGATCTGCTGCACAGGCTACTTCCCGCTCCGCTTTCATGGCTTTCAAAGCCTCTAACACTGTATTCCATAGCCCACGGACGGCTTTTATTTCTTTTTCATCTTTTTCGTCTCCTTCAATTATTTTATACCACATTGTCTTTCCAAATTCCCGCCATTCCGAAACAGAAAACAAGAGATGTGTGTCAGAAAAATGACCCCATCTCTGTCCCAATTTAATCAGTTTAAGCAACAGTTTCGCTGGTGTTTCAATCCCTCTCTTAGAGAGGATCCCAGCGAGTAGCGTGGCCGCAGCTTCTGTTTCCATAGCTGCGCCTGGGAGGTGAGGAGTGACCTCACACCGTTGTCTGCTCCCGCTTATGCGCCCAAGCAGCACGTCTCCCAGCCGAAGTTTCCCACTCCCCTCCTCTAGCTGCTTACAGCAGTCTCGGAGAAGTCAGTCGCGCATCCTCTGCTACCAGATGTCGGAGTGGGAGCCGGACCCGGAGTAACGACGAAATCTCAATATGAGTATGATCGTTCTCCCTTTATTCAAGTTTTCACAGCATATTTATAGACAGACAGTAAAAGACAGTAACAGCACACGCTAGCAAAAGCGATTGGTTTACAACCTATGTTTATGTGACTAAAACAGTTCATTGGTACACATCTTGTGAGTTCATTGGTACACCTCCTGTGAGTTCATTGGTGCACCTCCTGTGAATTCATTGGTGCACCTCTTGTGAATTCATTGGTACACCTCTTGTGCCCACCCATCGCTACACAAGACAGCTTCTCCCTCTCTCTACAGATGCAGTTCTGCTTATCTTTGTTTACGGTTTTGTTACTTCTGCTTTTTTAAGGACTTCAAGGAGAGTTCGCGGTCACATTCAGGCCTGTAACTAAGGCTTCTCCTTGAGGCTCATATCAGAGGCTGGATTGTTCATCGCAATCAGATCATGTCCCTTCTCACTCAGCCATTCCTCCACACTTATCAATCATTAAAAACATAAAGCTCATATAAATCCCTGGAGACATTCACTGTTTAACTTCATTGTGTCCCTATTTTGCAGTCAGACCCTCTGCCGCTATCTGCTCCTTAAAGGAATAAGGTTCCGAGTCTGAGGTACCAAGTGAGGTTTATTGGGAGTCACTTATTAAGTGGATAACAATTACACCACCCTGCAAGTGGGGACTATTCTGCTTCTGTTCCAAATTCCTTATAATCTACCTAATAGGTATGACTCAGTTCCAAGGAAAGTATCCTTACCTGGCGTCCCAAGTAACAAGAGATCACCAAGGTGCGGGCCAGCCATTCCTCAGGAGCGCTCGCATCAGGCTCTCATGGAGTGGTTTATATACCCTTCCTTGGTGGTTTCTGTGGTCACCACCTAGCAGTATCATTTTGCTGTTGCCAGGCGAGATTGGGACTCACTGTTGCGGGCAAGCTTGGGCCCAGCACAACAAAAGATCAGACCCCTGACTAAAGCACTGCCACTTGGTCTGGATTGTCTCCCCACACCCTAACAAGTGGAATGGTTCCTTTCCTTTACATGCAGTGTTCAGCAAAGGAGAAAAGTGCTAGGCATCCTTCTTAGACCACTCAATACATTCATTAATTAATTGGCATTTTGCTTGTTTATCTAATGAGGCGTGCAACAGCCACTGCCATGCAGGGAAAAAGTAACAAATTAAAATACTCTTGCTCTTCAGTTCTTTGAGATATCTAACAGAATCCAAATTTTTCTTGGTATAGATGAAATATTGCATTTATGGACTAAAACTATTTTCTTCTCTAAGTTCCATACATACAGCTTCCATTGACATCAGTACAAACTGAATATATAACTTCCAAATATAGAATTTGGATGTCAAACTATAGTTTTTTTGAATACTCTAAACTAAAAAATGAATATTCTTGCACACATTCAATATAAGAAAATCACAAAGGGCAAGATTTTCAATAGATGTTACATATGAAATTGTCCAACCCAGTTTATTCATGCCAATATAATGCATTCACATAATTGAGGACCACTAGCATACCTACAGCCAGCTATTTATCTGTTGCTTACAGGTCTCCTGGTCAAGTCAATAAGGCAGCACCCAGCACCTCTGAAAACTGCTAGATTATGATACACCACATACCTATATCCTGCACACATATTAATCCAAGGCAACAATCGCTGTTCCCAGCTACTATGCTACACAGCTGCAAAGATTGCTTGCAAAACTGAGGGGCTGTCTCATCCTGCTGTCCCATTACACTAACATGATCAAAACCACACAATTTTCTGTGGTTAGAGACACAAAAGGAAGCACTATGGCTATCTGCAATTCCAGCAGGCTTTGTCTCCTCAGCCCAATAGACCCAAGAACTACAGTGGTGCAAGGGACAATGTGAAGCATGAGAGCGGGTCAAACTCTTACCCCTGGAGCCACACTGGGATACCTGTAACATCTCTGCCACTATACCACAGTCATGAACAGCATGGACTCATGAACAGCAAATAAAATGTAAAATTCACTATGAGATGACAACAAGAAAAAACAATCTTTTTTTCTTTTCAGCTTTGACAGTTTCCATTTGAGGGCACAGGTGAAGTAACACTTCAAATACAACATTCAGTTCTGGGTGCCCTTAGCATTAGAAAGATGTCAGTAAATTGGGGGAGTTCAGGAATCATCAAGAAACAATTGGCAATCTGGCAGAATAGGCCGGCAAGGAAAAAAATGTAAATGGGTTCAGACAGCTAGATATACAGAGCATGGCAAATCAATGAGCCAGTGCGGTAGGAAATGTGATGATTGCTGAGATGTTTTCCAGAGTGCAAACATGAAGATGGTTATCATATTTACATGATGGCCCAAAGAAAAATGGCAAGCCATATTCAGGTGAAATTAGAGGAAAAAGTATAACTTGGCCGAAAATCAGAAATTGAGAACCCCATTAAATAGTGAATTAGTCTCCCAGGGAAGGGGTAGAGGGCTAATCACATGGCCATTTAAAGTCAGGTTGGAAAAGGAGCTTAAATAAAATTTATGGAAAAATTTTGCATTGGCAAGGTTACTAATTAATATGTTTCCCATTGCTAGTTTCAATGAGTAAAATGTTACTTGCCTTTCTTACTAGTAGCTTGGAGAACAAAGTTGTAGGTTGAATATGACATTGATGACTCTCAATGTTACTAATGGAAAAAAATTCAAAGCATACCCCTGTACTATATTTCAATAGCATGCAAAACAATAGCAGCAGGGAAATTCCATTCAAGAGATTTTTATGCATTTGAAGTGTCAGCATTGGCTAAGATCTGAAACAGTTCTTCCACTAACTTCTCGTGAATTTTAGCTGTTCTTGAATATCACACTCTGATTTCTTCTTCATGACAGAATTCAATAGAAAGCATGCTGCACTAATTTTTTTTGCATTTAGGCATATTTAGTAACAGCCCATCTAATAAGGAACAACTCCTAAATATATGGGCTGTTCTTGGGCCAAAGAATGCTTCTAGATGCATCACTGCTCACAGAATATTAATTTCATACTATACTCAGGCAAGCATACCTGAATATAGTCTGGCAGACATTCCTACAGAAAATGCAAAGCAAATCATAGAAAAAATAACATAAGATAATTTTAGTACCCTACCCCAACATGTAGTTAGATTTTGAATACCATTTTAATTTGTAAAGATACAATTAAAATATTCCTCCACTAGTCTTAATTAGATCCCTGTCTTACCATAAAACTAATTACATGTCAGATGAAACACTGGCTTAGGAGGCCCCTGTATTCTTGCAAAGGCAGTGGTAGTTCTATTCCCAGGTCTGATGCAGTGACTTGCTATATGTCTCCCAGCAAGAAAAAATGCATACATTTTCAAAAGGCGATCAGTAACTACAAAATGTTCTAGATACCTTTCATGTGTGCTGAACCTCTACATCTCCAACAGAGATCAGCAGGAACCATCAGCAGTTTTGAAAAATAAGGCTTTATAGTCCAGATTTAAAAAATAATTAGGCAACAAAATTTGTGCAGAAATGACGGTTAGACACTTAAACTGTTTATATTCCCTTGAAAATCCCATCAGTACATATTCACCATTTTACATAATTCAATGTACTTACAAAGGTATAAAAATGACCATTTTATCATGGATTTCTATAGAAATTTAATTATCTTAAAAGGGATTTGTCTACCTAAGCACCTTTTATGAGACCAGCATATTAATACCTTTGAGAAACTGGTAAAATAAAAAAAATACTGAGAAACCTAAATACAGAGGTTTAAAAATCTGATTCAGACATCTACATCTGGGCCAGTTTTACCAAGATCCAAACTGTCTTCTCAGGCATGTCGGGATACATAAAACATACACAGCACAGTAAGTGAACTGCAAATAGTTCAAAGTAGGAAGAGTCAAAATAATGTAAACATGAACGCTTGGGAAGATTTTTTTATTTTTAGCTTGAGGGTTGGGGTCTTGGTTTTTTCTTGAGGAAGGAGAGTTCACAAAGAAAAAAAAAATCAGGTAATATTGCTCCAAGTGGGTGGGTACGTTGCCTTTTAATGTCCTCAAAAAAATTCCCCTGAAAAACTTACCAGCAGACATGAGTCGAACTTCTCACCTGTTCACACAATAGTTTATCATCAGATGCATCAGCGATATGAGTCATACAAGCACCTAGATCAATAAACATCACGATTTCTTTCACAGCCCTGTCAGGTCTTATGGGGCTACTGCAGAGGCTGCTGCTCCAGAACAGAAAACCAGGAGCCTGGTGGCAAAGGGATTATAGTTCACTACATTTTAAAAGGTCATCACCTTAGTGTCATTAAACCCAAGTGAAGTGGGATAACTGTTCAAAATTACTGCCTGGGATGAAACGGAAGAGTAAAGCCATATCACTTATTTGCACCAGAGAAATTAAAAGGAAAAATATCAGTCTCCTTTCACACCAGGACACGTATATCAGAGGGCCTGAAAAATATAGCAAGATTTTACTGATTAACGAAATACTTACAGTGATATATTAAGGCACAGAAAGAACTAACGTGGTTAGCAACATAAGCAAAAAAAAATCAAGCATTTTAAAAAAAAAACCCCAAAACTTAGAACTGACTAATTCCCCTCCCATATTACTCAGCAGCAAAACTCTGGTTGAGTTGAAGGAGTGTCGTGGTTTAGCCTCAGACGGCAACAAAGAACCACGTGCCACTTGCTCGAGCTTTTCCCAATACAGTGTGAAAAATAGTGAAGGTATTGTTGGCTTTCGCCATAATAACAAGGCTATAAATATTTGATTTATAAGGATAACTAACCTTTAGTAAATTAGGAAACATGAGAAACCTCAAAGATAACAACTAACAGCAGCTATGAAGAAAAACATCCGAGAGAAACACAAGAGAACTTCTCCAAAAGACCCCACAAATGATTAACAGAAGGAACCAGAGGTATGGGAGAAGGGAATTGATGATAATCAATCCTACCAGAAGTGTAAGAAAGGCAGGTATTGCTTTTGCAGAGGAGAAAAGCCGTTTCCATCAGAGGTGGCATGATAAGGGAATGACTAAAACAAAGAGGCTCCAGCAAAGGCTTGTAGAACATCTCTTATCACATAGACAAAAGGACAAACTGATTCATACTGGATTAGTGTCTAGAAGGGTAGGTCAAACATTTAACCAGGGCTAATGACATTGAGCAATTTTTTTACCAAAAAGGAAAGAAATAAACTAGTCAGATAATCCCTTTAGGTGTAGCATAGAGAGAAGTAAACAGAAGCATGACATCCGGGAAGAATTTTAGGCGCCTCGGACAGACTGTGAACCCTGGAGTACCTAACCAATGGGAAACAGGGGAAGGAAAAATTTGGCCAGGATTAGGAAATAAAAAGGTGTGTTTCAAGAACCAAAGGTGTGCCTCTGACTTGAGTCATGCACCCAGCGCTGTGCTTTTGCTTCATTGACTTTGTCCCTATAATAAAATAAGTGCCATTTCTGTTTAAGGGATCTGGCTGTTTATTACAATGGGAAGAATCAGAAGAAAAAGGCAAAACTCTTGGGTTGAGACAAAGGCAGTTTAACAGAACAGCAAAGGGAACAAGAAAAAACAACAACAATAACACGGACAGAGGAATATACAAACACGATTACGGAACCGCCGCTCCCTGCCGCTCACCGACTGAACCCAGGACGCCCCAGCCTGCTCCAAGCCTCGACAAGCAGCTCAGGGTGGGTATGGTTCACATGGGATGGAATGCCTGTGTCCCTGCCGGAGCCTGGGGAGAATTAACACTGTCCCTGCCGGAACAAGGACAAGGAGGTAGAAATAAGCCTCTCTTCCCCCGCCCCCAAGCTTCTCTAGTTGCTTGACCACCAGAAGACATACCTATTGCTCTCTTTCTCAACTGCATTCTCTCTGCGCTTGTGGAAGCACCATCAAAAGTGTTGGGACGATGCTTGGGAAAGCCATTGATATCCTTCGTGTTTTATAGGTGGGAAACAAATATCCAAGAATGACAATGAACTGTTTCAGCTCACACATAGTGGTAGATAACAAGAGATCACAAGCACCAGCTGGAAGACCATCCTTTCTCATATAAAGGTCTTCAATGCTGGCAAAACTATTGTTATCCACAGGATATGAGTCTTTCACATTGATTGACAGGTATTTTCTATCTCAGTAGAAGGTTTAGAGTTGACTGAGTTTTTGCTACATTTTTCAAGTCATCAGCTATATAATCAAAATATTACATCTATTATCTGCCTAATTTAGCTAGGTATATCCAACCATGAATATGTTGTGCAATGAAATTTCAATACAGACAACACTGCTTTGTTCCTCTGCAAACTGCAAAACTCTGACACTTCCCTTTTTGAAATAACAAAGTAGAAAGGTTTACATGAAGGCACCTGCTATGCATTTTCAATAAAATAAAGATTTTGAGTTTTACTTTTGGAACACCAAATACATTTTTTACCAAACTTCCACCAAACATAGTCACAGCGGTTGACCATTCAATTGCCACTGCTTCCCAGAGCAAGGGGATTTTACTGAATCACATTTGCTAAACTGTCTACAAATAGAATTAGATGAGTGGTAATCAGTTTGATTTTTTAAAAGCTTGAAAATTTTACAAACATTGTGTGCTGTAGGTAGTATAAGAGGCAATGGGAACAAGAGGTACTTCCACTGGGAATAAGCAGCATAGCTATACCACTTATAATTAGGACAATGCATTTATACAAGAGTTTACTGAGGATGAGCACTCTTGCACGGTCCTACCTAAAGGACCGATCCTATCATCGCCATAAGCTTTACAGCAGTGGCAAAGCCAATACAGAGCTTGCAGATATAACAACGCTATAGAAAACTGGTAAGCAAAATTGGAAGAAAAATCATACAGAGCCAGTTAAGTGACTTTAGAGACAAACAAAACCTCTGTTATAGATTTTCTTCTTTTTTTTTAAACATTCTTTGCAATATGGATCACATTGCAATATGACAATGAAAACTGCTCTTGTACAATATACTTGACATAATTAATGAATCCTAGGTTTAATGAGAATTTACTATAATTCAAATTCAATTTCTTATCCTAGCTTTAATGAGAATTTACTATAATTCAAATTCAATTTCTTAAACAATTTGTTGTGCCCCACCTTCTGTGAATTCACAATGTCATTTTAACCAAATGAACATCGGTGTAATGCATGCTACATCTTTCTGACATCAAAACCACTTGCCTCCCAAAATAATAATTAGAAAGAAATTAAATTATAGAGAAATAACTACATTTTGTTTTATTTGTTTTAAAAATAAAAAGCAGATCTTGCAGGACACTGGATCCACTACTGAGTAAGTGTGAAATGAAGCTAATTTCATTTGACATACTATATTTACTTTATTAGATCAAGAGAAAAACAGAAATGCAGTAGTGTACTGTAAATGTGCCTAATAAAGTAGGTAAACATAGGCATCAACAACTTAGACAACGTATTTCCAGTGAGCTATATTTTTTTAAAATAAAAGTATTTGTGTAAGCAGAAACTACAGTCTAAATCTAAAGCTAAAAAAAAAAAAAGGGTACAGCTTGTTCAGGCAACTAGAGGTCTAGGCATGTAAACCATTTAATTTAGGAATGTATTCTTCTTTTCAGAGTCACGCAATCCCCCCATTGACCTTGGTGGATCTTGCACTGTCAGAAAAACAGAATTCTAAGTCAAAGGTTGTTTGCCTCTCCTTTTACAGTCTCTTCTTTCAAATCCACAGGTATAAATGAACCTACTCCTTTCCTTAAGAACAAACTGAAAACAACATACGAGCCCCGCTTTTATAGGAGAGGACAGGGGAAGAGAAGGGCAAGGAGAGGGTATGCTTTAACCTAAAGAATGTGTGGGTCTGAAAAGACATGGAGAGTGACGTGAACTGGGAATGCTTAGCAATTACATTTCTAAACTGAACTGCCCCTAAAACAAGTGGGAGCCCCGACATCCATTTACATTGAAGAACTGCTTTTGTGCGGTTAAAAAGCTTCATACAGAATCAGGCAAGTAGAGGTTTCAATAAATGAGCATCCAGTACGAGAGATCAAAGTGAACTGGCTCTTTGCTTTATGATCCATTAAGGGATCTAGCCATAGAGGAAAAAAAAAGGAGAAAAAAAGATAATTTGCCCAAATCAGTATGCCCTCAAATCATACTAATTTAAATAAACAGACAAAAGGGTTCAAGGAGTTCAACTCTGCCAGGGCACAAGTGTAAGTAATGCAAGCTGGTTTATTAATAGACAGATAAAACAATCCAGAAATGGCCTGATGAGTCAGTACGACTCAGCAGCTAAAGGAGATCTCCACAGCTTTCACACATGATGAGTGCCTGTGACAACAAGGTCTACAGCTGAAGCCACTGGCAGCAGCACGCAGCTCTCTGGAGTTGGCGGTGGGAAGCATTAAACAGCTGTAATGGAAACGGGGGTACTCCGCACTTCACTTGGGTTACTGGCAGGTTAGGTGATCATCTCCACACACATACCCAGGAGCATGCAGGCACAACAGCTGGCGGAGGAACCCCGATAGCCTGGTCCAAGCAAGGGAGCCCCAGAGGAACTGGGGTTGCCCCAGGGAGCCATCAGCCCTGTGGGCTGGGGCTGACACCCAACATGGGGGTGTCAATGGGGGAGGCTCCCCACAGCACCCTACGGACTGAAGGGTTACTGCCAGGGTGCATGGGACACATTATAGGGTGCTGGGGAAGAACACTTCAGAACTGCCCAGGACTTATGATGGGTTGCTTAAGGGAAAGACCAAAGGTCAGGAAAGGTGGTTTGGGGGGAACAAACAAGGGAAAACAGAGGGACAGGGGGATAAAAGAGCCTGGTCCTGTGTGAACAGGTCAGTATGCTTGTCTGGCCATGCCCTGTGCCAGCTCAGCACAGGCTAGTCTGTCATGAGCACCAAGCTGGACTAGCTGGTGAGCGAGACAGGAGGCTGAGCAGCCTATGTATATATATATACACACACACATATGCACATATTGTGCCTACTGGGAATACATGCTCAACCTCACTACCAGGTGGACTTGGGGACATGGAGCTGTGACAGCCTCACCTCTGGCAGGCTACCAGGGTCGGCAACTCCTAGCAGATACCATCTTTGCACAGGATTTACATAAATAATTGTGAACTCATTTGATATCTAAATAAGAAGAACCAATATACCAACCAAAGTATGGTTAAGGATATCCTAACTATAATCCTCACAGCTCACAAGCTTCCAAAGATCAGTTATCATGGAACAATATAGAAAGCTTTCCAGATGTTCTACCTGTACAAACTTGAAATCTGAGAGTAAATACTAACAAATCTAATAAAAGATGTAATAATGATGTAGAAACCATACTAAAAGATCTACACTTCTACTGGGGAAAAATATTAACTCAAAAGTCACATTAGCTTGCCAGAAAACAAGTTTGGGGTGATAAATACTGGTTTGTGGTTGCAGGTTTGTAGCTTTACATTCAGCTGTGCCATCATCACCTTTGAACAGCTGAGACTGATAAAAGTGTGTGCCAGTGAAAACAAATGAGGATGAGTTCTGAGCTTTGCACCTGGCAACTAATAAACTCCTTTACATGGCTTTGAGCCTCATGCTTCCTGTTCCCTTTCTGCAAAATGCTTTGAAAACTACAGATGAAAAGCCCATGTTTATTACACATTATACTGAAGCCTTACACTCCAAAATAGAATACAAAGTAAAAGTAAATTAGCGGCCAAATTCTTAGATGGTAAACAACAGCCTCCCCCCCCATCCCACCTGATAATTTTCTCAAACCAAGAGGACAGCTCACAAATCAGTTCTTACTTTACTTTCACCTGTGACAGAAGACTTCTCAAAAACTGCTTGCAAAGCTATGATATGTCAAAGCTTCCACCTGTAAAAGCAACTAACATCCCTGGCTGCATCTGACAGAGCCGAGGTAGAGCCGGTGAGCAAGCCCTGTCCTGGCAGCCTCACCGTGCCACCATGGGGCAGGCTGGGGCAGCGCTTGCAAAAGGGTCTGGGACAATCAATCTCTGCCAAGGTTCTGCCCCAGTTTCTTACAAACACAGAGACTCAGATAGCCCAGCAGCTTGGCACAACCCTCACATTATCCATGTCATACAACTGCCAAAGTGGGAGCCATGTCTGAGCTGTTTGTGAATTCTGGGCAGCTCAAGTCACTTCTTGCTGTGATTTCCCAGTGGTTTCAAAGAAAAGAAGATCTGTGTAAGGGGATGCAAGCAGGATTAGACTGTTTGACTGGTAAATCAATTGACACGCAGTTTGCTTGAAAATCAACATTTCTCTAATGTCTGTTGCAAGTAAAAATATCTTTTCTTGATGACTCATTTTCCACACTGAAAAATGTCTGTGGGTGGAAGAACAGAGCTAATTCTATTTTTTTTCCTCCTGTCACTGTTGTAGCAGTTCTAAACTCCAGCATGAAATAGAAATGAAGCACCTGCAAGATGTTTCCAGCAAGTGAACTGAACAACACTATTTTGTTACCTCTTTTGTCATCATTTTTATCTAAATGTGTATTTATTAAAATAATTTCAGCACTGTTGCACTCACCCTCAGAATCTAATCTTCTAAACACAGAGGCAGAAGTGGGGTTTTTATTGCATCCATCAAATGGATGGTGTGTTATTTGCAAAAACTTCTTTGCTATTACTGTTGTGAGTCCAGTCATGCCTTAGTTAAGTTAGGAATGAATGAATTTAATGAGAATATATTTATCCCACAGGATTAGACTCAAAACTTGGAGTAAGGAGTGCCTCAGAAAACCTCTGCAACATCGCTGGACTCTGAAACTCTACAGAGCTTGGCAAGGGCTTTCTGCCTCCTGTTCCAGCACCACCCTACTACACTACACTACACTACACTTCAAGTGGAGATGATAACATAATCCCTTTTGTTCTAGACGACAAAAAGTGTGGGATATTAACACCTAGAATCAGGAGAAGTAGGTGATCCCAGCATCCTCATAGAGAAGGAACAATTTTCATACACTCAGAAGCTGGGCAGAAAACAGCCCACAGCTTCTGGAACCAGTGTGCCCAAAACAGAAACAGCAGGAAGTGTGGAAAGACTTATCATAAAAGGAGATTTCCTCACCTCCTCCTCCTTCCCTTGAGCATGCTGACTCATGGTTTCTCAGCAGCACAGGCATAGAGTCTTTCCCAGCAATGGCAAAGCATGCATCCTGGAGCGGCTGTAACAAAACTCCAGTGGGTTGAAAGGGGATGACAGAAAAAGTGGGTTTTCTTGGAAAGGTAGGGAGATAGAAGGAGCTAGTTTCAAGGGGGATCAGAAAGCTCTCATCAGGTAGTAAGTAGCAGTGGGCACCTCTTGCCCTCCAGTATCCTTTTCCTCCAGTAGAGAGCTGGGGACCTCAGCCCACACCTCTTCTGCAACCCGAAGAGCCACTCTGCTTCCCACGCACTGAGCATCCATTCTGCCCTTACCCACATGTGCCTCCCTGCCTGCTGCAGAGGGGAGAGGTCGAGGCCAGATGAGGGGTAGGCCAGTACACTTTGTTCCTTGCCACCATGGAAGGAGCAAGCATTAAAAAGAAGAGGAGAGGAGAGTGGAGAAGAAGGAAGAGAAACTCTCTCTGTACAGGAGACGATCAAAACACAGATTGCCCCAACAAGTCCTATGCTTTGTACATAAACATAAATCAAGAGTTGCCTTGTTCTTAGCTTAAGAGGGAAGGCATTTATGCTCATTTTCAGTGAAATATGAATATATATTAATTTAAATTCAAGTGTCTTGTTATTTTGAGACCATTTTCTCTAATGCTTTGCTGTGTTGCAAAAGTCATTACATTATAGGGTTCCCGTGCTCTTTTCTTATTTGCTAGATAAACTTATTTATTTATTCAGGTTTGAACATCACACAGCACCAGGTACATGCTCTGTTACAACCATTAAAAATGCAAGTGTCCAATTAAACCTGTCCAATAACAAATATTTGACATGGTTCATAGATCTCTATCTGAGATAGTACAGTCTTACAGACTGACTTTGATTTTACATTTATAAGGGAAAAAGATCAAGGTTTGCTCATACAAAGAGAGAGGACAAGTGCTTTCAGGCAGAGACAAAAATTTTCACAAGCAACCACAGGTATACCCAAAAGAGTAGTGCTTTCAGAGAGCATTAGTGTGAGCAGCCCTAAAGATATAGACAGAATAATCAGTTGCCTGTATGTATAAACTCCTCAACCCAGCAGCTGCTGATCTGAGAGCAGATCTGAAGATGCCTTTTCAAGCTCTTCATCTCTCAAGTCAATACCAAATACACATCTACAGATTTATTTCCCAACATGAGAATAACACGGGCACTTTTTACTGACTGCCCAAAGGTGGGTAACACCAAATGGATTCACTAATGTTTGTATGATGTGATGAAGAAACAAAAAAAGAAACAACAGAGGCACAAGCACTACCAAACTGCAAAACAGTGCATCAGAAGAGGCACTAAGGTTTTCTGTTCACTGCATTTCCAACTCAAGTATGATTTTCTTGAAACCTGCTGACACAGTCAGAGCTGACAGCTGTCATATATGGATGGTTATCTCTCTTGGTGAACCTTTTGACTTCTGAAATCTTGACAAATGAAGGTGCTAGGCCAAGAAAAATCTAGTATGAGTTACTATTCTATATTTAGCCCAGCCAAGAAACCAGAGACAACTGTTTTTGGAAGATCTACAGATCTACAGATCAGCTTCAGAGAGCTCATGTTTCACCGGACCATTGTCCAAGGACAATGTCTTCACTCAGGATTCAAATTCCATGTTAGTCATGAATAGTCATAACTCGTCTAGAATATTTGCAGGTTTATCAAATCTCTCCTTAGTTGTGAACCTCCATACCAATATATCACTGAAGAACACAAGATTTGTCCTCACAGGGCTTAAAGATTCATCTATCTTTCAAGGTACTGTATTATACTTTATTTCTTTAACACACAGGTCAGAACAGAGCCCTCAAGCAAAATATGAAACATTCTTATCTGAGAGGGGTTTTTAATCCATTCATGCTCTACACCCTAACACAAACAAGAATGGAGAATGGTTTCTTTCTCTTTCCCTCAGTTACAAACTGATCTAGATGACAATCTTGTACTTTCAGTGATAGCTTGTTACCTCCTTTGCAGACAGATAAACTTTTCACCCTTGGCACTTCATTTAGATATGTTGAGGTCAGAAGTCTGGCAGAAATATCTTTGCTGTTATGTATTTCACAGTGATCGATATGAAAAAAAGAAAAGAAACAAAAGGCACGGGAATAAAAATAGAAGAAAGCCAATGACAAACATGACATACAATCCTGTAGGGGCCTTGGAGATTATTTTTAATATTAAAAGAAAAAAAAAAACCACTTGTCCCTCTCCCCCAGTATAAAGCATTTTGTTTAGATCAAGTGCAACACTTGGCTTTCTGTAAAGAATGCCAACTGACCTCTCCTAGGTGACCCAGGGGCCTCTGCCACCCTCAGCCAGGAGACAGAACAACACTTGTTTTCCACATTCCCACCTAATCTAATTCTCAGGACTGAGCAGCCTTGCTTCCCTATCCTGTAGAAAAGCCTAAGCAACAATAAATTCAGGACTATTTCTAACTTTAAAATGTGTATGTTACTATATTTTTAGCATACAAATAAAATCTGGTTGCATTAATTTGACAGTTTCTAAAATCTAAATTTCAAATACAAAATAGCACTAGGAAAGCAGTGTTGGCCATGAAAATAGGAGCCTGCAGATTTTGTGGAAAGCTAAGATTTCCAAAGCATTTTTCTTATAAATTATGTTTGCAAATTTCAAGTGCACATTATTTTAATGAAAGAAATTATTTAAAAGACTTTTGTTAAGGATTCCTGCACTTCAAATTACATTGCTTTAAAATTACTGAAGGTATAATTTTTTCTTTCTCTTTGTTCTGTTCTTTAAATCACTTACTGATGTACAGACAAACTTCAATTCATTCTAATATGGCAAGACAGTCAAACCCTTCATTCCCTCTCTTTCTTCCTGATTTGCCTATCAGATTCTCTTCCTCCTTCACAATTTCTTCTGCATTTTATTTTCTCTCCTTCTCTTCACATCCATTTCTCCTCTCTTGGTCTGCATAGAGCTCTAAAAGGGCTATAGTTAATTATGCTAAATGGAAAGGGTTTAAAAATTCCTCATTATTTATTTAAACATTGAAAATCATGTCTCCGCTAAACCAAAAAATTCCATAAGGATATGCTTCCTACAGATGAGTTTTCAATCAAAATCGTAAATATCTTCCAACTGAAATATTTTTATATGGCCTCAGTGCATCCTGGAAATTGTAGTTGAGGAACCTCATGTCCTCTGTGGCCTGAACAGATTAAGCATCCCATATTTAACACAGTGGCAGACCCTTTTGCACATGATACATCACCTAAGGCAAATAACCAACCAAACACACATTTCATTGCAAAGAGATAATAAAAGGAACTCTAGAGGGAAAACAGAGGCAGAAGCTCTATGGGAGACAATGGGCAGAATGTCTTGGGCTGAAATAAGAAGTTTACACTGGGGAAATTTTGCAGCATTGAGCTGCCAGGTAAGGCAAGCACAAAGGACACAGGAGTCACCAGGAACAGTAATGTATGTTTGTTTTGCAATTTCCTTGCTAGTAATACAATAAGGAAGGCAAGAAATAATATTAGGCCAGTATCTAAGCTGAGATGTTTACAAACTTTTAGAATTAGACAATTTATTATGAAAAATCACTTTAATTGAATTTAATTATAAATAGTTTAAATTAATTGTACAATATTAACTCAGGCGAGAGTAAGGCTCCCTGTGCCTTGCACAGATATATATTACAAGAGCACCTATCCAAGCAAAGCTATAATCTCATTTCGATCAAGGAAACGTACAAATACACAGCAAAACTGGACTAAAGCTCATGGATTTAGATGTTAGATCCTGCATGTAAGCAGGGAGGGAATGTCCATACCAGGATTTTGCAAATACATAATGCAGAAGATGATGTGACTTTTCTGACTTTAATGTAGGTCGCCTATATATGTTAGACAAATGACTGACCTAGACCTTCCAAGTATTTTCCTGCCTATCAGGATGGATGACCTGACGGTGACAGCCATAAAACTCAGCAGTGAGATCCTATGCTCTGGTAGGAGGCACTAAGATGATCTTTTCAAACTCCTGCAGATAACCACTGATAAATCCTCACCACAGTAACTAATACCTTAGGAGACTAAACAGTGAAATAAATGTAATAGCTTTCAGTGAATATTTCTATACATAATAAAAACTGCTATGCAACTAGAACCAGTTCTCCCTGAATTCTTAGTAGATACTAATGACTGAGAAATAAGGTGTATGGCAAAGCAAGTTTTGAACTAAGTTGTCAGGGAGGCCTAGTACCACTCTGTCCCCTCAGTTTATTCAGTCCTAAAATTTATCTCAGCATCACTTCCACTAGGGACTTTTTTGCCTCTTGGTTGGAGAGAAAAACAAACTTCAGCTGAAAATTGCACTTCACAATTAAAATCCTCCCTGGGTTATACTTGCAAGCATTATATAGTATTTACTCAAAAACACTAAAAGGGATAAGATGCATAAGCCTCATTAGAGAATACACAGACTGCTGTATTATTAATATTCTCCCTCTTTCCTCCATTCATATTAGGACAAAGAATTAACAATTCCCATGTAAGTGTCAGTGGTAATAAATAGGAAACTCTCCACAACCTGAGGGTATAGAAGGTATATTTATTATCCCCTTGAGACTTGCCACATAGGCTATATTGGTCAAGTAAAGAAATAAAGCACAAAACCCAAATGCCGCTGTCCCCATAATGACTAAATTATAATATTAGTGCAAAGCTATTAAGGCCATTTAATATGATCCTCCTAGAGTTCCAAAAAAGTTTCACATTTTGCCTACTTACAAATGCACTAAAATGGATCTGAGCTAAATCATTGTTTTGGTTACTTTGGAGTCTGTTCATTAGCAGAACCCCTACCTTCTCCATGCATTATTAAAATTCCTTTCTTAATTACACTTTCTACAAAATATATTGGAAATATATTATTGACATAACTCAAACACAAGCATATACTGTGTCAACAGTGCTAAATTATCTTCATTACACAGCAATGCAGAACTGAAACAAAAGCTACAGCACTGCATCATTTAATACGGCATGCCAGGCTAAATGGTCCCACTTCAGTAAACAGTCTAGAAATCATGGATTTCAAAGAGGAGAGCATCTATTGATATAATACAGGAATCTGAAAGGCTTACACAAAAAGAGAGATTTGTAACTCCTTGCTTTGTCTAAAATGCAGAGAGGGGAAAATAGACTTTTTCCCTGAGGAAACAGAACAGCTGAACAGAAAATGCACAAAGAAAAACATCTTATTTTGATCATTCACCCTTCACATAGTCAAATATCACAGAATCAAATAACCAAAACCAGAAGGCAAAAATATGAGAAAGTAAATGTAAGAAAGAATAAAATGCTATATTAATGCAAGAAAGTTAGAGAGTTATATTAAATAAAATAGTCTTCACATCAATTCCACCAATTGGAGCAGAAGCATCAGTTCCAGGTAAGTACCTAAAGCTTGATGGAATGCATCTGTGTCCGTGTCAAGAAACCCTACAAAATTTGAATACGTGCATTGAGAAATAAAGGCAAAGAAGTACACATATGAAATGAATCTTGGCTCAGTGCCCAGTTTACAGCTCATACATTGCTGTGGCTCTAGCGAAGAATGCAAGAACTAGCTTATGCCATTCCTTAATATGCAAAGTAGAAGCAAATATAAATCCAAGTATAGTTTTATTATATATAGCATATCAAGTGCAAGTACAAAATACACAACAATGAAAAAAATGGAAAAATGGTGCTGGAGCTTTTATTTTTTTAGCCTCAGGGGAAAACAAAGTACTTCTACAGCCATTTTTGAGCTATATCTATATGCCATGTATTGAGACTCTCCACCAAGGTCAGAAAACCAACTATGTGAAATATAAAGTATTCATATATATCTGCACCTGCTTCAATTTTATCCTACCATTTCCATTTTTTGTATAAAAGAAAAAGAAAGTGACAGCCATCCCATTAACCATTAGGATAGATTTTCTAGATACAATTTTTATTAGCATATGCTTGCATTATTGACATATGCTTGCATTAAAGTACTTCTTCACTCCACAGACTCTTCCTTCCACCTCTACCATATGTGAATCTACAACTTATTAAACTGTATTTTAAGTTGTTACAATGGAACAGCCAAGTCCAACAAACGAGACTATTAGACAATACTGGGGAACACCGAGTTCCTTAATTTACATTACTGTAAATTACATTACTTTCAAAAGAAAATACAAACATTTCTTTATGAGATGCCAGGTTAACAGCTGTCATGTTTTAAATGGCTGAAATTTTTTCTGGTTGAGCAAAATAAATGAAATGCAGCCATGAACAAGAAGCTATGGCCTTCAATTACAAACCTCTAATTTATAAGTGTCTTTCTTTTAATCATATATACTTGTCAAAGTGAAAGTTAATAAACATTTACTACTGATTTAATAGGCCCTACCTAACATAATAAGCCAAAGTGCAAAGATGAAGATGAGAGTTTATTTTGTGGTCTGAAATAAGACCTCATGTCCCGGGTTCTTCACAGCCATTCCCAAACTGAATGATCGGGCAGAGGAAGAATCGTCCTTACAAGAGGGATCCAACCAGGGAGGCCAAGAAAAAAAAGTTGAGATGAGTGTGGCTTGTCTCTGACAACATTCCAAAAGAAAGAACATCTATTTAATGTAAAGGAAAATGTTTGTGAAAGAACAAGTGGGTGGGTGCTGCTTCACTACCTATAGTTAGGTTGGAAATGGGAAGAATTTCTAATAATCAAGAGAAAGGTGGCTGAAACTGTCTTTCAATGTAATCAATTTACCTTATACGGAGCTTTATACATCTACCAAGTGGATTCCACAAAAGGGTTACCCAGAAATACCTTGGATTCAATGCTATAGAATCTATTCAATTTTATATTCAAAGCTTCAGCCAGATCTCTCACCAGAATACATAATCTTCAGTAAGTCCATCTTATTCTCAACAGTATTATTAGGTAGGCAAACCCCAAAGCAAGTCTAATACATGCCTGCTCCTTTCCCAGTTCTTATCTTCGAGTGTAAGGTAGTGGCTGTCTAGTTATTACAATTACCTGCTTTAGCAGATACAGATAGTTGGACGTCATAATACCATCATTGCTGCTCTACAGTGATTAATATTATATATAAGGCTAAGGAAATTTTCTGATAGCTAATTCTCAACCTGCCAGATATAACCAGAGATAGTAGGAGCAGAACTGCTCCTGAATCCTTTACCGGTCTGCATGCAGTAAGGATGTGCCTGCTCCTGCCGCTGCAGCAAGACAGCGAGAGATTGTCTTAACGTGCTCTCTGCATCAAAACATGAGTCTGAAGGAGCAAATGTTACAGTGTGTATCACACCTCTTCTCAGGCATCAGAGGAACTAAACACCAGAAGGTGTATGCCTAATGAAATCCAAACCAGACCACAGGGGAACAAGACAAGATGCTTACGGCTTTCTCTCTCAGAATGTGTATGGCATACAGCTATGTCTGAGATGACAAATATATAAATACAAGGGATGAAGCAAAACAAGCTAAAACCAAGGGGGAGTGAAACATTCTGACTAACAGGGGAGATATGTGGAAACAAGGAGGGTGAGCTACAGTGGTACTGAAAGATCTCACAGTTAAATAAATATTAGATCCCTGAGAGAGCAGCTTCATATTGTGGTTAATTTGACTTAAACAGTAGGCTGCCACCAAAAAGATATCCCTTTCTCTCCCCTCCTCTCACTGTTTTCACTGCTCTCAAGACCCAGCAACCCATTTCATCTCTCCCTTCTGCTGTTTCTAATGATTGTGCAGTCATAATCATCAGTTTATAACAAATCAAGTCACTGGTGGAAGGGAGGGGATATTAATATAGCCATATATCCCTCTTTACTGGGGGGGGGGGCAATGAAAAAGCTGCCTTTGGGCAGCAGTCTGCAGCTAGGTCGGATTACGTACAAGGAACTGAACTCTGGAACTGCACAGCCTCTGCACCTGCACTTTCACAAATATTTCACACATTTCCACCTTGAATTTGCATCTTCTGACTCAGATCTGGATAGCTGTACACATGAGAGACCATCTTGGTTATGAAGACATTTCTCCATCTAGTCACAAAACTATAATGAAAACCTTTCAGATATATCAAGGGATATATCTCGAGTACGAAGTAAAGAGTCACAATAATCAGCCTACCAAAGATGCAAGCTCTCTTGCCTTTAGCAGACCTATGTGCACATGTGGGATCTACTTGAAGTAACCGTCTTTGATCAGAGAGGTTTCAGAGCAGGACAGAAAGCTGCTCCAGGTGGAGCGGCATGGTGCCCTGGTGCACTCCACTGGCTGCCCACCACAGGCTGCCAGGCAGAGCCTGGCAGCCTGCTGTTGGAGCATGCACATCTGAATGACTGCTCTCTTCCCATGTCAGGAAAAGTGTGACTCGTGACAGGCTGAAAGATAGCATAGCTCCACAGGACTGTTTGGTGGGAGCTGGTCAGGTAAAATAAATAATGAACTACTTCAATGAAATAATATGGGGGGGGGACAGACACCTTTTGTTGCCAGCAAAAAGATCATCAGGGAAATGGAAGGAATTCAGTGAGTTCAATATCTGTGAAATTTGGAAAAAAGAGTTGAAGATGGATCACAGACCTTTCTCATTGCCTCTGCTTCCCAGAGGTTCCGAGTCCTTCAGGTTGAGCATAAAAATATTTTCTCCCAGGGAGGAGCTAAGCAGAGAGTATTTATTTTCCATTGCTAAGTTTATATAGTAATCTAGTGTGCACAAACCTGCAGCATATGCAGCCACTTCAGACCATATCCAGTGCGTGCATGCACATTGATGTTAGACAGCTTTCTTTTTAGCATTCTGTCCTTTCATCTTTCTCAGAGGTTTTATAGCTCTGAATACATCTGTAGTGCTCCATAATAAGAACTCTCTCTTTTTTCTTTTTTTTTTTTTTTTTTATGTGATTCAAATGTGTGTGCCCCTCAGTTTCCTGGTAAGTTGCCACAGTGGCCAGGAGGGTGGCAGAGGTTCTGCACCATTGCTCAGGGGAGTGCTATTGTGTGACCAAACGTGTCAAAGCCTCATTGCAGGAAGAGGTTCGCTGTTTCCTTTTTGTTGTTGCTGCTGTTGCATGAAGGACTACAGAAGAGAAATCTGGAGGGAGTGGTGAAAAGGAAAAGCATGGGTTGGCATTCAGCTCCGAGTTACATCACTGCAAAGTGGAAGTAATGGCATTCACTTCAGTCTGCCTGTGTGTGGAATGGCATCTTTACCAAAGAGATTGTGTTAAACACTGAAGACAGGATAAGATGTTATTTGTTGCCATCTACTTTCATCTACAATTAAAATACTTCAAAAGACAATAACCACAATGTAAATATCTGTTTTCTCATTATCTGTTTACCTCTGTATTTTCTCCAAGAGTTGTTTATCTTTTTTTTTAATGATAATGAATAATTCTGGCAGGAGGTTGAAGCTGGGCATGTTACATATGGTAGTGTTATTTCCTTCAGAGATACATTGCCAGGTTTTGTTTCATTTTATTTTGAAGGGCTGAGGATGACCAATACCACATCTTATTCTAATATTTCTAAATAAAATGAAAAAAAATTATGCATCTGACTGACATGCATTCAAGGCTCAGGTAGGTCAAACAGTCAAGCTGTTCTGCCCCTAGTATTTTGAAGTTCCTTGTTGGATGCTACCCATGGCTCTGCAGTGACAGTACATTGATTGGGACATTAGCTGCTCCCAAGTGAGAATCCTTTATACCTCTCGAACTTCAGTGATTTCAATGTCTAACGACTGCAATATGCTTGTGATTAACTAGATTATATACTCTAGTGAAAAAGTCTGGAATTGTGAGGTGAAGGATGAGTGGGCTGGGGTGATGTTGGGACTTTCCTGTGTAGAATATTTCTATTTTGAAGTCAACTGGTCAGAACTGCTAAGGTTTTTATTGTACTTGATAAGTTTCAGGAGATTATTGCATAAAGATTTTCATTTTGCTGCTGATTGGTATTTTGACTGATATTAAATACATAAAAGGTTTCTACATTTAGCCTGTTCCTCTCCACCTCAAAACTATGTAAATTGATGAGATGACATAAGCCTAACTAAAGAGAAAGTGCAGTAAAATTTCCTTTATATGGTCATATTTTGCCTTCATATTCCACTGATTTCAGTTAGACATTATTGGAGTAACTGAGGCAAATATTTAATGTTTAGCCAAATTTAATTTTGAAATAATGCTATTTATAGTCTGAATTGCTTTGATATATTTTGCTGTCTTAATACCTGTAGCTGCAGTCATCTGCATAAAGCTGAAGCAATGATACTGGTTTTATTTACACTTGAAGAACTTAACCCTATGTATCTGCCTGGCCATCTAGCTATATATGTATTATATATTTATTTACAGAGGCTTCAGATACTCAGTGATTCCTTTGTTAGTATTATTTTCATTGACATTGGCCATCTCACATGGTCAATAGCATTTTGAGAGAAGAATAAATGGTCAGGGGACTATCCATTAATTAAACTTGTGAGGATTTTACTTTATCTGAGATTTCCATCAGGATTGTACAACACGTAATATGCCATGTTTATGTTCCCGATACAAGCATATGTTCATGTTGATGATGGGAAGTTGGATCACTGAACTTTCAGCTTTTATTATTTCATAACCAGCTACTTCACAGTTACACTAGTAAAATGGCAAATGATCCTGCAGAGGTGTCTTGAGAAACAATGTCCCAGTTTCGGCGGGGATAGGGTTAATTTTCTCTGGTATTCCATACCACGTGATCCATGCCCACCCTGAGCTGTCGGGGAAAGGGGGCAGGGAGTCGCCACTTGGAGCGGGCGGGGCATCCCGGGTCCGGTCGGTGAGCAGCGGTTTCGTAACCGCGTTTGTGTATTCCTCTGTCCGTGTTATTGTTGTTGTTTTGCTTGTTCCCTTTGCTGTTCTGTTAAACTGCCTTTGTCTCAACCCAAGAGTCTTGCCTTTTTCTTCTGATTCTTCCTGCATTGGGAAGACCCAAGCGAGCGGCACGTGGTTCTTTGTTGCCCTCTGAGGCAAAACCATGACAGTCCTTTTTGGCGCCCAATATGGGGCTCAAAGGGTTGAGATAATGACAGAATCCAACTAGAGCTTGGAAAAAACGAATTTGTTGTATGCGTTTATTTTATTAGGTAAAGAGTCGCTGGTCACCATGTTGCTTGGTTTGTTCTCATGGCTGTGTTATGTAAATTCCTATATGGTTTATGTACTCCCTGTGATGCTGTTTATCATGTCTGGAACAGGGATCAGGATTATCATTCTGCTGTCCTGTGCGATATCTGTTTATGATATGATAACGTCACTGTTCAGACAGCTATTGTGGGGTGTTTATGTGGTTCTGCTGTCCTGTCCGTACATTGGGCATTGTCTCTCAGAATTTATTAATAATTACACCCAGTCTGTGGAGGAAACAGGGGGGGGCACTTTCCCCAGCTCTTTTGCCTCCCTTTTCTCCTTTGGGACAGGTATGACAGCTTTTGAGAATTTTGAATATCCTTGGGATACTCAAACCAGCCTGGTCCTAGTGTTATGTCTCCTGAGTATGTTCCAGGTCTTGTTTAGGGTTAAGCGACTATTTAAGACTACCACCCGGAGATCTGCTCCGAGGCTGGATAGTCAGGGGTGGCATGGCATGTGGGAGAACATGGGCAGGTACCTAGAGAACTTTTCACCTCCAATGGTCTGGGACTTCACCCCTGAACAGTTACAGGACCCTGATAAAGTGGTAGAATATCTGAAGGGAAAATGCTGTGGCTATTCTAGAGAGGCACAACTCACTGCACTGTGCTGGGCCCTGGCCAGTATCTACCAGGCACTGCTCAGCGTTACGCAGCACCCTCAGGGGGAAGAGATGGAGACCAGACCGGCAGACCCTGCGGCTACTGCAACCCCTGTGGCAGCCACTGCAGCTACTGCAACCCCTGCGGAAGCCACTGCAGCTGCTGCAACCCCTGCGGCAGCCGCGGCAGCTGCTGCAACCCCCGCGGCAGCCACTGCCGCTGAACCAGGGAATCAACCCATGCAAGTATTAGTTGCCCCCATACAGAAGAAGAAGTACACAAAGAAATCAGTTCGCTTAGTAAAAGATGATGATGAACCAGGGTCATCATGAGAGCAGGAGGAAGAGGCAGAGCCAGAGATAATTACTCGATCCCTATCCTTGAGTGACCTGCGGGATACGCGAAAAGATTTTAGCCGACTTTCAGGCGAGCACATTGTTACCTGGCAGCTCCGGTGCTGGGATAACGGGGCCAGTAGCCTGGAATTAGAGGGTAGGGAGGCCAGGCAGCTGGGATCCCTGTCCAGGGAAGGCGGCATTGACAAGGCAATTGGGAAGAAGACCCAAGCCCTCAGCCTCTGGAAACGACTCCTGTCAGGCATGAGGGAGAGGTACCCCTTCAGTGAAGATGTTGTATGTCAAGCAAGCAAGTGGACTACCATGGAAA
Source organism: Sterna hirundo (assembly GCA_009819605.1). Taxonomy (NCBI): domain Eukaryota; kingdom Metazoa; phylum Chordata; class Aves; order Charadriiformes; family Laridae; genus Sterna; species Sterna hirundo. The sequence continues at coordinate 22,843,055 of CM020463.1, forward strand.
GAGGTATCCAGTACCTGAGAGAATTAGCTGTGCGGGAGATGATTTATTATGCCTTGGACAATGCAGACTTACCCACAGACCCTGATGAGGTGCAATGCACAAGGCCCATGTGGCGGAAGTTTGTACGGAGCGCACCATCGTCATATGCCAACTCACTGGCAGTAATGGAATGGAAAGGTGAAGAGGGACCAACGGTGGATGAGGTGGCTGGCCGGCTCCGGCGATATGAAGAAAGTCTCTCTTCCCCCCTTGTCTCAGCTGTGGAGAAACTGTCCCGGAAGGTCCAGCAACTTGAAGAGAATATGTCCTACTCTCCACCTGTACGGGCCAGCATCTCAGCTATTAGGAGCAGGCATTTCCCCACTCAAGAGAGAGAGTACAGAGGGTACACACCACGAGGCACCCTGTGGTTCTACCTGCGTGACCACAGGGAGGACATGAGGAAGTGGGATGGACGACCTACTTGGATCCTGCGGACATGGGTACAGGAATTGCAAGGAAGGACAACCACAAACGGGGATCCCTCCAGGAAAAGTGCCGCCCCAGTTTCCAGTGAGCAGTTCCCCAGGCAGAGCAGAAGGCCTGATCTTGCTTCTGATCCTCTTGAAGGAACTTCCAAGTCATTTCTGCAAGAAGTGAGTAATGGACACTATGACCAGGATTAGAGGGGCCCTGCCTCCGGCCAGGTGGAGGAAAGGGACAACCGGGTTTATTGGACGGTGTGGATTCGATGGCCTGGCACATCAGACCCACAGGAGTATAAGGCTCTAGTGGACACGGGTGCACAGTGTACTTTAATACCATCAAGCTATAGAGGGGCAGAACCCATTTGCATTTCTGGGGTGACAGGGGGATCCCAAGAGTTGACTGTACTGGAGGCGGAAGTGAGCCTAACTGGGAATGAGTGGCAAAAGCATCCCATTGTGACTGGCCCAGAGGCTCCATGCTTCCTTGGTATAGATTACCTCAGGAGAGGGTATTTTAAGGACCCAAAAGGGTACCGTTGGGCCTTTGGCATAGCTGCTTTAGAGACGGAGGAAGTTAAACAGTTGTCTACCTTGCCTGGTCTCTCGGAGGACCCTTCTGTTGTGGGGCTGTTGAGGGTCGAAGAACAACAGGTGCCTTTTGCTACCACAACGGTGCATCGGCGTCAATATTGCACTAACCGAGACTCTCTGATTCCCATCCATAAGCTGATTCGTCAACTAGAGGTTCAAGGAGTGATCAGCAAGACTCGCCCACCCTTTAACAGTCCCATATGGCCGGTGCGAGAATCTAATGGAGAGTGGAGGCTAACCATAGACTGTCGTGGCCTGAATGAAGTCACGCCACCGCTGAGCGCTGCCGTGCCAGACATGCTAGAACTCCAGTACGAACTGGAGTCCAAGGCAGCCAAGTGGTATGCCACAACTGATATAGCAAATGCATTCTTCTCAGTCCCTTTGGCAGCAGAGTGCAGGCCACAGTTTGCTTTCACTTGGAGGGGCGTCCAGTACACCTGGAATCGACTGCCCCAGGGGTGGAAACACAGCCCCACCATTTGCCATGGACTGGTCCAGTCTGCACTGGAACAGGGTGAGGCTCCAGAACATCTGCAATACGTTGATGACATCATTGTATGGGGAAACACAGCAGAAGAAGTTTTTGAGAAAGGGAGTAAAATAGTCTGAATCCTTCTGAAAGCTGGTTTTGCCATAAAATGAAGTAAGGTCAAGGGACCTGTGCAGGAGATCCAGTTTTTAGGAATAAAATGGCAAGATGGACGCCGTCAGATCCCAATGGATGTGATCAACAAGATAGCAGCTATGTCTCCACCAACTAGTAAAAAGGAAACACAAGCTTTCTTAGGCATTGTGGGTTTTTAGAGAATGCATATCCCAGATTACAGTCTAATCGTAAGCCCTCTGTATCAAGTAACCCGGAAGAAGAATGACTTTAAATGGGGTCCTGAGCAACGACAAGCTTTTGAACAAATCAAACAGGAAACAGTCCATGCAGTGGCCCTGGGGCCAGTCCGGGCAGGACAAGATGTTAAAAACATGCTCTACACCGCAGCCGGGGAGAACGGCCCTACCTGGAGCCTCTGGCAGAAAGCACCAGGGGAGACTCGAGGTCGACCCCTAGGGTTTTGGAGTCGGGGATACAGAGGATCCGAAGCCCGTTACACTCCAACAGAAAAAGAGATATTGGCAGCATATGAAGGGGTTTGAGCTGCTTCAGAAGTGGTTGGCACAGAAGCACAGCTCCTCTTAGCACCTCGACTGCCAGTGCTGGGTTGGATGTTCAAGGAAAGGGTCCCCACCACACATCATGCAACTGATGCTACGTGGAGTAAGTGGATTGCACTGATCACACAGCGAACTTGAATGGGAAACCCCAGTCGCCCAGGAATTCTGGAAGCGATCATGGAAGGCCAGAAGGCAAGGACTTCGGAATGTCACCAGAGGAGGAGGGTGACGCGTGTGGAAGAGGCCCCACCATATAATAAACTGCCAGAAAATGAGAAGAAATATGCCCTGTTCACTGATGGGTCCTGCCGGATTGTGGGACAGCATCGAAAGTGGAAGGCTGCTGTGTGGAGTCCTACACGACAAGTTGCAGAAGCCAGGGAAGGACAAGGTGAATCGAGCCAGTTTGCAGAGGTGAAAGCCATTCAGCTGGCTTTGGACATTGCCGAGCGAGAAAAACGGCCAGTCCTTTATCTCTACACTGACTCATGGATGGTGGCAAATGCCCTGTGGGGGTGTTTACAGCAGTGGAAGCAGGGCAACTGGCAGCGCAGAGGCAAACCCATCTGGGCTGCTGACCTATGGCAAGATATTGCTGCCCGGATAGAGACTTTGGTTGTGAAAGTACGCCATGTAGATGCCCATGTACCGAAGAATCGGGCCACGGAGGAACATCAGAACAACAAACGGGTGGATCGGGCTGCTAGGATTGAAGTGGCTCAGGTGGATCTGGACTGGCAACATAGGGGTGAACTCTTCATAGCTCGGTGGGCCCATGACTCCTCAGGCCATCAAGGAAGAGATGCGACGTATAGATGGGCTCGTGACCGAGGGGTGGACTTGACCATGGACACTATTGCACAGGTCATCCATGAATGTGAGACATGCGCTGCAATCAAGCAAGCGCAGCGTTTGAAGCCTCTCTGGTATGGAGGACGATGGCTGAAATACAAATATGGGGAGGCCTGGCAGATTGATTATATCACACTGCCACAAACCCGTCAAGGCAAGCGCTATGTGCTCACAATGGTGGAAGCAACCACTGGATGGCTGGAAACATGCCCCGTGCCCCATGCCACTGCCCGGAACACTATCCTGGGCCTTGAAAAGCAAGTCCTGTGGCGACATGGTACCCCAGAGAGAATTGAGTCAGACAACGGGACTCATTTCCGAAACAGCCTCATGGACACCTGGGCCAAAGAGCATGGCATTGAGTGGGTATATCACATCCCCTATCATGCACCAGCCTCTGGGAAGATTGAACGATACAATGGACTGTTAAAAACTACATTGAGAGCAATGGGTGGTGGGACTTAAAAACATTGGGATGCACATTTGTCAAAGGCTACCTGGCTAGTTAACACCAGGGGATCTACCAATCGGGCTGGCCCTGCCCAGTCAAAACTTCCACGTACCGTAGAACGGGATAAAGTCCCCGTAGTGCACATGAAGAATATGCTAGGGAAGATAGTTTGGGTTAGTCCCGCCTCAGGCAAAGGCAAACCCATCCGTGGGATTGCTTTTGCCCAAGGACCTGGGTGCACTTGGTGGGTGATGCGGAAGGATGGGGAAGTCTGATGTGTACCTCATGGGGATCTGATTTTGGGTGAGAATAGCATGGTAACAAGCATGGTAAAACATTCATCTTCAAGAACAAAATCTAAGAACATCATTTTCCATTGAAAGTGAAGATGGATGAACATACCAAGAAAGTGCCAGTGTACTAGTAAGAATGCAGTGGGGCATTTGCATCAGCGAGACTTATACTTGTTGGCCTTTTGAACCATTCTCAAAGTATCTGTGGAATTAAATTTATTAATTTCTTGTAGCACCTGTCTTACAACACGTACTGGCCCTGTATCTGGTTTCCTGTGCATTGGAGCTGCCAGTGTGGGGACCCACCTCCCGGGAGGACTGGCAGGCTGCCGAGAAGAGGCTTTGAAAGCCTCAGCAAATGAAGAGGGAATGTCCTGAGGTGCCTGGTAGGAAAAGCTGCCAGGCTTGTGTTGGGACATGCACTCTCAGGGAATTTAGGTACTTGCCTCTTGTCCAGAGTCTTGAAGAGTTAAGTATCTACGCTAGCCCTTTTGCTCAAAATATGGCTAAATATTTTGTGGCGGTGGTTCCCTTTCCTTTGGTAGCGTATGATCCGCTTTGAGAGTGTGTTCCTGCTCTAGTCCCTAGGGTAAAGATAGAATCATAGAATCATAGAATGGTTTAGGTTGGAAGGGACCTTAAAGATCATCTAGTCCCAACCCCCCTGCCATGGGCAGGGACACCTCCCACTAGACCAGGCTGCTCAAAGCCCCATCCAACCTGGATATCAGGATGTTCAACTCTGAGACTCCACGGTACTTCCAGCCCCACAATTAGGGTGCTTCAGCCTAAAACAGAGCTGGAGCCACTGGAGGAATCCAGTGCCGAAAAGTTTCAAAAAACCTCTGCTTTGTCCAGGCCCCATTCTCATTTGTCATTTAGCTGTGGAGTTTTCTAAAATTTGGTCTCACAATCCCTAAATCTTTTTGTATGCCTGTGACTAATTGTGTAAGACTGCTTGGATGCAGGCTCTGGAGAAGAAATGTAGGTGCTTAGGGGACATGGCTGGTTAGGAACTGAGATGTCAAAAGACTTTTTAATGAGCATTCGATCTTCTGTCAGCCAATGAGTTCCTTTTGTGAAGTGAAACTCATCTGATGTCAGTTGACATAGCTTCATGCATTTATCAACGGAATTTTGCTCTAAAACTGTCTTTTAATACAAAGCAGTTGTGAGATTTTTGCCCCACTGTGGTGTTTCAAGTAAAATGACAGTTGAAGTTCCAGTGTACCATCTGTGTGAGATTCGAGAGCCACTGAATTGTGAAGGATACATCAAGCCCTTGACATCTAGTATGTATTTCATCAGTAAAGAAAAATAACAGGGTGTTTTTTTCACTGGTAAAATCTGTGTATTCTGATCCCCAAATAAATATATCTCATTCTTACAACTTGACCTCAAGCTGCCTTGGTGCAATATGGTTTATAACCGGTTTCTGCTCTCATGTGTTCTACTTCTCAGATGGTATTTTTTAAAAAGGATAGAGATAATGGAGGAGAATGTCTAGATTAGATTATCTTTCACAGATGAGTATTGCATTGATGAAACAATGTAATCCAATCATGAGTTTATGAACCCGAGGATCTGTACTGTATGAATGCATATGCCTGCATTCAGATATTTGAAATCATGTTTAAGGTGTTATTTAATGGCATTGGGGAGGGTAACATATAGTTGCAGCAGCATGGACATCTGTAGATTTCAACAATTAGGAATGCTGTTAGGTCAATATTAAAGCAATATGATTATGCAAATCTTGCACTAATGTAGCTTTGGTGTATGTCTTGCAACTAAATGGATGCTGTTGTCATGTTTCATTATGAAGTCTACAAATGAAAAGGTTTAGTGACATCTAGATTTGAAGGGGGGTGGGGATGGTACTGGGCTTGCTGGTGAGGTGCCAGGGCATAGTTGCTCAGCGCTCGTGGGCCAGTGTGCCAGTATTTCTGAAAGCCAGAAGGCATACCACATCTCAAGGGCGAAAACTACACACATGACTCCCTCTCTGAAATGCTTATACACCAATGCACGCAGCATGGGAAATAAGCAGGAAGAACTTGAGATCTGTGTGCGGTCACAGGGCCTCGATCTCATTGCATTTACTGAGACGTGGTGGGACAGCTCACATGACTGGAATGCTGTCATGGATGGCTATGTCCTTTTCAGGAAACACAGACCAGTGAGGCGTGGTGATGGAGTTGCACTCTATCACAGAATCACAGAATCACAGAATCTTAGTGGTTGGAAGGGACCTTTGAGATCATCGATTCCAACCACATTAAAAAAAAAAAAAAAAAAAAAGCACCCACCAACTAAACTCCACACCCACAACACCCCACCACAAACCAATAATCTTGGGCACTAGAGCATGCCCTGAAGTGCCATGTCTACACGTTTCTTAAGTACCTCCAGGGATGGTGACTCCACCACCTCCCTGGGCAGGCTGTTCCAGTGCCTGACCACTCTTTCAGTAAAGTAATTCTTCCTAATATCTAATCTAAATCTCCCTTGCCGCAGCTTCATACCATTTCCTCTGGTCCTGTCGTTATTCCCTTGGGAGAAGAGGCCAACCCCTGCCTCTCTACAGTTTCCTTTCAGGTAGTTGTAGAGGGCAATGAGGTCTCCCCTCAGCCTCCTCTTCTCCAAGCTAAACATGCCCAGTTCCCTCAGCCTCTCCTCATAGGACTTGTTCTCCAGACCCCTCACCAGCTTGGTGGCTCTCCTCGGGACACGCTATGTGAGAGAGCATTTGGAATGCATCAAGCTCTCACTGGGGGCGGATGAAGAGAGGGTTCAGAGCTTATGGGTAAGGATTAAGGGGCAGGCTAGTATGGGTGACACTGCTGTGGGTGTTTATTACAGACCACCTGGTCAGGATGGGGAAGCTGATGAGGCTTTCTACAGACAGCTGAAGGTAGCCTTGCAGTCGCAGGCTTTGGTTCTCATGGGGGACTTCAATCACCCTGATATCTGCTGGGAAGACCACACAGCCAGGCACGCACAGTCCAGGAGGCTCCTCCAGTGCATTGATGATAACTTTTTGACGCAGGTGGTACAGGAGACAACAAGGAGAGGAGCACTCCTGGACCTGGTACTGACAAACACAGAGGAACTGGTGGAGGACATTAAGGTTGGGGGCACCCTAGGTTGTAGTGATCATGAAATGATAGAGTTCAGGATCATGGGTACTATGCACAAAAGAACAAGAAGTAAAATTACAACCTTGGATTTCAGGAGGGCTAACTTTGATCTCTTCAAGAAACTGCTTGGAGAGATCCTGTGGGCTAGGGCTCTGTAAGGCAGGGGGGCTCAAGACAGCTGTTTGGTATTCAAAGACCACTTTCTCCAAGCTCAGGATCGGTGCATCCCTAAGAGAAAGAAATCGGGGAAAGGACACAGGAGATCTGCATGGCTGAGCAGGGAGCTTCTGAAAAAGCTCAAGTGGAAGAAGGAAGTTTAAAGCACGTGGAAGAAGGGACTGACCCCTTGGGAAGATTACAAGAATGCCACCAGAGCATGTAGGGATGAAACGAGGAAAGCCAAGGCCGCCTTGGAATTAAACCTGGCAAGGGATGTCAAGCTCAACAGGAAGGGCTTCTACAAGTACATTGGAAGCAAAAGGAAGACCAGAGAAGTTGTGGGCCCACTGTTGAATGAGACAGGAGCCATGGTGACGGAGGATGCGGAGAAGGCGGAGTTACTGAATGTCTTCTTTCCTTCAGTCTTTACTGCTTGTCCCAGCCCTCAGGAGTCCCAGGCTTTGGGGAAAGTAACAGGGAAAGAAGAAGACTTCCCTTTGGTTGAGGAGGATCGAGTGAGAGATGAATTAGGTCAATTAGATATTCACAAGTCCATGGGCCCCCATGGGATGCACCCGAGAGTGCTGAGGGAGCTGGCGGAAGTCATTGCTGGGCCGCTCTCCATCATCTTTGAAAGGTCCTGGAGAACAGGCGAGGTGCCTGAGGACTGGAGGAAAGCCAACGTCACTCCAGTCTTCAAAAAAGGCAAGAAGGAGGAGCCGGGGAACTACAGGCCGGTCAGCCTCACCTCCATCCCTGGAAAGATGATGGAACAGCTCGTTCTGGGCGTCATCTCAAGGCATGTGGAGGAAAAGAAAGCTATCAGAAGTACTCAACATGGATTCACCAAGGGGAAATCATGTCTGACTAATCTGATAGCCTTCTGTGATGGCATGACTGGATGGATAGATGAGGGGAGGGCAGTGGATGTGGTCTACCTTGACTTCAGCAAGGCTTTCAACACGGTCTCCCACAGCATCCTCATAGGGAAGCTTAGGAAGAGTGGGTTAGATGAATGGCAGTAAGGTGGATAGATAACTGGTTGAAAGACAGAGCTCAGAGGGTCATGATTAGGGGCACAGAGTCTAGTTGGAGGTCCGTGACGAGTGGTGTTCCCCAGGGGCCAGTACTGGGTCCAGTCCTGTTCAGTATATTCATCAGTGACCTGGATGAGGGGACAGAGTGCACCCTCAGCAAGTTTGCCAATGACACAAAGCTGGGAGGGGTGGCTGACACACCGGAAGGCTGTGCCACCATACAGAGAGACCTAGACAGGTTGTAGAGTTGTGCAAAGAGGAACCTTATGAAATTCAACAAGGGCAAGTGTAGGGTGCTGCACCTGGGGAGGAATAGCCCCATGCACCAGTACAGGTTGGGGGCTGACCTGCTGGAGAGCAGCTCTGTGGAAAGAGACCTGGGAGTCCTGGTGGACAACAGGATGACCGTGAGCCAGCAATGTGCCCTTGTGGCCAAGAAGGCCGATGGCATCCTGGGGTGCATCAAGAAGAGTGTGGCCAGCAGGTCGAGGGAGGTCATCCTCCCCCTCTACTCTGCCCTGGTGAGGCTGCATCTGGAGTACTGTGTTCAGTTCTGGGCTCCCCGGTTCAAGAGGGACAGGGAACTGCTGGAGAGGGTGCAGCAAAGGGCTACCAAGATGATTAGGGGACTGGAACACCTCTCTTATGAAGAAAGGCTGAGGGACTTGGGTCTCTTCAGCCTGGAAAAAAGATGGCTGAGGGGGGACCTTATCAACACTTATAAATACTTAAAGGGTGGGTGTCAGGAGGATGGGGCCAGGCTCTTTTCAGTGGTGCCCAGCGACAGGACAAGAGGTAACGGGCACAAACTTGAGCATAGGAAGTTCCTTCTCAACATGAGGAGGAACTTCTTTACTTTGAGGGTGGCAGAGCACTGGAACAGGCTGCCCAGAGAGGTGGTGGAGTCTCCGTCTCTGGAGACATTCAAAACCCACCCGTACACATTCCTGTCTAGCCTGCTCTAGGTGACCCTGCTCTGGCAGGGGGGTTGGATTAGATGATCTCCAGAGGTCCCTTCCAACCCTATGATTCTATGGTTCTATGATTCTATGATTCTGTGATCAGAGGATGTCGCTGTCTTTACTGGAATGCTTTGGGACATTGCAGGAATAATACTTTCTCACTGTCCCATGTCCAGCTTCATGCCTTCCAGTAGCTACACAGATTGAAAATCCAACTTGGGTCATAGCTCAGCCTATATACACAAAAACAATCCTCAGCTGGGTGTGCTGGAGCTGCCTTACTCCAGTCAGAGTCAGAACGGGTGTAGAGAAGGGTGTGATGAGGAGACAGTGATGGAGAAATTGGGGGAGAATTGGGTTAAGAAGATGGCTGGATACTGATAGAAAGGACAGAGAGAGTGACAAGGAGATACACACGTACATTGGAAGGGGAAATGGAAAGACATATGTAAGAGCTTGAGTCAGAGAGAAAATGCCACCAATAAGAGAATGTGAGGAAAGATCGTGTCTGGAAAAAAAGAAACCCTCTTGAGAAAAAAGGAGAGGATTTTAAAATGTGTTGTATTCTAAAGAAATGTATCATTCCACATAAAAATGATTAAAATAGGCTAGGAAAAGGACTAAAGGGAAAAATACATTTTGTTGCTATATTTACAGGGACAAGACAGGCTACAGAAAAATAAAATAGAGCAAAAATCCTTAGAGCTAGCATTTTTGTTTCAGGCAACCAAATTAAAACTGTGGCACGTGAGAAGGACTGTGCACCCTGCTTGTAGGCTCACAGCCCAGGGAAGCTCTCTAGGTCTCTGCTATAATGGTGGGCACTTGCCTCAGAGTTAAAAGCAGTGTTTCTACAGAGAAAGCCCCTGAGATGTCCGATGCTTCCGCCCAGATGGAACTGGTAAGGAAGGAGACTTCAGTACAGATGGTAGGTTGCAACGAGTGCCCAGACCCTTCTCCTGGAGAAAAGATAAGTACCTGCAAAAGATGTGCACAGGTTGATGATCTGTTGCTTCAAGTGGCTGAGCTGCAGGAAACAGTCAAAAGGCTGTGCAGTATTAGAGGGGCCGAGACAGAGATAGATAAGTGGTTTCAGAACTATGCTCCTGTGGCGGACACCACAAAGAATGAGGCACCTTCAGATATCATAATGATGGCAAGCTTTGTCAGTTCTGATTTAATATTGATAAAGCACCATGAACTAATTAATCTCAGAATACTAATATGAAGTATGTCCAGATGGAGAGGGGTGACAAGTGGTGCCCCTCAGGGATCCGTACTGGGACCAGTGCTGTGCAATATCTTCATCAATGATTTAGACAGTGGGATCAAGTGCACCCTCAGCAAGTTTGCAGATGACACCAAGCTGAGTGGTGCGGTCCACAGGCCAGAGGGATGGGATGTCATCCAGAGGGACCTGGACAAGCTAGAGAGGTGGGCCCAAGCAAAACTTATGAAGTTCAACCAGGCCAAGTGCAAGCTCTTACACATGGGTTGGGACAACCTTCATTATCAATACAGGCTGGGGGATGATGTGATAGAGAGCGGTCCTACGGAAAAGGACTTGGGGGTACTCATGGATGAAAAGCTGGACACGAGCCAACAACGTGCACTCACAGCCCAGAAGGCCAATTGCATCCTGGGCTGCATCAGAAGAACCGTGGCTAGCAGATCTAGAGAGGTGATTCTCCCCTTCTACTCTGCTCTTGTGAGACCCCACCTGGAGTACTGCGTCCAGCTCTGGAGCCCTCAGCACAAGAAGGACATGGACCTGTTGGAGTGGGTCCAGAGGAGGGCCACAAAGATGATCAGAGGGCTGGAGCACCTCTCCTATGAAGACAGGCTGAGAGAGTTGGGGCTGTTCAGCCTGGAGGATAGAAGGCTCCGGGGAGACCCTATAGCGGCCTTCCAGTACCTGAAGGGGCCCTACAAGAAAGCTGGGGAGGGACTGTTTGCAAGGGCATGGGGCGATAGGACAAGGGGCAATGGTTTTAAGCTAGAGCAGGGTAGGTTTAGATGAGACATTAGGAAGAAGTTCTTTACAATGAGGGTGGTGAGGCACTGGAAGAGGTTGCCCAGAGAGGTGGTGGAGGCCCCATCCCTGGAGACATTCAAGGCTAGGCTTGATGAGGCTCTGAGCAACCTGATCTAGTTGAGGATGTCCCTGCTTAGTGCAGGGGATTGGACTAGATGACCTTTAAAGGTCCCTTCCAACCCCACACATTCTATGATTCTACGATTCTACGATTCTAAGGAACATTATTCCCATGTAATACTGGTAAAACTGAGGTACTAAGAGTTGATAGTTAAAACACTGCTTTCTGGATTTCAGGCTTGTACTATAGACTTGCTTTCATAGGCACAAAATAATACTTTCTCCAACAAACAGAACTCACCAGAGATCATTTGTTCTGTGACCATACAAAGATTAAGGATGTGACAGCTGAGAGGCACAAAAAATGAAAAAAAACATTTTCAGTTTTTGCCAACACAGTTGAATACTATATACTACAAACCAGGAACACTTTGGTGCTCAAAACACACTAACCTTTCTGCCAAATATCTGTTTTAAAGTCACTGTGTAAACAGCTACGCATATGGAAAAAGCGGCCTTTCAAAAAATCTTTCATGCTCATCAGATTAATTTTGGCAAAATACTATGAGGTCCTACCCATACAGTAATCCCTCTGAGTTTCCTTCTCCAAAACTTTGTTCAGCACACAGAGGCAGCATCTTCCCCGACAAGTATGTCAGCCTTTCTTTCTGCCCTCACACACATAAGACCTGTGTGATTCTGTGCGGGGTTTGCTGTGTGGGATGGCAGCAACTGCAGCTAGAAGAGAGGAATGTTGCATAATGCTAGGTGCATTTGTCCCCCTCAAGTTTCAAGTCTCCACCGAGGCACAAAAAAACCAAAGCAAGCCAAGACAGGGAAAGCAAAGTGCAAGAGAGAAGGACTTAGAACAAAAGAGTATCTGCATCAGGCATCTGAAGCCTGTATTTCTGCAGATTAAAAAATGCATGTACAACTAAAAGCATGACAAAAATTTTACAGCGGTATTCAAACGACTTGGTTAAAAACAATCAATACAGAGAAAAGGAGACAGCACAAGCAAACCTTGAAAATGCTCTCTGTAGTGCTGTGAGTGAATCTGTATATATAAAGCACATGAATTCTGTTTTGCCTTTATGAACTGCCTCTATTTTTATGTCTAACAACTGCTTTTCACTTTCACAACGTATTAAATTGTGTTCCTTCTGCTAAAAAAAAGAGCAATAACAACTACCAATTTGTCAGGAAAAAAACCCACCACAGTAATTAAGAGCAAGTAAGTAATGACTAAGGTTTTGGGGGTAGGCAGTATTAGAGGGGCCAAGACAGAGATAGATAAGTGGTTTCAGAACTATGCTCCTGTGGCGGACACCACAAAGAATGAGGCACCTTGGACCCTGGTGACCTGCAAATGCAGGACTCTGCTTCAGTCCCCACTCTCCAGCATTACAACCAAAAACAGATATGAAGCTTTAAAAGCTAGACACCCACGAGCAAGGTCTGCAAGGAGAAACTGTACCAGCAGCACACAGTGGATACCGCAAAAAGAAATGACGAGTGCTAGTAGTGGGTGACTCTCTGTTAAGGGGCACTGAGGCACCCATCTGCCGACCTGACAGGGGGTGACAAGAAGTATGCTGCCTTCCGGGAGCTAAGGTCCAAGATGCTGCCGAGAGGGTGCCACAACTTGTCAAGAGCACGGACTACTATCCATTGCTACTCTCTCATGTGGGCATGAATGACACTTCAAGCCAGAACCTGGGCAGAATCAAGGAAAACTAAAAAGCCCTGGGAGTGCAAGTGAAAAGTATTGGTGCCCAAGTTACCTTTCCTTCCATTTTACCAGTTAGAGGAAAGGGTGCAACCAGAAATAGACGTATAATGCAAATCAAATTCTGGCTTTGTGGCTGGTGCTGTCATGAGGGGTTTGGCTTTTATGACAACAGGACGTTCTCCGACGACTATAGCCTGCTAGGGAGGGATGGGATCCACCTGTCTAGAAGAGGCAAGGGAATCTTTGGCAGCAGGCTGGCCAACTTGATGAAGCAGGCTTTAAACTGAAGGACTCAGGGGGCAGGGTCCAAAGTGGCAACGCTCATGCCATTGGAACCAACTGGGGAATAAGCCAGGCCAACCAGAGCAGTGACAAATGTTCCTTAGCTGCCTCCCATGATGAGAACCAGAAAACCAACCACCTCAAGTATATGTATACTGATTCATGCAGCCTGGGGAACAAACAGGAGGAACTGGAGCTCTGCACCCAGTCAGAAAGTTATGATATCATAGGAATAAAAGAAACATAGTGGGACAACTTACATGACTGGAGGATCGTGATGGACAGCTATAAGCTGTTTCATAAAGACAGGCAGGGAAGAAGAGGAGGAGGAGTCGAGCTCTATGTTAAGGAGAAACTTGAATGTATGGAAGTCAACTACTGCGACTGTGGAAGCCCTATTGAATGCCTCTGGGTGAAGATCAGAGGGGTCATCTCCAAGGGGGATCTTACAGCAGGCATCTGCTACTGACCTGTCTGGATACTGGCTGAATGGCAGAGCTCAGAGGGTTGTGATCAGCAGCACAGAGTCTAATTGGAGGCCTGTAACTAGCGGTATTCACCAGGAGTCAATACTGGGTCCAGTCTTGTTCAACATATTCATAAATGACCTGAATGAGGGGACAGTGTACCCTCAGCAAGTTTGCTGATGACACAAAACTGGGAGGAGTGGCTGACACACCAGAAGGCTGTGCTGCCATTCAGAGAGACCTGGACAGGCTAGAGAGTTGGGCAGAGAGGAACCTTGTGAAATTCAACAAGGGTGAGTGTAGGGTCCTGCGCCTAGGGAGGAATAACCCCATGCAGCGGTACAGGTGGACCTGGTGGAAAGCAGGTCTGCCGAGAGGGACCTGGGAGTCCTGGTGGACAACAAGTTGACCACGAGCCAGCAACGTGCCCTTGTGGCCAAGAAGGCCAATGGCATCCTGGGACACATTAAAAAGAGCGTGGCCAGCAGGTCAAGGGAGGTCATCCTCCCCCTCTACTCTGCCCTGGTGAGGCCACATCTGTGTCCAGTTCTGGGCTCCCCAGTTCAAGAAGGACAGGGAACTGCTGGAGAGAGTCCAGCGGAGGGCTACAAAGCTGATCAAGGGAATGGAGCATCTCTCTTATGAGGAAAGGCTGAGAGACCTGGGTCTGTTTAGCCTGGAGAAGAGAAGACTGAGAGGGGACCTCATCAATGCTTATAAATATCTAAAGGGCGGGTGTCAAGAGGATGGGGCCAGACTCTTTTCAGTGGTGCCCAGCAATAGGACAAGGGGCAACGGGCACAAGCTGGAACTCGGGAAGTTCCTTCTCAACATGAGGAAAAACTTCTTTGCTTTGAGGGTGACAGAGCACTGGAACAGGCTGCCCAGAGAGGTTGTGAAGTCTCCTTCTCTGGAGATATTAAAAACCCACCTGGATGCGTTCCTGTCTAGCCTGCTCTAGGTGACCCTGCTCTGGCAGGGGGGTTGGACTAGATGATCTACGAAGGTCCCTTCCAACCCCTACCATTCTGTGATTCTGTGACCTCCAAACCAAGATGAAAAGGCCAATGAAGCCATATTTGGGTCACTTAAGTAATCTTTGGGTCAACAGAACCTTGTTCTTATGGGCGACTTCAACTACCCAGACATTTGTTGGATGACCAATACAGCAGCTCACATGTCATCCATCAAGTTCCTGGAATGTGTAGAGGACTTCTTCCTCATACAGATGTTAGATGTGCCAACCAGGAACGAGGCAGTGCTGGACTTGCTACTCACAAACCAAGAAAACCTGCTTTGTAATATCTCGGTTAGCGATAGCCTTGGCTGCAGTGATCACAATATTGTGGAGTTTGGGATCCTGCTGAGCATGCTGAAGGTTAGTACTAAGACAAAGGTTTTAGATTTTAGTAGAGCAAACTTCAGCTTGCTCAGAGCTCAGCTGGGAGGGATTCTGTGGGAAACTTCCATGGAGGATAAAGGAGCTAGCGAGTGCTGGGAGTTTTTCAAGTCCCTGGGAAAGTTATGGAATGAATTGTCCTGGGGGCTATCAGAAGTCCAATTAATCACGTGACTGGGAAAAGACAGCATGGATTCACCAAGGGTAAATCATGCTTGACAAATCTGATTGCCTTCTATGACAAAGTAACCTGCTCGTTTGATGTGGTGGACATTGTCTACCTGGATTTCTCCAAGGCTTTCAATACAGTTCCCCACAGCCTCCTCCTAGAGAAACTGATGTGTTACAGTCTAGACAAGTAGTCTGTCTGGTGGGTGGGGAACTGGATGACAGGCTGCACCCAGAAGGTAGTGGTAAATAGCTCTTTTTCAAACTGGCAACTTGTCATAAGTGGGGTCCCTCAGGGATCGATATTGGGCCCAACATTGTTTAATATCTTCATAAGTGATCTGGATGATGGGATCAAGTGCATCCTGATGAAGTCTGCTGGTGATACCAAACTGAGTGGGGAACCGGACTGACAGGAGCTGCAGTGAGGCATGGTTCTGTTGCTGGTACTATTATGCATATTTTAAAAGCAGCTCATGGTATTCCAAAAGTAAAAACCTGAGACAAGACTGGGCATCATTTAAAAGGTAACATCCTTGATGCTTTTCAAAATTCCTTTTAAATTGGAGAGATACAGTCTTGCTGGGACCTACATGAGTTAAAACGGTGGAGAGAGATAAGAAAAGTGGATCTGGATGGATGTGAAGATTTACAGAAATGTTTGAATTTGGAAACATTCCTATTGCTACAAGAAATCAAAGTTCACAGCATATACTGTTATGACCTGTCTCCTAACATTGCACCTGTTGTGGGTTAACCCCGGTGAGCTCAGCCCCACACAGCCACTCGCTCACTCTTGCCCTAGTGGGAGTCCAGCTGTCCCAGCTGTGTCCCCTCCCAACTTCTTGTGCACCCCCAGCCTACTCGCTGTCAGGGCAGTGTAAGAAACAGAAAAGGCCTTGACGCTATGTAAGCACTGTTCAGCAGTAACTAAAATATCCCTGTGTTATCAACACTATTCTGGTCACAAATCCAAAACACAGCAACATACAAGCTACTATGAAGAAAATTAACTCTATCCCAGCCCAAACCAGTACAGTACCATACTTTCATACTGATAATTCAAGAAACATCTAACACATAAACTAAGAGGATATGTGTCAGTCTGCACTGACACTGGCATTTATGGGAATTTTTTCCCTTACAGGAAGAAGGAAATAAATTGCTAATTATTTCGCAGCTCAGCAAGTCCCTTTCTCCCCTTACTAATGATATTTAAATTGCAAACAATTTCCTTTGAAATGAATAAAGTTTGATGGAAGTATAACCAAGCAAAAAAAGAAGAAATTCATGCTCTTTTATTCTTTTCGTATGCTTCCTTTCCCACATCTCAGACTGTAGATAAATTTGATCCTAAATTGTAACAATTCCTACCTACCTGGATTTGCATAAAATACACAATAATGTTTTAAAGTGTAATTGAAGCATGTTAAACAAATATTTGTATATGTTCATAAGATTGCATTAATTTATATATCTCATGTTTCATATAGGTGTAGCCACTAAATCTGCATGAAACAAAGGTCATCTTTGGTGAACTGAGACACCAGGGCACTTTTCTGGATTCAGGGAAATTAAGTCAGGTCAGGATAACATTCTGCATTTTATTCTTCAGAGGATTTCTTTACCTGACCAAAAGATGTTTTGCCTCCACTGATTCACTTTAAAATAAACCTTTGAGCACTTCTGTTCAACGGACATGGAAAAAAGTATGCCTGAGGGAGAATCTGATTTAATTCAGACTTTCCTTTTTAATTTAAGACTTCTGTTAGCAATGGGAGCTCAGAGATATTCAGTGGACCTGAAAGAAAGATGAATGACATTTTTATGCTGTCATGTATTTAATCCATCAGTGCTGAGACACTTTAAAATTAAAATATATGGTCACATTAACTGTTTCTTACATTATATATACATTTCTTAAAGAAGAGGTATTGGTATATGAGGTATATGAGGCTTGGTATATGAGGCACCAGAGCTGTGAGCAGCTAATGGGATGCACTTATCCCAGAGGGGGAAAAGGATTCTGGGGCAGAAGTTGGCAGGCTTCATTGATAGGGCTTTAAACTAGATTTGAAGGGGGAAGGGGTCAATAATTTCATGCTTGCCTGTGACAAACAGTGCGGCAGCACATCAGGGGCAGAGGGATGGAGTCCTAGTAAGGGCTCTCAACTTGTTGCCCTAAGGCAAGCCGGAGACAACGCACTGGGACACCCCAAGGGAATCAAGGGGGATTCGCACAAGAGGGTGACACGGACAGCCCAGCTGAAATGCCTCTACACGAATGCACGCAGCTTGGGCAATAAACAGGATGAATTAAGGGCCACTGGAAAGCCATGACATAGTGGCTATTACTGAAACTTGTTAGGATGATTCCCATGACTGGAATGTAGGGATAGACGGATACAAGCTCTTTAGGAAGGACAGGCAAGGTAGGAGGGGAGGAGGTGTTGCCCTCTACATCAGTGACCAGCCAGAATCGATGGAGCTCCACACGGGGAAGGACGAGGAGCTCGTTGAGAGTGTATGGGTTAAGATTAAAGGGAAGACAGGGGAAGGCGATGTTACAGTAGGGGTCTGCTACAGGCCACCTGACCAGCAGAGACAAGCAGATGAGGCCCTCCATAGGCAGACAAAAGTGGCTTCACATTCACAGGCCTTGGTCCTTGTGGGGGATTTCGACCACCCTGACATCTGCTGGAGGGACAACACAGCAAGGCACCAGCAATACAGGATGTTCCTGGAATGCATAGATGACAACTTCCTCCTCCAAATGCTAGAGGAACCAACAAGAAAAGGTGCTATGCTGGACCTCGTTCTCACCAACAGGGAAGGGCTGGTGACCAACGCGAGGCTCAGGGATAACCTTGGCTACAGTGACCATGAAGCGATAGAATTTAAGATCCTCAGGGCAACTAGGAGGATGTATTCTAAGCTTATGACCCTGGACTTTAGGCACGCAGACTTTGATCTCTTCAGGGATCTGCTGGCCAAAGTGCCGTGGAGCAAAGCCCTAGAGGGAAGGGGGACCCAGGACAGCTGGTCAGTATTCAAGGATCACCTTCTCCATGTCCAGGAGCAAACTATACCGACAAAGAGGAAGGCAGGAATGAATGCTAGGAGACCTGCCTGGATGAACAGGGAGCTCCTGGACACACTGTCACACAAAAAGAAACTTTATAAGGAGTGGAAGAAAGGACAGCTGGAATGGGGGGCATATATAAGGAAGCTGTTCGAACAGCAAGAGACCTGGTGAGAAAAGCTAAAGCTCAGTTAGAATTAAATCTAGCCAAGGAGATCAAGGGAAACAGCAAAAATTTCTATAGGTACATGTAGGAATGTGTCTGAGAGAGAATGGCCGTGTGAGCCAGCCTCCCTACTACAAGAGATTAGATTAAGGGCAAAACAGGTGGTGGAAGATGGAATTAGTACATGGGAAAAATGAGAACTGAGAAGGTAAAAAACATGTTGTGCTAATGACTAAGCAACTTACTATTTGAATTCTTGTAACCAATCTGATCTGTGGATGAACTGCATAAACAGCGCGTGGACAGTGTAACTAGCTAATCAGAAATAAGCAAGTGGCATGTACGGCTACAACACAGGGTATAAAAGATGATGATCTGTGCTTAATAAACGGCTTCTGTTGATTCACATTGGATCGTCTGGAGTCCAGTTATTTCTCCTCAGATGGTGACCCCGACGTGATACCGATCAGCGCTTGGCTTGAGCAACGGAACGCGAGGGGCGGAAGACCCAGAAGGAGATCCACCGGCTGGAGGACGGCTCAGCTGGACTGAGACCGGGCGGATTGGGCGGCAATCCGGAATAGAGGAAAGAGACGACATGGCCACGGACACCCAGAGAGAGGTGAGCAGCCGGGGCAGGAGATGGGGCAGCAAGTAGTAAAAGAAGAAGGGGCTGTATTAAGACTTCTCCTGCATATCCTCTCTAAGAGAGGGGTGAAATACGATGAGCGTATGCTCCGAAGGTTATTAACCTGGTGCAGAGAGATCCGATTTGCACCAGAGCCCCAGACAGCTTTTAGACCAGAAATATGGGAGGCTGTTGGGGAAAAACTGTGGGAAGTGATAAGTAACGGAGATAAAGAGGCATCACCGTTAGCGACAACGTGGCGGTTGGTGTATTCGACCTTACAAGATATAGAAGCAGAGCGAGCTGTGATGACTGAGGCGTTTGCAGCATTACAACCCACGGGGGGAGGATCGAACAGACCAGGTCCGAGGGTTTGGGAAGATCCCCTGCCGATCCCCTCTGCTCCACCTGAGGAAGTTCCAGAGAAAGAAGAACCGATGGAGGAGGACGTTCCCTGGCCACTACCACCACCCTCAGAAGTGAGACCAACGGCACCTCCACCAGAATGGTACAATCCTAGAACTGGGCTTTACGAAGGTCCACCTAAGTCTCCACGGCAGCGTGTTGATGTGCGCCCCAGACAACCTTTTGATCCATCATTGTACCCGCCGCTTCCACCGTCGCCTCCCTCTCCTGCTGAACAAGAACTGCTGCAAGGCACATGCATGGAGGCAAAAATGCTGACACAGAAATTGGAACAGCTAGAGAGAGAACGGCAGAATCAATGGAAACTAGAGGAGGAGCAAGCAATACGAAATTTGGAGAGGCAACTGAGGGGTGATAGCTGGGGGGCTTGGGGTGGCGGTAACGGGATCGTGGGAGGAGAGTTGGGGGGTGCGACCGCGGGCTCGGGGAAGCTGCCGAAAACGCGAGTGCATGGGGGTGGCGGTAACAGGAACACGGGAGGAGAGTTGGGGGGTGTGACCGCAGGCTCAGGGGAATCGCCAGATCCGCGATTGCATTGGAAAGGAATTATTCAAAATGCCTTGATAGAGGGTGTAATGTTACCAACAGCATTTCCGGTGATACTGGGGGGAACTACGGGAGGTCGAAAGAATCCCAATAGGTGGAGGGTCTTCCTTGGCCGATCGTAAAGGAAGCGAGAAAATCAGTGCATGACTTTGGTCTTAATTCTCCCTACACTCAGTCGTTTCTTAACAATATTTTCAGAGAAGGACAGAGCCGGAGCTGTTTGCTTCTGCCATTGCCCACCTGGCCCCCTCCCCTCCCCTCCCCAGTCGTCTCCCTGAGATAGAAGTGCTGGTTTTTGTGTGTCTGCTGTGTAAGTGTGTGTGGGCGCCAGCTTATACCTGCTGATCAGCATGTGTGCTACTGTTTGCTTTTTGTTGTGTGCAGTGTCGTTAGGTGACTCCACTTGAGCAGGTGTTCTGCCCGGTGTGGTACTGTTCTCGTATGCAACTAGGGCTGACACTCCGTCAAGTGAAGAAGTTTGTACATACACAATGTTTAGACGTAAGGCGAGCGCACCCCAGGTAAAAACACCAGGATGGGCTGTAGAACTGGTGGAAGTCCTGAAATATTGGGGGAGTTTTCACCAGCCGACACATTTACGGTCTTGGGAATGGCTCGCCCATGGAGGGCGTATCGCTGGTTGTTTGTTGTTTGTAAAAAAAAAAAAAAAAAAAAAAAAAAAAAAAAAAAAAGGGAAACCAAACAGGAACAATTAGATGGGAAATGTGCCACGTTAGCAAAAAAGTATGCCATACACATTACGAGAAAGCATCAGAAAAAGAGAAATAGGACACCTGATTCAAAGCAGTACCATAGAGATATGTTTTTGTTTTTTCCCTCTATGTGTATATGTTATTGCATGCCTTAGTAGATTGCTCTGTGTTAATACCCTGCGAGACTAAAATGAACCCAGCAGAAGCGGTCTCTTGAGCAAGGGGGTGGAATATGGGAAAGCAATGGAAGATCGGCGAGGAGGATTGTAAATACACTCAAGGACTCGCACCTGGGTGCTGGAAAACACATAAATCACACCAATTGTTATTCAGTCTCGGGTGTTTGCAAGAAAAATATTTGGATGACATAAGCCTGTAATGGACTCACAGACACCTTATCTAGCTGCTTGGGAATCTTGGCCTGTTGTGGAAGAAGATCAAAACACAGTACCAGCAAGAAGAGGGAGTCTGCATGCGCTCTTGCTAACAAGGACTCTTTCGCTGCCAAGGATTCTTGATAACAAGGACTCTTTCGCTGCCAAGGATAAGTTTAGTAATGCTACTAGTACCGCTATTTCTGAGTTATTGCTAGATGTAGATAGTATTCGACATGCGATGTTGCAAAACAGAACTGCTACTGATTTTTTGCTTTCAGCTCACAGACATGGTTGTCAGGATTTTAAAGGACTGTATTGTATGAATCTAAGTGACCACTCCAAATCCATCCATGCCCAGTTGCAGGAACTGCACCGACCGAACCAGCAACTTGTGGAGACCACTTTTGAAAATCTTTTTGCTGGATGGACTTGGGGATGGGGTTGGTTGAAGCAAGTTATACTCATTGCCTGTGTGGAAGGAATTTGTCTGTTATGTTTAGTATCCTGTTTGCCGTGTTTAATAAGCATTATACGATCAGTTGTAGATGCCGCTTTGCATCGTACCCTTGTACGAGTTATAGAATATGTTGCTCTAAAAACTATGTGTGTATCCATGAGAACCTGACCTTCACAGAAGAAGATAACAAGAAGGGATTACAACAAGGTAGTCACATATCAGACAGCTGCTGTTAGCAAAGCTGGATCATGAGTTTGGTGAGACTCGCTGCATACGCTGGCCACGCGTGCAGCGACTCTGGCCTGTACTTTTCTACTCGATCCAGTGCAGGAGAGTCTGGTGGGACTCGCTGCGTGCACTGGCCATGCATGCAGCGACTCTGGCCTGTACTTCTCCACTCAATCCAGTGCAGGATATAAGGGGGCTGTCTCGGGTCAGGGAGGGGAAGAGAGACATGAGCAAGGGGGAGAGAGACATGAGCGCACTTTGAAGATACAGGGGATGCCCTGAAGCGCTGTGTCTGCCCCCGCCCCCCCCCCCAAGTTCTACGTTCATTAACCCCAACATCTCCGAAGGCATTACAGCATATTGCAAGATAAGATATAGTCTACTACTGCTGCAAGACACATTGAACACCTTCCTACAAGAATTTCAACTTTATGCCCTGACAGGACAGTGGGATGATGCACTCGCAAAGAGCCTGACTGCATTAGAGTGGGTATTTTTGCCACACACCTTTTCAAAACCAGTAACTATGATGATTGAAATGTTACCACGATTGTTTTTCCAGGTTCGTTTGTGCTGTCACCAGCTTTCTGGAATGGATCCAAGCCACATACATGTCCCCATCAAAAAGGATGACCTCGACCCTTGGTTATCACAAAGTCTTAACCTTCTTAGTACATTATATTGGGCAAATAAATTATTCTTTCCCCTAGCACAGACTATTACAGTCACTTTCACAAATTCCTTTACAGCCGCGCATCCTGCTAGCACCAAAGCCTCTTGATGGCACCTGTTCAGTGTTTGTAGATGGTTCAGGGACACAGTAAATCCTTTTGACTTATTTCAACAGGAACTGTTAAATGGAAGCAGAATCTCAATATGTTACTGGTATTGTTCAAAGACTTGAAGGAGAATTTATAAAACAAGTAGAGAACCAATTGTTATTTAGTCTCTTACTGCAATTAATGTTGCTTTTATGAAAAAGACAGTTTCATGATTTTATTGTCCACATACGCTCTCATAGCTGTTTACTTGGTCCTTTAACTGAGGGAAACACAGTTGCGGATTATCACACTGTTGGTAACAACTCCGAACATTATGCAGCAAGCTGAAATGTCGCATGATTTTTTTTTAACACAACAACAAGCACATGATATTGTGTGAACTTGTGCTGATTGTCAACCATTTATACCTAACTGCAACCCAGGCATCAGTCCCCGAGGGCATGGACCTTTGGAGTGCTGGCAGACAGATGTAACCCATGTGTCAGAATTTGGAAAACTGAAATTTATACACCTGAGTGTAGACTGTTATTCAACTGCAATTTGGGCAACTGCGCAGACTGGTGAATCTAGTAAACATGTACAAAAGCATTTGCGATCCGCGTTTGCAGCCTTGGGCGTACCACGTGTGATAAAGACTGATAATGGCCCAGGGTATGTAGCCTGTTCAACACAGGTATTTCTACAGCTGTGGGGCATTACACATGTGACTGGCACACCACATTCTCCGATGGGTCAAGCCATAGTGGAACGCATGAACCAGTCTTTAAAAAATTTGCTTCAAAAACAAAAAGGGGGAGAGCAAGGGCTGAGTCCTGTAGATCGACTGAACAAGGCCGTTTACGTCCTGAACTTCCTACGCCTTCCTCAACACTGCCTTGTACCTCCAATCGTGCGGCATGGCGCAGGCCTGCAGAGAGACCTGGGAGATTTTAGGCAGGAAAATGGCATGGTAGCAGTTAAAAACAGTGTGACGGGGAAGTGGGAAGGACCGTGTAGATTATTAACCTGGGGTCGAGGATATACCTGTGTCGTTACAGATACCGGAACCAGATGGGTACCAGCCAAGTGGATAAAGCCCTGGTTTGAGCAGATGGATTCGAATGAGTTACCCCACAATACCAACAATGATGATGAGGGCTGAAGAAGTGCAGTGCCCTAGGTGTGGAACTGTGACCCATAGATCCTTGTGCCTTGTGAGGACTGTTGAGGCTGGTGGTGGTTTGAAAGACCACGTGCTGTGGCCTGGTGTGCTGTGTATTTTAATTCCGGTGTGCTGTGTGTTTTAATAAGGAATTAAGTAAGGTGATGGGTTTAATTCATTTAGCTATTGCAATAGAGTAATAAGGAGTTAAGTAAGGTGACAGGGTGTGCTGTGTATTTTAATTCCGGTGTGCTGTGTGTTTTAATTCCGGTGTGCTGTGTGCTTAAAATCCGGTGTGCTGTGTATTTTAATTCTAGTATTTTAATTCCGGTGTGCTGTGTGTTTTAATAAGGAACTAAGTAAGGACGGGTTTAATTCATTTAGCTATTACAATAGAGTACATAGAGTCAGGTTCACCTCAACACAAGCTGGCTAAGCAACAGGAGATTAGGGAAGTCTACCATTCACAAGGATTGGTCAAGGTGTGGCATACAGTGCTGTTACACAGTGCTACTGCCAGAGGTTTGGTCGGTTCCGGAGGACTAGTGGGATCAGGTAGTACGTCACTGTAGCAACAGGTTCGGTCATCTACAGCACAGAAAGAAGGGCAAGGGTATTGATATTTGAAGATGCCACTGGGAATTAGTGTCGGGCTTATCCTTGTGATTGGAAGTTGCAGCTGAGCACAAAAATTGCTTCTTTTAATACAGCAGGATTCAATTCAGTTTACCCAACATTTAACACGACCTTAGTGAACTTTTGTGGAGACACCACACAGGTGATGATTGATTTTTGCTGTTAGCTCAGAGTCATGGATGTGAAGATTTTGAAGGTATGTGTTGTATGAACCTTTCTGACCACTTATCACCCATTCATAAGCAGTTACAGGAGCTGAAGGATAACATGTCCAAACTAAAAGCGGTTAAAAACAGTTTTGATGATTGGTTAAGCTCATGGGGTATAACGGGATGGTTATCGGACTTACTAAAACAAGGGTTCATGCTATTGTTGGTTATATTATTATTGATTATGGTAGCCTCATGTGTTCTCCACAAAGTGACTGACATGATAGAAAATGCTATGCATAAGGTCTGGCTGGCTCAAGAAGAAAAAGGGGGTATTGTAGGAATGTGTCTGAGAGAGAATGGCCGTGTGAGCCAGCCTCCCTACTACAAGAGATTAGATTAAGGGCAAAACAGGTGGTGGAAGATGGAATTAGTACATGGGAAAAATGAGAACTGAGAAGGTAAAAAACATGTTGTGCTAATGACTAAGCAACTTACTATTTGAATTCTTGTAACCAATCTGATCTGTGGATGAACTGCATAAACAGCGCGTGGACAGTGTAACTAGCTAATCAGAAATAAGCAAGTGGCATGTACGGCTACAACACAGGGTATAAAAGATGATGATCTGTGCTTAATAAACGGCTTCTGTTGATTCACATTGGATCGTCTGGAGTCCAGTTATTTCTCCTCAGGTACATTAATGGTAAGAAGAAGACTAGGGAGGGTGTGGACCCCCTGAAAGTGAACAAGTCCATGGGACCTGATGGGATACACCCACAGGTACTGAAGGAACTGGCGGATGAGGTTGCTAAACCGCTCTCTATTATATTCCAAAAGTCATGGCAGTCTGGTGAGGTCCCCACTGACTGGAAAAGGGGAAACATGATCCCCATTTTCAAAAAGGAAAAGAAGGAGGAACCAGGGAACTATAGGCCAGTCAGTCTCACCTCCGTGCCTGGTAAGATTATGGAGCAGATCCTCCTGGAGGCACTGCTGAGGCAGAAGAATAACAAAGAGCAGCTTTGCTTGCTGTGTCCTTGCATTTCACTCCCTGTCCTGGTTTACCCTTTTCTCACCCCTACCACTTCACTTTTGGAGGAGGACACACACCAGTGAAGAGTAAGTAAGTCTGACCTATTTCTAAAAAGCCTCTACCGATATAAAGTGTGTCCCCCAAAAAACTCCTTTGGTTCTCTGAAAGATCAGGATCTAGCTAGGGAGACCTATTAGATGCTGCTCAGACAATGGTGCTTTTTCAAAAACACAACGGATGACAAGGTATAACTGTATATGGCAGTCAAAGACAAAACACTCACCTGGGAAAATCTGACTTCCCTAGGGGAAGTCAGTTGAATTCACACTCTGAGCATCTTTAGGATATGTGATAACCCATTCCTGTCAGACAAAGTATTTCTAACACACCTAAAACAACATTCACAATACAAAATGCTTTCTATGCAGAAGGCACAGCAGTAGAAAAACTTCTCGTAAAGGGCAGACTATTCAATAACGAGAGCTACTTTGTACAGAAGACCTTTAGGTTCCTTAGAAAAAGAAGCCAAATATCTACAGATATAGCGTGGCTCGAAAGCTGCCTTGCAGAAAAGGACCTGGGGGTGTTGGTCGACAGCCAGCTGAATATGAGCCAGCAGTGTGCCCAGGTGGCCAAGAAGGCCAACAGCATCCTGGCCTGTAGCAGAAATAGTGTGGCCAGCAGGACTAGGGAAGTGATTATCCTCCTGTATTCAGCACTGGTGAGGCTGCACCTCGAATACTGTGTTCCGTTTTGGGCCCCTCACTACAAGAAAGATACAGAGGTGCTGGAGCGTGTCCAGAGAAGGGCAACAAAGCTGGTGAGGGGTCTAGAGAACAAGTCTTACGAGAAGCGGCTGAGGGAGCTGGGGTTGTTTAGTGTGGAGAAAAGGAGGCTGAGGGGAGACCTTATTGCTCTCTACAACTACCTGAAAGGAGGTTGTAGTGAGGTGGAGGGTCGGTCTCTTCTCCCAAGTAGCAGGCGATAGGACAAGAGGAAACGACCTCAAGTTGTGCCATGGGAGGTTTAGATTGGATATCAGGAAAAAAGTTTTCTCTGAAAGCATTGTCAAACATTGAAACAGGCTGCCCAGGGAAGTGGTTGAGTCACCATCCCTGGAGGTATTTAAAAGACAGGTAGATGTAGTGCTGAGGGACATGGTTTAGTGGTAACTTGGCAGCGCTAGCTTAACACTTGGACTTGATGATCTTAAAGGTCTCTTCCAACCAAAACAATTCTATGATTCTATATCTACAGGTAGACAGAGGCCACTTTCACAGCAGAATTGGGGCACGTATGCTTAAATGGGAGCAAGGTTAGGAGAGTCTAAACTTTGGTACAGAGACTATTTTGTTATAGATATGGGCTTCCTATGCAAGACAGCAAAGAGTAGACTAGAAGCATGACCAGTACATCCCACCATTCGGATACAGCTGTTCTGCACAGCAGAAACACAGAGCTGCTGCTCTGTCTGCAAATGCGACTACCTACACACAATCTCAGTGGTCATGCAGTTTCAGCAGCAGATCTTAATGAAATGCTTTGGAAGGGAGGCTGTTAAGAAACAGCACTGGCAAACATCAATTTACAAAAAGCTTATTCCTCTTTCAGGAAACTCTTCAAAGAATGGGAGCCAGGGGGATGACATTCCCACTGCTGCCTCCAGAGAGTATGCAGATGACTGGCTCTAACCCACAGCCATGCACTGCTCTAAGTTGTGCACGTCAGACACTCTTAGAATCATAGAATTGTTAGGGTTGGAAGGGACCTTAAAGATCATCTAGTTCCAACCCCCCTGCCATGGGCAGGGACATCTCCCACTAGATCAGATTGCTCAGAGCCCCGTCCAGCCTGGCCTTAAAAACTTCCAGGGATGGGGCTTCCACCACCTCTCTGGGCAACCTGTTCCAGTGTCTCACCACCCTCATGGTGAAGAACTTCTTCCTAACGTCCAATCTGAAACATCCCATCTCTAGTTTTAATCCATTCCCTCTAGTCCTACCATTACCCGACATCCTAAAAAGTCCCTCCCCAGCTTTCTTGTAGGCCCCCTTAAGATACTGGTAGGCCACTATAAGGTCTCCTCAGAGCCTTCTCTTCTCCAGACTGAACAACCTCAACTCTCTCAGTCTGTCCTCATAGGAGAGGTGCTCCAGCCCTCTGATCATCCTCGTGGCCCTCCTCTGGACACATTCCAGCACGTCCATATCTCTCTTGTAGTAGGGGCTCCAGAATTGGACGCAGTACTCCAGGTGGGGTCTCATGAGAGTGGAAAAGAGGGGCAGAATCACTTCCCTCGACCGACCCTCCACCTCACTACAACCTCCTTTCAGGTAGTTGTAGAGAGCAATAAGGTCTCCCCTCAGCCTCCTTTTCTCCACACTAAACAACCCCAGCTCCCTCAGCCGCTTCTCGTAAGACTTGTTCTCTAGACCCCTCACCAGCTTTGTTGCCCTTCTCTGGACACGCTCCAGCACCTCTGTATCTTTCTTGTAGTGAGGGGCCCAAAACGGAACACAGTATTCGAGGTGCAGCCTCACCAGTGCTGAATACAGGAGGATAATCACTTCCCTAGTCCTGCTGGCCACACTATTTCTGCTACAGGCCAGGATGCTGTTGGCCTTCTTGGCCACCTGGGCACACTGCTGGCTCATATTCAGCTGGCTGTCGACCAACACCCCCAGGTCCTTTTCTGCAAGGCAGCTTTCGAGCCACGCTATATCTGTAGATATTTGGCTTCTTTTTCTAAGGAACCTAAAGGTCTTCTGTACAAAGTAGCTCTCGTTATTGAATAGTCTGCCCTTTACGAGAAGTTTTTCTACTGCTGTGCCTTCTGCATAGAAAGCATTTTGTATTGTGAATGTTGTTTTAGGTGTGTTAGAAATACTTTGTCTGACAGGAATGGGTTATCACATATCCTAAAGATGCTCAGAGTGTGAATTCAACTGACTTCCCCTAGGGAAGTCAGATTTTCCCAGGTGAGTGTTTTGTCTTTGACTGCCATATACAGTTATACCTTGTCATCCGTTGTGTTTTTGAAAAAGCACCATTGTCTGAGCAGCATCTAATAGGTCTCCCTAGCTAGATCCTGATCTTTCAGAGAACCAAAGGAGTTTTTTGGGGGACACACTTTATATCGGTAGAGGCTTTTTAGAAATAGGTCAGACTTACTTACTCTTCACTGGTGTGTGTCCTCCTCCAAAAGTGAAGTGGTAGGGGTGAGAAAAGGGTAAACCAGGACAGGGAGTGAAATGCAAGGACACAGCAAGCAAAGCTGCTCTTTGTTATTCTTCTGCCTCAGCAGTGCCTCCAGGAGGATCTGCTCCATAATCTTACCAGGCACGGAGGTGAGACTGACTGGCCTATAGT
Source organism: Sterna hirundo (assembly GCA_009819605.1). Taxonomy (NCBI): domain Eukaryota; kingdom Metazoa; phylum Chordata; class Aves; order Charadriiformes; family Laridae; genus Sterna; species Sterna hirundo. Next base: position 22,872,056 of record CM020463.1, read on the forward strand.
TCCCTGGTTCCTCCTTCTTTTCCTTTTTGAAAATGGGGATCATGTTTCCCCTTTTCCAGTCAGTGGGGACCTCACCAGACTGCCATGACTTTTGGAATATAATAGAGAGCGGTTTAGCAACCTCATCCGCCAGTTCCTTCAGTACCTGTGGGTGTATCCCATCAGGTCCCATGGACTTGTTCACTTTCAGGGGGTCCACACCCTCCCTAGTCTTCTTCTTACCATTAATGTACCTATAGAAATTTTTGCTGTTTCCCTTGATCTCCTTGGCTAGATTTAATTCTAACTGAGCTTTAGCTTTTCTCACCAGGTCTCTTGCTGTTCGAACAGCTTCCTTATATATGCCCCCCATTCCAGCTGTCCTTTCTTCCACTCCTTATAAAGTTTCTTTTTGTGTGACAGTGTGTCCAGGAGCTCCCTGTTCATCCAGGCAGGTCTCCTAGCATTCATTCCTGCCTTCCTCTTTGTCGGTATAGTTTGCTCCTGGACATGGAGAAGGTGATCCTTGAATACTGACCAGCTGTCCTGGGTCCCCCTTCCCTCTAGGGCTTTGCTCCACGGCACTTTGGCCAGCAGATCCCTGAAGAGATCAAAGTCTGCGTGCCTAAAGTCCAGGGTCATAAGCTTAGAATACATCCTCCTAGTTGCCCTGAGGATCTTAAATTCTATCGCTTCATGGTCACTGTAGCCAAGGTTATCCCTGAGCCTCGCGTTGGTCACCAGCCCTTCCCTGTTGGTGAGAACGAGGTCCAGCATAGCACCTTTTCTTGTTGGTTCCTCTAGCATTTGGAGGAGGAAGTTGTCATCTATGCATTCCAGGAACATCCTGTATTGCTGGTGCCTTGCTGTGTTGTCCCTCCAGCAGATGTCAGGGTGGTCGAAATCCCCCACAAGGACCAAGGCCTGTGAATGTGAAGCCACTTTTGTCTGCCTATGGAGGGCCTCATCTGCTTGTCTCTGCTGGTCAGGTGGCCTGTAGCAGACCCCTACTGTAACATCGCCTTCCCCTGTCTTCCCTTTAATCTTAACCCATACACTCTCAACGAGCTCCTCGTCCTTCCCCGTGTGGAGCTCCATCGATTCTGGCTGGTCACTGATGTAGAGGGCAACACCTCCTCCCCTCCTACCTTGCCTGTCCTTCCTAAAGAGCTTGTATCCGTCTATCCCTACATTCCAGTCATGGGAATCATCCTAACAAGTTTCAGTAATAGCCACTATGTCATGGCTTTCCAGTGGCCCTTAATTCATCCTGTTTATTGCCCAAGCTGCGTGCATTCGTGTAGAGGCATTTCAGCTGGGCTGTCCGTGTCACCCTCTTGTGCGAATCCCCCTTGATTCCCTTGGGGTGTCCCAGTGCGTTGTCTCCGGCTTGCCTTAGGGCAACAAGTTGAGAGCCCTTACTAGGACTCCATCCCTCTGCCCCTGATGTGCTGCCGCACTGTTTGTCACAGGCAAGCATGAAATTATTGACCCCTTCCCCCTTCAAATCTAGTTTAAAGCCCTATCAATGAAGCCTGCCAACTTCTGCCCCAGAATCCTTTTCCCCCTCTGGGATAAGTGCATCCCATTAGCTGCTCACAGCTCTGGTGCCTCATATACCAAGCCTCATATACCTCATATACCAATACCTCTTCTTTAAGAAATGTATATATAATGTAAGAAACAGTTAATGTGACCATATATTTTAATTTTAAAGTGTCTCAGCACTGATGGATTAAATACATGACAGCATAAAAATGTCATTCATCTTTCTTTCAGGTCCACTGAATATCTCTGAGCTCCCATTGCTAACAGAAGTCTTAAATTAAAAAGGAAAGTCTGAATTAAATCAGATTCTCCCTCAGGCATACTTTTTTCCATGTCCGTTGAACAGAAGTGCTCAAAGGTTTATTTTAAAGTGAATCAGTGGAGGCAAAACATCTTTTGGTCAGGTAAAGAAATCCTCTGAAGAATAAAATGCAGAATGTTATCCTGACCTGACTTAATTTCCCTGAATCCAGAAAAGTGCCCTGGTGTCTCAGTTCACCAAAGATGACCTTTGTTTCATGCAGATTTAGTGGCTACACCTATATGAAACATGAGATATATAAATTAATGCAATCTTATGAACATATACAAATATTTGTTTAACATGCTTCAATTACACTTTAAAACATTATTGTGTATTTTATGCAAATCCAGGTAGGTAGGAATTGTTACAATTTAGGATCAAATTTATCTACAGTCTGAGATGTGGGAAAGGAAGCATACGAAAAGAATAAAAGAGCATGAATTTCTTCTTTTTTTGCTTGGTTATACTTCCATCAAACTTTATTCATTTCAAAGGAAATTGTTTGCAATTTAAATATCATTAGTAAGGGGAGAAAGGGACTTGCTGAGCTGCGAAATAATTAGCAATTTATTTCCTTCTTCCTGTAAGGGAAAAAATTCCCATAAATGCCAGTGTCAGTGCAGACTGACACATATCCTCTTAGTTTATGTGTTAGATGTTTCTTGAATTATCAGTATGAAAGTATGGTACTGTACTGGTTTGGGCTGGGATAGAGTTAATTTTCTTCATAGTAGCTTGTATGTTGCTGTGTTTTGGATTTGTGACCAGAATAGTGTTGATAACACAGGGATATTTTAGTTACTGCTGAACAGTGCTTACATAGCGTCAAGGCCTTTTCTGTTTCTTACACTGCCCTGACAGCGAGTAGGCTGGGGGTGCACAAGAAGTTGGGAGGGGACACAGCTGGGACAGCTGGACTCCCACTAGGGCAAGAGTGAGCGAGTGGCTGTGTGGGGCTGAGCTCACCGGGGTTAACCCACAACAGGTGCAATGTTAGGAGACAGGTCATAACAGTATATGCTGTGAACTTTGATTTCTTGTAGCAATAGGAATGTTTCCAAATTCAAACATTTCTGTAAATCTTCACATCCATCCAGATCCACTTTTCTTATCTCTCTCCACCGTTTTAACTCATGTAGGTCCCAGCAAGACTGTATCTCTCCAATTTAAAAGGAATTTTGAAAAGCATCAAGGATGTTACCTTTTAAATGATGCCCAGTCTTGTCTCAGGTTTTTACTTTTGGAATACCATGAGCTGCTTTTAAAATATGCATAATAGTACCAGCAACAGAACCATGCCTCACTGCAGCTCCTGTCAGTCCGGTTCCCCACTCAGTTTGGTATCACCAGCAGACTTCATCAGGATGCACTTGATCCCATCATCCAGATCACTTATGAAGATATTAAACAATGTTGGGCCCAATATCGATCCCTGAGGGACCCCACTTATGACAAGTTGCCAGTTTGAAAAAGAGCTATTTACCACTACCTTCTGGGTGCAGCCTGTCATCCAGTTCCCCACCCACCAGACAGACTACTTGTCTAGACTGTAACACATCAGTTTCTCTAGGAGGAGGCTGTGGGGAACTGTATTGAAAGCCTTGGAGAAATCCAGGTAGACAATGTCCACCACATCAAACGAGCAGGTTACTTTGTCATAGAAGGCAATCAGATTTGTCAAGCATGATTTACCCTTGGTGAATCCATGCTGTCTTTTCCCAGTCACGTGATTAATTGGACTTCTGATAGCCCCCAGGACAATTCATTCCATAACTTTCCCAGGGACTTGAAAAACTCCCAGCACTCGCTAGCTCCTTTATCCTCCATGGAAGTTTCCCACAGAATCCCTCCCAGCTGAGCTCTGAGCAAGCTGAAGTTTGCTCTACTAAAATCTAAAACCTTTGTCTTAGTACTAACCTTCAGCATGCTCAGCAGGATCCCAAACTCCACAATATTGTGATCACTGCAGCCAAGGCTATCGCTAACCGAGATATTACAAAGCAGGTTTTCTTGGTTTGTGAGTAGCAAGTCCAGCACTGCCTCGTTCCTGGTTGGCACATCTAACATCTGTATGAGGAAGAAGTCCTCTACACATTCCAGGAACTTGATGGATGACATGTGAGCTGCTGTATTGGTCATCCAACAAATGTCTGGGTAGTTGAAGTCGCCCATAAGAACAAGGTTCTGTTGACCCAAAGATTACTTAAGTGACCCAAATATGGCTTCATTGGCCTTTTCATCTTGGTTTGGAGGTCACAGAATCACAGAATGGTAGGGGTTGGAAGGGACCTTCGTAGATCATCTAGTCCAACCCCCCTGCCAGAGCAGGGTCACCTAGAGCAGGCTAGACAGGAACGCATCCAGGTGGGTTTTTAATATCTCCAGAGAAGGAGACTTCACAACCTCTCTGGGCAGCCTGTTCCAGTGCTCTGTCACCCTCAAAGCAAAGAAGTTTTTCCTCATGTTGAGAAGGAACTTCCCGAGTTCCAGCTTGTGCCCGTTGCCCCTTGTCCTATTGCTGGGCACCACTGAAAAGAGTCTGGCCCCATCCTCTTGACACCCGCCCTTTAGATATTTATAAGCATTGATGAGGTCCCCTCTCAGTCTTCTCTTCTCCAGGCTAAACAGACCCAGGTCTCTCAGCCTTTCCTCATAAGAGAGATGCTCCATTCCCTTGATCAGCTTTGTAGCCCTCCGCTGGACTCTCTCCAGCAGTTCCCTGTCCTTCTTGAACTGGGGAGCCCAGAACTGGACACAGATGTGGCCTCACCAGGGCAGAGTAGAGGGGGAGGATGACCTCCCTTGACCTGCTGGCCACGCTCTTTTTAATGTGTCCCAGGATGCCATTGGCCTTCTTGGCCACAAGGGCACGTTGCTGGCTCGTGGTCAACTTGTTGTCCACCAGGACTCCCAGGTCCCTCTCGGCAGACCTGCTTTCCACCAGGTCCACCTGTACCGCTGCATGGGGTTATTCCTCCCTAGGCGCAGGACCCTACACTCACCCTTGTTGAATTTCACAAGGTTCCTCTCTGCCCAACTCTCTAGCCTGTCCAGGTCTCTCTGAATGGCAGCACAGCCTTCTGGTGTGTCAGCCACTCCTCCCAGTTTTGTGTCATCAGCAAACTTGCTGAGGGTACACTGTCCCCTCATTCAGGTCATTTATGAATATGTTGAACAAGACTGGACCCAGTATTGACTCCTGGTGAATACCGCTAGTTACAGGCCTCCAATTAGACTCTGTGCTGCTGATCACAACCCTCTGAGCTCTGCCATTCAGCCAGTATCCAGACAGGTCAGTAGCAGATGCCTGCTGTAAGATCCCCCTTGGAGATGACCCCTCTGATCTTCACCCAGAGGCATTCAATAGGGCTTCCACAGTCGCAGTAGTTGACTTCCATACATTCAAGTTTCTCCTTAACATAGAGCTCGACTCCTCCTCCTCTTCTTCCCTGCCTGTCTTTATGAAACAGCTTATAGCTGTCCATCACGATCCTCCAGTCATGTAAGTTGTCCCACTATGTTTCTTTTATTCCTATGATATCATAACTTTCTGACTGGGTGCAGAGCTCCAGTTCCTCCTGTTTGTTCCCCAGGCTGCATGAATCAGTATACATATACTTGAGGTGGTTGGTTTTCTGGTTCTCATCATGGGAGGCAGCTAAGGAACATTTGTCACTGCTCTGGTTGGCCTGGCTTATTCCCCAGTTGGTTCCAATGGCATGAGCGTTGCCACTTTGGACCCTGCCCCCTGAGTCCTTCAGTTTAAAGCCTGCTTCATCAAGTTGGCCAGCCTGCTGCCAAAGATTCCCTTGCCTCTTCTAGACAGGTGGATCCCATCCCTCCCTAGCAGGCTATAGTCGTCGGAGAACGTCCTGTTGTCATAAAAGCCAAACCCCTCATGACAGCACCAGCCACAAAGCCAGAATTTGATTTGCATTATACGTCTATTTCTGGTTGCACCCTTTCCTCTAACTGGTAAAATGGAAGGAAAGGTAACTTGGGCACCAATACTTTTCACTTGCACTCCCAGGGCTTTTTAGTTTTCCTTGATTCTGCCCAGGTTCTGGCTTGAAGTGTCATTCATGCCCACATGAGAGAGTAGCAATGGATAGTAGTCCGTGCTCTTGACAAGTTGTGGCACCCTCTCGGCAGCATCTTGGACCTTAGCTCCCGGAAGGCAGCATACTTCTTGTCACCCCCTGTCAGGTCGGCAGATGGGTGCCTCAGTGCCCCTTAACAGAGAGTCACCCACTACTAGCACTCGTCATTTCTTTTTGCGGTATCCACTGTGTGCTGCTGGTACAGTTTCTCCTTGCAGACCTTGCTCGTGGGTGTCTAGCTTTTAAAGCTTCATATCTGTTTTTGGTTGTAATGCTGGAGAGTGGGGACTGAAGCAGAGTCCTGCATTTGCAGGTCACCAGGGTCCAAGGTGCCTCATTCTTTGTGGTGTCCGCCACAGGAGCATAGTTCTGAAACCACTTATCTATCTCTGTCTTGGCCCCTCTAATACTGCCTACCCCCAAAACCTTAGTCATTACTTACTTGCTCTTAATTACTGTGGTGGGTTTTTTTCCTGACAAATTGGTAGTTGTTATTGCTCTTTTTTTTAGCAGAAGGAACACAATTTAATACGTTGTGAAAGTGAAAAGCAGTTGTTAGACATAAAAATAGAGGCAGTTCATAAAGGCAAAACAGAATTCATGTGCTTTATATATACAGATTCACTCACAGCACTACAGAGAGCATTTTCAAGGTTTGCTTGTGCTGTCTCCTTTTCTCTGTATTGATTGTTTTTAACCAAGTCGTTTGAATACCGCTGTAAAATTTTTGTCATGCTTTTAGTTGTACATGCATTTTTTAATCTGCAGAAATACAGGCTTCAGATGCCTGATGCAGATACTCTTTTGTTCTAAGTCCTTCTCTCTTGCACTTTGCTTTCCCTGTCTTGGCTTGCTTTGGTTTTTTTGTGCCTCGGTGGAGACTTGAAACTTGAGGGGGACAAATGCACCTAGCATTATGCAACATTCCTCTCTTCTAGCTGCAGTTGCTGCCATCCCACACAGCAAACCCCGCACAGAATCACACAGGTCTTATGTGTGTGAGGGCAGAAAGAAAGGCTGACATACTTGTCGGGGAAGATGCTGCCTCTGTGTGCTGAACAAAGTTTTGGAGAAGGAAACTCAGAGGGATTACTGTATGGGTAGGACCTCATAGTATTTTGCCAAAATTAATCTGATGAGCATGAAAGATTTTTTGAAAGGCCGCTTTTTCCATATGCGTAGCTGTTTACACAGTGACTTTAAAACAGATATTTGGCAGAAAGGTTAGTGTGTTTTGAGCACCAAAGTGTTCCTGGTTTGTAGTATATAGTATTCAACTGTGTTGGCAAAAACTGAAAATGTTTTTTTTTCATTTTTTGTGCCTCTCAGCTGTCACATCCTTAATCTTTGTATGGTCACAGAACAAATGATCTCTGGTGAGTTCTGTTTGTTGGAGAAAGTATTATTTTGTGCCTATGAAAGCAAGTCTATAGTACAAGCCTGAAATCCAGAAAGCAGTGTTTTAACTATCAACTCTTAGTACCTCAGTTTTACCAGTATTACATGGGAATAATGTTCCTTAGAATCGTAGAATCGTAGAATCATAGAATGTGTGGGGTTGGAAGGGACCTTTAAAGGTCATCTAGTCCAATCCCCTGCACTAAGCAGGGACATCCTCAACTAGATCAGGTTGCTCAGAGCCTCATCAAGCCTAGCCTTGAATGTCTCCAGGGATGGGGCCTCCACCACCTCTCTGGGCAACCTCTTCCAGTGCCTCACCACCCTCATTGTAAAGAACTTCTTCCTAATGTCTCATCTAAACCTACCCTGCTCTAGCTTAAAACCATTGCCCCTTGTCCTATCGCCCCATGCCCTTGCAAACAGTCCCTCCCCAGCTTTCTTGTAGGGCCCCTTCAGGTACTGGAAGGCCGCTATAGGGTCTCCCCGGAGCCTTCTATCCTCCAGGCTGAACAGCCCCAACTCTCTCAGCCTGTCTTCATAGGAGAGGTGCTCCAGCCCTCTGATCATCTTTGTGGCCCTCCTCTGGACCCACTCCAACAGGTCCATGTCCTTCTTGTGCTGAGGGCTCCAGAGCTGGACGCAGTACTCCAGGTGGGGTCTCACAAGAGCAGAGTAGAAGGGGAGAATCACCTCTCTCGATCTGCTAGCCACGGTTCTTCTGATGCAGCCCAGGATGCAATTGGCCTTCTGGGCTGTGAGTGCACGTTGTTGGCTCGTGTCCAGCTTTTCATCCATGAGTACCCCCAAGTCCTTTTCCGTAGGACCGCTCTCTATCACATCATCCCCCAGCCTGTATTGATAATGAAGGTTGTCCCAACCCATGTGTAAGAGCTTGCACTTGGCCTGGTTGAACTTCATAAGTTTTGCTTGGGCCCACCTCTCTAGCTTGTCCAGGTCCCTCTGGATGACATCCCATCCCTCTGGCCTGTGGACCGCACCACTCAGCTTGGTGTCATCTGCAAACTTGCTGAGGGTGCACTTGATCCCACTGTCTAAATCATTGATGAAGATATTGCACAGCACTGGTCCCAGTACGGATCCCTGAGGGGCACCACTTGTCACCCCTCTCCATCTGGACATACTTCATATTAGTATTCTGAGATTAATTAGTTCATGGTGCTTTATCAATATTAAATCAGAACTGACAAAGCTTGCCATCATTATGATATCTGAAGGTGCCTCATTCTTTGTGGTGTCCGCCACAGGAGCATAGTTCTGAAACCACTTATCTATCTCTGTCTCGGCCCCTCTAATACTGCACAGCCTTTTGACTGTTTCCTGCAGCTCAGCCACTTGAAGCAACAGATCATCAACCTGTGCACATCTTTTGCAGGTACTTATCTTTTCTCCAGGAGAAGGGTCTGGGCACTCGTTGCAACCTACCATCTGTACTGAAGTCTCCTTCCTTACCAGTTCCATCTGGGCGGAAGCATCGGACATCTCAGGGGCTTTCTCTGTAGAAACACTGCTTTTAACTCTGAGGCAAGTGCCCACCATTATAGCAGAGACCTAGAGAGCTTCCCTGGGCTGTGAGCCTACAAGCAGGGTGCACAGTCCTTCTCACGTGCCACAGTTTTAATTTGGTTGCCTGAAACAAAAATGCTAGCTCTAAGGATTTTTGCTCTATTTTATTTTTCTGTAGCCTGTCTTGTCCCTGTAAATATAGCAACAAAATGTATTTTTCCCTTTAGTCCTTTTCCTAGCCTATTTTAATCATTTTTATGTGGAATGATACATTTCTTTAGAATACAACACATTTTAAAATCCTCTCCTTTTTTCTCAAGAGGGTTTCTTTTTTTCCAGACACGATCTTTCCTCACATTCTCTTATTGGTGGCATTTTCTCTCTGACTCAAGCTCTTACATATGTCTTTCCATTTCCCCTTCCAATGTACGTGTGTATCTCCTTGTCACTCTCTCTGTCCTTTCTATCAGTATCCAGCCATCTTCTTAACCCAATTCTCCCCCAATTTCTCCATCACTGTCTCCTCATCACACCCTTCTCTACACCCGTTCTGACTCTGACTGGAGTAAGGCAGCTCCAGCACACCCAGCTGAGGATTGTTTTTGTGTATATAGGCTGAGCTATGACCCAAGTTGGATTTTCAATCTGTGTAGCTACTGGAAGGCATGAAGCTGGACATGGGACAGTGAGAAAGTATTATTCCTGCAATGTCCCAAAGCATTCCAGTAAAGACAGCGACATCCTCTGATCACAGAATCATAGAATCATAGAACCATAGAATCATAGGGTTGGAAGGGACCTCTGGAGATCATCTAATCCAACCCCCCTGCCAGAGCAGGGTCACCTAGAGCAGGCTAGACAGGAATGTGTACGGGTGGGTTTTGAATGTCTCCAGAGACGGAGACTCCACCACCTCTCTGGGCAGCCTGTTCCAGTGCTCTGCCACCCTCAAAGTAAAGAAGTTCCTCCTCATGTTGAGAAGGAACTTCCTATGCTCAAGTTTGTGCCCGTTACCTCTTGTCCTGTCGCTGGGCACCACTGAAAAGAGCCTGGCCCCATCCTCCTGACACCCACCCTTTAAGTATTTATAAGTGTTGATAAGGTCCCCCCTCAGCCATCTTTTTTCCAGGCTGAAGAGACCCAAGTCCCTCAGCCTTTCTTCATAAGAGAGGTGTTCCAGTCCCCTAATCATCTTGGTAGCCCTTTGCTGCACCCTCTCCAGCAGTTCCCTGTCCCTCTTGAACCGGGGAGCCCAGAACTGAACACAGTACTCCAGATGCAGCCTCACCAGGGCAGAGTAGAGGGGGAGGATGACCTCCCTCGACCTGCTGGCCACACTCTTCTTGATGCACCCCAGGATGCCATCGGCCTTCTTGGCCACAAGGGCACATTGCTGGCTCACGGTCATCCTGTTGTCCACCAGGACTCCCAGGTCTCTTTCCACAGAGCTGCTCTCCAGCAGGTCAGCCCCCAACCTGTACTGGTGCATGGGGCTATTCCTCCCCAGGTGCAGCACCCTACACTTGCCCTTGTTGAATTTCATAAGGTTCCTCTTTGCACAACTCTACAACCTGTCTAGGTCTCTCTGTATGGTGGCACAGCCTTCCGGTGTGTCAGCCACCCCTCCCAGCTTTGTGTCATTGGCAAACTTGCTGAGGGTGCACTCTGTCCCCTCATCCAGGTCACTGATGAATATACTGAACAGGACTGGACCCAGTACTGGCCCCTGGGGAACACCACTCGTCACGGACCTCCAACTAGACTCTGTGCCCCTAATCATGACCCTCTGAGCTCTGTCTTTCAACCAGTTATCTATCCACCTTACTGCCATTCATCTAACCCACTCTTCCTAAGCTTCCCTATGAGGATGCTGTGGGAGACCGTGTTGAAAGCCTTGCTGAAGTCAAGGTAGACCACATCCACTGCCCTCCCCTCATCTATCCATCCAGTCATGCCATCACAGAAGGCTATCAGATTAGTCAGACATGATTTCCCCTTGGTGAATCCATGTTGAGTACTTCTGATAGCTTTCTTTTCCTCCACATGCCTTGAGATGACGCCCAGAACGAGCTGTTCCATCATCTTTCCAGGGATGGAGGTGAGGCTGACCGGCCTGTAGTTCCCCGGCTCCTCCTTCTTGCCTTTTTTGAAGACTGGAGTGACGTTGGCTTTCCTCCAGTCCTCAGGCACCTCGCCTGTTCTCCAGGACCTTTCAAAGATGATGGAGAGCGGCCCAGCAATGACTTCCGCCAGCTCCCTCAGCACTCTCGGGTGCATCCCATGGGGGCCCATGGACTTGTGAATATCTAATTGACCTAATTCATCTCTCACTCGATCCTCCTCAACCAAAGGGAAGTCTTCTTCTTTCCCTGTTACTTTCCCCAAAGCCTGGGACTCCTGAGGGCTGGGACAAGCAGTAAAGACTGAAGGAAAGAAGACATTCAGTAACTCCGCCTTCTCCGCATCCTCCGTCACCATGGCTCCTGTCTCATTCAACAGTGGGCCCACAACTTCTCTGGTCTTCCTTTTGCTTCCAATGTACTTGTAGAAGCCCTTCCTGTTGAGCTTGACATCCCTTGCCAGGTTTAATTCCAAGGCGGCCTTGGCTTTCCTCGTTTCATCCCTACATGCTCTGGTGGCATTCTTGTAATCTTCCCAAGGGGTCAGTCCCTTCTTCCACGTGCTTTAAACTTCCTTCTTCCACTTGAGCTTTTTCAGAAGCTCCCTGCTCAGCCATGCAGATCTCCTGTGTCCTTTCCCCGATTTCTTTCTCTTAGGGATGCACCGATCCTGAGCTTGGAGAAAGTGGTCTTTGAATACCAAACAGCTGTCTTGAGCCCCCCTGCCTTACAGAGCCCTAGCCCACAGGATCTCTCCAAGCAGTTTCTTGAAGAGATCAAAGTTAGCCCTCCTGAAATCCAAGGTTGTAATTTTACTTCTTGTTCTTTTGTGCATAGTACCCATGATCCTGAACTCTATCATTTCATGATCACTACAACCTAGGGTGCCCCCAACCTTAATGTCCTCCACCAGTTCCTCTGTGTTTGTCAGTACCAGGTCCAGGAGTGCTCCTCTCCTTGTTGTCTCCTGTACCACCTGCGTCAAAAAGTTATCATCAATGCACTGGAGGAGCCTCCTGGACTGTGCGTGCCTGGCTGTGTGGTCTTCCCAGCAGATATCAGGGTGATTGAAGTCCCCCATGAGAACCAAAGCCTGCGACTGCAAGGCTACCTTCAGCTGTCTGTAGAAAGCCTCATCAGCTTCCCCATCCTGACCAGGTGGTCTGTAATAAACACCCACAGCAGTGTCACCCATACTAGCCTGCCCCTTAATCCTTACCCATAAGCTCTGAACCCTCTCTTCATCCGCCCCCAGTGAGAGCTTGATGCATTCCAAATGCTCTCTCACATAGCGTGTCCCGAGGAGAGCCACCAAGCTGGTGAGGGGTCTGGAGAACAAGTCCTATGAGGAGAGGCTGAGGGAACTGGGCATGTTTAGCTTGGAGAAGAGGAGGCTGAGGGGAGACCTCATTGCCCTCTACAACTACCTGAAAGGAAACTGTAGAGAGGCAGGGGTTGGCCTCTTCTCCCAAGGGAATAACGACAGGACCAGAGGAAATGGTATGAAGCTGCGGCAAGGGAGATTTAGATTAGATATTAGGAAGAATTACTTTACTGAAAGAGTGGTCAGGCACTGGAACAGCCTGCCCAGGGAGGTGGTGGAGTCACCATCCCTGGAGGTACTTAAGAAACGTGTAGACATGGCACTTCAGGGCATGCTCTAGTGCCCAAGATTATTGGTTTGTGGTGGGGTGTTGTGGGTGTGGAGTTTAGTTGGTGGGTGCTTTTTTTTTTTTTTTTTTTTTTTTAATGTGGTTGGAATCGATGATCTCAAAGGTCCCTTCCAACCACTAAGATTCTGTGATTCTGTGATTCTGTGATAGAGTGCAACTCCATCACCACGCCTCACTGGTCTGTGTTTCCTGAAAAGGACATAGCCATCCATGACAGCATTCCAGTCATGTGAGCTGTCCCACCACGTCTCAGTAAATGCAATGAGATCGAGGCCCTGTGACCGCACACAGATCTCAAGTTCTTCCTGCTTATTTCCCATGCTGCGTGCATTGGTGTATAAGCATTTCAGAGAGGGAGTCATGTGTGTAGTTTTCGCCCTTGAGATGTGGTATGCCTTCTGGCTTTCAGAAATACTGGCACACTGGCCCACGAGCGCTGAGCAACTATGCCCTGGCACCTCACCAGCAAGCCCAGTACCATCCCCACCCCCCTTCAAATCTAGATGTCACTAAACCTTTTCATTTGTAGACTTCATAATGAAACATGACAACAGCATCCATTTAGTTGCAAGACATACACCAAAGCTACATTAGTGCAAGATTTGCATAATCATATTGCTTTAATATTGACCTAACAGCATTCCTAATTGTTGAAATCTACAGATGTCCATGCTGCTGCAACTATATGTTACCCTCCCCAATGCCATTAAATAACACCTTAAACATGATTTCAAATATCTGAATGCAGGCATATGCATTCATACAGTACAGATCCTCGGGTTCATAAACTCATGATTGGATTACATTGTTTCATCAATGCAATACTCATCTGTGAAAGATAATCTAATCTAGACATTCTCCTCCATTATCTCTATCCTTTTTAAAAAATACCATCTGAGAAGTAGAACACATGAGAGCAGAAACCGGTTATAAACCATATTGCACCAAGGCAGCTTGAGGTCAAGTTGTAAGAATGAGATATATTTATTTGGGGATCAGAATACACAGATTTTACCAGTGAAAAAAACACCCTGTTATTTTTCTTTACTGATGAAATACATACTAGATGTCAAGGGCTTGATGTATCCTTCACAATTCAGTGGCTCTCGAATCTCACACAGATGGTACACTGGAACTTCAACTGTCATTTTACTTGAAACACCACAGTGGGGCAAAAATCTCACAACTGCTTTGTATTAAAAGACAGTTTTAGAGCAAAATTCCGTTGATAAATGCATGAAGCTATGTCAACTGACATCAGATGAGTTTCACTTCACAAAAGGAACTCATTGGCTGACAGAAGATCGAATGCTCATTAAAAAGTCTTTTGACATCTCAGTTCCTAACCAGCCATGTCCCCTAAGCACCTACATTTCTTCTCCAGAGCCTGCATCCAAGCAGTCTTACACAATTAGTCACAGGCATACAAAAAGATTTAGGGATTGTGAGACCAAATTTTAGAAAACTCCACAGCTAAATGACAAATGAGAATGGGGCCTGGACAAAGCAGAGGTTTTTTGAAACTTTTCGGCACTGGATTCCTCCAGTGGCTCCAGCTCTGTTTTAGGCTGAAGCACCCTAATTGTGGGGCTGGAAGTACCGTGGAGTCTCAGAGTTGAACATCCTGATATCCAGGTTGGATGGGGCTTTGAGCAGCCTGGTCTAGTGGGAGGTGTCCCTGCCCATGGCAGGGGGGTTGGGACTAGATGATCTTTAAGGTCCCTTCCAACCTAAACCATTCTATGATTCTATGATTCTATCTTTACCCTAGGGACTAGAGCAGGAACACACTCTCAAAGCGGATCATACGCTACCAAAGGAAAGGGAACCACCGCCACAAAATATTTAGCCATATTTTGAGCAAAAGGGCTAGCGTAGATACTTAACTCTTCAAGACTCTGGACAAGAGGCAAGTACCTAAATTCCCTGAGAGTGCATGTCCCAACACAAGCCTGGCAGCTTTTCCTACCAGGCACCTCAGGACATTCCCTCTTCATTTGCTGAGGCTTTCAAAGCCTCTTCTCGGCAGCCTGCCAGTCCTCCCGGGAGGTGGGTCCCCACACTGGCAGCTCCAATGCACAGGAAACCAGATACAGGGCCAGTACGTGTTGTAAGACAGGTGCTACAAGAAATTAATAAATTTAATTCCACAGATACTTTGAGAATGGTTCAAAAGGCCAACAAGTATAAGTCTCGCTGATGCAAATGCCCCACTGCATTCTTACTAGTACACTGGCACTTTCTTGGTATGTTCATCCATCTTCACTTTCAATGGAAAATGATGTTCTTAGATTTTGTTCTTGAAGATGAATGTTTTACCATGCTTGTTACCATGCTATTCTCACCCAAAATCAGATCCCCATGAGGTACACATCAGACTTCCCCATCCTTCCGCATCACCCACCAAGTGCACCCAGGTCCTTGGGCAAAAGCAATCCCACGGATGGGTTTGCCTTTGCCTGAGGCGGGACTAACCCAAACTATCTTCCCTAGCATATTCTTCATGTGCACTACGGGGACTTTATCCCGTTCTACGGTACGTGGAAGTTTTGACTGGGCAGGGCCAGCCCGATTGGTAGATCCCCTGGTGTTAACTAGCCAGGTAGCCTTTGACAAATGTGCATCCCAATGTTTTTAAGTCCCACCACCCATTGCTCTCAATGTAGTTTTTAACAGTCCATTGTATCGTTCAATCTTCCCAGAGGCTGGTGCATGATAGGGGATGTGATATACCCACTCAATGCCATGCTCTTTGGCCCAGGTGTCCATGAGGCTGTTTCGGAAATGAGTCCCGTTGTCTGACTCAATTCTCTCTGGGGTACCATGTCGCCACAGGACTTGCTTTTCAAGGCCCAGGATAGTGTTCCGGGCAGTGGCATGGGGCACGGGGCATGTTTCCAGCCATCCAGTGGTTGCTTCCACCATTGTGAGCACATAGCGCTTGCCTTGACGGGTTTGTGGCAGTGTGATATAATCAATCTGCCAGGCCTCCCCATATTTGTATTTCAGCCATCGTCCTCCATACCAGAGAGGCTTCAAACGCTTCGCTTGCTTGATTGCAGCGCATGTCTCACATTCATGGATGACCTGTGCAATAGTGTCCATGGTCAAGTCCACCCCTCGGTCACGAGCCCATCTATACGTCGCATCTCTTCCTTGATGGCCTGAGGAGTCATGGGCCCACCGAGCTATGAAGAGTTCACCCCTATGTTGCCAGTCCAGATCCACCTGAGACACTTCAATCCTAGCAGCCCGATCCACCCGTTTGTTGTTCTGATGTTCCTCCGTGGCCCGATTCTTCGGTACATGGGCATCTACATGGCGTACTTTCACAACCAAAGTCTCTATCCGGGCAGCAATATCTTGCCATAGGTCAGCAGCCCAGATGGGTTTGCCTCTGCGCTGCCAGTTGCCCTGCTTCCACTGCTGTAACCACCCCCACAGGGCATTTGCCACCATCCATGAGTCAGTGTAGAGATAAAGGACTGGCCGTTTTTTCTCGCTCGGCAATGTCCAAAGCCAGCTGAATGGCTTTCACCTCTGCAAACTGGCTCGATTCACCTTGTCCTTCCCTGGCTTCTGCAACTTGTCGTGTAGGACTCCACACAGCAGCCTTCCACTTTCGATGCTGTCCCACAATCCGGCAGGACCCATCAGTGAACAGGGCATATTTCTTCTCATTTTCTGGCAGTTTATTATATGGTGGGGCCTCTTCCACACGCGTCACCCTCCTCCTCTGGTGACATTCCGAAGTCCTTGCCTTCTGGCCTTCCATGATCGCTTCCAGAATTCCTGGGCGACTGGGGTTTCCCATTCAAGTTCGCTGTGTGATCAGTGCAATCCACTTACTCCACGTAGCATCAGTTGCATGATGTGTGGTGGGGACCCTTTCCTTGAACATCCAACCCAGCACTGGCAGTCGAGGTGCTAAGAGGAGCTGTGCTTCTGTGCCAACCACTTCTGAAGCAGCTCAAACCCCTTCATATGCTGCCAATATCTCTTTTTCTGTTGGAGTGTAACGGGCTTCGGATCCTCTGTATCCCCGACTCCAAAACCCTAGGGGTCGACCTCGAGTCTCCCCTGGTGCTTTCTGCCAGAGGCTCCAGGTAGGGCCGTTCTCCCCGGCTGTGGTGTAGAGCATGTTTTTAACATCTTGTCCTGCCCGGACTGGCCCCAGGGCCACTGCATGGACTGTTTCCTGTTTGATTTGTTCAAAAGCTTGTCGTTGCTCAGGACCCCATTTAAAGTCATTCTTCTTCCGGGTTACTTGATACAGAGGGCTTACGATTAGACTGTAATCTGGGATATGCATTCTCTAAAAACCCACAATGCCTAAGAAAGCTTGTGTTTCCTTTTTACTAGTTGGTGGAGACATAGCTGCTATCTTGTTGATCACATCCATTGGGATCTGACGGCGTCCATCTTGCCATTTTATTCCTAAAAACTGGATCTCCTGCACAGGTCCCTTGACCTTACTTCATTTTATGGCAAAACCAGCTTTCAGAAGGATTCAGACTATTTTACTCCCTTTCTCAAAAACTTCTTCTGCTGTGTTTCCCCATACAATGATGTCATCAACGTATTGCAGATGTTCTGGAGCCTCACCCTGTTCCAGTGCAGACTGGACCAGTCCATGGCAAATGGTGGGGCTGTGTTTCCACCCCTGGGGCAGTCGATTCCAGGTGTACTGGACGCCCCTCCAAGTGAAAGCAAACTGTGGCCTGCACTCTGCTGCCAAAGGGACTGAGAAGAATGCATTTGCTATATCAGTTGTGGCATACCACTTGGCTGCCTTGGACTCCAGTTCGTACTGGAGTTCTAGCATGTCTGGCACGGCAGCGCTCAGCGGTGGCGTGACTTCATTCAGGCCACGACAGTCTATGGTTAGCCTCCACTCTCCATTAGATTCTCGCACCGGCCATATGGGACTGTTAAAGGGTGGGCGAGTCTTGCTGATCACTCCTTGAACCTCTAGTTGACGAATCAGCTTATGGATGGGAATCAGAGAGTCTCGGTTAGTGCAATATTGACGCCGATGCACCGTTGTGGTAGCAAAAGGCACCTGTTGTTCTTCGACCCTCAACAGCCCCACAACAGAAGGGTCCTCCGAGAGACCAGGCAAGGTAGACAACTGTTTAACTTCCTCCGTCTCTAAAGCAGCTATGCCAAAGGCCCAACGGTACCCTTTTGGGTCCTTAAAATACCCTCTCCTGAGGTAATCTATACCAAGGAAGCATGGAGCCTCTGGGCCAGTCACAATGGGATGCTTTTGCCACTCATTCCCAGTTAGGCTCACTTCCGCCTCCAGTACAGTCAACTCTTGGGATCCCCCTGTCACCCCAGAAATGCAAATGGGTTCTGCCCCTCTATAGCTTGATGGTATTAAAGTACACTGTGCACCCGTGTCCACTAGAGCCTTATACTCCTGTGGGTCTGATGTGCCAGGCCATCGAATCCACACCGTCCAATAAACCCGGTTGTCCCTTTCCTCCACCTGGCCGGAGGCAGGGCCCCTCTAATCCTGGTCATAGTGTCCATTACTCACTTCTTGCAGAAATGACTTGGAAGTTCCTTCAAGAGGATCAGAAGCAAGATCAGGCCTTCTGCTCTGCCTGGGGAACTGCTCACTGGAAACTGGGGCGGCACTTTTCCTGGAGGGATCCCCGTTTGTGGTTGTCCTTCCTTGCAATTCCTGTACCCATGTCCGCAGGATCCAAGTAGGTCGTCCATCCCACTTCCTCATGTCCTCCCTGTGGTCACGCAGGTAGAACCACAGGGTGCCTCGTGGTGTGTACCCTCTGTACTCTCTCTCTTGAGTGGGGAAATGCCTGCTCCTAATAGCTGAGATGCTGGCCCGTACAGGTGGAGAGTAGGACATATTCTCTTCAAGTTGCTGGACCTTCCGGGACAGTTTCTCCACAGCTGAGACAAGGGGGGAAGAGAGACTTTCTTCATATCGCCGGAGCCGGCCAGCCACCTCATCCACCGTTGGTCCCTCTTCACCTTTCCATTCCATTACTGCCAGTGAGTTGGCATATGACGATGGTGCGCTCCGTACAAACTTCCGCCACATGGGCCTTGTGCATTGCACCTCATCAGGGTCTGTGGGTAAGTCTGCATTGTCCAAGGCATAATAAATCATCTCCCGCACAGCTAATTCTCTCAGGTACTGGATACCTCTTTCCATGGTAGTCCACTTGCTTGCTTGACATACAACATCTTCACTGAAGGGGTACCTCTCCCTCATGCCTGACAGGAGTCGTTTCCAGAGGCTGAGGGCTTGGGTCTTCTTCCCAATTGCCTTGTCAATGCCGCCTTCCCTGGACAGGGATCCCAGCTGCCTGGCCTCCCTACCCTCTAATTCCAGGCTACTGGCCCCGTTATCCCAGCACCGGAGCTGCCAGGTAACAATGTGCTCGCCTGAAAGTCGGCTAAAATCTTTTCGCGTATCCCGCAGGTCACTCAAGGATAGGGATCGAGTAATTATCTCTGGCTCTGCCTCTTCCTCCTGCTCTCATGATGACCCTGGTTCATCATCATCTTTTACTAAGCGAACTGATTTCTTTGTGTACTTCTTCTTCTGTATGGGGGCAACTAATACTTGCATGGGTTGATTCCCTGGTTCAGCGGCAGTGGCTGCCGCGGGGGTTGCAGCAGCTGCCGCGGCTGCCGCAGGGGTTGCAGCAGCTGCAGTGGCTTCCGCAGGGGTTGCAGTAGCTGCAGTGGCTGCCACAGGGGTTGCAGTAGCCGCAGGGTCTGCCGGTCTGGTCTCCATCTCTTCCCCCTGAGGGTGCTGCGTAACGCTGAGCAGTGCCTGGTAGATACTGGCCAGGGCCCAGCACAGTGCAGTGAGTTGTGCCTCTCTAGAATAGCCACAGCATTTTCCCTTCAGATATTCTACCACTTTATCAGGGTCCTGTAACTGTTCAGGGGTGAAGTCCCAGACCATTGGAGGTGAAAAGTTCTCTAGGTACCTGCCCATGTTCTCCCACATGCCATGCCACCCCTGACTATCCAGCCTCGGAGCAGATCTCTGGGTGGTAGTCTTAAATAGTCGCTTAACCCTAAACAAGACCTGGAACATACTCAGGAGACATAACACTAGGACCAGGCTGGTTTGAGTATCCCAAGGATATTCAAAATTCTCAAAAGCTGTCATACCTGTCCCAAAGGAGAAAAGGGAGGCAAAAGAGCTGGGGAAAGTGCCCCCCCCTGTTTCCTCCACAGACTGGGTGTAATTATTAATAAATTCTGAGAGACAATGCCCAATGTACGGACAGGACAGCAGAACCACATAAACACCCCACAATAGCTGTCTGAACAGTGACGTTATCATATCATAAACAGATATCGCACAGGACAGCAGAATGATAATCCTGATCCCTGTTCCAGACATGATAAACAGCATCACAGGGAGTACATAAACCATATAGGAATTTACATAACACAGCCATGAGAACAAACCAAGCAACATGGTGACCAGCGACTCTTTACCTAATAAAATAAACGCATACAACAAATTCGTTTTTTCCAAGCTCTAGTTGGATTCTGTCATTATCTCAACCCTTTGAGCCCCATATTGGGCGCCAAAAAGGACTGTCATGGTTTTGCCTCAGAGGGCAACAAAGAACCACGTGCCGCTCGCTTGGGTCTTCCCAATGCAGGAAGAATCAGAAGAAAAAGGCAAGACTCTTGGGTTGAGACAAAGGCAGTTTAACAGAACAGCAAAGGGAACAAGCAAAACAACAACAATAACACGGACAGAGGAATACACAAACGCGGTTACGAAACCGCTGCTCACCGACCGGACCCGGGATGCCCCGCCCGCTCCAAGCGGCGACTCCCTGCCCCCTTTCCCCGACAGCTCAGGGTGGGCATGGATCACGTGGTATGGAATACCAGAGAAAATTAACCCTATCCCCGCCGAAACTGGGACATTGTTTCTCAAGACACCTCTGCAGGATCATTTGCCATTTTACTAGTGTAACTGTGAAGTAGCTGGTTATGAAATAATAAAAGCTGAAAGTTCAGTGATCCAACTTCCCATCATCAACATGAACATATGCTTGTATCGGGAACATAAACATGGCATATTACGTGTTGTACAATCCTGATGGAAATCTCAGATAAAGTAAAATCCTCACAAGTTTAATTAATGGATAGTCCCCTGACCATTTATTCTTCTCTCAAAATGCTATTGACCATGTGAGATGGCCAATGTCAATGAAAATAATACTAACAAAGGAATCACTGAGTATCTGAAGCCTCTGTAAATAAATATATAATACATATATAGCTAGATGGCCAGGCAGATACATAGGGTTAAGTTCTTCAAGTGTAAATAAAACCAGTATCATTGCTTCAGCTTTATGCAGATGACTGCAGCTACAGGTATTAAGACAGCAAAATATATCAAAGCAATTCAGACTATAAATAGCATTATTTCAAAATTAAATTTGGCTAAACATTAAATATTTGCCTCAGTTACTCCAATAATGTCTAACTGAAATCAGTGGAATATGAAGGCAAAATATGACCATATAAAGGAAATTTTACTGCACTTTCTCTTTAGTTAGGCTTATGTCATCTCATCAATTTACATAGTTTTGAGGTGGAGAGGAACAGGCTAAATGTAGAAACCTTTTATGTATTTAATATCAGTCAAAATACCAATCAGCAGCAAAATGAAAATCTTTATGCAATAATCTCCTGAAACTTATCAAGTACAATAAAAACCTTAGCAGTTCTGACCAGTTGACTTCAAAATAGAAATATTCTACACAGGAAAGTCCCAACATCACCCCAGCCCACTCATCCTTCACCTCACAATTCCAGACTTTTTCACTAGAGTATATAATCTAGTTAATCACAAGCATATTGCAGTCGTTAGACATTGAAATCACTGAAGTTCGAGAGGTATAAAGGATTCTCACTTGGGAGCAGCTAATGTCCCAATCAATGTACTGTCACTGCAGAGCCATGGGTAGCATCCAACAAGGAACTTCAAAATACTAGGGGCAGAACAGCTTGACTGTTTGACCTACCTGAGCCTTGAATGCATGTCAGTCAGATGCATAATTTTTTTTCATTTTATTTAGAAATATTAGAATAAGATGTGGTATTGGTCATCCTCAGCCCTTCAAAATAAAATGAAACAAAACCTGGCAATGTATCTCTGAAGGAAATAACACTACCATATGTAACATGCCCAGCTTCAACCTCCTGCCAGAATTATTCATTATCATTAAAAAAAAAGATAAACAACTCTTGGAGAAAATACAGAGGTAAACAGATAATGAGAAAACAGATATTTACATTGTGGTTATTGTCTTTTGAAGTATTTTAATTGTAGATGAAAGTAGATGGCAACAAATAACATCTTATCCTGTCTTCAGTGTTTAACACAATCTCTTTGGTAAAGATGCCATTCCACACACAGGCAGACTGAAGTGAATGCCATTACTTCCACTTTGCAGTGATGTAACTCGGAGCTGAATGCCAACCCATGCTTTTCCTTTTCACCACTCCCTCCAGATTTCTCTTCTGTAGTCCTTCATGCAACAGCAGCAACAACAAAAAGGAAACAGCGAACCTCTTCCTGCAATGAGGCTTTGACACGTTTGGTCACACAATAGCACTCCCCTGAGCAATGGTGCAGAACCTCTGCCACCCTCCTGGCCACTGTGGCAACTTACCAGGAAACTGAGGGGCACACACATTTGAATCAGAGAAAAAAAAAAAAAAAAAGAAAAAAGAGAGAGTTCTTATTATGGAGCACTACAGATGTATTCAGAGCTATAAAACCTCTGAGAAAGATGAAAGGACAGAATGCTAAAAAGAAAGCTGTCTAACATCAATGTGCATGCACGCACTGGATATGGTCTGAAGTGGCTGCATATGCTGCAGGTTTGTGCACACTAGATTACTATATAAACTTAGCAATGGAAAATAAATACTCTCTGCTTAGCTCCTCCCTGGGAGAAAATATTTTTATGCTCAACCTGAAGGACTCGGAACCTCTGGGAAGCAGAGGCAATGAGAAAGGTCTGTGATCCATCTTCAACTCTTTTTTCCAAATTTCACAGATATTGAACTCACTGAATTCCTTCCATTTCCCTGATGATCTTTTTGCTGGCAACAAAAGGTGTCTGTCCCCCCCCCATATTATTTCATTGAAGTAGTTCATTATTTATTTTACCTGACCAGCTCCCACCAAACAGTCCTGTGGAGCTATGCTATCTTTCAGCCTGTCACGAGTCACACTTTTCCTGACATGGGAAGAGAGCAGTCATTCAGATGTGCATGCTCCAACAGCAGGCTGCCAGGCTCTGCCTGGCAGCCTGTGGTGGGCAGCCAGTGGAGTGCACCAGGGCACCATGCCGCTCCACCTGGAGCAGCTTTCTGTCCTGCTCTGAAACCTCTCTGATCAAAGACGGTTACTTCAAGTAGATCCCACATGTGCACATAGGTCTGCTAAAGGCAAGAGAGCTTGCATCTTTGGTAGGCTGATTATTGTGACTCTTTACTTCGTACTCGAGATATATCCCTTGATATATCTGAAAGGTTTTCATTATAGTTTTGTGACTAGATGGAGAAATGTCTTCATAACCAAGATGGTCTCTCATGTGTACAGCTATCCAGATCTGAGTCAGAAGATGCAAATTCAAGGTGGAAATGTGTGAAATATTTGTGAAAGTGCAGGTGCAGAGGCTGTGCAGTTCCAGAGTTCAGTTCCTTGTACGTAATCCGACCTAGCTGCAGACTGCTGCCCAAAGGCAGCTTTTTCATTGCCCCCCCCCCCAGTAAAGAGGGATATATGGCTATATTAATATCCCCTCCCTTCCACCAGTGACTTGATTTGTTATAAACTGATGATTATGACTGCACAATCATTAGAAACAGCAGAAGGGAGAGATGAAATGGGTTGCTGGGTCTTGAGAGCAGTGAAAACAGTGAGAGGAGGGGAGAGAAAGGGATATCTTTTTGGTGGCAGCCTACTGTTTAAGTCAAATTAACCACAATATGAAGCTGCTCTCTCAGGGATCTAATATTTATTTAACTGTGAGATCTTTCAGTACCACTGTAGCTCACCCTCCTTGTTTCCACATATCTCCCCTGTTAGTCAGAATGTTTCACTCCCCCTTGGTTTTAGCTTGTTTTGCTTCATCCCTTGTATTTATATATTTGTCATCTCAGACATAGCTGTATGCCATACACATTCTGAGAGAGAAAGCCGTAAGCATCTTGTCTTGTTCCCCTGTGGTCTGGTTTGGATTTCATTAGGCATACACCTTCTGGTGTTTAGTTCCTCTGATGCCTGAGAAGAGGTGTGATACACACTGTAACATTTGCTCCTTCAGACTCATGTTTTGATGCAGAGAGCACGTTAAGACAATCTCTCGCTGTCTTGCTGCAGCGGCAGGAGCAGGCACATCCTTACTGCATGCAGACCGGTAAAGGATTCAGGAGCAGTTCTGCTCCTACTATCTCTGGTTATATCTGGCAGGTTGAGAATTAGCTATCAGAAAATTTCCTTAGCCTTATATATAATATTAATCACTGTAGAGCAGCAATGATGGTATTATGACGTCCAACTATCTGTATCTGCTAAAGCAGGTAATTGTAATAACTAGACAGCCACTACCTTACACTCGAAGATAAGAACTGGGAAAGGAGCAGGCATGTATTAGACTTGCTTTGGGGTTTGCCTACCTAATAATACTGTTGAGAATAAGATGGACTTACTGAAGATTATGTATTCTGGTGAGAGATCTGGCTGAAGCTTTGAATATAAAATTGAATAGATTCTATAGCATTGAATCCAAGGTATTTCTGGGTAACCCTTTTGTGGAATCCACTTGGTAGATGTATAAAGCTCCGTATAAGGTAAATTGATTACATTGAAAGACAGTTTCAGCCACCTTTCTCTTGATTATTAGAAATTCTTCCCATTTCCAACCTAACTATAGGTAGTGAAGCAGCACCCACCCACTTGTTCTTTCACAAACATTTTCCTTTACATTAAATAGATGTTCTTTCTTTTGGAATGTTGTCAGAGACAAGCCACACTCATCTCAACTTTTTTTTCTTGGCCTCCCTGGTTGGATCCCTCTTGTAAGGACGATTCTTCCTCTGCCCGATCATTCAGTTTGGGAATGGCTGTGAAGAACCCGGGACATGAGGTCTTATTTCAGACCACAAAATAAACTCTCATCTTCATCTTTGCACTTTGGCTTATTATGTTAGGTAGGGCCTATTAAATCAGTAGTAAATGTTTATTAACTTTCACTTTGACAAGTATATATGATTAAAAGAAAGACACTTATAAATTAGAGGTTTGTAATTGAAGGCCATAGCTTCTTGTTTATGGCTGCATTTCATTTATTTTGCTCAACCAGAAAAAATTTCAGCCATTTAAAACATGACAGCTGTTAACCTGGCATCTCATAAAGAAATGTTTGTATTTTCTTTTGAAAGTAATGTAATTTACAGTAATGTAAATTAAGGAACTCGGTGTTCCCCAGTATTGTCTAATAGTCTCGTTTGTTGGACTTGGCTGTTCCATTGTAACAACTTAAAATACAGTTTAATAAGTTGTAGATTCACATATGGTAGAGGTGGAAGGAAGAGTCTGTGGAGTGAAGAAGTACTTTAATGCAAGCATATGTCAATAATGCAAGCATATGCTAATAAAAATTGTATCTAGAAAATCTATCCTAATGGTTAATGGGATGGCTGTCACTTTCTTTTTCTTTTATACAAAAAATGGAAATGGTAGGATAAAATTGAAGCAGGTGCAGATATATATGAATACTTTATATTTCACATAGTTGGTTTTCTGACCTTGGTGGAGAGTCTCAATACATGGCATATAGATATAGCTCAAAAATGGCTGTAGAAGTACTTTGTTTTCCCCTGAGGCTAAAAAAATAAAAGCTCCAGCACCATTTTTCCATTTTTTTCATTGTTGTGTATTTTGTACTTGCACTTGATATGCTATATATAATAAAACTATACTTGGATTTATATTTGCTTCTACTTTGCATATTAAGGAATGGCATAAGCTAGTTCTTGCATTCTTCGCTAGAGCCACAGCAATGTATGAGCTGTAAACTGGGCACTGAGCCAAGATTCATTTCATATGTGTACTTCTTTGCCTTTATTTCTCAATGCACGTATTCAAATTTTGTAGGGTTTCTTGACACGGACACAGATGCATTCCATCAAGCTTTAGGTACTTACCTGGAACTGATGCTTCTGCTCCAATTGGTGGAATTGATGTGAAGACTATTTTATTTAATATAACTCTCTAACTTTCTTGCATTAATATAGCATTTTATTCTTTCTTACATTTACTTTCTCATATTTTTGCCTTCTGGTTTTGGTTATTTGATTCTGTGATATTTGACTATGTGAAGGGTGAATGATCAAAATAAGATGTTTTTCTTTGTGCATTTTCTGTTCAGCTGTTCTGTTTCCTCAGGGAAAAAGTCTATTTTCCCCTCTCTGCATTTTAGACAAAGCAAGGAGTTACAAATCTCTCTTTTTGTGTAAGCCTTTCAGATTCCTGTATTATATCAATAGATGCTCTCCTCTTTGAAATCCATGATTTCTAGACTGTTTACTGAAGTGGGACCATTTAGCCTGGCATGCCGTATTAAATGATGCAGTGCTGTAGCTTTTGTTTCAGTTCTGCATTGCTGTGTAATGAAGATAATTTAGCACTGTTGACACAGTATATGCTTGTGTTTGAGTTATGTCAATAATATATTTCCAATATATTTTGTAGAAAGTGTAATTAAGAAAGGAATTTTAATAATGCATGGAGAAGGTAGGGGTTCTGCTAATGAACAGACTCCAAAGTAACCAAAACAATGATTTAGCTCAGATCCATTTTAGTGCATTTGTAAGTAGGCAAAATGTGAAACTTTTTTGGAACTCTAGGAGGATCATATTAAATGGCCTTAATAGCTTTGCACTAATATTATAATTTAGTCATTATGGGGACAGCGGCATTTGGGTTTTGTGCTTTATTTCTTTACTTGACCAATATAGCCTATGTGGCAAGTCTCAAGGGGATAATAAATATACCTTCTATACCCTCAGGTTGTGGAGAGTTTCCTATTTATTACCACTGACACTTACATGGGAATTGTTAATTCTTTGTCCTAATATGAATGGAGGAAAGAGGGAGAATATTAATAATACAGCAGTCTGTGTATTCTCTAATGAGGCTTATGCATCTTATCCCTTTTAGTGTTTTTGAGTAAATACTATATAATGCTTGCAAGTATAACCCAGGGAGGATTTTAATTGTGAAGTGCAATTTTCAGCTGAAGTTTGTTTTTCTCTCCAACCAAGAGGCAAAAAAGTCCCTAGTGGAAGTGATGCTGAGATAAATTTTAGGACTGAATAAACTGAGGGGACAGAGTGGTACTAGGCCTCCCTGACAACTTAGTTCAAAACTTGCTTTGCCATACACCTTATTTCTCAGTCATTAGTATCTACTAAGAATTCAGGGAGAACTGGTTCTAGTTGCATAGCAGTTTTTATTATGTATAGAAATATTCACTGAAAGCTATTACATTTATTTCACTGTTTAGTCTCCTAAGGTATTAGTTACTGTGGTGAGGATTTATCAGTGGTTATCTGCAGGAGTTTGAAAAGATCATCTTAGTGCCTCCTACCAGAGCATAGGATCTCACTGCTGAGTTTTATGGCTGTCACCGTCAGGTCATCCATCCTGATAGGCAGGAAAATACTTGGAAGGTCTAGGTCAGTCATTTGTCTAACATATATAGGCGACCTACATTAAAGTCAGAAAAGTCACATCATCTTCTGCATTATGTATTTGCAAAATCCTGGTATGGACATTCCCTCCCTGCTTACATGCAGGATCTAACATCTAAATCCATGAGCTTTAGTCCAGTTTTGCTGTGTATTTGTACGTTTCCTTGATCGAAATGAGATTATAGCTTTGCTTGGATAGGTGCTCTTGTAATATATATCTGTGCAAGGCACAGGGAGCCTTACTCTCGCCTGAGTTAATATTGTACAATTAATTTAAACTATTTATAATTAAATTCAATTAAAGTGATTAAATTCAATTAAAGTGCCCTGTGGTGGGCAGCCAGTGGAGTGCACCAGGGCACCATGCCGCTCCACCTGGAGCAGCTTTCTGTCCTGCTCTGAAACCTCTCTGATCAAAGATGGTTACTTCAAGTAGATCCCACATGTGCACATAGGTCTGCTAAAGGCAAGAGAGCTTGCATCTTTGGTAGGCTGATTATTGTGACTCTTTACTTCGTACTCGAGAGACCAATACTAAACTAACTTAAAACTTCTGTTGGCCTGAGTTAACAAAACTAGTGTATGCCCAAGGAGATTCTTGCAGAGGTTATGTACCTCCTGTTGCCACCTAAACATATCCAATTTCACTCTTCTTGTCATCCATTGATAAAACATGAATCCTTTTTCAATATATAAGCCTACAAAATCCTACTACTGAAATTTTATGCCAAGCCTAACAAGTCTTGTTCTATAGGATGGTTAAAAGTCTTTATAGCAAAATAATTCTCTAACATTATACCTTCTTAAAAGAAAATAATTAATAAGCTCAGTTTTCAGCTTTAACTCCATTAGAGCTACAGCCATGTATGAAAGATTTAATGTAATATTCATAGAACTGTATTAAGCCAGTAGACAACCTTAGTTTATATAATTCCCTATCTATAAGGGAAGGCTGTTGATAGTGTCCATAACTGCCATACTAAGGCATTAGCCAAATATGTTTTCTAGAAGTTTTTAATACTTGAAGGTTATATTTTTTGGTCTGAAACACTGTAAAACTCTTTTGGTTTTTTATGTTCCCACTGTTTTGTACAAATATATATTGAAATTACCAGATTTCACACAGTATTAATCTGGACAAACTTAATTTAATCTTTTTAGATGTTTTCACAGAATAGTCCTCTTGAAAAAAATCACCATTTCTGTTTCAGCTAATGGTTATTGTCTACAAAAAGCTCTGAAACCATTTGGGACTCAGATTAATACTGATTCTGAGTGAGTGACAAGTAAAGCATGTGGCCTAGCAAATTACATTCTTAAAAGAGGACTGTGTGACACAGGAAGAAAAGTATGGGTTTGACAATTGGCCTTCTATCTGTGCCCTCTGCAATACCAGCAAATTGATAAGCATGAAAGCAAGCTTTTTTCCTTGGATAAATTGCAGCTCTCCCACCATCCAGGAAAGTACTCAAAATGAGAATACATCTGCAAAGATAGCAGAAAACAGAACTCTGGTCTTCGTAACTCCCCCTAGGTGAAAAAAATCACCTGAATTGCTGTTCACTAGGAGTAGTCAGGGCCAAATCAAAAATTCATCAGTATCACTGAGGACCCAAGTGAGCCCAATCACATCAGTGGAATTACTCCGGATTTATACAGCTGTAGTTGAGATAAAGCAGTTGACTACCAGCAACTGTGGAGGAATGGCTGAGTGAGAAGGGACATGATCTGATTGCGATGAACAATCCAGCCTCTGATATGAGCCTCAAGGAGAAGCCTTAGTTACAGGCCTGTATGTGACTGCGAGCTCTCCTTGAAGTCCTGTAAATAGTAGAAGTAACAAAACCATAAACAAAGATAAGCAGAACCACATCTGTGGAGAGAGGGAGAAGCTGTCTTGTGTAGCGATGGGTGGGCACAAGAAGTGCGCCAACGAACTCTCGAGAAGTGTACCAACGAACTCTCGAGAAGTGTACTAACGAACTCTCGAGAAGTGTACCAACGAACTCCCAAGATGTGTGCCAATGAACTGTCTTTAGCCACATAAACATAGGTTGTAAACCAATCACTTTTGCCAGCGTGTCTTTCACTGTCTGTCTATATATATGCTGTGAAAACTTGAATAAAGGGAGAACGATCATACTCATATTGAGATTTCATCGTTACTCTGGGTCCGGCTCCCACTCCGACACACGCCGACAAGCAACTACTTTTATGAAAATGAAGTTATTCCTGGTTTTGACACCTTTATCAATCGCAGGTCCTAATCTGACAGAAGAGCATCCTAATTATTTTCATATCTTTCTGTATGTGTGATCATTACAGGGTGAGAACTCCCCATCAAAGATGGATTTTTCAACATTAAGGAAAAAGAATGAGCAAAACCACAAAAACCCCTAAAATTAAATAGTCTATCATTTGCAGAAAAGCTAATGACCTAGAATACCATCTCTAACCCATAGGCTATTTTTTCTACTTGAAAGCAAATGCTGTCTGTCACAAATACTTTATTGGGTAGAAACAAGACAGTTGAACGGTGCAAAGTTATGCTGCCTTCTAGCTTTGCTCTTAAAATATGAAAAATTCTTATCTATGAATATAAAATGGAACATTCATTTAAAGCAACAAGATTTCAATATGGCAACCTGTAATATATGAGATAAAATGCAGAATGCTACACATTTTGAAAAGAACTTGTTCTTTAATTATATACTTCTTTTTACAAATGGTATATCACCATTTTTTGCACTCTCTTTTGGTAAAAAGTACATTTCATTACACAGGAGACATGCTGTTGCTCCTTTTATTTCTGATCAATGCCTCGAGGCTGGAAGGAGATGTTCGGAGGGCTTCCTAGTTTCTTTGAGCTTCCTCTTTGACCTCAGTTCTTTGCTCTAGACAGGCTCCCACTGAGCACCAACAGAACCACAGAAGTCTCCCTCAGAAGAACTTCATTGAAGGGATTCAGTTCAATCCTAATCACCAGGACATGCCATAGTCTTCTACAACAGCCAGGAGAAGCCAAAGCCTTCTACAGGGCTCACACAGGTACTCTGCCTTGAAGTAAGCTACAGAAAGATGCTCACCCTCCAACCTTTACCCAAGACTGTTTTCTCCCTGTTATCTTATGTGAGCATGTGCAAGACCATGACTTACTCCCATTACATAATGCCAAAAGCCCTTGCAGTAGGGGAACCCAATGTCTAGACATAAAGCTCCCTGGAGATAAGGGGTCCTCCCAGGAGAATCTGACTCATAAAAGCTACAATTGTTCCCAGTCCTTAGGCAAGGCTCTTTTCTGCTCTTCCTCCCATAGAAATGGTCTGGATACAATCTTGTGTGAGCATGCAGAAGGCCGCCAGGGGAAGGAGATGTATTTCTGTACCTTGTTTAGTCCCTCGTCTTTCAGTGAGATTTTCTAGCTACTGCTGCACAGGATAGTAGACTTATCTTTATGAGTCAATTTTACCTTGTTAAAAGGAGCTGCTTTTCCTCAGATGAGGCCAGTTCAATGAAACACCTGTAAAAATCTTCACCCTCCTGTAGCAAGGAGGACATTAATTCTTAAGAGCTGTCCTCTTAAGTGGGATTTATTTAATGCCAAGGGAGAATTATAAATTGGACTTTTTTTTAGATTTACTCACATTTCATCCCTTTCTTAGTTTTAATTGTAACTAAACTGAACTCACCCAACAGTTTAAAATTTATTTCCCTCTAGGTGCTGAAGCTTATTAAAGTAGGTATTTTGACTCTGAGTGATTAGACTCTGACTCAAATGAGAATTCATATTCTGCACAGTAAGTAATCCATGGAAAAAATATGCCAACATGTATCTTCATCTCTTTATTTATGAGCGATGAAAAATATGGGAAATTATTAGAGACTAACAGGAAAAAAACAGAAATGTCATTACTCCCAACACAGAGAAAAGTGATCTAAATTAATTTTGTCAGAGTGAACTCCACTTTCAAATGTCTTAACACATTAACAGTTTAACAAGGCCTACAGGTCTATTTTTAGGTACTTAATACGTTAAAATATGTGATGAAAGCAGAGAAAGAAATTACTGAAAACGTTTTCTGTAAAGACATTCAAGCACTCTTCCCAACTCTGTGCTGGTGAATCATTCAAACAATAGTGCATACATTTGTATGACAAAAACACCTGCATAAAGAACCTGTTGCTTTTTAAAAGTGCTAAGCAATGCACAGTAATACTGAGACCACTATGTGGTGTGGGAGTTCGGCACTTCTGAAAAATAGGCATTTGTGCCTAAAACCACATTTTTCTCACAGAAAAGAAGACATTCACAATTTGAAGGTACTGTTCTTAGTATCAGTACAGTATGCAGCTGAAAGAGAATAGCCCCTCACTTCACTAGACTAGAAAGAGATTTCCACAAGTCCATAATATCCCTGAAGT
Source organism: Sterna hirundo (assembly GCA_009819605.1). Classification (NCBI taxonomy): domain Eukaryota; kingdom Metazoa; phylum Chordata; class Aves; order Charadriiformes; family Laridae; genus Sterna; species Sterna hirundo. Next base: position 22,903,917 of record CM020463.1, read on the forward strand.
ATGCAATTTTTACAAGATGCACTGATGGGGATTGGGTTAATTTCAGACACTGCTGATTTTCTAACAGCAAGGCAAGAAGGATCTGTCAAAAACAAGATCATCAAAAAAAAGGTGAGCTCAATGAGACTGTGAGTAGAATGGTTTTAATTTTGCTTTTCACAGACCCTCAACATTGCCTATTTTTTAAAAGTACACAAGGCTGTATTCAACATTATTTCATCTACAGAATCTTTAATGAAGAAATTAAAATCAAAATGCTTTCCATATGTTATATCTAAACCAGATTCTTGTCTCATATCACAGATTTCTCTTACAGGAAATGGTACTTTCCTGACAAAAATGTTAAGCTCTATTTGATAGAAAAGTTAAAACTGAAAGATGATGTACAATCTTACAGGTATTCTGAAATAGCAATAAACAGAGGGCTAAGTACAAGCTGTGTATCTAGTTTTCATCCCTATCTTACTGTAGTAGAGGTAGATTTTAGGAATGTAATTACATATTTAATAACCTGAACGCAAAGTTAAGCGCAGCCATCGGCAACAGATGACCTGTACTTGCGCCAACCCTTCCTAAGCTCTGTATAAAAATGGTGCTGGCTAAACTGAAACCATTCAGAGCAATGGATTCCATAAAAATTGTTTTCTCCTCTTTTTAAGTCATACTTTCATGGACACTTTCATCTTATGTAAGCCAGCACTGTTTCTAAAAGGAGTAATCCAACCTTCTCTTCCCAAACCTTGCATAGCCAGTAAACATGTTGCCATGCAATGAACCAGACAGAGGAGCTAGGTAAAAACTAACCTATCCAAAAAAAGGCTGGTCTTAAACTAGATCATTTTGGAAAGGAAAGAAAAAGAATGAAAATGTTCAGGAAAGTGTTCCATTTTGATATTTTCAGATGGTCACATTTTTATGTTTCAGTTTAAAATTTTTTTGTCAGTTCTCTCTCTCCTTTTTTGCTACAGTATATATAAATTGAACATAAATTTTCAAATAAAAACACACATCAATTAGCCCAAAACCATTTATCTTCACCATTTTTTTGTATTGAAGACTTTCAGCGTTATCAGAGTGACACCAAAATTTCAAAATTATTCACCAAATGGAATCTCTGATGTAAGCAGAGTTTTATTAAATTCTTGTAAGTAGCAATAGGGCATACCACTAAAGGGGAAAAAACATTATCTGTATGTATTTATCATCAAGTGATTCAAACACCTGGTGGACATAATGCACTAGGACTTCAGACAGCTGTAGAAAGCCACAAGCAATTCAGCTACTCTTTCAGTGGCACAGCTCCCCAAGCTGTGAAATATTTCACTGCTACAGTGATGTGGGAATTAATTCATCAGTTTACATTAGAATTTCTGATACTGCAATATTAAGCACTACGAATAAAAAACAAATAGCCAAATATTCAAAATCAAAACAGCATAAATTAACAATTTGTCATTATTTTAAGCAAGGATACACAATTACTTCAGACTAAAATTCAATTTTCCTTGCATCTGCAGAACTACCATTATTATAATCATTGTGCTCATGTAGGGAAAGCAGAACACAAGAATGAATCTTGCTGACAAAATTAATCTGTGTGTTTAGTTCTTACAGGTCTTATCTAGTTTCTTTACAATATGCTGCAGTATTAGATCTGTTCTCATGCACAGCCTTATTGTCACTATCCCTCACTGCCATTGAGAGTTAAGTACATATTTGAACAAAGAGGTATTTCAGAACTGATATGATGTCCTTGTTTAGCCTCAGAAAAAAAGAAAAAAGGGGTGTGTAAAAAAAAGGAAACATCTTTTTTTCAGGACAACCAAGCACTGCTTTTATGTAAACCATGTCAAATGACATATAAAGTGAAAACAACTTCAGGGCATCACACATATCTATTTGAAAGATAGAATCATAGAATCATAAAATCTTCATGGTTGGAAAGGACCTTTGAGATCATCGAGTCCAACCAAACAACCTACAGACTCTGCCACTAGAGCATGGCCTGAAGTGCCACATCTAGACGTTTCTTAAATACCTCCAGGGATGGTGACTCAACCACCTTCCTGGGCAGGCTGTTCCAGTGCCTGACCACTCGTTCAGTAAAGTAATTCTTCCTAACATCTAATCTAAACCTCCCCTGATGCAACTTCAGGCCATTTCCTCTGGTCCTGTCATTATCCACCTGGGAGAAGAAGCCAACACCCACCTCTCTACAACATCCCTTCAGGTAGTTGTAGAGGGCAATGAGGTCTCCCCTCAGCCTCCTCTTCTCCAAACTAAACATGCCCAGCTCCCTCAGCCTCTCCTCATATGACCTGGTCTCCAGACCCCTCACCAGCCTGGTAGCTCTCCTCTGGACATGCTCTAGCACCTCAATGTCCCTCTTGTACAGAGGGGCCCAGAACTGAGCACAGTACTCGAGATGAGGCCTCACCAGTGCCGAGTACAGAGGCACGATCACTTCCCTACTCCTGCTGGCCACGCTATTCCTGATACAGATGACAGATCAGCAATTCTGTTCAGTCTACAGGGTTTCTGGAGGAGCAATGTTTCATATAGGGGCAGATAACAGGAAAAAGGAAATGAGATTCTTTTTTAAAAAAAAGAAAACTCAACATGTTCACACTGTAATATCCTTTTTAGATCCTGCAGTAAAAAGCATAAAGAATCCAGCCATTTCTGATATTCTGACAGATGTAGTTAGAGTAAATCTTGCAGTCACAGCACCCAAATGAACATCTCACTTTATAAGAAATCTGTCATACTACCTATCACTTTCTGACAATTAAATTAAAAACTGATAAACAATCTGACCCATATTTAGTGCCCACATTATGCACAAATATGTGCTTCACTAATAAATTTCTAATTACAACCTTTCCAAACCAGGAAGCATCTCTGCAGTGTCAAACAACTCTAATAATTTAGAAGTGTGAACACAGTGCATTTAAAAAAAAAAGTACAGTATGAACATGAAATACAGTCCAAAAGGATTAACTGAACTACATAAGTAAAGGATTATTTATGATAATTCACACAATACAAATATGTTTGTACTTAAAGAGATTCTTCCCTTCTAACATTTCAAGAAGAATCCTGCAAATGCAGAATCTCCTTGAAGCGTATTTATGCCCATCCAGTGATCATTTACACATATATTATTTACACAATATAATAGCTTAATACCACCTAAAGGTCAAATGTTGGAACAGGTCTATATAATTAATAAAAAAATAGTAGTTCTCAGTTGGTTTCACTGGAACCTCTGTACTTGAACAAAATCTAAGTCATGCCCTCAGGGTTTGGTTCAGGACTTTACTGTGAGAATACAAGTTAACTCCACTGAAGCTATGATAAATGTGCTCTGGATCAGGCCTATCTATTTGGATTGATCTGCAGCATGGTTATGTACCACCTCAATATTTGAATAGTACTAATGTAAGAAGAGGCTGTGCAATCAATCCAAGCAACAGGGAAAAATCAGATAGTCGGAGAAGCTGGCCCCAAGAAGAAAAAACTCACACAGATAAACTTAACAGTTTAAAGAACAAACACAGATCTTAGGTCCTCGTCATAACTGAAATAATACTGGTACGCTGACATCCATGGACTTACACTGATTTGCTAAGAATCTGGTTCTGAGTTTATAAATTAAGACCACTGATAAATGGACTTAATGGACACTAGGGGCAACTACACTATGCAGAGGAAAAACACCAGTGATATTTAACTTGCTAGTATTGTAACCTGCCTTTATACAAGGGTAAGACAAAGAATCCTCCTTCTCAAACAGAAAACATATTGCCTTCTTTCAGAGGTCTCTGCTCTTGTATTTAACCACTATGGCTAAAACAAAGCCATGCTACACACCGACCTAAAGGAACATCTAAAGGAAATAAAGCATGAAAAAGACTTAGTTCCAAGCACGGCTAGTGAGTGCTAAAGTACTGTAATCTTCCTTACATACCATTTCAACTCTTACTCATTTAAATCTGTTTCTTGTTTTGAACATCCATCCAGTGAACATCCACCCCTTTGCCCGTTATTCAAAAGCCTATGTTCCTGTTGGTTTGAAAAACAAAGTCATCAGGCTAAATATCTGAAATAACAGGACAAGGCCTGTCAGCTGATACTCAAGTCTATGATCACAAGCTAATAGAGGTTTTGTCATTTAGGGACAATTCCTGAGTGCAATAGTAAAAAAATAGGGTCACCGCTCAGGAAGTCCACAGATGCAGCAACAGTAGTAGGAAAAAAATCATGGCCAAATGCATGAAAAAGATCCTTAGATAGCCTTGTGCTCTCCTAAATTGATACCACATACATGTCACCATTGTTGACCCTTGTAGAGCTTGTACTGGAGACCTGCCCAAACACTGCACAAGGTACAGCGTAGCCGCTGCTCAGCAAGCACCTTCTCTAAGAAGAAACCACTAACTCTTCTTTGATGTGAGAAGGAAAAGTTTAGCCCTTAATGGTCAAGGCTTAGGGTTTTCATTTTATGTACTTCACAAGACAACTTACTACCGTAAACTTGCCACTCAGTACACCACTGTATACTAAGAATATTGTAAAACATCTTTCTAAATCAAAATACAAACAAGCAGAGAACATGAAACCCTTCTCTCAAAGGATGCCTTTTAAATGTTCTTAAAATGTCAAAAGGAAAGTGAAATTTGAGTGTGCTTTAAGTAGCAATCCACTTTCATCAATTTCTCTAAGCCTAACTTTTATTTCTCAATTCAGTTTGAATTTCCAAGATCCTGAGACTAGTTTCCAGTCAACAGTTTCCATAAGCAAATGCTGACCCCAGTTAAAATTCAAGGCTGTGGGATCTAAGGCCATCTTCCATCTCTCATTGTAGAAATGACGTTTTGTTTCAACATTTATAAACCAGTTTATTTTACATCAGTTATGCCCTTAGGCTTTTTACTTTATTCATCTTGGAAAACGGAAAAAATAGACAGATTTCTCTTCCTGGTTTCTTGCTGCAATATTTGGTTTATAAAACAGTGCAAAGTGACTTTCAAATTTGATTGTTTTAACTACATGATAAATAATATTTCTGTTAGATAATTTTTACTGTATCAAGCCTTTCAAAATTGTCTTTTAAAATAAGATCAAAACAAACCATATACTAAAATCCTAAATTAAAGAATATACTACAAGCAACCTGAAAATACATTCTCAGCTACTGGGTGAACTGAACCATTCTACTCCACTGAAAATGATAAAGTTGTCTTTTCCTTTAGTAGGAAGAAGCAGGGTAGTGAGGTGGGAAAGCATTTTTCTGAGCAGCCTCACAGCCTGGGGACCATCTGAGAGCCTGGTCCTGCAGCCAGGCCCTGAAGCATGCACAGGGGAGAACTGATGGCTGTAGGAGTGTTGCCTGCACTGAAAGGTTCACTTGCAAAGAATACAACACTGTAACCTGACATACCCTGGTAAAGAAAAAGAATCACCAAAGATATCAAATGAACTGTCTGAGAAAAAAAAACAACACACAAAACCAACCAAGACATCTTGCCAAGTCTAATAAAATTCAGCTAAAAGATAAGAGGATGACCTAGCATATATTATAAATACCATATTAAGTAAAAGGTAACTAAGAGCCAGGGAAACAAAAAGGATGTGTGTTCAAGCTTTTACATATATTTCCTTTTGAAAACAAACACAACAAATGGTGAAATATAATAAAAAAATGTGTACATGCACAATCCAGTTTATAACCAAAAGCTCGTAACCACTTAGAAATAATATTTAAACTACTATTCAATAAAACATTTTTTTTTAGCCTTAGAAGCTATACTGACATTTCACTTGATGTCTCAGTAGTTTGATTTGGTCAATTGCAGACAGTCTTGCATCTGTCATGGGACTAAATATGGCTCTCAAATGCAAGAGAATAAGGTGTTGATGTGAAATTTGGCCTATTTATTATTAAAATCGTAACTTTTCCCAGTTTTTTAAGATGAATTCACTTTATATTTCATATGTTGATGCCTTTGCTGTGTTTCTGATAAGTTTATATACAGCAGAAATTCTACATATACACATAAATTAAAAAAAGAAACAGTGAAGCACCACAGGGCAGCATTCAGAGGAACAAGCCTCCAACAACTAGGATCATCTTTCTGATCACCTCCCTCGACACTTCCTCCTCAGTTTACGTTTGCACGAAGGCAGATGATTTATTGATCCTCCTTGCAAAAAGAAAGGAAACAAAAAAGCCTGCCACGGTATTGAACCACTTCACCTCACTGCCAGCAGGAAATTAAGGGAGTCATTACTGTAAAAAAAAAGTACCTTTTGGAGCCTCCAATATAGGTGAAGGTAAAGGTGGAGTCTGAGTACCTGAAATCTGAAATACAACGAGCTGCGTTATTACAACTTGTCTTTATTTTAGCTGAAATAGCTGAGGTTTTGCAGACCAGCATTCTGCTACCGACACGGGGGGGGGGCGTCATCATGAATCAGAGGAAATGCAGCAACTGCCCCCCCTCAGCCCCTCGCAACAAGTGCCCGGTGCCATGGCAACGGCAGGGATTTCCATTGTCAGAAAAGGCAACAGGCAGCCACAAACCGGGCTCCTGCGACGGCAAATCACTGCCGGCACCTCACCGCTAAGGAAGCGGTGAAACCCCGGGGGTTTTTGCACGGAAGGGGGGACGTTTACCGCTTGCCGTGCCTCCAGCCCTGAAGCCAGGCGGGAGGGCGGGGATAAAGGCATGCACCAAGGATGGCAGGAGCCCGGCCGCCCGGAAAACAGCCGTGTAGCGCCCGCCGGAGCAAAAAACACCAGGGCTGCTCTCGGCTGGGCGCTCGCCCCAGCAGCTGCGGGCTGCGCCAGGCAGCGGGGTCACGCACACTGGCACACACTCGCCCGGTTTTGCGTGTGGCCACTGCCACGCTCCCTGACTCGGGATGCCCCTCCTCACCCTTTCCTAGCCGGCGCCTGATTTCATCTGCCCACAAATGCCATCGGAAGGAGAGGAGGAAGAGCGGGATCTGAGAGGGGAGTGCGGAGGAGGCAGCCTCCGCGCCGCCAACCTGGAGCCTGAGAGAGAAACTCACCTGCAAACAGGCAGTCCTTCTCCGCCTTGCACTTTTGGATCACAACGTCAATATCCTTCTGAATCCTCTCTTGTCTTGAACACATCCCCATGAAATAAATCCCAGGGGGAAAAAAAGCAGCCTTTATTTCCACCCCACCCCCCGCGCTGCCAGTTTTAATATTCAGTCCGAAAGACGGACCCTGGGGCTGGCGAGCAGGAGCTTCCCCAGCGGCCTAGAGGGATCCGCTCGGCCGGCTGGAGGACGCAGGAGGAAGGCGGCGGAAGCCGATGTTGCATGCCCAGATGTGCCCGCCCAGATGTGTCGCCGCTGCCGAGGAATGGCTGTTTCCTCACAATAGATCCAGCGGAGAGTGGCGGCGGCGACACGGGTTCCCTCCCATTCCCCACGCCCTCTAGGTTTCTGGAGGTTGGTTGGCTGGTTTGGTCTTTTTCTGGAAGGAAAAAAAAAAAGGGGGGGGGGGGGGGAAGACGACCCGACCGTTCACATCTCTGCGCCTCCCGCCAGCAGCGGGTCCGCGCGCGGAGCCGGCGGTGGTGGCACCCGCACTTGGTCCCTGGCGGCGCGGCGGGGCCAGCGCTGCTGCAGCGACGCCGAGCCGCAGACCCTCCCCTCGCTCCCGGTCTGACACGTACGGCCCCCGACGGCTCCCCGGGCGGAGGCAGAGCGGAGAAAGGAAGAGGCGGATGCAGAGAGCCATGCAGGTAGCCCGTGAGGTGGAGGCTCGATGGCCCCGACCCCGCTGCCGGCCCTCGCGTCCTGCCCCCGCCCCGGGGATAGGTTTTCGCTAGGGATAGGGAAATTATAAGAAAAAGCAGGTACTGTTTAAAGAGAACAAAAATCCATAAGTCTCTGCCTCTAAGAAAATAATTTATCTTTGAAGGGAGATTTCCAGACTACTTTTCAGTGCTGTTCACTAAATTCTCTTCTACTGCAGCAAGACTTTTCCAAGGTAGGATACAGAACTTGTCACTGTAGTCAGAAATACAGTCTAATACAGTAAAACTGTCATTCTGTCAAGTTTTGCTGCCTTGATCAACGAGTGATGCTTTTCTAGAGTTTTTTTCTAGCTATTCAAGCTAGGACAGCAGCAGCCATGCTTGCTGCTTTCCCCTTAATCATAGTTAGAAGATGTAATCAGAACTTTATTTATTCTGGTGGGGTTTTGATCCTGAACCTTGTAGAGGAAGGTCTCTCTTATCCCTCCCATGTGGATCGGGAAGGGGGGAAGGTTATTAGATAGTTATAGGATATTTATGCTGACAATTCTGCTCACAGCTTATTCTGACCACAGGGTTTTTTTCAGTGTCATGTCAGTTAACACAATTCTTGACTGCCTTTTTAAGCCTTAGACTATTTTCATAGACTTGGTAACAGTGAATTAACAAAGAAACACCACTGTCTTCAGGAAAACTAATATAGTTGGTATCTGGTTTCATAGCATCAACTGAAAAGAACAAGAAGTCTGGAAATATGGTTGATTATTTATTCCATTTATTATTATTTATTGTAAGTGGCTCTTAAATTTCTAGATTCTTAGCCAATTTGGCCCTTGATTTATCTGATGACTCTAGTACTGTTATAGCAGGAATGGTTGATTTCAGTGAGGAAAAGCTAGATTATATATTGAGGTTATTCTATTGATTAAAATACTGAAAATGGAAGTGTTAGAAAATCAAGGTGAATCTTTAGAGTTGATCCTTACATTTGTACAGATTGACAAGATGCTGACATTGCTGACATCCAAGTACCCTAAGTGTTATTACAACAGTGTCCGTATGCATGCTGTAATCCCTATAACGATGTAAATTATACCACCCTCTTGAAGAAACTTTCTGAAAAGTTTTGCAAGTAATTTCATGAATGATAGGACAATTGATCTTGGAAGTAATGGTCTTGGCTCAAGGGAATTCAATGTTTGTCTTTCCAATTGCTTTCTCAGTCATGAAAATCAGCTCATGTAATTTCTAGTTTTGTCTCACGTTCAGCTCAGGTCAGTTAGATTGTACTGAACTAATTACCCCAATTAAGTAAAAAAAGAAACAAAAGTAACTTTTATGTTTGTATTTCTGGGAACTTGATAACATTTACAGAGGTTTAAATCAGGTAAAAAGAAACTGAAATCTGTGGAGTTACATGATTATAAAATTTATGTGAGAAGATTGGCTCAAAATGTAATGGGCAAACTATCTAAAGAGACAGAAACAGCACAGCGGATGTGTTTCAATAATGCGTCAGCCAATTTCTGCTCATTCTGGTCAGCCAATTTCTGCCTCCTTTAGACTAAGCAGATTTTTTTCATTTTATGCAGAGAAAAAAAAACCTTTCCACCTATTAGTAAAGCTGTTAGAAATGTTTCAGTAAGCATCAGGACACCCTGTTCTGTCGCAAAGTATTTTCTTTATATATTTTTCTAAACATGTTCCTCTTACATATAAACACATATTAGAAGTCTTAAGAAAAATAAAAAATATGCAGACTTGCCATTGAAGGGAATATACAGAACTCAGGGCAACAAGATAATTTGGCAGATATCCTATACTTCTAATATGGGAGAATGTTCAAAAGGGCAGAGAGAGGGAAAAGAATCCAAACCCCTCCAAAACACAAAACTGCCATCAACCCTCCAAAACAATTAAAAAACCCTGTCCAGACAAAACTCTAGTACAAAGCAAACTAAAACTCTGCTTTTTCTCCAATTTCAAGCACTATTTACCAGTCACCAATACAGCAAAGGTCATTGATGTCTGTACACAGTGAGCTCTGAGAGGTGGAACATTTAAAGGATCAATACCATTCCACTCTTACAGCATAAAGCACAATGCTACCCTTCCAGTAAGCTTGCTCAAAGTGACACAGTCATTTCTAAATGGCACTGTGGCATTAAAGTTTGAAAACATAAGCACTAAATTGTGAGAGATGTAGGGGCAACACTTAGTTGTTCCCACCAACAGAGGAGTGACACAAAGCACAAAAAAATGTTTGGCTTTAAACTTTAGTATAATTTTCACCAGAATTCTATTATTAGCAGCTTCAATCTAATATTCTGATGTAAGATAATATTCAAGTAAATACTCTGAGTTTATAGTTAATTTTCTTTAAGCCTGTTCCAGTTTTAGACAGATTTCAAGGCAGCTGTCTTTTCCACCATTGCTTTTAGTTGTCCTTCCAAGTAGTCATTGCCACTCTGTGCAGCCACAATCCTTAGCCAAAACAGTCCATAAAAGCCACTCAATTAATGGTGAAATTATACAATTTTTAAATGTGTATTAACAGATTGGCTTCTTTGGGTCATCACTGTATTAAAAGCACACTAGCATGGTGGACCTATCATAATTTAAGAGTGAATTTCACTGTGAATAAAGCATCTTAACTGATTTTTTGAGTGGGTTAGCACTGGTCCATTGATAAAAAGGCATAGCTTTTAAAAAAAGCATGCCAGTTAAAATGGAATTAATAACATTACTTAAAATACTGCTTAATAGTTAATAAAAGCTTTAAATACTTTTGCGTGATGAAAACTGAAGTAATGACTTAGCTTAAACTATCATCTGTCCAATCCACCATAAGGTTTCAAAAATTATTTTAAGCCTTCTCATCTAGTTGGGGGGGGGAACAACCTTCAGCTAACATATTTTAGCATTATATATTTTATTTGCTTTTTTTGGAATAGCAGTGGAGGAAAAAATAAATAAAAGCATTGAAGTGGTGAAGAGGCTTTTTTTTTTTCAGTTCAGTGTTGAAATTTTCAGAGTGATTGTATTTTTTTTCTTTAAAACAAATATCTCATATTAAACAGTAGTAGTCACCTCAAGCAGAGTAAAAGGATGTACAGGTGCTACACACAAATGTGTGGATTGATAAGACAGTGACCTCTATCAAAGACCAAGTACTCATCCTTCCAGATGTCACTGAAGCCCACAATAGCTAAACCTATGCTGCTGGCATGATAAATGCTCTCAGCAACGTTCCATAAATAATGCAAAGTCCCAAATGTCGCCACAATTTACTATAACTCTTAGCATTACACTTTCTAATGATGATTTTAACTTGTTCTTGTTTTTCCTCCTTCATTGATGTCATCTCATCTGTCCTGGTTTGGGGTAGAGCAGAGCCAACTTTCTGTTCAGTGGGAGAGGCTCTTGCCCTTACTTGTTGCTGTGGCAACCAGGGTCAGCTGACCTGGTTGTTTACCCTGTGGAGGGGTTGTACCTGTGGGGAGGAGTGGACAGGTCAGGTGACTCAAAACTGACCAATAGGGTGTTCCATCCCATCTGCCATGCTCAGTACAAAAGCTGAGGGATCAAAGGGATCAGGTTGGTTCTTCTCTGATTGCTCTTATTCACTGGCTCTCTTTTTTCAATGACTGGTGTTTGAGGAGGACCCTGTCAGCTTATCTGCCTTTTGATCCTGGTCAGTGTGTTCCAGTTCCCATTTGTCACTGAGTCCAGTCTGGAACTTCCCCAGTGCTTGCCAGTGATATCTCCCTGGGAGCTTGATATGGTTTTGTGTATATTTGTATATATTGTATCTATTTCATTATTTCCTTTTTATTTTATTATTAGTATTTCATTAAAGTAGTTTAGTTTTTTCTAAACTCGCAAATCTCTTTATCTCTCTTCTTCCTCTCCTTGGAGCGAGATGTGGGGGAGAGTGTCTGTCATCTTGTCATTGGCTAACCCAGCCCAAACCATGACATTGTCTTTCAGTCTCTGCCCTTTACCCTCATTTCTCCTGTTACCTAGCAAATTTCTCCATTGCTGAGTGTGAAAAATAGTGAAGGTATTGTTGGCTTTCGCCATAATAACAAGGCTATAAATATTTGATTTATAAGGATAACTAACCTTTAGTAAATTAGGAAACATGAGAAACCTCAAAGATAACAACTAACAGCAGCTATGAAGAAAAACATCCGAGAGAAACACAAGAGAACTTCTCCAAAAGACCCCACAAATGATTAACAGAAGGAACCAGAGGTATGAGAGAAGGGAATTGATGATAATCAATCCTACCAGAAGTGTAAGAAAGGCAGGTGTTACTTTTGCAGAGGAGAAAAGCTGTTTCCATCAGAGGTGGCATGATAAGGGAATGACTAAAACAAAGAGGCTCCAGCAAAGGCTTGTAGAACATCTCTTATCACCCAGACAAAAGGACAAACTGATTCATCCCGGATTAGCGTCTAGAAGGGGAGTCAAACATTTAACCAGGGCTAATGACATTGAGCAAATTTTTACCAAAAAGGAAAGAAAGAAACTAGTCAGCATAAAGAGAAGTAAACAGAAGCATGACATCCGGGAAGAATTTTAGGCGCCTCGGACAGACTGTGAACCCTGGAGTACCTAACCAATGGGAAACAGGGGAGGGAAAAATTCGGCCGGGATTAGGAAATAAAAAGGTGTGTTTCAAGAACCAAAGGTGTGCCTCTGACTTGAGTCATGCACCCAGCGCTGTGCTTTTGCTTTATTGACTTTGTCCCTATAATAAAATAAGTGCCATTTCTGTTTAAGGGATCTGGCTGTTTATTACAATTTGGGGGCTCGTCCGGGATAATTCACTTGGTCCCAGTGGGCTCCGAGACCCCAAGCAGGAGGTGCACCCCACCGATTTTGGTGGCCTGCTCAGTGGACTTCCCGGTGCCTGTTGAGACTCCAAGCTGATAATCCCGCGAGAAGAGGGACTCATAAAGCAAAAGGGGTAAGTCTCCCCAGGAAAACCGCGGTAGCCCATAATTCTTGTGCACGAAGACCCAGGCAAGAAAACAGGACTCTAAGTACTGCTTGGTCGGGCGGGTTTGGGGCTTGATTGCTGTGTGTGTGGAACTCGGACCGGACAGTCCGGATCTGGGGAGCGAGTGTGGAGTCTTTCTAACCGCGGTTCCAATGTCCCGCGAGGGAGTTGGCTGGTGAAGAGACGAAGCGTCAGAGATTGAGTGAAAGATAGCCCCGGGAAAATTGGGTGCTTGACTGCTGTGATAATCGGAAGACAGCCCCGGGAAAATTGGATGCTTGACTGCTGTGGTAAGCGGAAGACAGCCCCGGGAAAATTGGGTGCTTGACTGCTGTGGTAAGCGGAAGACAGCCCCGGGAAAATTGGGTGCTTGACTGCTGTGGTAAGCGGAAGACAGCCCCGGGAAAATTGGGTGCTTGACTGCTGTGGTAAGCGGAAGACAGCCCCGGGAAAATTGGGTGCTTGACTGCTGTGGTAAGCGGAAGACAGCCCCGGGAAAATTGGGTGCTTGACTGCTGTAGTAAGCGGAAGACAGCCCCGGGAAAATTGGGTGCTTGACTGCTGTGGTAAGCGGAAGACAGCCCCAGGGAAAAGGGGAGCAGGAAAGTGCCGGCAGATATACCCCAAGACAGTCCTTTGGGGATAAAATTGGCCAATTGGAATATTGATCCGGATACTAAAAATAAGGATAAAGTTAAAATGATTCAGTACTGTATGCTAGAATGGACAAAGGAACCTATACGACCAGACCATTTGTATTGGCTAGATTTGGGTCCTTTGAAGGGCGGATATGCCAGGCTTTAAACCTTTATGTAAACTCTAAAGAATCATTCAGCCCAGAGGAGAGTGAATATGCCTCCTGCTGGAAAGGGGAGATTTGGCCAAAAGGAATTAGTACCTTTAAAATATCTGAGACCTCAAGGGAAGAAAAGGAGAAGCGGTGGGATCCTCTGGAAATTTTGCCCCCTCCCTACCGCCTCCCTCCAACAGCCCCCACCTTCTCCTGGAAAAGAGCTGACACCTAGTGCTAGAGGAAGGTCGGACAGGTCTCAGAGGTTAATTGAAAAAGTATCACTTACAAACTCTCCTAAGTTACAGAGGAAAACTTCTGTTAAAGTAAAGGAATCGGAAGACCAAGACACAGGGCAAGAAACACCAGGAGTTAGTTTATTCCCCTTAAGGGAAGTACCCCTGGGGGGAGCACAAGGCGGGATAGGGTTTGTAAACGTTCCTTTGACTTCCACTGAAGTCAGGAACTTTAAAAAGGAATTAAAAGGGTTATTGGAAGATCCAATAGGCCTATCAGAACAATTAGACCAATTCCTAGGCCCTAATATTTATAGAGGGTTGTAGGAACATGAGTGATTAAACCGCCCCTAGAGGGTAGAATGTAACCAAAGCATTTGATGGGCAGCAGGGAAGGGAGGAAACCCCGACCGAATGGCTTGAAAGGCTGTGAAGAAAATTAGAGAAACTAGAGGACTGGCAGGATCGGGGCCTGAATGAATTATTGAGGGAAGCTCAGAAAGTAGATGTACGAAGAGATGAGGAGAAGGCTAAAGCGAAAGCTAAAATCATGGTAGCCACCATGAGGGAAGGAAATATTCAGAAAAATCCCAGAATGGTGGGGAAGGTGGGACGGAATCCTGAAAGGCGGGAGGAGACTTTTAGACGGAATCAGATCCCTCCCAGAAGGGGCCGTCAGGAACTGAGAAAAGGAATGAAGGAAGTGGATGTTTTTATTGTGGGAAACTTGGGCGTTTTAAGAAGGAATGTCCTTGAAGGGGTAAAGATCAGAAAATGTTTAGAGAAATTGAGGATTAGGGGTGTTAGGGGCTCTACCTCCTGGGGGATAGCTATCACCTTCAGCCCTTGATAAACCTAAGAGTAGGCCCCCAGGAGGAAGTATTAGAATTTCTAGTAGATACAGGAGCTGAGCGAACTTGTGTTTGTAACATACCTAAAGGATGCATTATAAGTAAAGAAGTAATTAATGTAATGGGAGCAAAGGGGGAAAGTTTTAAAGCCCCGGTGATCAAGCAGGTGGTTTTTGAAGGTAATGACAAAATAGGGATAGGGAATATCTTGTTAGTGCCTGGAGCTGGGTGCAATTTGTTAGGAAGTGACTTGCAGACCCAGCTGGGGGTTGGAGTAATCCCTGAGGAGGGGTAAATGATTGCAAAGTATTAAGATTAAGTCAGGAGGACGAATCCAAAATTAATCAGCAAGTTTGGGCTATGGCCGGTAACAGAGGAGGTCTGAATATCCAACCAATCAAAGTCTCTATAGAAAGGGAGAATCACCCCATACAAGTCAGGCAGTACCCCATTTCAATGGAGGAAAAAAAAAAAAGAGGCCTCAGGGCATATAATAAGTCAGGGAAGCCGCAAATTAAACCCTGAGAAGATTGCCGGAATAATACCCATCCCACCCCCAACTACAAAAAGAGAAGGAAGTTGTTAGGATTACTAGGGTACTGTAGATTATGGATCAAAGGGGTATACCCAGGCGGTGAAATTTTTATACGAAAAATTGACGGGGGAAGATAAGATGGAGTCATCACAAAAACTAGAAAAACTAAATTCAAAACTGATAAAAGCTCCGGTTCTGAGCCTACCATCATTAGAGAAACCCTTCTATTTGTTTGTCAATGTGGAAAATGGGATAGCCCATTGAATTCTGGCCCAGGAATGGGGAGGGATGAGGAAACTGGTAGCATACTTATCAAAATTATTAGATCCAGTCAGCCGAGGTTGGCCAATATGCATCCAAGCGGTAGCCGCTACCTTGATACTAGTGGAAGAGAGTCAAAAACTCACTTTCAGGGGTAAGCTAATAGTTCACACTCCACACTCTGTACGAAATATCTTAAATCAGAAAGCAGATAAATGGTTGACGGATTCAAGGATGCTAAAATATGAGACCATTTTACTAGACAACAAAGACCTAACCTTGGTAACCGATAAGAATCAAAATCCTGCCCAGTTTCTATATGGGGAACCTAAAGAGGAACTAGTACACGATTGTTTAGAAGTAATAAATGATCAGACAAAAATCAGAGAAGATTTGACGGACCAAGCGCTATCAGTAGGAGAAAAGATATACATAGATGGATCATCTAGGTGTATACAAGGGAAAAGAATATCTGGATATGCAATAATAGATGGGAGTAACATGACAATTATAGAGAAAGGAAAACTGCCATCTAATTGGTTTGCTCAAAGCTGTGAGTTATATGCCTTAAAAAGGGCATTAGAATTTCTAGCACATAAGGAAGGAACTATTTATACAGATTCTAAATATGCATTTGGGGTGGTACATACTTTTGGAAAAATCTGGGAAGAAAGAGGATTACTAACTTCAAAAGGAAAAGGACTAGTTCACGAGGAGTTAATATTGGAGGTATTAGAAGCTTTAACTCTACCTAAGGAAATTGCAGTAGTCCATGTAAAGGGGCATCAAAAAGGATTAACACCAGAAATAAGGGGAAGAAAAATTATTAGTTGTTCAACAGAGAAAAGAGGAACGAGATAATATTCCTCAATTCACTGAAGCTGAAGAAAAGGACTTGACTAGAATAGGAGGAGAAAAGACTCCGGAAGGGAAATGGGTGCTGCCTGATGTGTGTCAGATAGTAAATAAAACATTAGCGAGAAAAATATGGGAGGAATTGCATAGAGAAACCCACTGGGGGACACAGGCCATTTGCGATCACTTTCTTAGAAAATTTGGATGCATAGGGGTGTTTGGAGTAGCTAAAGAAATCACTGATAAGTGTATAACTTGCCAGAAGGTTAATAAAAAGGTAATGAGAAAACCCATCCATGGAGGGCGGGAGTTGGCCTTACGCCCCTTTCAAAGTATACAAGTGGATTTTACAGAACTTCCACAAGTCCAAAGGTGGAAGTTCCTCTTGGTATTAGTAGACCATCTTACCCATTGGGTGGAGGCAATTCCAGTCACTAGAACATCGGCTAATGTAGTAACAAAAGATCCTGCTAGAACAAATCATTCCTAGATACGGAATGGTTCATAGAATAGACTCTGACAGAGGAACGCATTTCACCTCCAAAATAATCACGCAGATAACCCAAGCCTTAGGTACTCAATGGGAGTTACACACTCCATGGCACCCGCAAAGCTCAGGAAGGGTTGAACGAATGAATCAGACTTTGAAAAGGGCTTTAACCAAATTAATGATAGAGACTCAACTGTCATGGGTCAAGTGCCTCCCTTTAGCATTACTCAGGGTTCGAACTCAACCCAGAACAGATATCGGAGTCTCTCCCTATGAAATGATGTTTGGTTTGCCCTTCTTGGCTTCACAACAGGAAATGGCTACTTATGAAGGAGGGGAGGCTAGTATTAAACAATATGTAATGCAGATTGCAAAGAATTTAGAACAACTAAGAAATAAAGGGTTGCTCCCACAAACTACCCTGCTGGATTTTAGGATCCATAACATTAAAATTGGAGAATGGGTTTTAGTAAAAACATGGAGAGCGCAATCTTTAACTCCCCAATGGGAGGGTCCCTTTCAGGTGCTGTTGACTACGGAAGCTGCAGTATGGACGAAGGAAAAAGGGTGGACTCACTCCAGCAGAATAAAAGGACCAGTAGAAGAACCTAGAGATTGGACTCTGACTTCAACTCCTGGGGACACCAAACTCACCTTAAAATGCCAACCAACGCGGTGATGTATGGCCGGGACAAACCTTAAGGAAAATCAGATATCCTCCTTGGGGAAGAGCACTCCCGTTACAGACAGGAGAGTCAGGATTGTATAACACTGAAAACTCTCCGTTTGCACTTGCATGTGATTTATATAAAGAAAATAGTCGGCTGTATCCTAACCTTGAGGAAGAACTACAGCCCCCTCCAGTACCCCATAGTATACCTAGTCTGATACATCCCTATGCCAGACATCATAGTTGGGTAAAGTGCGAATGCTTAGGTTGTAAGCAAAATTGGTATTGCCATTCATCCCGAAGACATCCCTTCTGTTTAAATTGCCGGAAGCAAAACTCGAGTTTGGCTCAAACTCAGATACGATATACCAATATGGTAACATTAATTTGTGGGTGGGAATTGCTAGTGCCGGTTCTGTGGGAAATTCCTGAAGAATGGTGGGAAACAGTGGTCTCTAAGTGTAAAAAACAATTTTGCTTGGAAAAAGAGACAAGAACCCTACCTGCTACAAGAGCCAGGGATACCGAATCAAAAGAGGATGGAGGGCAAGACCAGGTTGGCCACTGTACTCGCTGCCAAGAAGAACTATTTCTCGGCTGTTGGAAGCACCCCAATAGGCATGAGAGGTAGGAATATAAGCCATACTGGACCTCCACTCCTCGTATTGTTATTAGCGGTATCCTTAGTAAGTGTTACCAGCAGGTCTCCTGGAATAGGAAGATGGTTTCCACTATGACAGTGCATTCGCATATCAACAGCCACTGTTATAACCGCCATGAGTTAACAGTGTGCAAATACGACCAACATGAATATTGGGTTGCGAAGAATTTAGGAATAGGCGGAACAAGACTAGGAGTACATTGTCCTAGAGGGGAACAATGGCTCTGCTTTACTAAAGCCGGGCATGGGGACATATCAGACGGAGGTGGGGTACAAGATAAAAATAAATAGAGCAAATTAAGAAAAAAAAAAAAAAACCAAAAAAACAACTCCAAGATTTGATGGAGAATTGTATGCAAAAATCAGAAAGCAGTTGGAGGAAGAAATAGGACTCCCAACATTAGGAAAGAATTTGTTTGTAGATTTGGGGGAAAGAATAAGCAGGGAATTAAATGTAACAAATTGCTGGATTTGCGGAGGGCCTTTAATGACGGAAGAGTGGCCTTGGAAAGGAAGCAGTTTAGGGCCAGTGGAACTCCTTAAATGGAATCGTACCAGTAGCACACGAGAAGAACGACCTGAGGGATGGATTTTGAGTTCTAAACACAATAGGGGAAGAATGCCTACGGAGAGAGGGTAAAAATTATTTAAAGAATGTGGGACATTCTCCTTGTAAAAGACTTAAAATCAGCAATGGGACTTCCACCTGGTGGTACCCAGAAAAGCCAAAATAGGTATGGGCCCTAACTAATAATACAGGAAATTGTGAGTATGACAGTATGACCAGACTTTTTAAATGTAAAAAAAAAAAAGGGTCCTAAACCCTTATCAAAACATTCCAGAAATATCCAAGTTTTGGGAAAATATAGCAGAGACGCAGGCAGAGTTTTGGAAAGCCCCTGAAGGGTTATTCTGGATATGCGGAAAAAGAGCTTATTCAGAACTACCTTCTAAGTGGAAGGGTAGCTGTACCCTTGGTATTATCCAGCCAGGATTTTTCTTATTGCCTGGACCAAAAGGAGATGACTTAGGAGTACCAGTATATGAGTCCTTAAAAAAGAACCAAAAGAGATATTATAAGAGAATCTCAGAGGTGGGGTGAAGAGGATTGGCCTCCTGAACAGATAATCCAAGTATACGGACCAGCCACTTGGGCTCAAGATGGCAGCTGGGGTTACTGGACTCCCATTTATATGTTAAACCGTGTTGTCCGAATACAGGCAGTTGTAGAAACAATACCTAATAGAACAACTCGAGCAATAGATCTAATAACGAAACAGCAAGAACAAATGAGGGCTGCTATCTACCAAAACCGATTAGCCTTAGACTACTTACTGGCGCAAGAAGGGGGCGTTTGTGGAAAATGGAACACTTCAGATTGTTGTTTAAAGATAGATGATAATGGGGATGCAATATTGGAAATAACAGAAGAAATCCAGAAAATTGCGCATGTACCTGTTCAAAAATGGGAATCTATGTTAAATGATGATTGGTGGAATAATGTTTTTGGGGGAACCTGGTGGACGAGACTAGGCTACATTCTCTTATGTTCAGTCGCTGGTTTATTATTTCTTCCTTGCTTAATCCCTTGTTTTATACGCTTAATTACAACAGTGGTCCAAGGCATGCAAGTAGTTTCCATACCCAAGAATCCAAAATTGGCAGCCTCAGGCTCAACTAAAAAGATAATGGTATTAAGGAAAATAAGAAATACTCCACAACAATTGGAAGAAGCAGAATTGATCTATGAACAAAACAAATAGATTAAGGCGAAAATTATGGCTCAAGCCAAATGTAGTATAAAAGACAAAAAGGGGGAATTATGAAAAATAGTGAAGGTATTGTTGGCTTTCTCCATAATAACAAGGCTATAAGTATTTGATTTATAAGGATAACTAACCTTTAGTAAATTAGGAAACATGAGAAACCTCAAAGATAACAACTAACAGCAGCTATGAAGAAAAACATCCGAGAGAAACACAAGAGAACTTCTCCAAAAGACCCCACAAATGATTAACAGAAGGAACCAGAGGTATGGGAGAAGGGAATTGATGATAATCAATCCTACCAGAAGTGTAAGAAAGGCAGGTATTGCTTTTGCAGAGGAGAAAAGCCGTTTCCATCAGAGGTGGCATGATAAGGGAATGACTAAAACAAAGAGGCTCCAGCAAAGGCTTGTAGAACATCTCTTATCACACAGACAAAAGGACAAACTGATTCATCCCGGATTAGTGTCTAGAAGGGGAGTCAAACATTTAACCAGGGCTAATGACATTGAACAAATTTTTACCAAAAAGGAAAGAAAGAAACTAGTCAGCATAAAGAGAAGTAAACAGAAGCATGACATCCGGGAAGAATTTTAGGCGCCTCGGACAGACTGTGAACCCTGGAGTACCTAACCAATGGGAAACAGGGGAGGGAAAAATTCGGCCGGGATTAGGAAATAAAAAGGTGTGTTTCAAGAACCAAAGGTGTGCCTCTGACTTGAGTCATGCACCCAGCGCTGTGCTTTTGCTTTATTGACTTTGTCCCTATAATAAAATAAGTGCCATTTCTGTTTAAGGGATCTGGCTGTTTATTACACTGAGCAAATGCATGGTTAAACCCTTAAAACAAAACTCCTCTCTTGCCTATATTCAGATTGCAGTTTCTTAATTTCAGATAGTCATGACAGAAAGTACTTAAACTGTAAAATACTTACCTTGCTAAAAATATTCCATTTCGTCCATTTTCTGAGACAGTAAATATGATTCACCATGTCACGATCTGTTATCAGGTACTGATGCTTTCCTGCTATAACCACCTCCATTTTAGCCAACCTGTGCGTGATCTTAACTAAGAATTGGTAACCAAAAATTAAAAGGAACTGCCAATTACTCTCAGTTTAGCTGAACTTGATAGGGTAGGAAGCACTCAGTACCTTGCAAGATTAGCTCGTAGAAACTTGAGGTCTAATTCCATCAGTAGACTCATCTCATACTGCAAGCTGTGGGGTACTGTTTTGATCTCTAAATGAGAGGCCAAGAAAAGGGGAAAATTAGCACATGCAGAGTTTCGTACTGCTTTTTTCTTTTTTTTCTACATTTTTTCCTGTACCCAAGCAAACTCATTTAGCATTTTCTCAGCTATTGCTGCACAACCAACTGTGTTTAACCCTGCAGGTGTAATTAGATTTGGGTGCCTGCATTTGTTCCCTTCAGAAGACTGGGACCATGGGTTAATGCAATGTTCAGTCAGCCTTCTTAAACCAAAGCACTCTTTAATCTTAAGGAACTAAACATAAATGAAATTGACATTTACTGTCAGAGTGGGAGCTGGACCCGGAGTAACGACGAAATCTCAATATGAGTATGATCGTTCTCCCTTTATTCAAGTTTTCCCAGCATATTTATAGACAGGCAGTAAAAGGCAGTAAAAGCAACCGCTAGCAACAGTTATGTGATTGGTTTACAAGCTATGTTTACGTGACTAAAGCAATTAGTTCATTGGTACACCTCTTGTGAGTTCATTGGTACACCTCTTGTGCCCACCCATCACTACACAACACAACTTCTTCCTCTATTTACAGATGTAGTTCTGCTTATCTTTGTTTACCGTCTTGTTACTTCTGCTTTTTGAAGAGCTTCAAGGAGAGTTCACAGTCACATTCAGGCCTGTAGCTAAGGCTTCTCCTCGAGGCTCATATCAAAGGCTGGATTGTTCATCGCAATCAGATCATGTCCCTTCTCACTCAGCCATTCCTCCACAATTTACAATAACTGAGTGTATGCTACTCTGTCCTGGTTCTGGTGGGGATAGGGTTAATTTTCCCTAGGCTCTGGCAGGGACACAGGTATTCCATCTCATATAAGCCATGCCCAGTCTGTATCCCGGAGCTGGCTGGGGGAGGGGGCAGGAAGTTGACACTTGGAGTGGGCTGGGATGTCCCAGGTCCAGTCCAAGCAGTGATACAGTAATACTTTTTCAACATTCCTCTATCTATTGTTTTTGTTTTCTTGTTCCCTTTGCTGTTCTGTTAAACTGCCTTTGTCTCAACCCACCAGTTTGGCCTTTTTCTTCTGATTCTCCCTGCACAGCCATGTGTGGGGAGCTTGAGAAGGCGGCCGCGTGGTTCTTTGTTGCTGTCTGAAGCTAAACCATGACAGTCCTTTTTGGCGCCCAACGTGGGGCATGAAAGGTTGAGATAACAATAAATCTGACCAGAGCTTGTTAAAATGAACTTGTTGTGTGCATTTATTAGTTAAATAGTCGCTGGTCACCATGTTGCTTTGTTCTCGTGGCTGTGTTATGTAAATTCCTATATGGTTTATGTACTTCCCACGATGCTGTTTATCACCTCTGGGAGAAGGATCAGGATTATCATTTTGCTGTCCTGTGCGATATCAACTTATGACATGATAAAAATCACTGTTCAGATGCTTATGTTGGGGTGTTTATGTGGTATTGCTGTCCTACCCGTACCTTGGGCACTGTCTCTTGGAACTTATTAATAATCACACCCAATCCCCAGCTCTTTTGCCTCCCTTTTCTCCTTCGGGCCAGGTATGACAGCTTTTGAGAATTTTGAATATCCTTGGGATGCTGAAACCAAGTTGTCCCTATTGAATGTGTTCCAGGTCTTGTTTAGGGTTAAACAACTATTTAAGACTACCACCCAGAGACCTGCCCTGAGGCTGGATAGTCATGGGTGGCATGTGGGAGAACATGGGCAGGTATCTAGAGAGCTTCTCACCTCTAATGGTTTGGGACTTCACCCCTGAACGACTACAGGACTCCGATAAAGTGATAGAATATTTGCTGTTCAATATTATGCAGCATCCTTGGGGAAGAGAGAGAAACCAGGCTGACAGACACTACGGCTACTGCAACCCCTGCAGCAGACACTGCAGCTACTGCAACCCCAGTGGCAGGGGCTGTGGATACTCCAACCCTGGTGACAGGCACTGCAGCTGAACCCAAAATCCAACCTGTACTGGTATTAGTTGCCCCTATACAGAAGAAGAAATACACAAAGAAATCAGTTCGCTTAGTAAGGGATGACGATGAACCAGGGCCATCAAGAGAATATGTCCTACTCCCCACCTGTACGGGCCAGCATCTCAGCTATTAGGAGCAGGCATTTCCCCACTCGAGAGAGAGAGTACAGAGGGTACACACCACGAGGCACCCTGTGGTTCTACCTGCGTGACCACGGGGAAGAAATGAGGAAGTGGGATGGACAACCTACTTGGATCCTGCGGACACAGGTACAGGAGTTGCAAGGAAGGACAACCACAAAAGGGGATCCCTCCAGGAAAAGTGCCGCCCCAGTTTCCAGTGGGCAGTTCCCCAGGCAGAGCAGAAGGCCTGATCTTGATTCTGACTCTTCTGAAGGAACTTCCAAGTCATTTCTGCAAGAAGTGAGTAATGGATACTATGACCAGGATTAGAGGGACCCTGCCTCCGGCCAGGTGGAGGAAAGGGACAACCGGGTTTATTGGACGGTGTGGATTCGATGGCCTGGCACATCAGACCCACAGGAGTATAAGGCTCTAGTGGACACGGGTGCACAGTGTACACTAATACCATTGAATCATAAAGGGGCAGAATCTGTCACTATTTATGGAGTCACAGGGGGATCCCAAGAGTTGACTGTACTGGAGGCGGAAGCACCCCAGAGGCTCCATGCATCCTTGGTATAGATTACCTCAGGAGAGGGTATTTCAAGGACCCAAAAGGGCACCAGTGGGCTTTTGGCATAGCTGCCTTGGAGACGGAGGAAGTTAAACAGCTGTCTACCTTGCCTGGTCTCTCGGAGGACCCTTCTGTTGTGGGGTTGTTGAGGGTCGAAGAACAGCAGGGGCTGATTGCTACCACAATGGTGCATCGGCGGCAATATCGCACCAACCGAGACTCCCTGATTCCCATCCAGAACCTGATTTGTCGGCTAGAGCCCCACGGAGTGATCAGCAAGACTCGCTCACCCTTTAACAGTCCCATATGGCCATTGTGAAAATCTAATGGAGAGTGGAGGCTAACTGTAGATTATCGTGGCCTGAATGAATCATACAAGCATAGACTATGTTCGGTTGGAAGGAACCTTTAAAGGTCATCTAGTCCCAACCCCCCTGCAGTAAGCAGGGACATCTTCAACTAGATCAGAATGCTCAGAGCCTCATCAAGCCTAGCCTTGAATGTCTCCAGGGATGGGGCCTCCACCACCTCTCTGGGCAGCCTGTTCCAGTGTTTCACCACCCTCATTGTAAAGAACTTCTTCCTAATGTCTCATCTAAACCTACCCTGATCTAGTTTAAAACCATTGCCCTCGTCCTATTGCTACATGCCCTTGCAAACAGTCCCTCCCCAGCTTTCTTGTAGGGCCCCTTCAGGTACTGGAAGGCTGCTATAGGGTCTCCTCGGAGCCTTCTCTTCTCCAGGCTGAACAACCCCAACTCTCTCAGCCTGTCTTCATAGGAGAGGTGCTCCAGCCCTCGGATCATCTTTGTGGCCCTCCTCTGGACCCACTCCAACAGGTCCATGTCCTTCTTGTGCTGAGGGCTCCAAAGCTGGACGCAGTGTTTCAGGTGGGGTCTCACGAGAGCAGAATAGAGGGGGAGAATCACCTCCCTCTCTCGATCTGCTAGCCACGGTTCTTCTGATGCAGCCCAGGATGCTATTGGCCTTCTGGGCTGCGAGTGCACATTGTTGGCTCATGTCCAGCTTTTCATCCATGAGTACTCCCAAGTCCTTTTCCACAGGGCCACGCTCTATCACATCATCCCCCAGCCTGTATTGATGACGAGGGTTTTCCCGACCCAAGTGTAGGACCTTGCACTTGGCCTTGTTGAACTTCATAAGTTTTGCACAGGCCTACCTCTCTAGCTCGTCCAGGTCCCTCTGGATGACATCCCGTTCCTCTGGCACATCGACCGCACCACTCAGCTTAGTGTCGTCAGCAAACTTGCTGAGGGTGCACTTGATCCCACTGTCTATGTCATTGATGGAGATGTCGAAGTCACGCTGCTGCTGAGTACTGCTGTGCTGGACATGCTAGAACTGTAGTAATAACTGTAGTCTAAGGCAGCCAAGTGGTATGCCACAACTGATATTGCGAATGCATTCTTCTCAATCCCTTTAGCAGCAGAGTGCAGGCCACAGTTTGCTTTCACTTGGAGGGGTGTCCAGTACACCTGGAATCGACTGCCCCAGGGGTGGAAACACAGCCCCACCATTTGCCATGGACTGGTCCAGACTGCACTGGAACAGGGTGAGGCTCCAGAACATCTGCAATACATTGATGACATCATTGTATGGGGAAACACAGCAGAAGAAGTTTTTGAGAAAGGGAGTAAAATAGTCTGAATCCTTCTGAAAGCTGGTTTTGCCATACAATGAAGTAAGGTCAAGGGACCTGCGCAGGAGATCCAGTTTTTAGGAATAAAATGGCAAGATGGACGCCGTCAGATCCCAATGGATGTGATCAACAAGATAGCAGCTATGTCTCCACCAACTAGTAAAAAGGAAACACAAGCTTTCTTGGGCATTGTGGGTTTTTAGAGAATGCATATCCCAGATTACAGTCTAATCGTAAGCCCTCTGTATCAAGTAACCCGGAAGAAGAATGACTTTAAATGGGGTCCTGAGCAACGACAAGCTTTTGAACAAATCAAACAGGAAACAGTCCATGCAGTGGCCCTGGGGCCAGTCCGGGCAGGACGAGATGTTAAAAATGTGCTCTACACCACAGCCGGGGAGAACGGCCCTACCTGGAGCCTCTGGCAGAAAGCACCAGGGGAGACTCGAGGTCGACCCCTAGGGTTTTGGAGTCGGGGATACAGAGGATCCGAAGCCCGTTACACTCCAACAGAAAAAGAGATATTGGCAGCATATGAAGGGGTTTGAGCTGCTTCAGAAGTGGTTGGCACAGAAGCACAGCTCCTCTTAGCACCTCGACTGCCAGTGCTGGGTTGGATGTTCAAAGAAAGGGTCCCCACCACACATCATGCAACTGATGCTACGTGGAGTAAGTGGATTGCACTGATCACACAGCGAACTTGAATGGGAAACCCCAGTCGCCCAGGAATTCTGGAAGCGATCATGGAAGGCCAGAAGGCAAGGATTTCGGAATGTCACCAGAGGAGGAGGGTGACGCGTGTGGAAGAGGCCCCACCATATAATAAACTGCCAGAAAATGAGAAGAAATATGCCCTATTCACTGATGGGTCCTGCCGGATTGTGGGAAAGCATCGAAAGTGGAAGGCTGCTGTGTGGAGTCCTACACGACAAGTTGCAGAAGCCAGGGAAGGACAAGGTGAATCGAGGCAGTTCGCAGAGGTGAAAGCCATTCAGCTGGCTTTGGACATTGCCGAGCGAGAAAAACGGCCAGTCCTTTATCTCTACACTGACTCATGGATGGTGGCAAATGCCCTGTGGGGGTGGTTACAGCAGTGGAAGCAGGGCAACTGGCAGCGCAGAGGCAAACCCATCTGGGCTGCTGACCTATGGCAAGATATTGCTGCCCGGATAGAGACTTTGGTTGTGAAAGTACGCCATGTAGATGCCCATGTACCGAAGAATCGGGCCACGGAGGAACATCAGAACAACAAACGGGTGGATCGGGCTGCTAGGATTGAAGTGTCTCAGGTGGATCTGGACTGGCAACATAGGGGTGAACTCTTCATAGCTCGGTGGGCCCATGACTCCTCAGGCCATCAAGGAAGAGATGCGACGTATAGATGGGCTCGTGACCGAGGGGTGGACTTGAGCATGGACACTATTGCACAGGTCATCCATGAATGTGAGACATGCGCTGCAATCAAGCAAGCGAAGCGTTTGAAGCCTCTCTGGTATGGAGGACGATGGCTGAAATACAAATATGGGGAGGCCTGGCAGATTGATTATATCACACTGCCACAAACCCGTCAAGGCAAGCGCTATGTGCTCACAATGGTGGAAGCAACCACTGGATGGCTGGAAACATGCCCTGTGCCCCATGCCACTGCCCGGAACACTATCCTGGGCCTTGAAAAGCAAGTCCTGTGGCGACATGGTACCCCAGAGAGAATTGAGTCAGACAACGGGACTCATTTCCGAAACAGCCTCATGGACACCTGGGCCAAAGAGCATGGCATTGAGTGGGTATATCACATCCCCTATCATGCACCAGCCTCTGGGAAGATTGAACGATACAATGGACTGTTAAAAACTACATTGAGAGCAATGGGTGGTGGGACTTAAAAACATTGGGATGCACATTTGTCAAAGGCTACCTGGCTAGTTAACACCAGGGGATCTACCAATCGGGCTGGCCCTGCCCAGTCAAAACTTCCACGTACCGTAGAACGGGATAAAGTCCCCGTAGTGCACATGAAGAATATGCTAGGGAAGATAGTTTGGGTTAGTCCCGCCTCAGGCAAAGGCAAACCCATCCGTGGGATTGCTTTTGCCCAAGGACCTGGGTGCACTTGGTGGGTGATGCGGAAGGATGGGGAAGTCTGATGTGTACCTCATGGGGATCTGATTTTGGGTGAGAATAGCATGGTAACAAGCATGGTAAAACATTCATCTTCAAGAACAAAATCTAAGAACATCATTTTCCATTGAAAGTGAAGATGGATGAACATACCAAGAAAGTGCCAGTGTACTAGTAAGAATGCAGTGGGGCATTTGCATCAGCGAGACTTATACTTGTTGGCCTTTTGAACCATTCTCAAAGTATCTGTGGAATTAAATTTATTAATTTCTTGTAGCACCTGTCTTACAACACGTACTGGCCCTGTATCTGGTTTCCTGTGCATTGGAGCTGCCAGTGTGGGGACCCACCTCCCGGGAGGACTGGCAGGCTGCCGAGAAGAGGCTTTGAAAGCCTCAGCAAATGAAGAGGGAATGTCCTGAGGTGCCTGGTAGGAAAAGCTGCCAGGCTTGTGTTGGGACATGCACTCTCAGGGAATTTAGGTACTTGCCTCTTGTCCAGAGTCTTGAAGAGTTAAGTATCTACGCTAGCCCTTTTGCTCAAAATATGGCTAAATATTTTGTGGCGGTGGTTCCCTTTCCTTTGGTAGCGTATGATCCGCTTTGAGAGTGTGTTCCTGCTCTAGTCCCTAGGGTAAAGATAGAATCATAGAATCATAGAATGGTTTAGGTTGGAAGGGACCTTAAAGATCATCTAGTCCCAACCCCCCTGCCATGGGCAGGGACACCTCCCACTAGACCAGGCTGCTCAAAGCCCCATCCAACCTGGATATCAGGATGTTCAACTCTGAGACTCCACGGTACTTCCAGCCCCACAATTAGGGTGCTTCAGCCTAAAACAGAGCTGGAGCCACTGGAGGAATCCAGTGCCGAAAAGTTTCAAAAAACCTCTGCTTTGTCCAGGCCCCATTCTCATTTGTCATTTAGCTGTGGAGTTTTCTAAAATTTGGTCTCACAATCCCTAAATCTTTTTGTATGCCTGTGACTAATTGTGTAAGACTGCTTGGATGCAGGCTCTGGAGAAGAAATGTAGGTGCTTAGGGGACATGGCTGGTTAGGAACTGAGATGTCAAAAGACTTTTTAATGAGCATTCGATCTTCTGTCAGCCAATGAGTTCCTTTTGTGAAGTGAAACTCATCTGATGTCAGTTGACATAGCTTCATGCATTTATCAACGGAATTTTGCTCTAAAACTGTCTTTTAATACAAAGCAGTTGTGAGATTTTTGCCCCACTGTGGTGTTTCAAGTAAAATGACAGTTGAAGTTCCAGTGTACCATCTGTGTGAGATTCGAGAGCCACTGAATTGTGAAGGATACATCAAGCCCTTGACATCTAGTATGTATTTCATCAGTAAAGAAAAATAACAGGGTGTTTTTTTCACTGGTAAAATCTGTGTATTCTGATCCCCAAATAAATATATCTCATTCTTACAACTTGACCTCAAGCTGCCTTGGTGCAATATGGTTTATAACCGGTTTCTGCTCTCATGTGTTCTACTTCTCAGATGGTATTTTTTAAAAAGGATAGAGATAATGGAGGAGAATGTCTAGATTAGATTATCTTTCACAGATGAGTATTGCATTGATGAAACAATGTAATCCAATCATGAGTTTATGAACCCGAGGATCTGTACTGTATGAATGCATATGCCTGCATTCAGATATTTGAAATCATGTTTAAGGTGTTATTTAATGGCATTGGGGAGGGTAACATATAGTTGCAGCAGCATGGACATCTGTAGATTTCAACAATTAGGAATGCTGTTAGGTCAATATTAAAGCAATATGATTATGCAAATCTTGCACTAATGTAGCTTTGGTGTATGTCTTGCAACTAAATGGATGCTGTTGTCATGTTTCATTATGAAGTCTACAAATGAAAAGGTTTAGTGACATCTAGATTTGAAGGGGGGTGGGGATGGTACTGGGCTTGCTGGTGAGGTGCCAGGGCATAGTTGCTCAGCACTCGTGGGCCAGTGTGCCAGTATTTCTGAAAGCCAGAAGGCATACCACATCTCAAGGGCGAAAACTACACACATGACTCCCTCTCTGAAATGCTTATACACCAATGCACGCAGCATGGGAAATAAGCAGGAAGAACTTGAGATCTGTGTGCGGTCACAGGGCCTCGATCTCATTGCATTTACTGAGACGTGGTGGGACAGCTCACATGACTGGAATGCTGTCATGGATGGCTATGTCCTTTTCAGGAAACACAGACCAGTGAGGCGTGGTGATGGAGTTGCACTCTATCACAGAATCACAGAATCACAGAATCTTAGTGGTTGGAAGGGACCTTTGAGATCATCGATTCCAACCACATTAAAAAAAAAAAAAAAAAAAAAAAAAGCACCCACCAACTAAACTCCACACCCACAACACCCCACCACAAACCAATAATCTTGGGCACTAGAGCATGCCCTGAAGTGCCATGTCTACACGTTTCTTAAGTACCTCCAGGGATGGTGACTCCACCACCTCCCTGGGCAGGCTGTTCCAGTGCCTGACCACTCTTTCAGTAAAGTAATTCTTCCTAATATCTAATCTAAATCTAAGCTAATCCCTTTGGCAGCAGAGTGCAGGCCACAGTTTGCTTTCACTTGGAGGGGCATCCAGTACACCTGGAATCGACCGCCCAGGGGTGGAAACGGAGCCCTACCATTTGCCATGGACTGGTCCAGACTGCACTGGAACAGGGTGAAGCTCCAGAACATCTGCAATACGTTGATGACATCATCATACGGCGCAACACAGCAGAATAATTTTTTGAGAAGGGGAGTAAAATAGTGCAAATCCTTCTGAAAGCTGGTTTTGCCATAAAACGAAGTAAGGTCAAGGGACCTGTGCAGGAGATCCAGTTTTTAGGAATAAAATGGCAAGATGGATGCCATCAGATCCCAATGGATGTGATCAACAAAACAGCAGCCATGTCTCCAAGAACCAGTAAAAAGGAAACACAAGCTTTCTTGGGCATTGTGGGTTTTTGGAGAATGCATATCCCAGACTACAATCTGATTGTGAGCCCTCTATACCAAGTGACCCGGAAGAAGAATGACTTTAAATGGGGCCCTGAGCACCAAGGCCTTGAACTAATCAAACAGGAGATAGTCCATGCAGTGGCCCTGGGGCCAGTCCGGGCAGGACAAGATGTTAAAAATGTGCTCTACAACGCAGCCGGGGAGAACGGCCCTACCCAGAGCCTCTGGCAGAAAGCACCAGGGGAGACTCGAGGTCGACCTCTAGGGTTTTGGAGTTGGGGATACAGAGGATCCGAAGCCCGTTACACTCCAACAGAAAAAGAGATATTAGCAGCATATGAAGGGGTTCGAGCTGCTTCAGAAGTGGTTGGTACGGAAGCACAGCTCCTCTTAGCACCTCGACTGCCAGTGCTGGGCTGGATGTTCAAAGAAAGGGTCCCCACCACACATCATGCAACTGATGCTACGTGGAGTAAGTGGATTGCACTGATCACACAGCGATCTCGAATGGGAAACCCCAGTCGCCCAGGAATTCTGGAAGTGATCATGGACTGTCCAGAAGGCAAGGATTTTGGAAGAAAAACTTCTGTGTCAGTGATAAAATGAAGACTAGGGAAGATGTGGACCCTCTCTGGAAGGAAATGGAAGACCAGGTCACCCAGGATATGGAGAAGGCTGAGGCAGTCAATGACTTTTTTGCCTCTGTCTTCACCAGCAAGGGCTCTAACCACACCACCCAGGTCGCAGAAGGCAACGGCAGAGGCTGTGAGAATGAAGAACCACCCATTGTAGAAGATCAAGTAGGAGACCATCTAAGGAACGTGAAGGTACACAAGTCCGTGTGACCTGATGAAATCCATCCACAGGTCCTGAGGGTACTGGCGGATGAGGTTGCTAAGCCGCTTTCCACTACTGTGGCCTGCACTCTGCTGCCAGAGGGATTGAGAAAAACACATTGGCAATATCAATTGCTGCATACAATTTGACTTCAGTTTATTGCTGAGCATGACATCATATGGTATGGAATATCCCTTTGATCACTTGGGGTCAAGATCCTGAAAAGTATCAACACAAACCACAAGCGCGCTACATATTAATACCTTAAAAGAGTGCACTAATCACAATTTTAAAGCATGTCAAATACCATACATATGTTTCTTAATCACTTACCCTCTCTCTCAGGTAAGGCCACTAAATCCCTGGGAAGTTACCCCACACAGCGTCCGGGACAAGGCAGGGAAGAATGTCCTACAGGCCAGCTGTATCATTGGAAGACTCACCAGATTTTCTCCCCAAACCTTACTGTTTATATTTCCTGATTCGATGAGCAGGCAGGATTGTGCCTGAGAGGATTACACTATCTGGAATGTTTATCTCTGGTGGTGTGATGGCCCCTTAGTTTGTATTGCTAATTTTGTGATGTCTGGTACACAAAGTCACTGAATAGTGGTGGGATGGGACTCAGGGCATTTTCTTTGTTAAGGGACTATTCAAGCCTCCATTCCGGTTTCAGTTTCGGTTTTGGTTCTTGTTGTGATGCAGTGTTGAGGCAACCCCGGGCTGAGCCCTTGTTTCGTGAAAGGCGCAAAGCAGTTTTGGCAGAAAATAAACCCCCTTGCATTCTAACACTCCTCACCGAGGTGGGAGGCTAGGTGCGGCTAGGTTTAAATTCTGAGTGATGCCCAATTCAGCACTATCAGTCCAGTTGTGTTTAATATGTAGTAAACTGTTAGGATTTGGATACACTAATAATGGACTGCACCTTCAGTCTAGTCGTGCTCATGAACTAGCATGGCCACTCTCGAGTCTTTGGTCGCGTTCAGTGAGAAACCAAAACGACTAACTACTTAAAAAGTGCAGTTTATTTAAACAACAGATACATAGGTTCTTAGGATTGCCGGTGATAAATACACTGTCTGCAAAGCACATGCAAATGAAAGTATACAAAACATGCGACAAAGTTATAAACAATACAGCCTGGCTATAAATGTAGGAAAGAGATTCTCTAGAGAAAATTTCTAAGTTTCCCAATGTAATAAACAGCCAGATCCCTTAAACAGAAATGGCACTTATTTTATTATAGGGACAAAGTCAATAAAGCAAAAGCACAGCGCTGGGTGCATGACTCAAGTCAGAGGCACACTTTTGGTTCTTGAAACACACCTTTTTATTTCCTAATCCCGGCCGAATTTTTCCCTCCCCTGTTTCCCATTGGTTAGGTACTCCAGGGTTCACAGTCTGTCCGAGGCGCCTAAAATTCTTCCCGGATGTCATGCTTCTGTTTACTTCTCTCTATGCTACACCTAAAGGGATTATCTGACTAGTTTATTTCTTTCCTTTTTGGTAAAAAAATTGCTCAATGTCATTAGCCCTGGTTAAATGTTTGACCTACCCTTCTAGACACTAATCCAATATGAATCAGTTTGTCCTTTTGTCTGGGTGATAAGAGATGTTCTACAAGCCTTTGCTGGAGCCTCTTTGTTTTAGTCATTCCCTTATCATGCCACCTCTGATGGAAACGGCTTTTCTCCTCTGCAAAAGCAATACCTGCCTTTCTTACACTTCTGGTAGGGTTGATTATCATCAATTCCCTTCTCCCATACCTCTGGTTCCTTCTGTTAATCATTTGTGGGGTCTTTTGGAGAAGTTCTCTTGTGTTTCTCTCGGATGTTTTTCTTCATAGCTGCTGTTAGTTGTTATCTTTGAGGTTTCTCATGTTTCCTAATTTACTAAAGGTTAGTTATCCTTATAAATCAAATACTTATAGCCTTGTTATTACGGCGAAAGCCAACAATACCTTCACTATTTTTCACACCCGAGAAAGCACTCGGTATAATCTAAGTCTTACCCAAAGGCGTCCCTATGGGGGGGAAGAAAGGCTCAGCCCGTCGACTGGTCCCAGAAGTCAGTGATGGAATTCTTCACGATGGTGTCTTCCCTTGGTATCCCCCCTCTCTCGGGCTATTTTTATACTATTATCTTCAAGGTGGAGTTTGAGTGACTTTAGTCAGAAATACTTTTATTATGATTGGTGTAAAATTCTCTCGCTTCACAATTAAAGGTATAGTTTACGAGAAATTCAGGGCACAGACTCAAGAAGGAGTGGTCGCACCTTGGAGGTGGGTAGCCTTTGGGATGGAGGTGTGTTTTGGTATTATAATGACATTATAATGAACAAAGTTCGCACAAAGGACAGCATTTCATCAAAATTTGACAAAATGTTGGCTCCGAGTATCGAGCGGGCAGCTAATTGGCAGCTTATCTGTTTCATGGTATCATCCCATTCCCATATCCACTATACATCATAAGGTAAAGCCGAGGAATAATTGCATCCCGTCCCGTCCCTCATGTAGCTTCACAAGCATCCTTATCAGGGAACCACAGGTGTTGCATTCTTCGCATTCCAGCTGCGGCTGTTTTCTACCTCAGAAGCCTCTTGATTTTATACTTTTCCTTAATGTGTGAACAATGCTGTACTTTTGTATTTTTAGCCAATTTAGTAATTATTCCACATAATCCACCCCGTGACTACAGTCACTCAAGCTCCACGATACTCAATATCGATAGGAAAGATCACATGTGTTCTTGTGGTGAGGGATATCAAGTGCCAATACATCTCATGGAGTGATCAAACGAGTTAAACTTTTCATCATAATTCACAGTTTAACATACAAAACAATCATCAAAGCAAAGCACAATA
Source organism: Sterna hirundo (assembly GCA_009819605.1). Lineage (NCBI taxonomy): Eukaryota > Metazoa > Chordata > Aves > Charadriiformes > Laridae > Sterna > Sterna hirundo. The sequence continues at coordinate 22,938,199 of CM020463.1, forward strand.
CAATGAGTATTAGTAAAACAACAACAGGATGGAGCATCTTGTTATTAAGTCCTGTAACTGTCGGTGACCATCCAAAAAGAGTGTCTCCCCATTCATGTCCTCTGTCTCTCTTGACTCTTTCCAGCACTTGGTGTATTTCTTCAACATCATGATGGACGGTAATCAAAGTTCTCTGTCCATTTTCTTGGGCCTCTTTCAACAGTCGCTTCCATTCATCGTGTTGTAGCAGCTTCTTCACCAGTGAGAGATTCATCCCGATAGGGGTAGGCAACAAATCTCGAATCAATGTGTAATTAGATTGTAGCAATTGAAAAGACGCAACAGGAGCTGAATAATTGAAGTCACATCCAATGATGTTAGTAAAGTTACAAACACAAAGATTTGAGTGATTACTTATATCAACTACTATGTCATCTACGAATACAAGACTACAGGGAGACCTCATGCAAATGCACCCTTTCCCAATATATACAAGCACAGTTTCTGGGGTTTCATCGGGATGTATCTCAAAGTGACAAACATTCTGGTTGGTGTCAAGACAAATGTCTTGTGTTTGAGGGTATTACTCTCACAAATGAATCCTTTTAAGCCAATTTAGTAATTATTCCACAGCTCTTTCCGAAGCTCCCCCCAAGTCCTCTCTGCATAGATAAGGATCTGTCAAGGGAGAGGAAGCTGAGTGGAATGACAACTCTCCACATTTCACCTTTTGTGCTCTGAAACTGGTTTGGCCAGGTGATCCCATTCACCAGAAGGCAAGGATTTCAGAATATCACCAGAGGAGGAGGTGACGCGTGCGGAAGAGGCCCCACCTTATAATGAACTCTCAGATAATGAGAAACAGTATGCTCTGTTCACTGATGGGTCCTGCCGGATTGTGGGACAGCATCGAAAGTGGAAGGCTGCTGTGTGGAGTCCTACTCAACAAGTTGCAGAAGCCAGGGAAGAACAAGGTGAATCGAGGCAGTTCGCAGAGGTGAAAGCCATACAGCTGGCTTTGGACATTGCCGAGCGAGAAAAATGGCCAGTACTTTATACTGACTCATGGATGGTGGCAAATGCCCTGTGGGGGTGGTTACAGCAGTGGAAGCAGGGCAACTGGCAGCGCAGAGGCAAACCCATCTGGGCTGCTGACCTATGGCAAGATATTGCTGCCCGGCTACAAAATCTGGTTGTGAAAGTACATCACATAGATGCCCATGTACCCAAGAGTTGGGCCATGGAGGAACATCAGAACAACCAGCAGGTGGATCGGGCTGCTAGGATTGAAGTGTCTCAGGTGGATCTGGACTGGCAACATAAGGGCGAACTCTTCATAGCTCAGTGGGCCCATGACTCCTCAGGCCATCAAGGAAGAGATGCGACATATAGATGGGCTCGTGACCGAGGGGTGGACTTGACCATGGACACTATTGCACAGGTCATCCATGAATGTGAGACATGCGCTGCAATCAAGCAAGCCAAGCATTTGAAGCCTCTCTGGTATGGAGGACGATGGCTGAAATACAAATATGGGGAGGCCTGGCAGATTGATTATATCACACTGCCACAAACCCGTCAAGGCAAGCGCCATGTGCTCACAATGGTGGAAGCAACCACTGGATGGCTGGAAACATGCCCTGTGCCTCATGCCACTGCCCGGAACACTATCCTGGGCCTTGAAAAGCAAGTCCTGTGGCGACATGGCACCCCAGAGAGAGAACTGAGTCAGAAAACAGGACTCATTTCCGAAACAGCCTCATAGACACCTGGGCCAAAGAGCATGGCATTGAGTGGGTATATCACATCCCCTATCACGCACCAGCCTCTGGGAAGATAGAAGGATACAATGGACTGTTAAAGACTACACTGAGAGCAATGGGTGGTGGGACTTTAAAACATTGGGATGCACATTTAGCAAAGGCTACCTGGCTAGTTAACACCAGGGGATCCACCAATTGGACTGGCCCTGCCCAGTCAAAACTTCCACGTACCGTAGAACGGGATAAAGTCCCCGTAGTGCACATGAAGAATATGCTAGGGAAGACAGTCTGGGTTAGTCCTGCCTCAGGCAAAGGCAAACCCATCCTTGGGATTGCTTTTGCCCAAGGACCTGGGTGCACTTGGTGGGTAATGCGGAAGGATGGGGAGGTCCAATGTGGGGATCTGATTTTGGGTGAGACTAGCCAATGAATCAAATTATATGATGTAAATTGCTGAATAACCCTGTCACTGTATGTCCTCATTACTATAATTACTATCAGTTGTACTACAGTAAGAATCACCCAAACTAATGACAGATGGACTTTGATGAAAAAACGAGTGAAGAGCAGCAGTTGTGGGATCAGAACTGACCTCAGCAGCTGGTGCCCAGCAACTTCCTTGAGAACAACATCTTCAACCCGTGGACCATGGGCATGAGCCGCACTAGATACAACAGCCACAAGCTCCGAAAATACAGCATGCAACAGTCCAGTACCACACATCATCTTGCCCGCCCTGAGGGACTCTTCTAACAGATGGAGCGCAAAATCATGGATTAAATGAACTCAATGGACATTTCAGAGGGATGGCCCATAGACTAAGGGAATTATATCTGTATGAACTTACCCTCTCTCTCAGGTAAATCCCTGGGAAGTTACCCCATACAGCGTCCGGGACAAGGCAGGGAAGAATGTCCTACAGGCCAGCTGTATCGTTGGAAGATTCCCCAGATTTTCTCCCCAAACCTTACTGTTTATATATCCTGATTCGATGAGCAGGCAGGATTGTGCCTGAGAGGATTATACTATTACACTAACACACAGAGCAGAGGTATTATTCCATTAATGTGCAGAAATGGGGTGCTCGTCCCAAGATGGCAGCACACCTTAGGTTCAAAAATTTCCCTTTTTATACACTGATTATTACATATTCAGCAATTAATATATATTCAATGTTATTCTCTTTAATGATTGGTCGAGATTTCTTCACTTCCTATGTAAATTAGTGTGCAGACTCTGTCTTGTTCCATTGCTCTCTTTTGTGTAGGTGGTATCATTTGGGTAGGTGGTCAATGAGTCGGTGGTCGTGATTTCCCCCTGCCAGAATTACCTTTTATCTACTTCTCCTCTATTCTTGGCAGTTCCAGGTGGTTTTCTTGGTTTGCTGACCAGGCCTACAGTTCATCACTCTCTTGACAGGAATATCCTGCTCATCAACAAAGTTACATTGTCTAGTAGTTAGTTCCTTAATCTAATCTTAGATAAATCATGTCTAGTTACTATTTCTCTATAAATAGTCAAATAGGGTTGGGGCTGTATAGAGAACTTTTAGCAGCATCAGCAGCAGGTTCCCTTGGCTGCTTTGATTACGTTACGTTTCATTTTTCTAGTTAATATCAATTTTACTACAACAGCAGGAGCATAGCAGTACTCATTGACATATGTAAATTGAGCTGAATGGCACCACCTATATTCTCAATGGACACTCTCACAAATCATCATTTTCAGTGGCACTAATTTGTAGTCTTATCGGCAGCTTCAGAAGACTGGAGACATTATGTGCAGGGTAACATTTACTAAAAAGCAAAAGCTAGGCATTAACACCAACCCAGATTTGGCATACACAATATGGATATACGAATGAACTTCAGCCACAAGGAACTAACTCCACTGTTGTCTAAAGGTGATCATCCTAGATTTTCTGAATAACATCCTGGCTATAGGACCTGGATGGGGACTATTTCAGCATCTGCTTTTACTTTCCTAAAAATATGCAAAGAGAATTCTAGATCTTTCAAACTATGCTTCCCATTTGTACTTTTCCTTTTAGTGATATATTCGAGGAACCTGAAGGTGCATAAGTCCATGTGACCTGATGAAATACATCCACGGGTCCTGAGGGAGCTGGTGGATGAAGTCACCAAGCCGCTTTCCATTATATTTGAAAAGTCGTGGCAGTCTGGTGAAGTTCCCGCTGACTGGAAGAAGGGGAAACATAACCCCCATTTTCAAAAAGAAAAAAAGGAAGACCCGGGGAACTACAGGCCAGTCAGTCTCACCTCTGTGCCTGGCAACATCATGGAGCAGATCCTCCTGGAATCTCTGCTAAGGCACATGGAAAATAAGGAGGTGATTGGTGACAGCCAGCATGGCTTCAACAAAGGCAAATCATGCCTGACAAATTTGGTGGCCTTCTATGATGTTGCCACAGCATTGGTAGATAAGGGGAGAGCAACCGACGTCATTTACCTGGACTTCTGCAAAGCATTTGACACTGTCCCGCATGACATTCTGGTCTCTAAATTGGAAAAGCATGGATTTGATGGATGGACCACTCAGTGGATAAGAAATTGGCTAGATGACCGCACTCAAAGGGTTGCGGTCAACAGTTCAATGTCCACGTGGAAAGCAGTGACAAGTGACGTTCCTCAGGGGTCAGTACTGGGATCAGTGCTATTTAACATCTTTGTTGTCGACATGGACGGTGGGATTGAGTGAACCCTCAGCAAGTTTGTCAATGACACCAAGCTGTGTGGCACAGCTGACACGCTGGAGGGAAGGGATGACATCCAGAGGGACCTGGACAGTCTTGAGAGGTGGGCCTGTGCGAACCTCATGAAGTTCAACCAGGCCAAGTGCAGGGTCCTGCACCTGGGTCAGGGCAATCCCAGGCACAAATACAGGCTGGGCAGAGAATGGCTTGAGAGCAGCCCTGAGGAGAAGGACTTGGGGGTGTTGGTGGATGAGAAGCTGGACATGAGCTGGCAGTGTGCACTCGCAGCCCAGAAAGCCAACCACATCCTGGGCTGCATCAAGAGAAGTGTGGCCAGCAGATCAAGGGAGGTGATTCTCCCCCTCTACTCTGCTCTCATGAGACCCCACCTGGAGTATTGCATCCAGCTCTGGAGTCCTCAGCATGAGAAGGACATGGACCTGTTGTAACGGGTCCAGCGGAGGGCTACGAAGATGATCAAGGGCTGGAGCACCTCTCCCATGAGGACAGGCTGAGAGAGTTGGGGCTGTTCAGCCTGGAGAAGAGAAGGCTCCAGGGAGACCTTATAGCAGCCTTCCAGTACCTGAAGAGGGCCTATAGGAAGGGTGGTGAGGGCCTCTTTATCAGGGAGTGTAATGATAGGACACAGGGTAACGGTTTCAAACTGAAAGAGGGTAGATTTAGATTGGATATCAGGAAGAAATTCTTTACTGTGAGGGTGGTGAGGCACTGGAACAGGTTCCCAAGGGAAGTTGTGGAGGCCCCCTCCCTGGAAGTGTTCAAGGCCAGGTTGGGTGGGGCTTTGAGCAGCCTGGTCTAGTGGGAGGTGTCCCTGCCCATGGCAGGGGGGTTGGAACTAGATGATCTTTAAGGTCCCTTCCAACCCGAACCGTAAGTATTTATTAAGTATAAATACTTAAAGGGTGGGTGTCAGGAGGATGGGGCCAGGCTCTTTTCAGTGGTGCCCAGCGACAGGACAAGAGGTAATGGGCACAAACTTGAACATAGGAAGTTCCACCTAAACATGAGGAGGAACTTCTTTACCCTGAGGGTGGCAGAGCACTGGAACAGGCTGCTCAGAGAGGTGGTGGAGTCTCCGTCTCTGGAGACATTCAAAACCCACCTGGATGCATTCCTGTCTAGCCTGCTCTAGGTGACCCTGCTCTGGCAGGGGGTGTTGGACTAGATGATCTCCAGAGGTCCCTTCCAACCCTATGATTCTATGATTCTATGATATCATGCACATGCAATATTTAAAGGACTTTTCCTTTTGGAGTCTTTCCAATCTGTTCATTAAATTTTGTTTCAAAACTTTTAAAGTGAGGTTTTGTATATGTAATTACTTTTCTAACAAATCAGATGTTTTGCTACCAATCACACAGGAATCTCAAGGAAGTAAGTACACAAAATAATAATCTAGTATAGTTATTAATGAGAAACATATGCAGCAAGCAAACAGGCACAAAAGTAGTAAATTAGCCCAAAAGTTCACACTGTATTTAAAAAATTTTTTTTTTAAAAACATTGGGAAATTATATGTGAGATTAATAAATTTTTGTGTATCAGTATAATTTTCTATATTCACAGAAAAATTAAGATTATCTTAAAAGTCAGTTAAGAACTAGGAGCCTAATTCAGCTGCTATGAAATGAAATGCAAAGATTTACTGTTAAGAAATTCAATTGTGCTCAAGAATTAGTATAGAAATATAATGACATTGGAAAGTGTCTAGCAGCTGTGTTCAATATCCTTGGTTTTGCTAGGATTTTTTATGATATTGCAAACAGCTGCTCTTCTGTTACACAGTATGCCTGTCATCTGTCTATCAAATTATTTCATTTCAGCGTAAACAAGGAACAGTTTGGTCTCAAAAACAGGATAGAGAGCAGTCAGTAGAGACTTCACTGAACTTATTCTCTGTAAAGAAGGATTCATTATTTCTAGCTCATCTGCTTGCAAATTTCTTGCAGTAACTGTGTTCTGTGTATGCAATTGGAATGACCTATTCTCCATTGCAATTTGCTGTTGCAGATTGTCAAGACTACATGTTATGTACAAAGTGGGGGCTTTTAGCTGAGGTGTGAGGGAATAAGCTCTCTTTAATTGTGACTGACAGGCAGTTACTTGCTAAGGTCTCATCAAAGGGCAGTGCTGTGATTAAGGAAAAGGCTTATTGGCTCTAAGTGCTCTGTACTGTTTGAGTGCCCTGAGCTTCATTGCCCTATTGATATCCAAGCTACAGTGACTCTATCATTTTCCTTGCAGGTGCTCTTTGCAGGACTGAGTCCTAACAGTCTCCCTGTTAGCAGCATGGTAAGATGGTCAGTCTAGTAAATAAGTGTATCACTGCCAGTGACATAGTTTCTAAAAAGTAATGTGAGCCATAGCAATGATTGGGAAGCTAGGATATGACACAACGTTAGGTTTATGAGCTAGCTGCTACCACTCAGAAAAGAAATCTTAAAATGATAAAAGGCTTATGAAAAAGTAATTTTATGGAAAAGTTCATAAAGATGTCAGCCCAGTGTGCAGCAGCAGTAAAAAAGCAAGTAAAATGTTAGGAATAATTAAGGAAGGAATAGAAAATAAACCAGAAAGCATCGTTATGGTACTATATAAATATGTATAGCACCTGCAAACAGTGCCTGTAGTTTGATTCTTCTGTCTCAAGAAGATTATAGTAGAACTGGAAAAAAGAAGAGAGAAAGGATGATCAAAGACAAGAAATATTTTCCATAGAAGGAACAACTAAACAAAATAGGTCCCCATGGCCTAGACTGGGAAGGGGAAGGAAAGATATCATGAAAGGTCTATAAAATCATGACTGGCAAAAGAGGAAGTGAATTCAGTGTGACTCAAACAATCACTTGCAGCTGTTTCCTCCACTCAAAAAAATCATGTAGAAAAGAATTGTATTTTAAATATATATTTTATATATATATTCAAACTCGTTTCATTAAGGGAAAATGATAGGGACAATTACACTGGAGGAATATCTAGCCTTATGTTTCAAAGCAGAATGGAAATGGGGAGATGTACTTGGGGAAATAGAAATGGCTTGAAAGATCCAAATACTTTCCCCTCTCAATCATCAAAATAGGAAACAAAATTATTATTTCTTCTAGAAAGTATAAGAACTTAAACCTTACAATGATTTTACATGATTAAGAATCCAATTAAATGACAAAAGATAGTACTAAGAGTAAATTAATTAATCCTGCATTTAAATGCATGAATGACAGCTGCAAGTCTATACTCTGATTTAGAAATACAGATTTAAAAATCAACGTATAGACATTTAAATGAAAATCTCAGAACTTAGAATCCAAAAATAAGTCTTCAGTTGTATTTAATATCCCCATTTGAATACTGACCTCTAAGTCATATTTGCAACTTTGAATTTTGTAGTATTTCACTGAGTTACACATCCTCATAAGGATTATGTGTAAGAGACAGACCATAAATTCCCTGACAGAAGGGACAGAAGGCCCTCCAAGCCTTCAATGGAATGCCTCAAACACTCGCAAGGAAATAAATAATGCAGGCCTGGCCTTCAAAGAACTGATAAGGTTAACACTTCTGGCGCCTGGAAGTGTGGGAGAACTGTCTTGTGAAGACAGGATAGTTCTGCTACCCGTGTGGTGAGCTTGCTAGTTCTCAGTTCTCAAGGCCATTGTGTCCGATAAGTGTCCTTTGCTTCATTATCTGCGAAATGCATATGAAAGCGTGCACCCCTGCATGTGCTAATGAAGATTATAGAGATCATGCTAAACATGTATGACTATGGCACTGGTCTCTCCACCCAAATCATGCTACACGTCACCTGGGAGAAGGGAGAAACCTGAGACAAGGCTGTCCTCCTCGGCAAGAGGGGTGGACCATGCTAATTCAGCAAACATAAAAGGGGAAAATAAGTGCCCCTGAGAAGGGAACCAAGAAGAAACAAAAGAAGAGGACAGTGCCTGGGAAGATTCTTCCCAAGAAAGAAGACCATACTTGGGAAGAATCTTCCAAGAAAGAAGAAGATTATGCCTGGGAAGATTCCCTGGAAAAGACGCTGGAACCAGGACTGATGATCTCTTTCTCTCTGTCTTTTTCTCTGTCTTTTCCTTTCTCTATCCCTCAGTTTCTCTTTTCTCTTAGAGTTGTTAAGTAACGACCTTAAATACGACCTTAAGTACCGCTTGCCATTAGTTGTCCTATACCTGTTGTTAAGTAACACAATGCATACCTCACCATTTGCCATACTTTGTTATATACCTAACCAATTATCGTGGCCTTGTTAAGACCTATACTAACCATTTTGGGAAGCTAATAAATGTTTCTATATGGACCTTGAGATTTATCTCACCTTAGTCTGTGCCGTTGGGAATTTACGAATCTGAAGTCACTTACCCCCCTCTTTCCTGGGAGTGGGACGTGACACCATGTTCAACAACTTTATTCTGCTAGCACACTGGGGTGCTAGAAATAAAGGCAGAGTTTGCCTTTTCAGAAGATAAGGTACTCCCACAGACTGGCCCATGATTATGGAGGAGACTACCATGGAAACTATGGACTGTCACAAGCCTCACCATTTCCTGCTCCAACTGCAAAATATGTTCCTGCAATCTGTTTTTATATCAGATATACTGACATATCAATCGGTCAATCAACAGTACATAAAAATACAGAAGACACTTTCCAGCTGCATACACTTCCTTCTCAGGGGAAGAAATGAAAGAATAAGCACATAAGAGATGGTAATCAATTTGCTTAATGCATTACTTGAATGCACCCAGGCTCAAGTGATAAGAATAGCAAGCGTGCATGAAGCTTGTATTAGCAGAGTAGGATATCAAAGCAAATAATTGGTAGAGATGTTACCATCCCACTAACACCTTCTCATAAAGAATATTAATTACTTTGAAATGACTATTCTATCTTCATGCAGTAAAAAAGTCTGGCGGTTGGTTTGTTTTTCCTTCTTAATTTAATTTGTGTTTTTTTGTGAGTTATTTCACTAATAGCGTTTGCTTGACTCATTGAAGTTCTGGACAGCTGTTACACAAAAAAACATTTTCCTCAGTTCTAAGGTTCAATGCTCTAGATCTTAATTTGTTCATTATTGGAGTCTACCGTCTTGAATTATATAGTAGCTTTTGTAATATGGATATGTTTTTATCCTCAACTTGTGAAATGCAGATAAAGAGTCAATATAAAATGATGACTTGTCAGGTGCTAGTCCAGCAAGTGTTTCAAGATTTCTTTACTTTTTATTAATGATTTGTTAAGAATACTACTGTCATGCACAATACTTTCCAAGCACAGAAGGCAGACAAAGTTTTCCCTCTGGAAATTTGGATAAGCAAGTTCACAAATTATAAAAGGTCTGAGTGGTAGATAGGGAGGAGGTATTGCAACAGAAACACAGTATGTAATATTCTGTTGCACTTGATGAATAACCATTCAATTGAAAGAGGCTGACATTTACATATCTCATGTCCAATTTCTAGTACAGAGAAAAGTGGCAGAAGGTGAGCATAGCTAAAGATTTTCAGTGTTTTCAGGACTACAACACGGGTCTGAAATAATCAGAAAATACTATTTTTTTTTCTCATTTATTTAATGTTGTACTTTTTATGTTTAGCCTTTTGAATATCAGGCAGAAACCCACCATGGAAATAATTAGTACGAGCACTGTGAATGCAAAGGTCAGCATAAGCAGAAATAACTAAGTAGTCCTGTAGTTCATTTAGCTTGAAAAACTAAGCTCTGTTATCTTACATGTAATAAAGCTATTGAATTGAAGCTGTCTGTGACAGTTTTAAATTATATATCTTAATCTGAAATGGGTTTGTAATTTTCTGGACAAAAAAAAAAAAGTTGAGCCCAAAAAAGAACTTCTCTAAACATACCTAAATAGCCCCAAACCTTAACCCAAAGCCACACTGAAATTATCAGACAATAACTTTGTCAAGCCAAAGGTGGAAATTAAAGGGACATTAAGAAAGAAGCATGATATTTGAAGTATTGCACAATAGAAGTAATTTATCACTATATCTCAAAGAATCATTTCAGCTAAGCTAAATCCTGTATGTTTAGTATTCAATAAGTTGACAGCAAAAGCAAAATGGAATTTTGTTTATCCATAGTAAAAACTGATACATTATTCCTGTCCTAAAATAATCAATTATGTGAAACAGACTTGCTTTTGCAATATTATACACTATCACTGGGAATTTACTTGATGCTGAGAAATATTTTTGAGCATCTAGCAATTGCATTTTAAGATTACTAAACATATAAGTTTCAACAGCATAATGAAAAGGTTATTCTGGCTGCTTTTGGGAGTCTATGATCAGAAAATAAGTTCACATTGAACATGGATGTTTCTGTTTATTTATAAATCACTACAACTTTTCCCTTCTGTATCTGGATACTCAGTTCCCAGTGTGGCGAAGTAAATGGCAAGCACATCTTGATAAACATCTCAATCCTACTCATGACTCTGAATACCTACCTGTAATTTATGAGTGTCCTGGTTTGAAGTAGAACAGAACCAACTTTCTGTTCAGTAATTTTACTTCTAACTCTCTGAAATTAACAGCATATTCTGCCGAAAACTGTTCGTTCTCAGAGTGATAAGACCTATGTTTATAGTTAATGCGAAGAAATAGTACGCAGAGAGGCTCTTGCTTAGACTTATTGCTATAACAACCAAGGTCAGCTAATTTTGTTATTTGCCCTGTTGGAGGGTCGGAAATGGAAAAGTGTAGAGAGGTCCCACCTGCGGGGAGAAGCGGACATGACAGGTGACCCAAAACTGACCGGTGGGGTATTCCATCCCATCTGCCCCATGCTCAGTATAAAAGCTGAGGGATCAAAAGGTCAGTTCTCTTTCTTCAATGGCCGATGTCCAAGGAGGACCCTGTCTGTTCATCTGCCTTTGATCCCGATCCTTGGGTTCCTGACTCCAACTCTGGAATCCAGTTCCCCTCTGTCACTGAGTCCAATCTGGGACTTCCCCAGTGCCTGCCAGTGACGTGAATGTCATCCTGGGAGCTTGATACTGTTTTGTATATACTGTATCTATTTCGTTATTTCCTTTTTATTTTATTATTAATATTTCATTAAAGTAGTTTAGTTTCTTCTAAACTCGTAAATCTCTTTATCTATCCTCCTCCTCTCCTTGGAATGAGAGGTGAGAGCATCTGTCATCTGTCATTGGCTAATCCGGCCTAAACCACAACAATGAGAAACCCAAAAGAGAGGTGGATGTTCAAGCAGCTTCCAGCAATTACAAGAGCCATCAGTTTCAACACATCTAACTGCTTTAGTGATCCCAGACTCATTCAGGCATTAAAGTCACGATGATTTCAGTAGAGGTTGAAGTGCAAAATATCAGTGCTAAAATTGTACAGGCAATCTTCATTAACCAGGTGGCAGTAGACAAGTTGCCTTTAGCTTTTTTCCTTTCTGGTCTTTTTAACAGACAGAAACATTTAATTTGTACTGATGTATCTTGCCATAATGAAGAATTCCCATCCTCATATCTCCAAGTCCAATCAATTACAGTAAACATAAAAATAGTGTTTTTTTAATATTACCAAGTTCCAATTGTTTGGTTTTAAAGTAAAGCTTCATGTCAGTGCTCATAAGTCATACAATTCCCATCCCTAACCACTGGGAGGTAGCAGATGTATTATGCATTCATTATTTATAGATCTCTCAAACTGTGCTTGGTACATCACCTAACATATAACCCTGTTGATTCATGCTACCTAAGGATGTTTCTGTTCTCTTTAGATTTGCGTAGTTTTGTTGAAAATGGTACATTAGGTACAGTACAATTAAAAAAAAGACCTTCAAATATTATATATAAAAAGTAAAGTAAATATTTTCACAAATTCAGACACTAGAGTCTTCTAAAAGTGCAGTTTTCCCTAGAGTTAGAAGAGACCTTACTGAAAAGTAAAATTACTGAAAGATAAATTAATCCTGTATCTCTCAAACCAGGACAACATATCACAAGAAAGAGCTATTGTAAACATTTCAACATTTCTTCGTTGTTCTGCAAATATCATGAGAATAGCTCTTCCTCTCATATTGTTTATTAAAATGTAAAAAAGCCCACTTACACAAATGAATTACAGATAAGAATGGAAAAAATGTGCCATACTAAAAAATGTAGCTGCATTTTGTTATCCCTTGAATAAGATCATGTGAGCAGCTCCACTGACTTAATTTACTCTGTTCGGTAAGGACTGCAGGATGAACAAGAGATACTATAACCAGACCATAATTTAGGGTTACATCCTGAGCTGGTAGTGCCCAAGACTTGAATTACACACTAATGTATGGGAGTAAGGGGTAGTTACAAATAAGGATGCGCAATTCTCTTTCAACATGCTAATTCTTATCAACTTAAAATGGCAACATAGCCTGTCTTTATAATTTCTTCTTTCTCCTTAGAAAATCTGTAATTATTTTACCCTACTCAATGTCTTTATTAAATAAATCTAAAGTTAATCGCATGGTATATGGTACTGTCCCTAACTTTTCCACAATATATATCGCTTCCTAAACAAAACAAGGCTGGACAACAGCTGAGTAAAGTGAAAGTTCACAGCAAAATTTTAGAAGGACATTTCTTCCTGCTGTTTTTTCTATGTATTCTCTCATTTCAAACTGAACTTGAAACAAACTGATTTTTGCTTCAGAAAAATACTTTGAAGTTCTTTTGTCCTCCTACTACTAAGACTTTGATGTGCTTCACGTTGCACTTTGAGTTACCATTCACGCTGTCAGTATTTTAAGTGATATCATTATTATGAAACTATGTTTTTATTGTATGCAATTTTGACTATCAACAAAATAATGATTTTGAGTTAAAATCTGCCCATATTTATACTAATACTCAGTAATAAAGATTGCAGCAAAAGCCAAATACCTAGTCTGAATTTTAATCAGACTGGTTTTATTTGATTTCAGACACTACTACTTACAAATCTCCTGTTTCATTATTGCTCAAATAGGTGTAAAGTTATTGTTCAACATAAACAAATGTTTTTAGAACAATATTACTTTGCTTAGCTAGATGATTATGTGTGGAGGAATGGCTGAGTGAGAAGGGACATGATCTGATTGCGATGAACAATCCAGCCTCTGATATGAGCCTCAAGGAGAAGCCTTAGTTACGGGCCTGAATGTGATCGCGAACTCTCCTTGAAGTCCTTAAAAAAGCAGAAGTAACAAAACCGTAAACAAAGATAAGCAGAACTACATCTGTAGAGAGAGGGAGAAGCTGTCTTGTGTAGCGATGGGTGGGCACAAGAGATGTACCAATGAATTCACAAGAGGTGTACCAATGAACTCACAAGATGTGTACCAATGAACTGTTTTAGTCACATAAACATAGGCTGTAAACCAATCACTTTTGCTAGCGTGTGCTTTTACTGTCTTTTACTGTCTGTCTATAAATATGCTGTGAAAACTTGAATAAAGGGAGAACGATCATACTCATATTGAGATTTCGTCGTTACTCCGGGTCCGGCTCCCACTCCGACAATTATGCACAATTTATTTAAACTTATCTACAAAGCTTTGGTGATGAGCTAGAATTAGAATTACAGAATCATTTCAGAGCTTCCTGAGTTCACAAAGAAACAAAACAAAACAAAACATAGTTCCAAAGTAGTTTATGGATTTAATTTTGTTATTTGCATTTTCAATTCTAGGCCAACCTGGGAAACTAATAATCAAAAAACCTTTAAGAGCTTTACCTTAGAGGTTTGAAGATTATTTTTAGTCTCATAATTTTAACTTAATCAGATTCAAAATTCAAAGTCCTCCTGTTTTAGTAGACTGCAAAGATCCAACACCAGGAACTACTCTGGACAATCTTCCCCCTTCTGTATTTTGTCTCTCCTTTGTCTTGTATTTTCCCTTGAGGTTCTATTTTAAAGTGTTGAAGCCTAAGTAATACCTCAAAGGTATGCTGTATTCCTGGTGAACATCAATCTTGCTACAATATCAGACAAAACACATAGCTATACAATACAATAAAATCCTTTACTTATTTTAGTAGTCTTTCTCAAATTTCATTTATTTATTTATTTTATTTTAGTTTGGGGTGTGGAAACGTCGATAAGAACGTCACTTAATAATGCCAGATTCTGAAAATCCAGGAATGTCAAATGGATTTTAAAAGTTCCTCTAGAACTCTTCTAAAATCAAAAGCTTCAACAGACCATATTCATTCATAAAAATAATCAGTTTTCATCAATCAATATTTTTTCTAAGCATGGCTGCCTTTGGACACTTTTCAAAGTCCTCCTGTTTTAGTAGACTGCAAAGATCCAACACCGGGAACTACTCTGGAAAATCTTCCCCCTTCTGTATTTTGTCTCTCCTTTGGACACTTTTTATAATACACAAGATATGAGAGTCAACAGTCAAATTATTTTCTCAGCCTGAGGAGGTTTTTAATCCATTAAGCTCTTCTATCTGCCTGGAAAGTAGGATAGCAACACTTTAAAACACCTACCTATTTTCCAAGAAAGGAATTCAAGATTTGCTAAGCCAAAGAGAAGGAAACTAGAAGTCAGTTATTAGGGCTGTCATTCCTGAGGGAGAAAAAAACCACAACTGTGTTCTATTTTTATTCACAGAATTATCTCTTTATTTCATCCACTGACCTTTTAGTATTATACTTCCAAGAAGACCTGGCCAATTTTCCAGTGAAGTGAAGTGAAGAAGGTAAAGGCTCAAGCCTTTCTCTTAATTCATTTAATCTCTGTATCTTCAACTGTGTTATTACTAGCTTTCCTGTGGATTTTTACAACTCATTAATTGAAATGTCAATTCATTTCATGCCTAGGAAATCCAAAACACTTTCTTGACAGTAGTGCAAGATCTTCACAGAAATCACTTCATCATTGAAGATCTCATCGCAGGGTGGAGTTGCATTCAGTGAGGTAGTTTTGAGGACAAAACCTTCATTAGCGGAGTGAGAGGGGAAGAGATTTGGGAAAAAGTAAGTCTTACTTTTTTTGGTGAACAGCTATGATGAAGAATTCAATCCCTTCTGTAGAGGAAAAAAATTTAGTCCCAGTAGTTGTGGTGGAATGCAGATGACATTACAATTTTATTGTTTTTTGAAAATATTTTTGGTAATTATGCGATCAATACTGCAAACCTCTTACCGTAAGAAGAGTGCTCATTTTATTGAAAAAGATATGTATATAAATATTTTTTTCTATACTTAGATTTTAGAAAGGTGCTGACATTTACTTCCTGTGAATTTTATGATTTGCTTAAAGTTTCGAAAGCACTTATGCCAAAAAGGGTTTGAAAACAACTGTCAGCATTATTTCGTATTGATATAATCCTCAAACAGGAAATACTGTCAAGAGAGGACAAAGCAGTAAGTGGATAATTACTGTTACATGGTAGACTTCTCACAGAGTTCTAGTGCTGAATTTGATTTATAATGTATTGTTTGGATCTATGAGACATCAAAACCACTCACTTTGATCTATTGATTTTTCAAATAATATGTTACATTATTTAGCCTAACACACTGTGCTTGAGAGAATTTGTCTCAGCTGTCTACAGAATTTGACATGCTAATTTGAAAAATTTGCTAGCAGTTGATAAAACAGACTAGACAATGTTAAAAAATACAAGGTAGTGTTTTATTCATTTCAGAAACTTGGTGCCAACTGGCACATCAGCTACCATTTATCCTCCAGGAAATGCTTTGCAACAGAGGCCCAGGAAAAGCTTAATAATTTATTCAGTCTGAGAGTACCAAGCCACACAGTCCTGGTCAGTCTGTTTCAGAGTTCATTCTCAAGCCAATGCCCTCAGCTACATACAGTTTTATTATGTTTAAGAGAAAGTTTGTGGAACATACAAAAAGTTATTTAAGGCTATGAACTCTGTACTGTCAGCCCTGTTCCTATAATAATAATACATAGTGCTTATACACTAATGCACGTAGCATGGGCAACAAACAGGAGCAGCTGGAAGCCATTGTGCAGCAGGATGATTATGATGTAGTCGCCATCACAGAAACGTGGTGGGATGACTCACATAGCTATAGTGCTGCCATGGATGCCTATAGGCTCTTCAGGAAGGATAGGAGAGCAAGGAGAGGCGGGGGTGTGGCCCTGTATGTTAAGGAGTGTTATGAATGCTTTCAACTAAATGATGGTGATAATGGGACTGAGTGTTTATGGGTAAGAATCAGGGGCAGGGCTAACAAGGGAGATATCGTGGTGGGAGTCTGTTATAGACCGCCCAATCAGGATGAGGAGGCAGATGAAATATTCTATAAACGTCTGGGAGAAGTCTCAAGATCGCGAGCTCTTGTCCTCGTGGGGGACTTCAATTTGCCGGACATCTGCTGGGAATACAATACAGCAGGGAGGGAACAGTCTAGAAGGTTCCTGGAATGTACTGGGGATAACTTCCTGACACAGCTGGTGAGAGAGCCAACTAGGGAAGGTGCCCTGCTGGATCTGTTGTTTGTAAACAGGGAAGGTCTTGTGGGGGATGTGAAGGTTGGAGGCTGTCTCGGTAACAGTGATCATGAAATGATAGAGTTTTCGATTCTGCGGGAAGCAAGGAGGGGGGTCAGCAGAACTGCTACCTTGGACTTCCGGAGGGCAGACTTTGGGCTTTTCAGGAGCCTGGTTGACAAAGTCCCCTGGGAGGCAGTCCTCCAGGGCAAAGGAGCCCAGGAAGCCTGGATGTTTTTCAAGAAGGAAGTCTTAAAGGCGCAGGAGCAGGCTGTCCCCATGTGCCGGAAGACAAGCCGTCGGGGAAAAAGACCGGCCTGGCTAAACAGGGAGCTAGTGTTGCAACTTAGGGAAAAAAAGAGGATCTATGGCCTTTGGAAGGAAGGGCAGGCCACTCAAGAAGACTACAAAGAGGTAGTGAAGCTATGTCGGGAAAAAATCAGGAGGGCCAAAGCCCAGCTAGAACTAAACCTGGCTTCTGGTGTCAAGGACAACAAAAAAAGTTTCTATAAATATATTAGCAATAAGAGGAGGACTAAGGATAATCTTTATCCTCTAGTAGATGGGGCCGGCAACATAGTGACCAAGGATGAGGAAAAGGCTGAGGTACTTAATGCTGTCTTTGCCTCAGTCTTCAGCAGTAGGACCAGTTGTTCCCTGAGTACCCAGACCCCTGAGCTAGAAGACAGGGTTGGGGAGCAGAATGAAGCCCCTGTAATCCAAAGGGAAATGGTGAGGGACCTGCTTCAGCACCTGGAGGTGCACAAATCTATGGGGCCGGACGGGATCCACCCAAGGGTACTGAAGGAGCTGGCGGAAGTGCTCGCCAGGCCACTTTGCATCATTTATGAGCAGTCCTGGACAACCGGGGAGGTCCCAGCTGACTGGAGGCTGGCAAATGTGACACCCATCCACAAGAAGGGCCGGAAGGAGGATCCGGGGAACTACAGGCCAGTCAGTCTGACCTCGGTGCCTGGGAAGGTCATGGAACAGATCCTCCTCAGTGCCATTACACAGCACATGCAGGAGAACAGGGTGATCAGGCCCAGTCAGCATGGGTTTGTGAAGGGCAGGTCATGCCTATCAAACCTGATATCCTTCTATGATAAGGTGACCCGCTTAGTGGATGAGGGAAAAGCCGTGGATGTTATCTACTTGGATTTTTGCAAAGCTTTTGACACTGTTTCCCACAGCATTCTCCTGGAGAAACTGGCTGCTCATGGCCTGAACAGGTGTACTCTTCGCTGGGTAAAAAACTGGCTGGATGGCCGTGCCCAGAGAGTGGTGGTTAATGGAGTTAAATCCAGTTGGTGTCCGGTCACAAGTGGTGTCCCTCAGGGCTCGGTGCTGGGGCCGGTTCTCTTTAATATCTTTATCAATGATCTGGATGAGGGGATCGAATGCACCCTCAGTAAGTTCGCAGATGACACTAAACTAGGCGGGCGTGTTGATCTGCTTGAGGGTAGGTTGGCTCTGCAGAGGGATCTGGACAGGCTGGATCAATGGGCCGAGGCCAATGGTATGAAGTTCAACAAGGCCAAGTGCCGGGTCCTGCACTTGGGTCACAACAACCCCAAGCAGCGCTACAGGCTTGGGGTGGAGTGGCTCGAAAGCAGCCCGGCAGAAAAGGACCTGGGGGTGTTGGTCGACAGCCGGCTGAATATGAGCCAGCAGTGTGCCCAGGTGGCCAAGAAGGCCAACAGCATCCTGGCCTGTATCAGGAATAGTGTGGTGAGCCGGACTAGGGAAGTGATCATTCCCCTGTACTCGGCACTGGTGAGGCCCCACCTCGAGTACTGCGTTCAGTTTTGGGCCCCTCGCTACAAGAAGGACATTGAGATGTTGGAGCGTGTCCAGAGAAGGGCTACAAAGCTGGTGAGGGGTCTGGAGGACAAACCTTATGAAGAACGACTGAGGGAGCTGGGGTTGTTTAGCCTGGAGAAGAGGAGGCTGAGGGGAGACCTTATCACCATCTACAGCTACCTGAAAGGAGGCTGTAGAGAGATGGGGGCTGACCTCTTCTCCCTGGTAACAAGTGATAGGACGAGAGGAAACGGGTTCAAGTTATGTCAGGGGAGGTTTAGATTGGATATTAGGAGACATTTTTTCACTGAAAGGGTTATTAAACATTGGAATAGGCTGCCCAGGGAGGTGGTGGATTCACCGTCCCTGGAGGTGTTTAAAAAAAGGGTAGATGGGGCACTTAGGGACATGGTTTAGAGGTGGCTTTTGTCAGGGTAGGTTAAAGGTTGGACTTGATGATCTTAAAGGTCCCTTCCAACCTCAGCGATTCTATGATTCTATGATTCTATGATTCTATATTCTGCTATCACTGATGTGAGGACAAGGCACACACTGAGCTGTAATTTGAGATCTACCTAATAGGAAAAAAGAAAGATTTTAGGGGCATTTCTTCATATTTTGGAATAGTTTTACTAAAGTAGGAGTGGAATTTTTAGTCTTTTTTGTTATAGCAGGAAACTTCAATGTGGCAACCCTAAAAGGAAGACATATTGATGCTATTGCAACTGAACCATGCAGATGTTATCATTATCCATGACTCAAAAACTTCAGTGGCATTTAAATTATTTCCTGAAAAAAAAAAAAGAAAAAGTTTTTAATCTTATTAGTAAAGACTGAAACTCATATACAGTATTATTTCTCTAGATAATTTTTGGCAGTGCTATTCTGTCTAGATTGAATTCATTTTGCATGCAAGAGTACTAGCTCAAAGATTTTAATCCTCATAGTTCATATAGAGAATTTGGCTTTTAGAATTTAATATCCATTTGAATTTGACTTTATACTTTGTCAAATTTAAGTAACATACACCTCAGCGACACAATGAAAATGTGTGTCAGAATTAGATTTTCCTGCCACTTGTATTGAAATGAGGCCATTAATTCCATTGATTTCAGTAGAATAATTTCTACTATACATATTTACATTTAAGGCAAAACATTGCAGGTTTTGTATTATAAAAGGTAGTGAAGGAGAAACCTCTGGATTTGTGGCTGATATATTTAGCATAATCCTAAATTCAACCTTTACAGTACATAATCATATGCAACCTTCAGATTAGCCAGTGGGGTGCTAGTTGAGAAAAGTAAAAATTTAAAACCTCAACACTGAGTTCATGAATTTGTTGTTATCAACAGCTTTGTCAGCTTATTAGTTGCATTAGATAAGGTTACATGAGACAGTATATGTAAGCCATACATGTAACCAAGATCAGCAAAGGGAATGTGCAATCCTCTTTTTCAAATATTTCTATTGGTCCTCTTAAAAAGTGTGTGGAATTTTAATTTATATTAAAATTGTAATTTAGCACATTTCAAAGAAAAGTTTGGAAGGAATATCAAAGGAGAAGACTGAAGAGATGTCCATACAATAGGCATCAGGGTATACAAAGAGGGTCACTATGATGAACAGCCAAAGGACTGTATATTGATCTGAAATCACAATGAGATTAGACTCAGAAAACTGTAGCTCTGTTGTACTGGAAAGTAGTTCTAAAGAGAGTGGAATATTTTTCCACTCATCATCTTTTTCTGCTCTGAGTCTTTAGAAAAAAGAGTTTGGGGAACAGGAATGACTAGATGAATCTTCTGAACAATCAGAAAGGGTTGACTAGCATTGGATATCCTCCTTAGATTTCATCATGTCCTGATGTGTCTCTAATTTACTGAAAAAGAACCGAAAATTGTTTTGTTTTGGTTTTCTTTCCTTTGTTGAAAACAAATTGATAAATTGACACCTTTTGGTATACTCTTTCTAAGATTAATTTTGTGGGGAAAAACATGACAAAGTGTCTGCACTCAGAAACCTAACCCAAACCCAAGATATATCTGGATGGATGCAATACTATAACATTAATATTTGGATCTCAGTTCCCCAAGTTATTGAGGTGTATACCAAAAACTGAGTGCTTGCATGCTCTCAGTGAAGTAACAAGACTACATAAGCTTGATCATTTTGCTGGCTCAAAGAGAAAATTACTACAGGCAGGCAAAATTAAGTATGTAATAGTCACCTAAAAATTTCAGGAAACTGCTTGCCAGTATAGACGGATTATGCTTTAATAATTTTTTAGGTTGTAAAAGTTTGTTTAAAAACAATATGCCTAAAATGGGCTTTATTGCTTATTTCTAAAAGTTACAGAAATAATCCTGCAAGCTCTGCAGTGTTATATGTTCCTGCTAAAGACCAGTACAATATCTTTAAAAGTATGACAAGTGACCTCCCTCCGAGGTTTGAATTGATTATCTTGTATAAGCAAGATAAATAATCTTGTGCGGTATGAGATTTTTTTTTTATTTTTGTCACTGAACACTTTGTTTGATTTATGACTGAAAGTGAGGTGACCTGCATGACTGCATTCTCTTTCAGTGTTTCACAAAAAAAGATCACTTTTTATCTCAATGACCATGGATCAAGGCATCATATGATAAAAGGTGAAGAACATTTACAGTTTAAATAGCACTACCAAACAGGTCAGTGTTCAAACAGTTGATTTGATGCCCAATACACCCCACAAAGGTGATTTACCTTCTGATTTGTTTGTCCTGTTGGACACTCAGGGTCAGGGAACCATTCAGATTTGCTTAGGAAAAATCAGCACATGTGTAGGATTTAGATGTGGTCTATCCTACAGAACTGAAACCAGTGGGATCTCGCTTAGACAGAAATATATGAATTGCAATCATAACAAAATTCTTAAAGATGGTTAAAAGTGTTGTCAGGTTATTTTCCTTAAACAGTTGACAGCCAGACTCACTCTAACTTTTACAGTCAACCGAAGTCTTTGCCTTGATTCCAATGATCATCGGATCCCACAGGTAACACAGTACAATGTCAAGACTCAGTGCTTATACAACATAGCCTGCATGACTTCTATATTAATAACAGGATATTAAGGATAAGCCTTAAGGATTATCAAGTCCATTTCTACATATTTAGAAGCTAAAATAACGAATTTCTACTGTTTTCTGAGATACTAGCTGTTCACTCAGCTGTTCACTCAGCATTTCTATATAGGTAGTCTCAAACCAGTATAATATTTTAAAATAAAAGTCTATGCTAGATGACTCACTGTAAGTGCAAGTACTCAAGTCTCTGTATGCAAAATGAATGGATCCACATATTTTAAAGACAGCATTATATAAAATCCTTTAGTATGATTAACAGTAGAAGTTCTGACCTGTTAGATTGTTTCTGTAGATTGAAATTCAGTCTGTGTATTTAACATTTGAACTCTAAAAGTATGAACAGAATTTTAATGAATGTTTTTTTTTTTACTGTGAAAGATTTTTTCCACAGTCCTATGGGCATTGCTAGAATTCCACCATTGTTATTTTTATTTTCTTTTACAGTCTCCTTTTAAAAGTGTGTGTTCCATGTTTTTCCTCCTCCTGTTTCCATGTGGTATGCAAAGATATTCCATGACTCAGACAGCATTAGCAACTGAATAAGCCTTTGAATGTACTGAGAAAAATGAAGAGATGGTAACAGCCACATTCCACAGCAGTAGAAAAAGTGCTTGTGTAGCATTCACTGGCATAGCTGAGTATGTGCTCTCCATGGTTCTTTAATCATCTGCTCGGAGTGGGCAGAAGTGCTGAGGAAAAGACAATCTGTCTCTCTGTTAATGAAAAAGTATCTCTATAAAGCAGAGTTGATTGGTATAAGGGTAAACTGTTCAGTGAATTAGAAACCGAGAAACATGAGCACTGTAAAAAAATTTACCTTTTCTGCTTGAGCAGCTCAAATATTTATGGTATATGAAACACAAATATGGTAAAGCTTGTAGTACTTGAATACTTGAAGACAGAATGCAAGAAATATACAATATTTTAAACTAAATACATCTGGAAAATTTGCCAAGTTATACCTTATTTAATTTCCACTCAAGTATAATATTACCTCCTTTTAAAGTATGCCTGCAGTTCAGCACAGGGATGCACAAACCAGCTTTAAAAGAGATAACATAGGCATTGGAATAGGTCTAAAAGTGTTAGCACATAAGCTAATCTACTCTTAATTCTCACCCAAATACCTTGACTCACATAGGGCTCCATGCTACTACTACTAGATTGTTTCATATAAACAAGCTCAACTGTGCAAATAGGTTGACTATCTCTGTACTTTTCTGATGGCTACAGGGTGGGCACATTCCTTATATAGATCTGAAATGACAGGTGGCTGAGCAAATAAAAGTGAACATCCAATTCAGCAGTGTTACCATGTTCTTACTTTTTCTCTCACCAGAGAACGTGCTGCTGGCATTTTATCTGACAACAATAGTGACAACATAATCACATTGTAGATGGGACTAACACCTCCTTTTATTAAGATTGTCTGACAGTGAAATCCATTTGAATTGCTGAAAAAAAGGGGCAGAAATTTTTTCAGCTGCACAAACCCACAAATTTTAAAATGTATACTTTTCCTGTGCCAGGAATCTGCCTTAGGCTTAATTTTAGCAGATGGACAAAACACTTCAGACATTTTTGTAAAAAGGGTTAGACAAAACAAAGTCTATTTCTCTTATATCCAGTTGTGGTAACTTTTTTTTAGAATCTCCGGAATATCCAAGATTTTAAGAAAAAATTCATGTTTACTGAAGTGTCTTTTGGGCAGAAAATAAGCCCTGGTCTTTCTTCCAAATATGTATTCAATTTTTTCCAGTTTGAGTCCAGAGTCAGGAATGGAACCCACTGAACCCATTGTTCTCCTGTTGCCAGCAAATATTT
Source organism: Sterna hirundo (assembly GCA_009819605.1). Lineage (NCBI taxonomy): Eukaryota > Metazoa > Chordata > Aves > Charadriiformes > Laridae > Sterna > Sterna hirundo. Next base: position 22,961,912 of record CM020463.1, read on the forward strand.
ATTAAATCCATGAGCAAAATGTCTCTCCTCCCTGTATAGCAACAGGGGAGTTACCTCCCCTCTCAGCTCTAAAGGTCTGGTGATGGACCTTGACCTTTCAGAATTACAGATGAACATAACTGTAAGGTAGAGAAAGGAAAGGTGTTTGACATGAAAAAGAAAAAAAAATTAAGAATACATACTACTAAAAGCAACTGGCATTGTTAGTCATGAATTTGAAAATTAGGGAGTGCCTAAAATAACATCTCTCGTCGTACTGTGTTTTTGTCAGTGGGATGTTTGCCACAGTTTTCAAAGTATAAATGAGTACAGAATACCTAAGACCATCATTCCCAAACAGATACTCACTGATGAATGAGGAGAAATAACTGGACTCCAGACGATCCAATGTGAATCAACAGAAGCCGTTTATTAAGCACAGATCATCGTCTTTTATACCCTGTGTTGTAGCCGTACATGCCACTTGCTTATTTCTGATTAGCTAGTTACACTGTCCACGCGCTGTTTATGCAGTTCATCCACAGATCAGATTGGTTACAAGAATTCACATAGTAAATTGCTTAGTCATTAGCACAACATGTTTTTTACCTTCTCAGTTCTCATTTTTCCCATGTACTAATTCCATCTTCTACCACCTGTTTTGCCCTTAATCTAATCTCTTGTAGTAGGGAGGCTGGCTCACATGGCCATTCTCTCTCAGACACATTCCTACAATACCCCCTTTTTCTTCTTGAGTCAGCCAGACCTTATGCGTAGCATTTTCTATCATGTCAGTCACTTTGTGGAGAACACACGAGGCTACCATAATCAATAATAATATAACCAATAATAGCATGAACCCTTGTTTTAGTAAGTCTGATAACCATCCCATTATACCCCATGAGCTTAACCAATCATCAAAACTGTTTTTAACCGCTTTTAGTTTGGACATGTTATCCTTCAGCTCCTGTAACTGCTTATGAATGGATGATAAGTGGTCAGAAAGGTTCATACAACACATACCTTCAAAATCTTCACATCAATGACTCTGAGCTAACAGCAAAAATCAATCATCACCCCTGTGGTGTCTCCACAAAAGTTCACTAGGGTCGTGTTAAATGTTGGGTAAACTGAATTGAATCCTGCTGTATTAAAAGAAGCAATTTTTGTGCTCAGCTGCAACTTCCAATCACAAGGATAAGCCCGACACTAATTCCCAGTGGCATCTTCAAATATCAGTACCCTTGCCCTTCTTTCTGTGCTGTAGATGACCGAACCTGTTGCTACAGTGACGTACTACCTGATCCCACTAGTCCTCCGGAACTGACCAAACCTCTGGCAGTAGCACTGTGTAACAGCACTGTATGCCACACCTTGACCAATCCTTGTGAATGGTAGACTTCCCTAATCTCCTGTTGCTTAGCGAGCTTGTGTTGAGGTGAACCTGACTCTATGTACTCTATTGTAATAGCTAAATGAATTAAACCCGTCCTTACTTAGTTCCTTATTAAAACACACAGCACACCGGAATTAAAATACTAGAATTAAAATACACAGCACACCAGATTTTAAACACACAGCACACCGGATTTTAAGCACACAGCACACCGGAATTAAAACACACAGCACACCGGAATTAAAATACACAGCACGCCCTGTCACCTTACTTAACTCCTTATTACTCTATTGCAATAGCTAAATGAATTAAACCCATCACCTTACTTAATTCCTTATTAAAACACACAGCACACCGGAATTAAAATACTAGAATTAAAACACACAGCACACCGGATTCAAAACACACAGCACACCCTATCACTTTACCTAATTCCTTATAAAAACACACAGCACCCTAGAATTAAAATACACAGCACACCGGATTCAAAACACACAGCACACCAGGCCGCAGCACGTGGTCTTTCAAACCACCACTGGCCTCAACAATCCTCACAAGGCACAAGGATCTATGGGTCGCAGTTCCACACCTAGGACACTGCACTTCTTCAGCCCTCATTGTCGTTGTTGGTATTGTGGGGTAACTCATTCGAATCCGTCTGCTCAAACCAGGGCTTTATCCACTTGGCTGGTACCTATTTGGTTCCGGTATCTGTAATGACACAGGCATATCCTCGACCCCAGGTTAATAATCTACACGGTCCTTCCCACTTCTCCGTCACACTGTTTTTAACTGCTACCATGCCATTTTCCTGCCTAAAATCTCCCAGGTCTCTCTGCAGGCCTGCGCCATGCCGCACGATTGGAGGTACAAGGCAGTGTTGAGGAAGGCGTAGGAAGTTCAGGACATAAACGGCCTTGTTCAGTCGATCTACAGGACTCAGCCCTTGCTCTCCCCCTTTTTGTTTTTGAAGCAAATTTTTTAAAGACTGGTTCATGCATTCCACTATGGCTTGACCCGTCGGAGAATGTGGTGTGCCAGTCACATGTGTAATGCCCCACAGCTGTAGAAATACCTGTGTTGAACGGGCTACGTACCCTGGGCCATTATCAGTCTTTATCACACGTGGTACACCTAAGGCTGCAAACGCGGATCGCAAATGCTTTTGTACATGTTTACTAGATTCACCAGTCTGCGCAGTTGCCCAAATTGCAGTTGAATAACAGTCTACACTCAGGTGTATAAGTTTCAGTTTTCCAAATTCTGACACATGGGTTACATCAGTCTGCCAGAACTCCAAAGGTCCATGCCCTCGGGGACTGACGCCTGGCTTGAAGTTAGGTATAAATGGTTGACAATCAGCACATGTTTGCACTATACCTCGGGCATCAGACTCCGAGATCCTGAATTGTCTGCGCAACATTCGTGCAGATTGATGGAAAAATGTATGAGATGCCCGTGCCTGTGCAAACTTATCTGGAGGTGGCGCGGCCCATGAAGGAGCCACAAGTTTATCAGCTCGTCTATTGCCCTCAGCTAAACCTTCTGGGAGCCCCGAATGGCTGCGAATATGGGTGATGAAATAAGGATCGTGCCGTTCATTAAGTAGTAGCAACAATTCATGAAGCAGGGTGAACAGCTGCTCATCTCTGACCTCCTTGAGCAAAGCATGCTCCATTCGTTGAACGATTCCAACCACATATAAGGAGTCACATACGATATTAATACCTCCTTTTGTCCACCTGCGAAACACTTCTAGTACAGCACGTAATTCTAGCTTTTGTGTGGACCCTTTACAGTCCGTGATCACAATATCATGCCATTTATTGTCCATGTACCATGTTATTGCTGCTTTCTGTGTCTTCCCCCCAGCATCTGTAAAGATTGTCAGCCCTCGGACAGGTCGTTGAGACAAAGCAGGCATTTCCTCAATGTGTCCTACTTGTAACACACTAAAAAACTTGTGTGGAGGCAAATGTACCTTAACTGTCCCAGCATAGTTCAAAAGTGCAATCTGTAACGCCATAGAGTGTCGTAAGGCCCACTGCAAGTATTCAGCTACTAAAGGAATTACCACATATTCAGGTTCCTGACCGGATATCTCAACAATCCTCTGACGCCCCTTAATCACAAGTTGCGCCATTGCCTCTATCCTCGGGATAACTGTACGTTTTGGTTGGAGAGACAAAAAAATCCACTCCAGAATTCGTAGCGGGTCCCTTTCCTGTACCCATTGCATTACTAAAGTGAAAGGATGTTCGTCATGATTTATAATTAATAAACCTATCGAATAATCAGGGTCCCATCGATGCGCGTAGGCTTTGATGACCTTATCACTGACCATCTGCATCGCCTTCTGTGCGTCCAAAGATAACTGTCTAGGGGCATCAACGCCACCGCCTCCTCGTAACAAGCGCATGAGAGGTGCTAAGTCTTCATTCGTCAGGCCACACAATGTACGAACCCAGTTTAGATCTCCTAAGAGTTTTTGAACATCATTCAGTGTCGAAATGTGTGTTCTAATCTCTAACTTCTGTGGCCTAACTGTAGTTTTAGATATTTCCCATCCTAAATATTTCCAGGGTGGTTCTTTTTGAACTTTTTCTGGTGCAATTTGTAATCCTGCTTTCCCTAGTACCTGCTGAAGCTCCTCAATAGCCTTGTCACACTCTAATTGTTGTCCAGCTATCAAGATGTCATCCATATAATGATAAATTATCCACTCAGGGTGTTTTTTTCGCACTGGTGCCAAAGCCCATGCTACATACATCTGGCACAAGGCGGGTGAATTTTTCATTCCTTGTGGCAACACTACCCAATGATACCTGCACATAGGCCTGTTCTTATTTGTTGTTGGCACGGTAAAAGCAAATTTTGGATAGTCATCGGGGTGCAAGGATATTGTAAAAAAGCAGTCCTTCAGATCTATTATCAGAATCTCCCAGCCTTTAGGGATCATGATAGGGGATGGCAAACCTGGCTGTAAAGCACCCATGTCCTCCATAGCCTCATTGATTTTTCGTAAATCGTGCAGTAATCGCCATTTGCCACTCTTTTTTGGAATGGTAAAAATAGGTGTATTCCAGGGGCTGGTTGTTGGTTCTATATGCCCCTTCTCTAACTGTTCCTGTACTAATTGGTTAATGTGGGCGATTTTTTCCGAATTGAGCGGCCATTGGTCCACCCACACCGGGTCATTCGTGTTCCACTTCAATTTCAAAATAGGTCGCCCTTCCCCAATGGCCGCCCCGGAAAATCCGTCCCCCCAGTCGTTAAATGAGTGCCCAGTTGACTTAAAGCATCCCGGCCGAGCAGGCATACCGGTGCTACTGTCACATACGGTCGAATTGAGCAAACTCCACCATCAGGCATTTGGCATTGAATAACCTCTTTGCTTATTTTTGTCGTCTGAGTTCCGCTGACCCCCATTATGGATATTGCTGGGTGTTCTAGGGGCCAAGAGGGTGGCCAACAGTCTTGACTGATAACAGTCACATCAGCGCCGGTGTCTACAAGCATATCAAGTACACATTTTTGACCCCCTGGTGCTCTTAGGGCAACTCGCTGCAAGGGCTTTGTTTTACTGATTTCAAGGGCTAAATATATATCTGCATTACCTGTTGAGCCAAAACCTTTATTCCCCCTTATCTGATTTCCAGCCGTCGGAACGTCAGCCTTAAATGGCACTAGTTGTCCAATGCGAGTACCTGCTGGGATATGCACAGGTGGAGTGGGTGTCCATATCATCATTTTAATTGGACCCGTATAATCAGCATCTATTACCCCAGGTAACACAAACAAACCCCGTCTGGTAATGGAAGATCGTCCTAATAATAGTGCACTCAGTCCATACCCCAGTGGCCCTTTCATATTAGTAGGAATGCACTGCGCTTGGGAGTCTGTAAGGGTAACCTCCTTTATTGTTGCCACGTCCACTCCGGCGCTTCCTGTGGTGGCAGAGGCTGTGCTACCCAAGCACCCTGACCCTGAGGCCTGTTTTGTGTCATCGCGCTCGGGCCCCCCGCACTCATCAGCCCGTTTCCCAATGGTATGCCATTCTTAAGAAATTTTGAGCGGCATTCAGATGCTCTATGTCCAAATTTCTGACACCGATTACATGTGCCCGTAAATCCTCCCATTTCTCCGCTCCTAACAGGCATCATATCTGTCTCTCCCCTCTGCTTTCCTGCTCTACACTGTATCTTCAGATGACCAACCTTCCCACACTTAAAGCATTTCGGTCCCAAATTACGATTATTAATCAAGGGCTTGACAGCTGCAGCAAAAGCGGAGGCCAAAAATCCTGCCTGTTCTTCAGGTGTTCCTACTCTAGAGCATGCCTCTATCATGTCGGTAATGGTGGCGTGTCGAGGCAAAGCTTGCAAAATACGCTTACAGGCTGAATTAGCGTTCTCTACAGCCAATGAATGAAAAACCGCCTCTTTGGCTGCCACTGGCAGTTCTCCCCGGTCTAACGCATTCCTTAGTCTATCAAGAAACTGCATATATCCCTCGCTGGGGCCCTGTTTTATCGTCGTATATGGGGGAGTGACCTTGCCATCCTCTGGCAAGGCCCTCAGTGCTTCACGCGCCAACTCTGCAGACTGTTGTAAGATAGCGACATCTAACCGTGCTTGTAGCTGAGCATCAGCGAAAGGACCTGTTCCTGATAACATCTCCATAGTCGCCAACCGTAACGGATCCCCCTCTGCTCTACTCAAATTCGCTACAACCGCACGTTGTACACCATCCTCCCACCTTGATCTCCACAGTAGTTCTTGCATTGGTGTAAGAATAAGGGACATCAGCGTCCGGCTATCAAAAGGAGTCATAATGTTAGTAGTGAAAATATTGTTAAGAAACGACTGAGTGTAGGGAGAATTAAGACCAAAGTCATGCACCGATTTTCTCGCTTCCTTTACGATCGGCCAAGGAAGACCCTCCCACCTATTGGGATTCTTTCGACCTCCCGTAGTTCCCCCCAGTATCACCGGAAATGCTGTTGGTAACATTACACCCTCTATCAAGGCATTTTGAATAATTCCTTTCCAATGCAATCGCGGATCTGGCGACTCCCCTGAGCCTGTGGTCACACCCCCCAACTCTCCTCCCGCGTTCCTGTTACCGCCACCCCCATGCACTCGCGTTTTCGGCAGCTCCCCCGAGCCCGCAGTCGCACCCCCCAACTCTCCTCCCACGCTCCCGTTACCGCCATCCCAAGCCCCCCCGCTTTCACCCCTCAGTTGCCTCTCCAAATTTCGTATTGCTTGCTCCTCCTCTAGTTTCCATCGATTCTGCCGTTCTCTCTCTAGCTGTTCCAATTTCTGTGTCAGCATTTTTGCCTCCACGCATGCACCTTGCAGCAGTTCTTGTTCAGCAGGAGAGGGAGGCGACGGTGGAAGCGGCGGGTACAATGATGGATCAAAAGGTTGTCTGGGGCGCACATCAACACGCTGCCGTGGAGACTTAGGTGGACCTTCGTAAAGCCCAGTTCTAGGATTGTACCATTCTGGTGGAGGTGCCGTTGGTCTCACTTCTGAGGGTGGTGGTAGTGGCCAGGGAAAGTCCTCCTCCATCGGTTCTTCTTTCTCTGGAACTTCCTCAGGTGGAGCAGAGGGGATCGGCAGGGGATCTTCCCAAACCCTCGGACCTGGTCTGTTCGATCCTCCCCCCGTGGGTTGTAATGCTGCAAACGCCTCAGTCGTCGCAGCTCGCTCTGCTTCTATATCTTGTAAGGTCGATAACACCAACCGCCACGTTGTCGCTAACGGTGATGCCTCTTTATCTCCTTTACTTATCACTTCCCACAGTTTTTCCCCAACAGCCTCCCATATTTCTGGTCTAAAAGCTGTCTGGGGCTCTGGTGCAAATCCGTTCTCTCTGCACCAGGTTAACAGCCTTCTGAGCATACGCTCATCATATTTCACCCCTCTCTTAGAGAGGATATGCAGGAGAAGTTTTAACATAACCCCTTCTTCTTTTGTTACTTGTTGCCCCATCTCCTGCCCCGGCTGCTCACCTCTCTCTGGGTGTCCGTGGCCACGTCGTCTGTTTCCTCTATTCCGGATTGCCGCCCAATCCGCCCGGTCTCAGTCCAGCTGAGCCGTCCTCCAGCCGGTGGATCTCCTTCTGGGTCTTCCGCCCCTCGCGTTCCGTTGCTCAAGCCAAGCGCTGATCGGTATCACGTCGGGGTCACCATCTGAGGAGAAATAACTGGACTCCAGACGATCCAATGTGAATCAACAGAAGCCGTTTATTAAGCACAGATCATCGTCTTTTATACCCTGTGTTGTAGCCGTACATGCCACTTGCTTATTTCTGATTAGCTAGTTACACTGTCCACGCGCTGTTTATGCAGTTCATCCACAGATCAGATTGGTTACAAGAATTCACATAGTAAATTGCTTAGTCATTAGCACAACATGTTTTTTACCTTCTCAGTTCTCATTTTTCCCATGTACTAATTCCATCTTCTACCACCTGTTTTGCCCTTAATCTAATCTCTTGTAGTAGGGAGGCTGGCTCACATGGCCATTCTCTCTCAGACACATTCCTACAGATGAATATATATTTTTTTAAGATATTAGTCATGTGTACTTTGATCACAGGAAATTTTTGAAATGTACTTATATGAATAAACTCGTGTCTACACTAAACACATCTCTCACAATGACGAAGACAAAAAAGCCTAGACAACTTGGACATAGTCTAAAGTGATTTTGTTTATAAATGATGGCACACCATATTTTAAAGAATTATGGACTGCTTACTCTGATTTTCAGAAGCCATAGTTCTTACAAATTGCATAATGCCCTAGTATTGTGGTTTTGGCCAAATTGGCCAATGGCCGGCGACAGATGCTCTCCCCCCACCTCTCACACACAGAGAGGAGGAGGAGGGATAAAGAGATTTATGAGTTTAGAAGAAACTAAACTACTTTAATGAAATATTAATAATAAGATAAAAAGGAAATAATGAAATAGATACAGTATATACAAAACCATATCAAGCTCCCAGGATGACGTCACCAGCAGGCACTGGGGAAGTCCCAGACTGGACTCAGCAATGGGTGGGAACTGGATTCCAGAGCTGGAGTCAGGAAACCGTGGATCAGGATGAAAGGCAGATGAACAGACAGGGTTCTCCTCAGACATCAGCCATGGAAGAGAGAGAGACTGACCCTTTGATCCCTCAGCTTTTATACTGAGCATGGGGCAGATGGGATGGAATACTGAAATACCCCTGTTGGTCAATTTTAGGTCACCTGTCCTGTCCGCTCCTCCCTGCAGGTGGGACCCCACTATGCTTTTCTGCTTCCAACCCTCCGACGGGGCAAATAACGAAATTAGCTGACCTTGGTTGTTATAGCAATAAGTATAAGCAAGAGCCTCTCTGCGTACTATTTCTTCGCATTAACTATAAACATAGGTCTTCTCACTCTGAGAACAAACTGTTTTCTGCACAACATGCTGTTAATTTCAGAGAGTTAGAAGAGGCCTAGCTAAGAAGTGAAATTACTGAACAGAATGTTGCTTCTGTTTTACCTCAAACCAGGACACCTAGGAAGCCTATCTCCCATGCAAACATAGATAAGCATATCAGCGACACATGGATTTTAAAAAAATCTATTAAGCTTTTAATAGAATCATAGAATTATAGAATGGTTATAGTTGGAAGGGACCTTAAAGATAATCTTGTTCCAACCCCCCTGCCATGGGCAGGGGCACCTTACATTAGACTAGGTTGCTCAAAGCCCCATCCAGAACCCCATACTTAGAAGAATGAAACTCTGAATGTAAAATATGAATTACAACATGATTTTTTCTTCAGTGTTTCAATGCATAGAAGGGATCCATCAGAAATGTTCAGTAAGTTTTAGACTGTGAAAGACAGACATGGGTAGCACTTTGGGGACTTTTTATTCATGTTAAATAGAAAGGGCTCAAATACAGCAGTACTAAATAGCAGTAGAAAACTAAAAGAATGGTTAGTGAATAGCCAATAAAAATGAAGATATAGGTTACAAATCTATCCAAGTTGCTGAAAATACATAATCCAAGAATAAAATCAACCAAGACACTAACGTACAGAACATTAACTGGGAAGTGATTCTTCACACAAGTGACGTGCAGAGAATGTACTACTAGATCACCTACAAGATGATAAAAAGTGCTAGGTTTCTCATTTGATTAGAAATATTCAGCTTCATCAGCTTCATAATTATACTAGAGTAAAAGCCTCAATCTTTTGTGGACACAAAATGAGAACAGCACAAGAAGAATCTATTATAGTTCCTGCCCGGAGACGCTATATTTCTTAAAGACAAGAAAAAAGGTGAGCCAAAAAACCAAAACCAAGTTTAGAACATAATAGTTCATCAGCAAAATCATTCATATTCTTTGCAACTTGCCACCTAGTGTATAAAGACAGTTATTCAAGCATTTCAGAAAAGGCAAGTTTTAGATACAGAGCTTTCCAGACCTTTTTTCTATTGCTACCACTACCTAGTTTCAGGTTGTATTACAGTCTTCTGCTTATCAGATCTGACTTTCCAGCTTGAAATATTATACTCTGAAATTCCATGTCTTTCTTACAAAAGAAATTGAAATAACATTGTATCATCTAAGATCAACATCATCTACCCTCTGTAGTGCATTACTATCAGAGGAGGCTGTTTTGCTTTTGAATGCCATTACAAACAAGCAAGATAGAACTGTCTATTAATAGTGCCAGGTGCATGTTTCCTATGTTTATCTGTGATACATGGCATGTATTTTCTCACAAATGTTGAAAGGCTTTGAGGATATTCTTTGCCTTCAGTTTACGCTCCTTCTATATCTATACCTGAGTCCAGTTCTTCCATCACTCACACAGATGAATAAAGACACTTATACATGCACAATGATCTCCACCATTCTGTGTGTCAAACACCTCTGTGTATGCATAGGCACAAAGATGAACAGTTGTCCGACAATTCCATTCATAAGTGTTTGTATATATCTAAATACTATGCAAAATAGACTTTAGCAGTAATTTCTACTGGACTGAAAGCCACTTAGAAGAATACAGTAATTTTAAAAAATTAGTCTGAAATAAAAGGATAAATATATAGTAAAGGCTATAGGAAAGAAATATTGAAAAAGCCTTCATTTACTGAAGCTTTATGTATACTTATCTTACTCTATTGTTGAGGATACCTACTATGTATATCCTTTCATTAAAGGTTACAACTTTTATGCATTTTTTCTACACTTTCTTTTTAAAATGACAAAGTCTTCATATCTTTTTTGGATATTACTTAGAGGTGATGTTTGTAATCATCTTTCCCTTAATTTTCCACAGTTGACACCACTAGTTCAGCAATACTTTAGTTACAAGTACGTTGATAATTACTGCCAGCATTAAACTTTGAATTCCTCTGAGCTGGCTTGGACGATACAGTGGTTAAGAGCCTCCTTATACTTCATGTTCCTAATGCTTCCACCACGACAGCCCTGGGGAAGTGAGTAACTTAAATCACTCAGTTCAGAAAGTTTGGGTTTTCTGTCCAGTATTATGTTCCAGAAGACCTGAACTTTCTACAGATGTACATGGTCCCTTATAGTTCTGTGGAGTCTGGCATGTAAGGCACTCATAGGCATAGAATTCACATCCAATAGTTCATTTACAGAGCACTGCAAAGGCTGCCCGTGTTCCCTCAGCACAAGATTTATTGGCCATACAGCCATCTGTCACCAACTGCCATAGTCTCACTATTGTCAAAAATCAACATCATCTATAGCATCAGCAATAGAGGCACATGGAGGACAGGGAGGTGATTAGAGACAGCCAGCATGGCTTCACCAGGGGCAAGTCCTGCCTGACCAACCTAGTGGCTTTCTACAATGGAGTGACTGCATCAGTGGACAAGGGGAGAGCTACGGATGTTGTCTATCTGGACTTCTGCAAGGCCTTTGACACGGTCCCCCACAACATCCTTCTCTCTAAGTTGGAGAGATATGGATTTGATGGGTGGACTGTTGGGTGGATGGTTGCATCCAGAGGGTGGTGGTCAATGGCTCGATGTCCAGATGGAGAGGGGTGACAAGTGGTGTCCCTCAGGGATCCATACTGGGACAGGTGCTGTTCAATATCTTCATCAATGATATAGACAGTGGGATCAAGTGCACCCTCAGCAAGTTTGCAGATGACACCAAGCTGAGTGGTGCGGTCCACAGGCCAGAGGGATGGGATGTCATCCAGAGGGACCTGGACAAGCTAGAGAGGTGGGCCTGTGCAAACCTCATGAAGTTCAACCAGGCCAAGTGCAAGGTCCTGCACCTGGGTCGGGACAATCCTCGTTATCAATACAGGCTGGGGGATGATGTGATAGAGAGTGGCCCTGCGGAAAAGGACTTGGGGGTACTCATGGATGAAAAGCTGGACACGAGCCAACAATGTGCACTTGCAGCCCAGAAGGCCAATTGCATCCTGGGCTGCATCAAAAGAACCATGGCCAGCAGATTGAGAGAGGTGATTCTCCCCCTTCTACTCTGCTCTCATGAGACCCCACCTGGAGTACTGCGTCCAGCTCTGGAGCCCTCAGCACAAGAAGGACATGGACCTGTTGGAATGGGTCCAGAGGAGGGCCACAAAGATGATCCGAGGGCTGGAGCACCTCTCCTATGAAGACAGGCTGAGAGAGTTGGGGCTGTTCAGCCTGGAGGATAGAAGGCTCCGGGGAGACCCTATAGCAGCCTTCCAGTACCTGAAGGGGGCCTACAAAAAAGCTGGGGAGGGACTGTTTCCAAGGGCATGGGGTAATAGGACGAGGGGCAATGGTTTTAAACTAGATCAGGGTAGGTTTAGATGAGGCATTAGGAAGAAGTTCTTTACAATGAGGGTGGTGAGGCACTGGAAGAGGTTGCCCAGAGAGGTGGTGGAGGCCCCATCCCTGGAGACATTCAAGGCCAGGCTTGATGAGGCTCTGAGCATTCTGATCTAGTTGAAGATGTCCCTGCTTACTGCAAGGGGGTTGGGACTAGATGACCTTTAAAGGTCCCTTCCAACCCAACACATTCTATGATTCTATATTGCAGGTTATTTTCTGTCATTCACAGTTTCTCTTAAATCATAGGACACTTTGATGTAATAAACCACTTTTGTATCTATATAATGCCGCCAAATGAAATAGAATATTTCCAGTTTTCTGTACTGTAGAAAGAGGTGACAGCTAGGCAGGGGTAATCATTCTGGTAGCTGTATAGTCCATGCTAAGTAAGGATAGATAAACATTGACAAAATGAGACATTAAATACACACAAAAGCAAAATTTCATAAAATAAGAAATTGGATGTTCTTGTTTTGCACAATTTTCATCATCCAGAAACGACGGACCATCACCATTAATACAATGTCACTGCTTCTCCAATTAAAGGAATGTACATCAGAATCTGCTTACTGCAGCTGTAAACATCTCCATTTCACTGTTCTGATTTACTCCAGTACAAGCCTATTTTCTCCTGTACATGAGTAGTTGTTGTTTAGCTTATGCTGAGAGAGACCATTCAGGTCAAGGGCTGCACGCAAAAGTCCTCTGAAATAAGGAGTGAAGAGGTAGAAAAATTGCTTTCTCTTGGAGAGGAAAGTTAAGATTGGAACATATATATGACTGAAGTGAGGAAAGCATCAGTTTCACTGATGCTGATGTGGTAAACTGTGTGAGCGCGTGGAACAGCACAGTGTGATGTAGCCTTTTCATCCCTTGCTTTTGTGGGTTTCTGTCAAATATGATGTGAACTAATTATTTCACAAAGGTGTAAAACAATAATAATTTCTTACTTTTTAGTTATCATTTAGTGACAGATGTTGGATGAGGGAAGGAGGAGGGTATCATCCTGGGATAAACCAGTAAGAGGGTTTTGTCTATCAGGAGCTGTGCATGAGCCATCAGCAGCTGTGCCCAAGCCATCAGCAGCTGTGCACACACTCTTCACTGTTTTAGGATAAAATCATACAGAAAAGTATCACTCCAGATGGGGAAGGTTTAAGTATGTCAGCCCTCAACCAATCATGCTGCGAGCATATTCCTTCCTATGTTGGTCACTGCCCAGCCTCCAGCAGGTGCATCTACACTTGCCATCCTCTTCCACACTAACATCATGTTAATGTTAACATCTTCCAGACTTAACAACACATTAACATCATATGAACTTTGAGTGTTTGAGTGCACTAGGCATAAACATTCTGTTAGAGCTGGAATTGCTGAGAAAAGCCCTCAGATCCAGTTTTGAAACATAGCTCCCCAATGCACCTGATTTACTGTGCAAATTGTGGTGTGCAGATTTGCACATCTGTTTATCAAGTTTGTTTAAACATCTTTTTTGTAAAGGAGGAATATTTTTAATATGCAAAACGAAAAGTGTGTTGAGAATTTGTGAAAAACAAACCTATGTCAAACCAAATGGAGTCCCAGGACCTATGCATATGTGTTGCAATATGTGCCTTTATGCTTTTTCAGGTACGCATAACGTTATAGCTCCTTGTGATATCTGCGGATAGCGACGCCCCCCCCCGCGGGCCACCGTGCTCGCGCTCATATATCGAGCCGCCGCCAGGCCCATGCGTGTTGCAGCTTCAGAGGGTAGAGCCCTCTCCCCGGGCGCCTCAGCCCCTCAAGGGCTCCGGGGAGCTCAATGTCGGGCGGGCGGTGTGGCGCGGCCGCTGGCAGGGGGCGGGCGAGGGGAAGCAGTGCCAGCCCTACGCGGGAGCGCGGCTCAGAGTCGGGGGCGCTGGCCATGCCGGGCGGCGCGGCGGAGCGGAGCGGAGCTGAGCCCAGCCCAGCTTAGCCTAGCTCTGCCGCGCCGCGCCGCTGAAGGGCACCGGCGGCGGTGAGGCTTCCCCACGCTTTCCCGCGGCTGGGGCGCGCCCGCCCCGCAGCATGGAGGCTGGGAAGCGCAGCTCCTTTCCCGGCAGCCGGGACGATAGCAGCACTAACGCCTTCCCAGCCAAGCCGGCGGCTCCAGCGGAGAAAGCCCAGAGCAGCCCCGGCGGCGGGGTCAGTGGCGGCGGCGTGAAGGAACATGGCAACTCGGTGTGCTTCAAAGTGGACAGTGGCGGGGGCGAGGAGCCCGTGGTGGGTTTCGAGGATGCCGAGGGGCCCCGGCGGCAGTACGGCTTCATGCAGTGGCACTTCACCTCTATGCTGCAGCCGGGGGTCAACAAATTCTCCCTCCGCATGTTCGGCAGCCAGAAGGCGGTGGAGAAGGAGCAGGAAAGGGTTAAAACTGCGGGGTTCTGGATCATCCACCCCTACAGCGACTTCAGGTGAGCGCGGGGCTCCCGCGACCGCATGGGGGTGGCCCCGCCGCGGGAGGCAGGGCGGTGCTCCCGCCGCCTCGCACCTCGCCCGGCAGAAACTTCGGCGGGCTTCGGCCTGGGGTGGGTGCGGTGAGCACCGGCGCTCGCTCGGCAGCCGGCCGCGGCCCGCGGAGGTGAGGGGCTTTTCCTTCTCGCCGCCCCCGCGAGCGGGCCCCGCCTCGCCCCTTCCCTCCCTCATTCCTTGTGGCGCCTCGCTGCTCCGTTTGGCGACAAAAACTTTGCCTCTGCCCGTGCGGTGGGGAAGGGGCTGGAAGCCGGCGCGGGGCGGTTGCCCTGCCCTCTGCGGTCCGTGCACCACCGGTGGGGTGGCCGCGGGGCTTGGCCCGGCGCGGTGCCCTCCAGCGTGCTGCACCCGGGCTGCGCCGGCCGTCCCCGCGGGACTGCGGGCTCCGCCCGGCCTGCGCAGCGGTGAGGCCGCGCGGGCAGCGGGGCTTTCTCGGGTTGGTCGCGTCGCGGGGGCCGCCGCATTCGCTGCGTCTGTCGGGCGGGGGGCGGGTGGGGGCGCCGCCGTTGGGATGCACGCAGTGACAGTAACATAACATTTTTTTTTAATATCCTGGGGGCCGCGTTGGGCGCGTGCCGGCTCCTTCCTGAGCACCCGGCGTAAACGCTTGTTCATGGTGTCGTGTGAAGGAAGCACGTTTTTATCAGAGTTGCAGCAAAATAACTTTATCCAACCTAACGCTTTTTGGGAAACTACATTTTCAGAGACAGAGCGGTAAATGTGATGCTAAACTAGAATGTTGCTGTCACAATAAGTTGAAGGTATGCAAAGTTGGAATATTTGCATGAAAAGCAGTGCAAGTAAATTCCGGGAAGAGATATTTCCCTTTGAAATTACATTTTAAATGAAGGATTATTTAATTTTGCTATATATGCCAGCTGGCTATATGCCTTTGTAAATTTTACTATGATATTTGCTGAAGAACTATTGATGGTGTTAAGCATATTTGATCAACAGCTTGAATTGAACAGCTTGTGTATATACAATAAGTGAACCACATCGGAAACCATTTTTAAAAAAGGAAAATCTAGGATGTTCAATAGTTACATGGATCTTCTAAGAAAAAGTAGCTTAAATAGAACATGTTTCAAGAGGGAATGAGAGGAAATACTTCCAAAGTCCGAGTTTCTGTGAGTCTATTCAGAGTGGGGTGTTACATAGTGAGCTGTGCTAGCAACTTAAAGTCGAGCCTGAGAGCAGTACAGCTACAAGAGCAGAGGAGCAGGGCAGCACTCAATTATGACTCAAAATCATGCTTCAAATCCCTACTTTTTCCTGGGTCCCTGAAGGCAATAAGCTGCACTAATTCCTTTCCTGGAGTACCTTTTCCCTCTCGCATGCCAGCTCAGCTGCACTAGCAGGTGCATTAAGTGGGGAGAGAGCCAAGAGTCCACTCACTCCCTTTCTGCCAGCCAGAGAGGGATGTAGCAGGTCACATCTGGTGCTGTGGTAGCATGCATAGAGGATTGGGGGGGGGGGGGTCTGATAGCTTCTTACTTACCCATGTATGTGCATGAGTAACTCTATTCACATGAGAATTCCCTTAAAATTAATGAGATTATTCTTGTGAGTAAATTCCCTCATTTTGTTGTAAGCTTGGATTCTGAGCGAGGTACACAACCAGATGATGTTTTGGGCAATAGGAGGTTATGCATCATATTTTGAGCCATGTAACTTTTTAAGCTGATGTGTGAAATAGGTGATAGGTATGTTGATTCTGTTTCATTACACAAATATCTTCTAATTCTGTCCTAATTTTTCCTGTGGGAAGGTTTAGAGATCATAGCATATATTTACTTATTTTTTTCAGTAAGAGTAAACAACACTGCATCCTTTTCAGGACTGTCATCTGCATATTCTTAAATTAACTGTATTTTCTGGGGGGTTTATTATGTTTTGATTTTATTAGAATGGAGGTATTTATTTTTTTAAAAAAGTTCATAGTCTTTCATTAGTCTTGGGATGATGTGGCCTGATCTGGACCCAATTTTTTACCCAATAGGACTGTTTCAGTGAAAAATGTGAACTATTTGTGTCATTTCTCCTGAAATAATTGATATAATGGTAATACTCTTTTTGGGTGGCAGTATATGTATTCTGTTCATCTTCCTATATGGGAATAAGATAAAAAAGATTAATATTTTATGATTTCCAAATGGGAAGATTTAGGGTAAGTTTGTAAATTTAGCTATTATTAGGGTGTTTGTAGCACATATGAAAATGAACATCACAGTAAATTTTAAATATAGGCACACTTAGGAGAATATTGGGTTAACCATGTAAGACATGGGAAAATTCTGGTACAGACTCCTGTGGATTCTCTTTTTTCTAGTTCTGGATGCTTGTATGTATTTGCTGGGGTACTTTGATGCATTTGGTTACATTTATTGACCTCATTCTCATTATTTTTATAAAACTTAGTATGTTTATCTACACATTGAGCAATATTTTGCTGTGTTGTTTGGGGGGGCGGGCAGCATCATATGAACAGAGTGTGGAAACTGTCTGTAAACTCAGTGCTCTGTGAATTGGTTACTCGCATCCGTGTGGGGCTTGTTCTCTAGTTTTATGGCTCTTCATCCTGCCTGTGTTTCAGGGAAGAATTTGCTCTTCATCAGACAGATACACCCCTTGGAGAATTAAATTCAATAAGTATTACATAATTTTTCCACAAGGGGACCATTTTGTTCCTAGTTGTCTCTTCCCAGTCTTCTGAGGTTAATGTCTAATTTAGAAGCTGTTATGTAAACTGAGCACCTAATGCATATCAAACCCAGCACAAGACCTCTGTTTATGTCTTTGCAGCTGTGATTACTGCCTCTCTAAACTTGGACAACAATTCTGTGTAATTGCATGAGTCACAAAAGTGAATTTATTGTCAGTGTCAGGTTAGAGTTTATTGAAGTCCTGCATGCTTTCTGTGAGATACCAAGTGCCTTTGGTCATCCCTGCTTGTGTGCAGAATGAGCCTGTGGGAGAGCATCACCAAGACAGTCCCATGGCCTCGCAACCACTGGATGAGAGCAGCATGAAGCCAATGAGAGATGCAAGCAACAGCACATGGTTCTGCTGCTGCCATATGTGTTTGACTCATTTCATAGCAGAGTTCGGTGGACCTGGGTTAAGGGTGACTTTTATATGTTATGGCTTTCTGGTATTAGTGGAAATGTACGTGGCTGATTTTTAAGACAATTAATTACTCGGTGTCCTTAGGCACATCAGGAGTTTCATTAACACTCGGAGGTCTTGCTTGCACGTGCCTGGACTGTTGGATCCAGCCCTGTGGCATCTCCCTCCCACCCTCCCTATGAGTAAACAGAGAAACTTGCGCTGTCATTGAAATCTTGGTTTTATTACCACATCAATTTAGGGCATCTGTAGTAAGCGTTCTAAAAAGAAATCAAAGTTGTTACCTCCGGAGTCACAAGGGAGAGACATCTTTTGACAAGAAAGAGCAACGTATGAGAAAGACTGAGGGGGGATAATATGTGTGTGATTAAGTGTAGCCTTTGCACTCTGATGGTTCCAGTTCTTAATTTGACAATTTCAGCCTTTGACTGAAAGCGGGGACAGAAATTTTAATTGGCTTCAAGATGAAGTGAAGTAAGACTGTGATGTGGAGTTATCTGACAGAGTAGTGGATAAGGAGGTGCAACGCAAGCAATGCTGAAGGTCTTTTTCCTGTATGATGAATATAAAGTATGAACCGATTTGCAACAATAGCAATAAACTATTACCATCTTATATTGGGAGAATCTCTCTGGGTAACTTCTCATCTATTCAAGGAGCACAAAGCCTTATTTTAATGATAACGGAAAAGTAAAAGAAGAGTTAATTCTAAAACTTGAACAGAAAAATTCAGAGAACAGTGAATAGTAAAGGTATGCCAGATTTTTTTAATGTGGCATTCCAGTTTCAAAATCTTTTTGTATACGCATTTGAGGGTTACCATATAAACCTTTATAAATCATATAAAGCTCTACTGATGCTACTTTGTAAGTAAATTTAATGTCAGGTTTTAATGGGTTTTAATTAGGGTGAAAGACACAATAGTATTTGCATATGTACATCTGGGTACTTATGGAAGAATATTTTTGTCTGTTCCTATTAAAAATATTCTCTTATTTTGTGCAGTTTTATGCAACCCATCCATGTTGTCATGCTCATGCGCAGCTTAATTTTTCAGTTAAGTATGTGACAAAGTGTAAGTCATAATTGCAACATATTAGTGTGCCTCATGTTTTTTTATTATACTTCTCTCAATTTTGAACTTAGATTTGCCTTATGCATCAACTTTCTTTTTAACTTGTATGTATGTTTTGGACCTGCCTTTGACCACCAACAGTCATCCTAACATGGTAGACTGTTTCTAAAATTTGTGCATGCATTGATTTAAAACCTGTTCTTCCTTGGGACCAGTCTTCACTCTACATGTTATACCTATCGTATATATTTTAATAAGCTTAAGGTAAGCACGTTGTCTTTTGTCACATGTCTGTAATGTCTCAGTTGAAGCTAATGAGATTTATCTTTTTGTGAGCTGTTACATACTTAGGTTTATACAGAGCAGTAGAGTTTGAAAGTAATGTTATATGTGATGAAGAAAAAATGTGTTGTATCATATTTAAGTGTAATTGATATATGTATGTAAAATAAGTATATAAATCATGTTTGTTTATATTAAATAGATCAGTGTCGTGGTTTAGCCTCAGACGGCAACAAAGAACCACATGCCGCTCGCTCGGGCTTTCCCAATATGGGAAGAATCAGAAGAAAAAGGCAAAACTCTTGGGTTGAGACAAAGGCAGTTTAACAGAACAGCAAAGGGAACAAGAAAAACAACAACATTAACACGGATAGAGGAATATGCAAACACGATTACTGAACGGCCGCTCACCAACCGGACCGGGACGCCCCCTCCTCCGGCAGCTCAGGGTGGGCATGGCTCACATGGCATGGAATACCTGTGTCCCTGCCGGAGCCCGGGGAGAATTAACCCTATTCCCACTGGAACCAGGACATTATCCACCCCTTATTCCATACCATCTATGCCATGCCCAGACTTTACAGGTTCCAATGACTTACCACCACTTTCCCCTGTCATATATATATACACATATATATATTCATGCAGATATAATGCCCTCAGTTTATGGGCCATCCCTCCAAAGCATCTGGTGAGTTCATTTAATCCATGGCCTTGGGCTCCATCTGTCAGAACAGTCTCTCAGGGCAGGTGAGATGCCGTGTGGTGCTGGCCTGTTGCATGCTGTATTTTTCGGAGCTTGTAGCTGGTGTACCCAGCGTGGCTCATGCCCACAGTCCATGGACTGAAGATGTAGATCTTGAGGAAGTTGCTGGGTGCCAGCAGCTGAGGTCAGTTCTGATCCCATCACTGCTGTGCTTTACTAGGTTTTTCATCAAAGTCCATCTGTCCTTAATTTGGGTGATTCTTACTGTAGTACAGCTGATACCAATTATAGTAATGAGGACATACAGTGACAGTGTTACTTAGCAATTAACATCATACCATGTGACTCATTGGCTATTCTCACCCAAAATCAGATCCCCATGAGGTACACATCGGACTTCCCCATCCTTCTGTATCACCCACCAAGTGCACCCAGGTCCTTGGGCAAAAGCAATCCCACAGATGGGTTTGCCTTTGCCTGAGGCAGGACTAACCCAGACTGTCTTCCCTAGCATATTCTTCATGTGCACTACGGGGACTTTATCCCCTTCTACGGTACGTAGAAGTTTTGATTGGGCAGGGCCAGCCCGATTGGCAGATCCCCTGGTGTTAACTAGCCAGGTGGCCTTTGCTAGATGTGCATCCCAATGTTTTAAAGTCCCACCACCCATTGCTCTCAGTGTAGTTTTTAACAATCCATTGTATCGTTCAATCTTCCCAGAGGCTGGTGCGTGATAGGGGATGTGATATATCCACTCAATGCCATGCTCTTTGGCCCAGGTGTCTATGAGGCTGTTTCGGAAATGAGTCCCGTTCTCTGACTCAATTCTCTCTGGGGTACCGTGTCGCCACAGGACTTGCTTTTTCAAGGCCCAGGATAGTGTTCCGGGCTGTGGCATGGGGCACAGGGTATGTTTCCAGCCATCCAGTGGTTGCTTCCACCATTGTGAGCACATAGCGCTTGCCTTGACGGGTTTGTGGCAGTGTGATATAATCAATCTGCCAGGCCTCCCCATATTTGTATTTCAGCCATCGTCCTCCATACCAGAGAGGCTTCAAATGCTTGGCTTGCTTGATTGCAGCGCATGTCTCACATTCATGGATGACCTGTGCAATAGTGTCCATGGTCAAGTCCACCCCTCGGTCACGAGCCCATCTATATGTCGCATCTCTTCCTTGATGGCCTGAGGAGTCATGGGCCCACCGAGCTATGAATAGTTCGCCCTTATGTTGCCAGTCCAGATCCACCTGAGACACTTCAATCCTAGCAGCCTGATCCACCTGCTGGAGCCAAATATGAAAATCCATGACCTTCATTTCTGATCTCTATAAGATGCTAAAGAAAAGATTAAAATATTTTTCGCACACATTTCATTTTGGGATTTATCAAAATTTGTTTCAGTTTACATATTCATCACTGTTCCCACATGTTCTCACAGTCATCAGAACTCTTTTTTAAAAGCAACCAACGAGCTTCTTGCTGCTTTATTGCAGGCTCAAAACAAAAAAAAAATATTTCAGATCCTCTTTCACCTTCCTGAGAACATCCAGGGAGCTCTATAATGTGTTATCAAACACAAAAAGATGGAGTCTACTTATTTTTTAATATTTGCATAGAAATACAAGAAATATTTCACAAATTTTACCAGTGGAATCAAAGGGGAAGTTGCAGTCAAGCAACCTGGAGACACCAGCAGCCATTAGCTATGGATTACATGAGCCAAACACCAGCTATTGCTGGTTTGAACCACATCTTCTGGTCACTTCTAGTCCCACTTGGTGCTCAATTCAACTACTTCTCATTTAGAAAACCTAATTTATTTTTGACAACAGACAGGAGGGGAAAAAAAAGTATTCATTTCTCTGCTTAGTAGGGCTTTATAGTGGCAAGTTATTAACTCAAGCTGCCAGAAAATAATGTCGTTGAACGCTTTTCAGAAGGTTGTCTCCCTGTAAAAAACAAGCACAGCTTTATGGTAAAACTGCAAGATATGCTTAATCATTTGTCTTAGTTAAATTGAGTACAAAACTGCAGTGTTCTATTTCTGTGTCAAAAATATAGTTACACTGCATTACAGGGAGGCAAAAGAAGTAGAATTTACAAAATACAGTAATAAAAATAAGGACCTATTTCAGGAGGGTTTTGAGAAACAACTGCAAATTTATTACTTTGGTACTTTGTATCATCTAGCATCATGCCATTTTTAAATATAATCTGACTTATTTGTGAGATGGCTTTGCATTTAGGTTTCTATTAAACTGGAAAGTGAACATAATACTTTAAAAGGGAGATAACCAGCAGAAAACACACCAGAAATGGTACCAAATAATCCTTCAGTATTCATTTAATTAAATAAATCTTTATTAAAATAGGTAAATAAATTTATGCAAATCTATTTTAACAGTGTTTCTGTGAAAATGCTTTACAAAATAATTCTCATTACACTTGCTGCAAGAAAGGTTTAGAAAACAGCAGTTATTTTTCCTGTGTTTTTAGCACTTCCTTTTAAAACATATTATGATATTTAGAACTATAGAAATGGGGACAGACAAGAAATGAAATGATTGAATCATGGTGCTATGCGCCAAAGCATTAAACACTTCCTCGCCATGAGCATGCCAAATTAGGGAATGCCATAATTTCCTGGAAACATCACCATACCAAACTGGCAGGCAGCATAAGGTCATGTCTGGAAATAGTGGAGTTGACAGTTTAGAAGGCAATGACTCAAAATTTGAACTACCCAATTTTTATGAGGAAGGTCAGTATTCGATATATTCAGCCTACATACAGCCTTCAAACAATGAGCATTCCAGGAAATCTACTCAATTATAAATGGTTTCAATTTCTCCTGAAATAGAAAAATATGAACATGTATTTTAAGTTCTCTGTGATTACAAGAGTATTAACTACATAAGTCTAAGTGCTAGTCACCAAACTCAAATGCAGATTTAGGTGGTTGCTAAAATTTCTAACATTCTCAGAAGGAGCCCATTCATGCTCATTGTGATAATGGTCCCAAACATATTTTTGGTCTCTGTGGTTAGCAGACAGAAGATGGCTACTCCTTTGTGCTTTTTTCCAACAAGGCTTTTCTACTAGCACCTGTATGTAATTACACTAACTGGGGAGTAAAAACTCTTTATTCCATTCTGGTTTGTGTGAAGCTCTTCAGAGAGACCTGAATAGTTTTTTGTAGGAATACAATCTTAAATTATGTTATAACCATATATATCTTACCTCTTCCCACTGGTGTATGTATCTAATCAGTCTTGAAAGGCGTAGTAAACGTAACAGGCTGAGGATTTTTGTAAATCTCACAATACGAAGTGCTCTTGCTGTCTTGTAAACCTCCGAATCCATTCCTTTTTCTACAATGAGAAAGATATAATCCACTGGTATTGATGAGATGAAGTCAACCACAAACCAGCTTTTTAAGTAATTCATCTTAATGATTTTAGGGTCCAGTATTATTTCAGAGCTGTCTTCATTTACAGTACCAGTTCTAAAATTCATGATCAAGTCCAACAAAAAAACAGTGTCTGATGCCACATTGAAAATAATCCATGGTTGTGTTGTTTGCTCTGCAAAGAATGTGATTCCAACTGGTATAATGACAAGGTTTCCAACCATCATTATGAGCATGATTAAGTCCCAGTAAAACCTAAAAAAAGGAAGAAACAGAACGGTTGATGTAATGTGGTCTCTATCACATCGTTTCTTCATCTCAAGTACATTTTTGGTTCTATACAAATTAATTACAGTACTGAAACTCGGTGTCAGTTTTGCCCAAATGAAGTTAGTAATTATACCATGCTTTTTGTATAGAGATACGACATATATGAGGATGCTTAAACATTTTGTTAATGCTAAGTAAAATCTCATTGTTTTAACTCATTCAATTTATTCAGTCAGTAGAGAAAACAAAGTAATTAATACATTTCATTATGTGCTTTCCTTCTCAAGAATATGCATCTAGGATAAAGACAGTACCATGGCTTATCACTCCATGGCATATCTGAAGGGTGTGCATATGTGGCACTCGGTAGACTTCTCCAGACTCCTGTCAAAACCTATTAGTGTGTTTATATAACTAAAACTATGTCTGGTGCCAATCACAAGTGCTTTAGCAATGCGATATTTTGTAAGGCTTCTATCCAAATGGAAATCCAAATATCTAACAGATAACATATTAAGTGTAAGTACCTCTTTGTAAATGTACTCATACCATTACAGTGCTGAAATAAAATTATAGGAACAGAAAAAAAGCACTGAAACAAAAAATAGAAACAAAAATTAGATAAGATCAATACCTTCATCCACTTTTACAATCTGAATTGAACTTTCATGCAGTTTTACAAGCTGATAGTCGTCTTCTTTCAGAGCTAGCTAAGAAGTTTGGACAATAACAGTTGCAACTTCCATAGTATAAAATGGATACTGCATTTCACTATTTTGTTCCAGAAGTATCTAAAGGCTCCCCTCTGAATGCTGCTAACAGCGCTTGATATAGATGGTAGAGGTCAGACTCATAACTTTAGTATCTACTATAGAAACAGTGCATAAACCTACCTATTACATAGAACATCCATCCATCCTGATGGAAGATTTCCTGGGGATGGTAATATATACCTAACAGTTTTTAAGAAAATTATGATAAATCCTAAACATTAAATTGTCAAAGAAAGTTATTCTTATTCAATAAGAGAACTGAAACTGAATCTGAACCTGAGAAAGCCTGAACCCAAAGCATAACCTCTTGTTCTGCTTGAGAACTGATCTAACTCGGTAGTCCTACATTGTGCGAGTGGTTAAACTAGATGACCTCCCACAAGTTCATCCTGATGTAAATTAGTATGCAATTCTATGACTTGAATACATTTCCATGCAAGGTATCAATACTCCTATGTTTCCAGAACAACCCCATAAAAACCACCAATACCTTATTTACTAACGGAGATACTGCAAGAACTACATGGACACCAGAGCAGCGTGAGGAGCGCCAGTGGTGGCAGCAGAGAGGGACACACAGGGGATACATAAGGATAAGGAGAGACTGCAGCTGAACAAGAGGCATTCCCCAAGTGACTGAGTCCAGACCCACTGATTGGAAAAGTAAGCAAGAGGTGGAGCCTGTACCCAGCAGCATAGACGATTTAAACAGGCTAAAACAATCAGCCCAGCTAATTGCAACTGATGAGTGTATATATTTCCCAGTGGGTTGGTACACAGCAAAGAAAGTGGTGTTCTCTGCTTCTGAGCTTCTAGTACTTAGTAGAACCAATGCAGACAGAGCTCCTGTTAAAGCATGTGACCACCCAGGTTTCTGGCTATGAGATGTGCGCAGGGATATTCCTGGAGGTGGAGAGTGATAGCAAGTAAGCAAGCCTGTGGGTGGTGTGACCAGGTGGATAAACTGCTCTGGCTGGTGGCTGAGTTGCAGGAGGAGGTGGACAGACCAAGGAGCATCTGAGAAGAAGATCGACTAATGGAACTGTGGTCTGCCATCTCTGTTACACGCAAGCCAACTCAGCATGGCCGCTACTGAGGTAGGTCCAGGATCTGCTTTGTGCCAGGAGGAAAGCAGCGTTACAAGGGATAGGGAGGAGTTGAAGCAAGTTACTGTACAGAGCCGTAAGAGAAACTCCTCCTTACCCTCTCAGATAACTTTACAAAATAGGTATGAGGCTTTGGGTATAGTAGACAAAGGACTGGATGAGATAGAAGAGGAGGAACCTATGCAAGTACTCTCACTAAGGTCAGATCAACCAACACCTCGCAACAAGACCTGCATTAAGACCAGCGCTGAAAAGAAACAGCAGTGAGTTATGGTCATAGGTGACTCCCTCCTTAGCAGAACAGAGGCATCCATTTGCAGACCAGACCTTCTTTTAAGGGAAGTTTGCTGCCTCCCTGGGGCCCAAATCAGGAATGTCACCAGATGACTGACAAGCTTACTAAATCCTTCAGACTATTACCCACTCCTACTCTTTCATGTGGGTACTAATGATGTCGCAACAAGAAGTCCAAGGTTGATCAAAAGAGATTTCAGGGCCCTGGGAAGGATGCTAAAAGATTCAGGAGCACAGGTAGTGTTTTCCTCAATCCTCCTAGTAATGGAGAGAGACTTTGGAAGAAACAGGCACGCCCAAGACATCAATACCTGGTTCCAGGACTGGTGCCTCTGCCAGAACTTTGTTTTTTATAACCATGGAAGAGTCTTTGAAACACGAGGTATGCTGGGGCTTGATGGCATCCACCTGTCCCGATGGGGAAAATGCATCTTTGCTCATAAGCTGGCAGGACTGAATGAGAGGGCTTTAAACTAGAATTGGTGGGGGAAGGGGATACCATCAGGAGAGCTGAAGGTAAACCAAGGGTTGGCATGGCATCCCTTGAGGGTGGCAATGCTAATGGCAGCATTTGCACTGCTCCAGGGAGCACTGAGTGCTTAGGAGCACATCTGAAATGCTTGTACACCAACACACACAGTACTGAGAAACAAACAGGATGAACAGCCTTGATCTGTTCCCAGAGCTATGATGTCATTAGTGTTAGCGAGACTTGGTGGAAGGAGTCCCACAATTGGAGTGCTGGGATGGAGGAATACAGGCTGTTCAGGAGGGATAGGCAGGGCAGGTGAGGTGAAGGAATTTCACTTCATGTAAGGGAGAGGTTTGACTGCACAGGCCTTACAGTTAGCAATGATCTGGTTGAGAGCCTCTGGGTGAGGATTAGGGGATAGAAAACAAAGCAGATGTCATAGTGGGTGTCTACTATTGATCACCCATCCAGGATGATAGCACTGATGAATTATTCTATAGGCAATTAGGAGAAATCTCTGGATCAATAGCCCTTGTCCTTATAGGAAACTTCAACTTCCCAGACATCAACTGGGAATACCATACTGCTGTGTGGA